>OW026309.1:18043342-18668764 GCA_932273695.1 Apotomis betuletana | reverse complement strand
ATCCATGGTTTTTGAACCCTGGAATAGTATTGACGCATTATTTTACCTACTAATACTTGCAATTTATAAGCATTAAAGGCAACAAAAAGGGTCCAAAAACAATTTGAATTTAGCATTTTTTATTTTGATGGCATCTAGCGCCTCAGGAAATTGAAAATATGTTAAAAAGGTCGGCATATTCAAGTGCCTCTCAGACGCAACCCTTTTGCAAGAAACATAAATAACCGTCCATGTTTCTATGGAATTTAGTATGTGAAACTATAGCAAGCAGTGACATGATTGTGTTCCCTAGCGGATGGATAAAGTAAGGTGTAAATTTGGGTTTTGGTGTTAAATTGATAAGTACAATACGTTTAATAGCTTTTTCAGCTTTTGAAATGCAAATGCACACCCTTATGAAAGCGTCGCCTAATTGTGAAGAGTGAGGAATAGTTGAAGATGTGCGTCACTTTTTAATAGAATTTATCCGGACACGAACTAAAAGCATGGAAGAAAGAACCCATGGAATTGGCATGCAGGTTAAATACGCCAAACCCACACAAACAAAGCCAAATCCTTACAAGGCAAATCTCTTTTCCTTGACGTAATTTTTAGGCTAAAAGCATCTCTACCCAGCAAACATGGTTTCTTAAGCTTTTTTGTTATATTTTGTGTCATTAAATAAGTGTATTGTTATTAAAAAAGAGCCAATAACCTTGCCATTTGCTTCCATCTATACGACATATAAGCCAAAAACGTTACATAACCTTCTCGATTTTAGATTCATTTGATTCGTTTCGTCGACTGATTTGAGTTTAAGCAAAAAGTGTACTTAGTCGGCTGTATACACTGTTAAAAATTTTCAGGGAATTTTACACAAAAGTGAGGGCAACTTTCGTTGCCCTCACTTTTTTGTGTTTTTACATAATTATGTAATTTTACAGGGCTATGTAATTTTACATAATTAACGATTTTACATATATGTAAAATTACATAAAGAAAATTTTACATATTTGTCAGTTATGTAAAATTACATAAATGTAATTTTACATATCTGTCAGATATGTAAAATTACATAAAATGTAATTTCACATAACTGAAACTGTCAGATATGTAAAATAATATTTTATGTAATTTTACATACCTCTTCATGTAAATTCTAGGATATGTAAAATTTTTATTTATGTAATTTTACATAGACGTTAATTATTTTTACATTTTTCCGGTACTATTACTGAAATATTATGTGTTTTTAGTACATATGTTTTCTGTAAAACTACATGTAGTTTCTGTGATATTAATGATATTTTATGGATTTTTACATTTATTCTGTATTGTTACAGAAATATTATGTGTTTTTTGTACATATGTTTTCTGTAAAACTACATGTAGTTTCTGTGTTATTAATGTTTTTTTGTTGATTTTTACATTTATTCTGTAATGTTACAGAAATCTTATGTGTTTTTTGTACATATATTTTCTGTAAAACTACATGTAGTTTCTGTGTAAATACTGTTTATTTGTGGATTTTTACATTTATTCTGTAATGTTACAGAAATATTATGTGTTTTTTGTACATATATTTTCTGTAAAACTACATGTAGTTTCTGTGTAAATACTGTTTATTTGTGGATTTTTACATTTATTCTGTAATGTTACAGAAATATTATGTGTTTTTTGTACATATATTTTCTGTAAAACTACATTTAGTTTCTGTGTAAATACTGTTTATTTGTGGATTTTTACATTTATTCTGTAATGTTACAGAAATCTTATGTGTTTTTTGTACATATATTTTCTGTAAAACTACATGTAGTTTCTGTATTTTTAATGTTTGTTTGTGGATTTTTACATTTATTCTGTAATGTTACAGAAATATTATGTGGTTTTTGTACATTTATTTTCTGTAAAACTACATGTAGTTTCTGTGTAAATACTGTTTATTTGTGGATTTTTACATTTATTCTGTAATATTACTGAAATACTATGTGGTTTTTTTACAGATATTGTATGTAAAACTACACGTAGTTTGTGTTTTATTAATGATTTTATTATGTAATTTCACATACATTCAGTAATATTACTGAATCCATTTATGTATTTTTACCTAAAGAAAATGTATTTTTAAGTAAGGGTAAGGTAAAATTACATGTTTATTATGCATTATTAACAATAAAATTAGTTAGTTTTACATGTAACTGTAAAATATTTTCTGTAAAATTTAATAATAATTCGGTTATATTTACATAATATCTGTAATTCTCGGGATTTAGTTTTTTTTTGCCAGAATTCTTTTTCTACGTATTTAAATTAGTGCAGTTGTATTAATCAAAATATATATGAAAAAGAAAACACTGGGAAACAATAAACTGGAAAGATTACTGATCTTGGTATAATCGTAGCTTCTGTATATAAGAACTATCCACCTATATAACATAATTACAGGGGTGATATGTACTCTTTATAAAATGCGTAGTCACACAGCAGTCAAATAAAAATACTGCTTTATGATTAACTTACTTGCTTTGAGGATACACATTTTACAAGTATTACATATATCCCCTGTAATTTTGTTATAGGTGGACAGTTTCTATACAGAAGATACGATTATATCCAGATCAGTAATCTTCATAGTTAATTATTTCCCAGTGTTTTTGTTACATATATATTTCGATTAATACTATTGCACTATTAAAATACATAAAGAAGAACGTCTGTCAAAAAACCTAAATCCCGATAATTACAGACATTATATAAATCTACCGAATTATTATTAAATTTTACAGAAAATATTTTACAGTTACATGTCACATTAACTAATTTATAGTTATAATAATGCACACCAAAACAAGTAACCTGAAAAAAAAAAACAAATTAAAAAGTAGTAAATCAATTTATTGTCATACAAAGATTAATATAAACAATACACATAACTGGAAGTTATATATTATAACACCTTTTTTACAATGAAATACAGTGATTGAAATTGTAATTAATTAAGCATTCGATTATATTTGAAATATTGATATGTGACTTGTAAAATGCATTTGCTTTTATTAATAAATTATCTGTATCTGTATCTGAATCCCCTTTACTTAAATCTAGTTTCAGTTAATAAGGTCAACGTCTTTCTAGCGGTAGCGAATGCGCAGTAACGTTATATCATATCAAATATACCGGGTGTTTCCTGTAATAGAAGCGATAAATTAAAACATAGATTCTTCGCTTGAAACTGGACAACATTTGTTAAGCAACTTCTGAAAACAACGTGTAAAAAAGGATATTTTGTAGAATAATGTTTAGACAAAGAAGCAATGTATTGCGAAATGTCCGATATTAGTAGAGTGACAGCTATGTCAATGCTCAGGGAATGTCAATGTTGGACGACGTACATTGAAAACACTATCTAGTTTGTTTGAAATAATAAAATTCTGAGAACTGACTTTTTTTTAAAGTTGCTGAACAAATGTTGTTCAATTTGAAGAGTAGAATCTATATTTTAATTTATTGCTCCTTTTACAGGAAACACCTGGTATTACATATTGCGAGTGTATTGCAACATATAAAAGAATCAGCCTTATTGTTATCGTGTTAGTAAGAATTTTCGACTATTTTTTTATTTCGTCTTCACATAACGACACGTTGATTCTTTTAACATGCAACATTAACTAATTTATCGTTATAATAATGCACACCGAAACAAGTAATTTATAGTTAAAATTAATTAGGTATCTGAGGTGGCTGACTAGAATTAATAAACTGGTAAGGTAATACAATTTGAACCTTCTAGAGAGTGAAATCACTATTTGAACAGATTCTTTAGAATTTCCTTGCAGCCACCTTAAACATACAAACTGAAATACAAAACAAAGTAAAACGATCAATTTATTGTCTTACAATAATAACAATAACAAAAATGAACAATACAAATAATTGAAGTTATATACTATAACTTTTTACAAGGTAATAATATAAATTATTTTGATATAGATAATGTTAAATATTACATTTCAGTTTAGAAAACTGTTACATTAAATCATCAGAAGTGTTAAATCATGGGTCGAAAATTAAGCCGTCTAACGTGGAGCGACTAACTAAATTCTCTTGCCACTACAACTTTAAAACTAGATAAATGGGTAATTGTAACAATTAAGGGAGAATTGCTCTATGCCGATAGTCACGAACTAAGGCTTTAAAACAGAAATTAGGTTTAAAGACCTTTGTTTTCTCATAAGAATACATGAATATTCACTTACATGAGAATCTTAACATGCAACTAGGTATCTTAATCGGTGAGCGCACACTTATAAGAAAAAATATAATACACACACTTAAAACTAAATACAATACACTTATTTAAGTATAACTTAATTTAAAGGTAATAATTAGTTTCATATTTAGATCATAAAAAAACTATGTAGAATGCGAGGGGGTTTGGCTGTAATAGTGGTATATATATTGATAGGCTCCTGTTCCCCAGCTCAAGGGTCACGGACCCTTTCAGGCACCTTAAGCCGGTGAACTTGAGCTAAGATCATAAAAAACTATGTAGAATGCGAAGGGGTTTGGCTGTAATAGTGGTATATATATATATATATATATATATATATATATAGGCTCCTGTTCCCCGGCTAAAGGGTCACGGACCCTTTCAGGCACCTTTAGCCGGTGAACCTGAGCTAAGTACATAACGTCTCCGCCTGCTTAGGGGGAGACGTGTGAAATCATGGGTCGGAGATTAAGCGTCCTAACGTAAAACGGCTAACTTAACCTCCTTCCCACTACAGCTAAAAACTAGATTAATGTGTAAATAACATCAAGGGCAGGTCGTCTTCGCCAAGTTCGGGGTAATTGTAACCATTAAGGGAGAATTGCTCTATGCCGATAGTCACGAACTAAGGCTTTAAAACAGAAATTATCGCACAAATACAAAAAAAACTAAGTAGAATGCGAGGGGGTTTGGCTGTAATAGTGGTATATATATATATATAGGCTCCTGTTCCCCGGCTCAAGGGTCACGGACCCTTTCAGGCACCTTTAGCCGGTGAACCTGAGCTAAGATCATAAAAAAACTATGTAGAATGCGAGGGGGTTTGGCTGTAATAGTGGTATATATATTGATAGGCTCCTGTTCCCCGGCTCAAGGGTCACGGACCCTTTCAGGCACCTTAAGCCGGTGAACCTGAGCTAAGATCATAAAAAAACTATGTAGAATGCGAGGGGGTTTGGCTGTCATAGTGGTATATATATATATATATACAGGCTCCTGTTCCCCGGCTAAAGGGTCACGGACCCTTTCAGGCACCTTTAGCCGGTGAACCTGAGCTAAGATCATAAAAAACTATGTAGAATGCGAAGGGGTTTGGCTGTAATAGTGGTATATATATTTTATTATTATTTCAGTGAAACACTGGGAGAAATGCCTGTATTCAAGGTATGGTGTAACAGTTTTAAGACGAAGAAAATAGTTTTGATAAAGGAATATTCCAAAGCAGAAATAATTCAAAAAGGTAATCTTATAAATTATTTTGATACAGATAATGTAAAATACCTAACTAACACTTTTTAGTTTAGATATCTGTAGATTATATCCCATCAAAATCCTAGTACTCTATGCCATTATGAGTTTAACAATAATTGCCATAATGTCACTATGATGAGTCGTTGCGACAGGGTAAGATTTTTGAGATGAGATCATGAGACGTCCGCGTCTACATCGCCATGCCGTCTCTGCTGAAGCACCTATATCCAGCAACTAAGCACAAAATAGTTGGACTAGTAAGTTCGCTTATACTTTTTTTATTCACCGTTTCTCCCTTGACCCCTAGCCTAAAGAAAGATCAACAGACAGTTTCCAATCTCCTATAAAATGTAAAAGACTTACTATGGCTGTATATTTTTCTTTTTTAACAGAGTTTAAAAAAAGAGGATATCAATTGTATATACTGTTAAATTGTAAAAATAACATTATCTTCTTGATTGCAGCCAATGAAAAGAATATCTTCGGTAGTAAGATTTTTCTGTTAGACGGAACAGAAGTTGAAGACGATGAAATTCTTGTAGAATTAGAAAAGGACGTTCTAATTATAGGAGATGGTTGGAAACCCGACCACAGGGATGACCAGAGTGCACACGCGACTGAATCTGCAAAGACTATTCCTAATTCGCCAACGTCCACTATAGTCAGCAAAACTACCTACAAGATCAATGTAAAAGAACAGTTGCAAAGAGCTGATGAGAAACATGTATTCAATTTGAACTACGAGGAAAGTATGAATGGCAAATGGTCTAAAAAGTTGTCAAGCAAGTACTTGGTTTGGCTGTATTAGTGGTATAAATATTGATAGGCTCCTGTTCCCCGGCTAAAGGGTCACGGACCCTTTCAGGCACCTTTAGCCGGTGAACCTGAGCTAAGATCATAAAAAACTATGTAGAATGCGAGGGGGTTTGGCTTTAATAGTGGTAAATATATTGATAGGCTCCTGTTCCCCGGCTCAAGGGTCACGGACCCTTTCAGGCACCTTAAGCCGGTGAACCTGAGCTAAGATCATAAAAAACAGCATTTATAAGTGCTTCCACCAGCCGAATGAGTCGTCAGAATCCTCACGAAAAAGCCTTATGTTTGTGATCCTAATTCCTGTCTGCGAACTAACAGTAAAATATATCGGAAGGGTTGACAAGAGATTCCGACCAAAAAAGCTCAAGTCCTGCTGAAGAACCTTGGCATCCATCGAGTCCGCGTGGTCGTCGCTGGAAACGATGGCGTCGAGGCCTACGGTTACAGCATTTTTTCAGATCAACTTCTTAAGTCTTTCAGTAACTGTCATGGAGGGGTCGTCTCCGCCTGCTTAGGGGGAGACGTGTGAAATCATGGGTCAGAGATTAAGCGTCCTAACGTAAAACGGCTTACTTAACCTCCTTCCCACTACAGCTAAAACCTAGATTAATGTGTAAATAACATCAAGGGCAGGTCGTTTTCGCCAAGTTCGGGGTAATTGTTACCATTAAGGGAGAATTGCTCTATGCCGATAGTCACGAACTAAGGCTTTAAAACAGAAATTATCGCACAAATACAAAAAAAACTAAGTAGAATGCGAGGGGGTTTGGCTGTAATAGTGGTATATATATTGATAGGCTCCTGTTCCCCGGCTCAAGGGTCACGGACCCTTTCAGGCACCTTTAGCCGGTGAACCTGAGCTAAGATCATAAAAAACTATGTAGAATGCGAGGGGGTTTGGCTGTAATAGTGGTATATATATTGATAGGCTCCTGTTCCCCGGCTCAAGGGTCACGGACCCTTTCAGGCACCTTAAGCCGGTGAACCTGAGCTAAGATCATAAAAAAACTATGTAGAATGCGAGGGGGTTTGGCTGTAATAGTGGTATATATATTGATAGGCTCCTGTTCCCCGGCTCAAGGGTTACGGACCCTTTCAGGCACCTTTAGCCGGTGAACCTGAGCTAAGTACATAACGTCTCCGCCTGCTTAGGGGGAGACGTGTGAAATCATGGGTCGGAGATTAAGCGTCCTAACGTAAAACGGCTAACTTAATTTCCTTCCCACTACAACTAAAAACTAGATTAATGTGTTAATAACATCAAGGGAAGGTCGTCTTCGCCAAGTTCGGGGAAGGCGCGTTAAATCATGGGTCAAAAATTAAGCTGTCTAACGCGGAGCGACTAACTAAATTCTCTTGCCACTACAACTTTAAAACTAAGATAAATGGGTAATTGTAACCATTAAGGGAGAATCGTCCTTGCCAATTAAAATCCTACTACAATAGTACTGCCAGCAGCGATATTCAAGATTTTACTATTTCTAACGAATTAGACGATTAAAGCGCGAAATAATATATTTCTCTTCGAACAACACTGGTGCAGCAGTTTAAAGACGATGAAAATAGTTTCAATTAACGAGTATTCCATAATAATAGAAATAATTCAAAAAGGTAATTTTATAAATTATTTTGATGTAATAGATAATGTTCAATAATACATTTTAGTTTAGATACTGTAGATTAAATCATCAGTAGTGTTAAATCATGGGTCGAAAATTAAGCCGTCTAACGTGGAGTAATTAAGCAAGGAACGAAATTCTGAAGGAAATAATGTAATCAATATAATAGATATACCTCATCACTTTGGTACATGTGTGATATATCTTCTTTAAAATATACAGCAATCAGCCGTATATTATCTATGAAATCATTGCCGTTGTTTGCGCTTTCTTCGAGACTAAAACTTTCAACCGCTCGTTCAATGCCGCAGTTTTAGTTTGAAAAACTTCCATACACTCACAGAATTCAAGGCACAAAGACAATCAAAGTGCGAAATCATATATATATCTTCGAACAACACCGGCAACTCTTCAACAATACTTGGTATCGCAGGTGTCGAGTTCAGAAATTTCCTCTGCTGTGAATAGGTTTCTTGCATGTATAATTCAACTCGTACAAGAGGTCTTGGAAACCTGACCACAGGGATGATCAGAGTGCAAACGCGACTGAATCTGCAACGACTATCTAATTCGCCAACGTCCACTATAGTCAGCAATATCAGTGAATGGAGCACAAATAGCACTGTGTTAGACATTTCCTACTACAAATTACTACGATAATTATTACAAATTATCTGTGGTAGAAATTTCATGTTTGTAACCCGATGCGCACAATTATGTAAGAAAACACCGGACTAACAACTCTACTAGAAGGACGTACTGGCCTTTACACAATTACTTCGGTCTAGGTATATTTAATAATTGTGACAATCACAAAATTCACAACACAACACAACGACACGACGCTTCACTGGCGGATCTAGAAGACAAAATGGCAAAATTTATCGCAAAAATTCCTTAAAAAGCTATGTAGAATGCGAGGGGGTTTGGCTGTAATAGTGGTCACGAAAAAGCCTGATGTTTGTGATCCTATCCTAATTCCTGTCTGCGAACTAACAGTAAAATATATCCGAAGGGTTGACAAGAGTTTCCGACCAAAGAAGCTCAAGTCCTGCTGAAGAACCTTGGCATCCATCGAGTCCGCGTGGTCGTCGCTGGAAACGATGGCGTCTAGGCCTACGGTTACAGCATTTTTTTAGATCATCTTTGTAAGTCTTTCAGTAACTGTCATGGAGGGGTCGTCTCCGCCTGCTTAGGGGGATACGTGTGATATCATGGGTCAGAGATTAAGCGTCCTAACGTAAAACGGCTTACTTAACCTCCTTCCCACTACAGCTAAAACCTAGATTAATGTGTAAATAACACATCACAGACAACCCCTACTAGATTATTTACTAACAATTTTGATAATTTCCCACCTCTTCTTCACAACAATATTTATTGGACCTTACAAATAGTCTGACCGAAATTCACCCTTTAACTTATATCAATATTTTATTATTATTTCTGTGAAACACTGGGAGAAATGCCTGTATTCAAGGTATGGTGTAACAGTTTTAAGACGAAGAAAATAGTTTTGATAAAGGAATATTCCAAAGCAGAAATAATTCAAAAAGGTAACCTTATAAATTATTTTGATATAGATAATGTAAAATACCTAACTAACACTTTTTAGTTTAGATATCTATCTGTAGATTATATCCCATCAAAATCCTAGTACTCTATGCCATTATGAGTTTAAGGGAGAATTGCTCTATGCCGATAGTCACGAACTAAGGCTTTAAAACGGAAATTATCGCACATATACAAAAAAAACTAAGTAGAATGCGAGGGGGTTTGGCTGTAATAGTGATATATATATATATAGGCTCCTGTTCCCCGGCTCAAGGGTCACGGACCCTTTCAGGCACCTTTAGCCGGTGAACCTGAGCTAAGATCATAAAAAACTATGTAGAATGCGAGGGGGTTTGGCTGTAATAGTGGTATATATATTGATAGGCTCCTGTTCCCCGGCTCAAGGGTCACGGACCCTTTCAGGCACCTTTAGCCGGTGAACCTGAGCTAAGTACATAACGTCTCCGCCTGCTTAGGGGGAGACGTGTGAAATCATGGGTCGGAGATTAAGCGTCCTAACGTAAAACGGCTAACTTAATTTCCTTCCCACTACAACTAAAAACTAGATTAATGTGTTAATAACATCAAGGGCAGGTCGTCTTCGCCAAGTTCGGGGAAGGCGCGTTAAATCATGGGTCGAAAATTAAGCTGTCTAACGCGGAGCGACTAACTAAATTCTCTTGCCACTACAACTTTAAAACTAAGATAAATGGATAATTGTAACCATTAAGAATTTTTTCAGATAAACTTTTTAGTGTGCGTCAGAATGACTGACCAAAATGGCAGATCAATGTTAGACTACCATCAGCATTCACTACCTATTTACTACCGGTTGAAAGTTTAGTCTCGAAGAAAGCCCGCGAACAGAGCGCTCACAACGGCAATGATTTCATAGATAATATACGGCTGATTGCTGTATATTTTAAGTAAAATATATCCGAAGGGTTGACAAGAGTTTCCGACCAAAGAAGCTCAAGTCCTGCTGAAGAACCTTGGCATCCATCGAGTCCGCGTGGTCGTCGCTGGAAACGATGGCGTCTAGGCCTACGGTTACAGCATTTTTTTAGATCATCTTTGTAAGTCTTTCAGTAACTGTCATGGAGGGGTCGTCTCCGCCTGCTTAGGGGGATACGTGTGATATCATGGGTCAGAGATTAAGCGTCCTAACGTAAAACGGCTTACTTAACCTCCTTCCCACTACAGCTAAAACCTAGATTAATGTGTAAATAACACATCACAGACAACCCCTACTAGATTATTTACTAACAATTTTGATAATTTCCCACCTCTTCTTCACAACAATATTTATTGGACCTTACAAATAGTCTGACCGAAATTCACCCTTTAACTTATATCAATATTTTATTATTATTTCTGTGAAACACTGGGAGAAATGCCTGTATTCAAGGTATGGTGTAACAGTTTTAAGACGAAGAAAATAGTTTTGATAAAGGAATATTCCAAAGCAGAAATAATTCAAAAAGGTAATCTTATAAATTATTTTGATATAGATAATGTAAAATACCTAACTAACACTTTTTAGTTTAGATATCTATCTGTAGATTATATCCCATCAAAATCCTAGTACTCTATGCCATTATGAGTTTAAGGGAGAATTGCTCTATGCCGATAGTCACGAACTAAGGCTTTAAAACGGAAATTATCGCACATATACAAAAAAAACTAAGTAGAATGCGAGGGGGTTTGGCTGTAATAGTGGTATATATATTGATAGGCTCCTGTTCCCCGGCTCAAGGGTCACGGACCCTTTCAGGCACCTTTAGCCGGTGAACCTGAGCTAAGATCAAAACGTCTCCGCCTGCTTAGGGGGAGACGTGTGAAATCATGGGTCGAAAATTAAGCTGTCTAACGCGGAGCGACTAACTTAATTCTCTTGCCACTACAATTTTAAAAGTAGATAAATGGGTAATTGTAACCATTAAGGGAGAATCGTCCTTGCCGATTTTGTGTCGCAGGTGTCGAGTTTAGAAATTTGCTCTGCTGTGAATAGGTTTCTTGCATGTATAATTCAACTCGTACCTCCTCTCTATCCTTTATGCGAGAATTCGATTTAAGCCAGTCCTTTTTATGTTCTAAAGTCTCAAGATCAGCAGTATCAGCATCACTAGGCTGCCATTCCTTGCAGCCAGCACTCAAATTCATAAGTTTTCTAGTTTTCTTTCTTGATCCCAAGCCGTCATCACATACACCTCTCTTTAATTTATTCGGCCTTTGGAGATAATGAACTCTTTCTTCAATTTTTTTGAAAATTGTGTAGCAGCCTGTTCCAATTAGTTCTTTTGTATCAGCATCTCTATCATATAATTGCGGAAATTTATCACACAAATCCTTTGCAACTGTTCTATACATTGATCTTGTAGGTAGTTTTGACTGTTGGAGTACTTCATCCGTTAAGATTCTCACGATAGTGTTGACGTCCGTATTGGAAACCGGTTCAAGATCATTCAATTTTTTTAAAAGCGACGTTGGTAATTTGTCGTAGGTAATGTCTAACACAGTGCTATTTGTGCTCCATTCGCTGGTATTGCTGACTATAGTGGACGTTGGCGAATTAGGAATAGTCGTTGCAGATTCAGTCGCGTGTGCACTCTGATCATCCCTGTGGTCAGGTTTCCAACTATCTCCTATAATTAGAACGTCCTTTTGTAATTCTACAAGAATGTCATCGTCTTCCACAAGAGTTTCCGACCAAAGAAGCTCAAGTCCTGCTGAAGAACCTTGGCATCCATCGAGTCCGCGTGGTCGTCGCTGGAAACGATGGCGTCTAGGCCTACGGTTACAGCATTTTTTCAGATCATCTTTGTAAGTCTTTTAGTAACTGTCATGGAGGGGTCGTCTCCGCCTGCTTAGGGGGATACGTGTGATATCATGGGTCAGAGATTAAGCGTCCTAACGTAAAACGGCTTACTTAACCTCCTTCCCACTACCGCTAAAAACTAGATTAATGTGTTAATAACATCAAGGGCAGGTCGTCTTCGCCAAATTCGGGGAAGGCGCGTTAAATCATGGGTCGAAAATTAAGCTGTCTAACGCGGAGCGACTAACTTAATTCTCTTGCCACTACAATTTTAGAACTAGATAAATGGGTAATTGTAACCATTACCTAGAGAAATTCTCCCGAATTTCTCTATGCCGATAGTCACGAACTAAGGCTTTCATACAGAAATTTATCGCACAAATTCATAAAAAACTTAGTAGAATACGAGGGGGTTTGGCTGTAATAGTGGTATATATATTGATAGGCTCCTGTTCCCCGGCTCAAGGGTCACGGACCCTTTCAGGCACCTTTAGCCGGTGAACCTGAGCTAAGATCAAAACGTCTCCGCCTGCTTAGGGGGAGACGTGTGAAATCATGGGTCGAAAATTAAGCTGTCTAACGCGGGGCGACTAACTTAATTCTCTTGCCACTACAATTTTAAAACTAGATAAATGGGTAATTGTAACCATTAAGGGAGAATCGTCCTTGCCGATTTTGTATCGCAGGTGTCGAGTTTAGAAATTTGCTCTGCTGTGAATAGGTTTCTTGCATGTATAATTCAACTCGTACCTCCTCTCTATCCTTTATGCGAGAATTCGATTTAAGCCAGTCCTTTTTATGTTCTAAAGTCTCAAGATCAGCAGTATCAGCATCACTAGGCTGCTATTCCTTGCAGCCAGCACTCAAATTCATAAGTTTTCTAGTTTTCTTTCTTGATCCCAAGCCGTCATCACATACACTTCTCTTTAATTTATTCGGCCTTTGGAGATAATGAACTCTTTCTTCAATTTTTTTGAAAATTGTGTAGCAGCCTGTTCCAATTAGTTCTTTTGTATCAGCATCTCTATCATATAATTGCGGAAATTTATCACACAAATCCTTTGCAACTGTTCTATACATTGATCTTGTAGGTAGTTTTGACTGTTGGAGTACTTCATCCGTTAAGATTCTCACGATAGTGTTGACGTCCGTATTGGAAACCGGTTCAAGATCATTCAATTTTGGGGTTTGGCTGTAATAGTGTCACGAAAAAGCCTGATGTTTGTGATCCTAATTCCTGTCTGCGAACTAACAGTAAAATATATCCGAAGGGTTGACAAGAGATTCCGACCAAAAAATCTCAAGTCCTGCTGAAGAACCTTGGCATCCATCGAGTCCGCGTGGTCGTCGCTGGAAACGATGGCGTCTAGGCCTACGGTTACAGCATTTTTTCAGATCATCTTTGTAAGTCTTTTAGTAACTGTCATGGAGGGGTCGTCTCCGCCTGCTTAGGGGGATACGTGTGATATCATGGGTCAGAGATTAAGCGTCCTAACGTAAAACGGCTTACTTAACCTCCTTCCCACTACAGTTAATTCAAATCTACACACGATGATTTTTAATCGGTGATCAAGGTACCAATTTTTCAGATTCAGTAATTGATGTTTTGTTATATATATATTTTTTAGATAATAACAACTACAATTTATTGTCACGCTACTAATGGTTTGTCTATGAGCTTACAATTACAACCTCTTTCAAAAGACAGTTTCATTAGAGGGAAAAGTTTATTGACGTAAGATCTATCAAATTTCCCGCCAAAGCGCTAGCACTTGACGTATCTACTTCACTTCAATAATTAATGTAGGATGACCATGTATGTATATCAAGATGTGATCTCTTATACCGTTGTCTGATGAGAAGAAATTTGCAATAAGCCATATTAATGACTGTGATTAAAAATATTGATTTTACTTGAAGGATAAGCCAATTTTTAGAAGTTATTTTTAGTTATAAATGAACAAAAATTAAAACACTTGAGAATTCTGTAAAATTTACAAGTACTAATTATTATAGTTTCTTCGAATTAAAGCCCAACTACCTAATAACGGGACATGTTTTTTGATTCTAAATTTCACATCTAAATCGTTAGTGCTACTTGTTCTGAGTACAAATATATAGGTTTTTGTTTATTATCTCACGTTTTGAACATGTTATTACAATTCTAAGTTCTGGGCTGCAAGCATATGTACCTAAAATAAGGTCTCTGGGTCGCTATTACAAATGTCCTAAAAAGAGATTGGGTCTTAGGAGGTTTAACAGTGAGGTAACTGCGTGAGACCTCACCTCGCCTATTGAATTAAATTTTGCCGGGTTATTAATATTTTTCAACTCCTAATCACCGATTAAAAATCATCGTGTATACATAAATATACTTGCGACCGGATCTCGATGAATCTAACTATAAGGTTTTAAAGCATGTCTAAAAAAGCATGATGCAGACAAATATAATGGCAATTATCAACAACATGAGTGGAATAAGTGTGAAAATGAAGCAGGTTTTGATAATCAATGCATATTTTATTTTCATTAAGATCAAGTTGAGGTGTAAAAAGATTTTGGCACAAGCCTATTTCCGAATTAATTTCAAATTTAATATTTGACCCAGTAAAATAAGGATTTTCATACGTATCACTGTAAAATATCTTATTTACTTTGAGGAAATTCAGTATATTCTCCTCTTGTTTGTATAAAAGATAATCACCAATTGCATAATTTATACCCCTGTAAGTTATATGTGATGCTGAGAACATTGTTCCAAGGGTGGTGTTTGAAAGCAAGGACCTCACACTTGACGGTAATTCGTCGGTACTATTCACACGAGAATCCTTCGAAAATAATTTTGTATCATACCGAATACCCTGGGAAAGGTAACCTTCGTGTAGTTGATGACGATTTGCTAATAAACTTGTGACATTTATAAAATTCGGAAGGTGTCGCACAACGTTTTTGAAAAATCTATGTTTGCTTTCAAATCTAAGTGTCCAAGAATAAATCAACGGTCCATGAAGCCTCGTCAGTTCACCATAGTGTAGCATGTAGTGATGTTTAGGTCTTAACGGAACATTAGGGAACAACTGTTTTCTAAGTACTAAATATTCTTTTGTGTAAGATGTTAATAAAGCTGTTTGACCAATAGATATCTGATATGCGCAAGTAAGTTGTACAATGTCGCGCAATTTTATTAGCATTTGCCACACTGGGTCCTGAATATCTACCACTCTTAATAGAACCAGTGGCAAATTATTTAGAAAATGCCAATTTTCAAGAGCTTGACCCCCTAGCTTAACAGAATTAGCTTTAAAGGGGGGTGGCACAGATATTTTTTCCTTTTTAGCCAGACGTACCATATTCATGTTTAAAAAATTAGGAGTAAAGGTTTTTTTTTTTATAAAATAGTTGATGGCTAGAGCGATGTCAAATGGCACAATACCTTCAAATAAATCATGTCCTAAACAGGGAGGTAAACCATCAATGACGTGATAGTTTTCGATTTGATTAAAAACAGAATCCCGTTTAACCCCTCGAGAATGTGCTGATGAACAAACATTCTTATGTAATTCGTTAGAGATTTCTACGTCTTGGTTGTAGTCGTCAATAGTTCTTTTTTTTCCTAAAAGTATTGGATTCTGCGCAAAAAGTTCTTTCTCAATTAAACAAAACCGACAAAAATGGTTTACATTAAAGTTTTCAACAAAACCGCCGATGGTATGACTTCCCAAATTGTCACCAATTATTGTCAAAAGAGTGCCATAAATAACCTGGTTACACTCTTCGATATATAATCCACACGTTTCTAAGCTTCTAAGATCTTCGATTAATTTTCCAAAAATTTTACTATGACCGAATTCATTTAAATGTTTTTCTTTGCACAATAATACCAGTTTCATGTTATCTACTTTCGACCTATTGTAAGGAGAAATATTTGCCACCGTCATGTAAACTCCTAGTATTTTTTGTTTAATCTTTGATGACCCCAATGGATTACAAACTTCAAAAGCATCTTGATACAATATTATTTTTAATGTGTTTGGATTCTTTAGAAAATCGCTATTACAACTTTTTGAGCCACATGTAATATCTGTGAAAACGTCATTTATTCTCTCTTTTGGATTTTGAAATTGTTCAAGAAATGTCTTATCTGCAAACAACGTTCTTATACTGTCTATGATTGGTACATAATTTAAAGAACACATCTTGTGAAAGTTATTTCTGCCTAACATTATAGAAATTGGTAACACAATATTAAACATTTCCGAGTATAGTTTAAATCTTAAGTACTTGCTTGACAACTTTTTAGACCAATTGCCATTCATACTTTCCTCGTAGTTCAAATTGAATACATGTTTCTCAACAGCTTTTTTGGAATCTGGATATGTATCAAGCGAAGATAAACATTCGTTTTTAATATTTTTCAAAGAACTTTCATGGACATCTGCATAACCTTCAATTACACTCTGAATAGCATCTTGAGAAAGAAGATTTCGTGTCTCTAATTTAAGTAAAAGTAACAGTAATGGCTTCATAGATAATAACTCCGTATCGTTATGAAGATTAGGCTCGAGTTCTAATTCGTTAGATATAGTAAAATCTTGAATATCGCTACTGGCAGTACTAATAGTAGTAGGGTTTACATCTCGGTTGATCAAATCCGAAATAGAATGCGAATGGTTGCGATACACGTGACTTTTTAATGATGGCACACTAGTAAAAGTTGACGAACCACATGGATTAAATGGGCAAGTAACCGTTTTTCCAGACTGAATATCGTGAATTCTAGAATGGTATTCAACATTTTTTGATAAAATTCTCTTATTACACACTGTACATTTATTATAGGATGAATTAATGTCAACATCAGCACTACTAGTTTCGGACTGGTGTAATCTAAAATTGTGATTCCTAAAAGACTCATAATTATTGAACACACTTTTACACAAAGGATCAATACACATAAATTTTACATTTTTACAGAATCTATGACTTTTTTGGTGGTTATTGTACGAGATCACAGTTAAGAAATTCTCGCCACAATATTCGCATTTAAATGACATGTTATTCAAACTTAAGTTTACCCATTAACGACAATACTTTTTTCAGCGTGACACCTTTACGGATTTTACAACCTTCTTTGGGATTTATTTTGAAAACATACCTTTGCATAAACTCTAACGTGTTTTGACATTCCACTGGATATTCCAAATTAAAGTTGAAGTAAGCTGCCATCAATAATTGTAACGATCTGGAGAAGCTCGCAGTTTCGCTGACGATGGTTTTTTCCACCAGCAAGTAATATATATTTTCAATATCTGTGCGAAAAAAAAAAAGGTTAAAACAGGCACTAAATGCTGCTTATGTTAATAGCTACCTAGTTACATAAAAAACGTTCAATTATTTCCCCTGGTTGGTATTTCGGTAAGGCCGTTGAGCGTTTAAACCGTCGCTTCGTTCGTTCGTCTTTAAATGTAACACATTGCAAGCGATAGTTGAAACGCTCAGCGGCCTTCCCCATTTTATAATTGTAGTGAAGTTACATCTCACCTGAAAATACAATATTAGGTGCAGCAACTTTGGGGAGGTCAGCAACTTCTGCCCTAGTCAATGGTTTCTGAAAAAAAAAAAATAGATCAGTATAGATGAAACTACTAATAAAATTAAACAAGGAACAAAATTCGGAAGGAAATAATGTAATCAATATAATAGATATACCTCATCACTTTGGTACATGTGTGATATATCTTCTTTAAAATATACAGCAATCAGCCGTATATTATCTATGAAATCATTGCCGTTGTGAGCGCTCTGTTCGCGGGCTTTCTTCGAGACTAAAGCTTTCAACCGCTCGTTCAATGCCGAGGTTTTATTTTGAAAAGCTTCCATACACTGGTCAGAATTCAGGGCACAAAGACGATCAAAGTGCGAAATCATATATTTATCTTCGAACAACACCGGCCACTCTTCAACAATACTTCGTATCGCAGGTGTCGAGTTTAGAAATTTCCTCTGCTGTGAATAGGTTTCTTGCATGTATAATTCAACTCGTACCTCCTCTCTATCCTTTATGCAAGAATTCGATTTAAGCCAGTCCTTTTTATGTTCTAAAGTCTCAAGATCAGCAGTATCAGCATCACTAGGCTGCCATTCCTTGCAGCCAGCACTCAAATTCAAAAGTTTTCTAGTTTTCTTTCTTGATCCCAAGCCGTCATCACATACACTTCTCTTTAATTTATTCGGCCTTTGGAGATAATGAACTCTTTCTTCAATTTTTTTGAAAATTGTGTAGTAGCCTGTTCCAATTAGTTCTTTTGTATCAGCATCTCTATCATATAATTGCGGAAATTTATCACACAAATCCTTTGCAACTGTTCTATACATTGATCTTGTAGGTAGTTTTGACTGTTGGAGTACTTCATCCGTTAAGATTCTCACGATAGTGTTGACGTCCGTATTGGAAACCGGTTCAAGATCATTCAATTTTTTTAAAAGCGACGTTGGTAATTTGTCGTAGGTAATGTCTAACACAGTGCTATTTGTGCTCCATTCGCTGGTATTGCTGACTATAGTGGACGTTGGCGAATTAGGAATAGTCGTTGCAGATACAGTCGCGTGTGCACTCTGATCATCCCTGTGGTGGTCGGGGTTCCAACTATCTCCTACAATTAGAACGTCCTTTTCTAATTCTACAAGAATTTCATCGTCTTCAACTTCTGTTCCGTCTAACAGAAAAATCTTACTACCGAAGATATTCTTTTCATTGGCTGCAATCAAGAAGATAATGTTATTTTTACAATTTAACAGTATATATAATTGATATCCTCTTTTTTTAAACTCTGTTAAAAAATAAAAATATACAGCCATAGTAAGTCTTTTACATTTTATAGGAGATAGGAAACTGTCTGTTGATCTTTCTTTAGATAAAAAAGTGTAATGCTTGTAAACGGTTTTTTGCATTAAAACTTTACACAAATATGACACAGTAGGTACAGTAATTTATGTTTATAAAAGTGCAGAAGGCTAGGGGTCAAGGGAGAAACGGTGAATAAAAAAAGTATAAGCGAACTTACTAGTCCAACTATTTTGTGCTTAGTTGCTGGATATAGGTGCTTCAGCAGAGACGGCATGGCGATGTAGACGCGGACGTCTCATGCAGTATATTCAGCAGTCTACTCGGGGAAAGTAAAAGCAGTTTCTAGCTTAAAAACTAAAAAAGCATGTATAGGTATCTATTTCACTACCAGCAGAGAGTAGACAGTTTTATTGTAAAGTGTAAAACTATGGATATTATATAGTCACGGTACTTTTTGTGTGGCAAGTGGATATAATGGACTGGAATGTAACACTGTGGATATCACATATCTTTACTATAAGAGCAGATAGCAGAGTATGTATAAAGATAAAAATTAAACTGTCTCCCTCCGCTAATTCTGTGTAGTCTAAAAAAGTAGGCAATAATCTATATATTTTTCTCAAACATCCAAGGAAATGTCGTTCTTAACTTCGTGATTATAGAACGCAAAGAACGTCTTTGTACAGAACATATTGAAGATTCATTCTAATTTGAAAATAAGAGGTGTAATGTTTGTACAGTTTTATTTATAATTAACAAATACATACACCAAAAACACACTGGTATGTAACACAGAAAAGGTGCGGGACGCAAAGAATCTTATATATTGCGCGAACGATACGACACGACATCAAGTACGGCGCGACTGGCGGTCCGGGCGAGGCGAGGCGCGGGCGACGCGGCGGCGGTGCCGGCCGCGGCGAGCGTTATATTTATTATAGGTATGTACAGGGTTTAGGATTGCTACGGGCGCGCGCGAGAGGTCAATAAAGGAATTTCATACAATATTATGGAGCGTGGCCATCAGCATAGAGTTAGTGTTTTAGGTTTTTCAGTAAGTACCTATAACCAAACATGACAGGACGTATTATTTCCTTGGATTTATTTGAGAAAAGCACTATACAAGCCTAGACTACAACTTCTAGTCTTCTACATTTTTTCAAAAACCTAGTACTCTTTGTATTTTTGTAAAGTGTGGGCTACCGTTTTCGTGCTCACCAGTCGGCGCCACTGTCGAGTGAGGTCCATAAGTAAGCGTAACTAACTATAATAACTAAACTAACTAAATAACTAAGTAACTAAAATAAGTATTCCTAACAAAAAAAACCAGTCAAGTGCGAGTCGGACTCGCGCATCGAGCGTTCCCTACAAATTTTAACTCATCCCATCTTAACTGGTAGGAACCGGTTAAGTTAAGTTTGCACCTGGTATTACCTATGGCCCCGCAGACAAATGAGGTGTAAACTTAATCCAAACGGGTAGTCATTATATAACTTTTGACTTGACTGGACGGACTGGTACAGTGTTGGAACGTATAATTTCAATTAAATTATATTGTAATTAAATTTTAAGCAGCAGGTATCTATTTTCTAATTAACCTTTTGACCGCCACAGTCGGCTGTGGCCGTCAACAAAAAATCGTGCCCCTGACGCCACGTCGGCCACAGCCGTCCAAATTTCAATGATCAAAAACTTTGTAATTCTAACCGCTACAAGTATTTTTCAATCCCTGTTGATTTTGGGGCACATCATTTTTTCTTTACTCTGGCGTCAGTGGCACGGTAAATTGCTAGACCGCTTGGCGGTCAATAGGTTAATAATATGAATAAAATCAGCAACAAAGACTACAAACATACCTAAATTTGAATGGTTGGAAGACAAAGTACAAAGAGTTGAATATGTTCTCGCTGTTGAGGTGAAAAGTTGTGATTCAATCCTTCGCTTGCTCGGGACTCAAAATCAGCACTCGTAACAAAAAACAACTTTGCTCTCTTGTTGCACAAATAACTATTGATACATGATCTCCAAGGACAGTAGAGGAGGAAAATTGCAACAACCCACATAAAATAAATGCTTTTACTCTCATGTCACCAATGAACACTCCTTCCCACAAAGCTGCATCTAAGGGGAGTAACACAGAGGCAAGGAAGAAGATGCCCTCAAGCAGTTCAGTGACCCCAAAAAACTATAACCCAGCAACAACACCAACACCCAACCCCCGATTTATTCGAAATCCATACCCCACATGATATGTTTAAAAAGTCATTACTTTTTTCAAAAATGTCATGTCCGCCATCTTGGATTTCAAAATTGACATCATTTTCGATTTTCTAACCCCCGATTTATTCGAAATCCATACCCCACATGATATAATGTTTAAAAAGTCATTACTTTTTTCAAAAATGTCATGTCCGCCATCTTGGATTTCAAAATTGACATCATTTTCGATTTTCTAACCCCCGATTTATTCGAAATCCATACCCCACATGATATGTTTAAAAAGTCATTACTTTTTTCAAAAATGTCATGTCCGCCATCTTGGATTTCAAAATTGACATCATTTTCGAATTTCCAACCCCCGATTTATTCGAAATCCATACCCCACATGATATGTTTAAAAAGTCATTACTTTTTTCAAAAATGTCATATCCGCCATCTTGGATTTCAAAATTGACATCATTTTCGAATTTACAACCCCCGATTTAGTCGAAAACCATACCCCACATGATTTGTTTAAAAAGACATTACTTTTTTCAAAAATGTCATATCCGCCATCTTGGATTTCAAAATTGACATCATTTTCGAATTTCCAACCCCCGATTTATTCGAAATCCATACCCCACATGATATGTTTAAAAAGTCATTACTTTTTTCAAAAATGTCATATCCGCCATCTTGGATTTCAAAATTGACATCATTTTCGAATTTACAACCCCCGATTTAGTCGAAAACCATACCCCACATGATATGTTTAAAAATCGAAAATGATGTCAATTTTGAAATCCAAGATGGCGGACGACATTTTTGAAAAAAGTAATGACTTTTTAAACATATCATGTGGGGTATGGATTTCAAATAAATCGGGGGTTAGAAAATCGAAAATGATGTCAATTTTGAAATCCAAGATGGCGGACATGACATTTTTGAAAAAAGTAATGACTTTTTAAACATATCATGTGGGGTATGGATTTCGAATAAATCGGGGGTTAGAAAATCGAAAATGATGTCAATTTTGAAATCCAAGATGGCGGACATGACATTTTTGAAAAAAGTAATGACTTTTTAAACATATCATGTGGGGTATGGATTTCGAATAAATCGGGGGTTAGAAAATCGAAAATGATGTCAATTTTGAAATCCAAGATGGCGGACATGACATTTTTGAAAAAAGTAATGACTTTTTAAACATATCATGTGGGGTATGGATTTCGAATAAATCGGGGGTTGGAAATTCGAAAATGATGTCAATTTTGAAATCCAAGATGGCGGCACCTGGTATTACCTATGGCCCCGCATACAAATGAGGTGTAAACTTAATCCAAACGGGTAGTCCTTATATAACTTTTGACTTGACTGGACGGACTGGTACAGTGTTGGAACGTATAATTTCAATTAAATTATATTGTAATTAAATTTTAAGCAGCAGGTATCTATTTTCTAATTAATAATATGAATAAAATCAGCAACAAAGACTACAAACATACCTAAATTTGAATGGTTGGAAGACAAAGTACAAAGAGTTGAATATGTTCTCGCTGTTGAGGTGAAAAGTTGTGATTCAATCCTTCGCTTGCTCGGGACTCAAAATCAGCACTCAACAAAGGTACAACAGTGCTACGACAACCTAACAACCGCAGTAACTAAAAGCATACAAAAAATTAAAAAACCAAATCACGTTGCTGAAGGAAACCAGGTTCTGTCCGATCGAACAAAAGTACTGTTATCACGAAGACAACACCTACAAAAAATTAAACCAAAATCACGTTCTATGAAGAATGAGTTAAGGGCGCTTTACAAATTAACACACAAGTATATTAAAAAGGACTACAAAAACTATAGACTTCATACACTAGAAAAACACCTCATCAGCACAGGCAGCTTAAAAAAGGCATATAAAGAACTACAAACACACAAGACCTGGATCAAAACTTTGAAGTACCTATACATATATATAATCTATAACAAGTTTGTTGTATTTATTTTATTTTATTTTTAGTATTTGTTGTTATAGCGGCAATAGAAATACATCATCTGTGAAAATTTCAACTGTCTAGGTATCACCGTTGTTGAGATACAGCCTGGTGACAGACGGACGGACGGATGGACGGACGGACGGACGGACAGCGAAGTCTCAGTAATAGGGTCCCGTTTTTACCCTTTGGGTACGGAACCCTAAAAAGGAAATCCACACGATGCCACCAACCGCTAGAACAAGCCGGATTCAGGCGTGGATTTTCAACAATAGATCACATACATGCGATTGAACAATCATAGAAAAGCACCAAGAATTCAACACACCAGTGTACATTGCTTACATCGACTACAAAAAGGCATTCGACACCATACTACATTCCGCCATTTGGAGAACACTACAGGACCAACAAGTACATAGCAGCTACATAACATTAATTAAAAATATTTACAAAAATAGTACGAGCAAAATACAACTAGACAACATCCGCCCTTCCTTCCCCATTGAAATCATAGTGACATTATGGCATTTATTGTTAAACTCATAATGGCAGAGAGTACTAGGTTTTTTGAGTTATCTAAACTAAAAAGTGTTAGTTAGTTATTTTACATTATCTATATCAACATAATTTAAAAGATTACCTTTTTCAATTATCTCTGCTTTGGAATATTCCTTTATCAAAACTATTTTCTTCGTCTTAAAACTGTTGCACCACACCTTGAATACAGGCATTTCTTTTCATTCCTTGAACACTGGGATTTCACTGAAATAATAATAAAATATTAATATAAGTTAAAGGGTGAACAAAATGGGTCAGACTATTTGTAAGGTCCATTAAATATTGTTATGAAGAGCTACTGCCACAGACGATGCAGTCAAACCTTTAGATGAAGGGCCGTACTGCTATGGATTTTTTGTCAGGAATAATATAATAAAGGGATAAGAACTAGTAACAATGAAATTGTATATATGTAAATTTAACGTTCTTCAGAATGGAACGGACTGAAATATTCCTCTGGAACCGCACAATACTCACATTTTGCTTATCGAACGCAGTCATATTCTTGACATGGTCCTTCAGGTCCTGGGGCATGTCGCGCGGCAGATGGTCGGAGCTGTTGTAGAAGAGCGGCTTCCAGCCTTGTTGTACGCGAAGCTGTTGCTCTCGACGCAGGGGAACCAGGTCGCTGCGTTTATGTCTACGTCACAAACCTGAGGCAGAATTTTTAAAGTAAATGGAATTGTTTTACAAGGGTTTTGATTGAGACTTAATGATGTCTGTGATAGATTTGGCAAAAGATCACTGTCTTAAGGTTAAAAGTCCTAACCTCAGGCGAAGTGGAGCCACTATATTGTGCCAATAAAAAAAAAACATCTCATTTATCACCTCCAAGTCCAACTAACATATTAACTGCTGATATGGACTAAGACGCTGGTCTTAAAAGATACAGGTTATATTTGTAGTGCCGTATCTAAGTGAAAAATACTGACATCAACAGAAGAATTCTTTATGGCGCCGTGTCCAGGAGTACCTACCTCGTTCTGTATGTGAAAAAAGGTGAAATCGGACTGCCTGGCGCCATAAACCAATTATTATTATTAACCAAGAAGAAAAAAGGACTTACCTTTATACAATTACTTCGGTCTAGGTATATATAATAAAAATCACAGAATTTATTTCACTTTACAACGAACATTCAATACGCAGATGACGCAGATTATAGGCAGAATGCAAAATGGCGGATTGGCGCGCGCGCCGCGCGCTGACTGAACGCTATCATAGAGTGTGTACCAACGAAGACGCGACGAGTCAAAAATGGCTTAGACCTTAGAGTAGCATTTATAAGTACTTGGTTGCAATAAAATATATTATTAATATAAACAGATTATTTTTGGCTTTTCAGTTTTATTTAAAGGTGGTTCTTTTTATTTGCTTTTTAGTCATTGAAATTTAATTATTATTATTGAGTAGTTTCAGTAGCCTGCTGTTTTCCATTATCAGCTCAACGTCATTAAATTATACTTTTCGAGAGCAACTGTTTTTTTTTTAAAGTCGGTTAATATACATTTGTTGTATACCAAAACCTTCTTATTTCCAGAATGTAACAAAGAGTAAGAACGGGACCCTATTTACCTATTTACTGCCGCTATAACAACAAATACTAAAAACAGAATAAAATAAATATTTGAGTGGGGCTCCCATACAACAAACGTGATTTTTTGCCGTTTTTTACTACTAGGTAGGTAGCAAGAGCATTGACTTGACTTGACATCTCTTATTTTTACTCTTTGGCACCACTTCTAGAATATTCCCACGCTTGCATAGCAAACCAAACATGGCGGATCTGCGCAAGTTATGGCTTGTCTGCTACTGCGCAGTCATATGGACCTAGTATGTACTTATAGTACACCTGGAGTGCTCATTGCTTCGTTCGATTTATTTTATATACCTAATGAAACTCATAAATAAATATAGTGAATGTTAGCTACTATGCCAGCAATAACACACTTTTGGCTCCCGTTATTTTAACAGAACGCAGCAATCCCGTAATTGTTAATTTGATTTGATAAATGACAAACTTCGTTACTTAAGTCATACTCAAAAACGAAACAAACCAAAAAACATATTCTGATGTACGTGGACATGAACACATTTATGAGGATATAAAAAAAAAAAAAACCGGCCAAGTGCGAGTCGGACTCGCGCACCGAGGGTTCCGTACAAACACTTTCCATCCCTAAGTGGTTAAGTTAAGTTTGCACCTGGTATGTATAGCGCCCCATATAAATTAGGTGCAAAGTTAAATATTAAAAAAAAAAAATATGGTTTTCGTAATTATTCCTTTATCTATGCTATAAGACGTTGCTTCGTACCAAATTTCAAGATACTGGGTTCACGGGAAGCACCCTGTAGGTTTTGATTCCCTTGCAAGTGTCGAAAATTTGCGGCATAAACGGCTGTATCTTTTGATTGCGTTGGCTTAGAAGTTTGATTTTTTCACAGCTTCAAGGGACAGTAGACCTGAGTAATTGATATAAATTTCAGCTTCATACCTCCACGCGTTCCTGAGAAAAAGGGTCTTGACAGACGGACGGATGGACGGACAGACGGACAACAAAGTGATCCTATAAGGGTTCCGTTTTTTTCCTTTTGAGGTACGGAACCCTAAAAATGGTTATTTGTAGGGCAAAAAACTAAATGCTCACCAAAATGGCTTTTTTCACCAAAATTTCAAATTGGTGCTAGGCGGCTAAAACTCGGTATCGGGGGGCTCTCGGGGCTCAAAAATATGAATCTGAAATCTTGTCCGAAAATTCGGTCAAATTCGGCAAAAATATAAAAAAAAAACCGGCCAAGAGCATGTCGGGCCACGCTCAGTGTAGGGTTCCGTAGTTGCTCATCCTTCACAATAAACTGCTGTTTTAAGCCCGAGGTTTACGTTAAGAAAGATTTTAAGCTCTATAAAAAGGTCGTAAACGCCCTAGAAACTGTAATCACTTATTACCTTCTGGAAGTCAACTTACGACCTTTTAAAGAAAAAATATGAAATTTGGCGATAACTCAAAAACGGCTCAACCGATTTTGTTCAATATAGTTTTCATTGAAAGTACATATAAGGCCTCATTAACATGAATTTTTCCGAATTTTTTTGACCCGTGGTTTTGAAAAAAACCGATTTTTTTTTCAAAATTTCAAATTGGTGCTAGGCGGCTAAAACTCGGTATCGGGGGGCTCTCGGGGCTCAGAAATATGAATCTGAAATCATGTCCAAAAATTCGGTCAAATTCGGAAAATATCGAAAAAAAACGATTCAAAATTTCTCAATTGGTGCTAGGCGGCTAAAACTCGGTATCGGGGGGCTCTCGGGGCTCAAAAATATGAATCTGAAATCTTGTCCGAAAATTCGGTCAAATTCGGAAAATATCGCAAAAAAAACGTTTTTTTTTTCAGAATTTCAAATTGGTGCTAGGCGGCTAAAACTCGGTATCGGGGGGCTCTCGGGGCTCAAAAATATGAATCTGAAATCTTGTCCGAAAATTCGGTCAAATTCGGAAAATATCGAAAAAAAACGATTTTTTTTTCAAAATTTCAAATTGGTGCTAGGCGGCTAAAACTCGGTATCGGGGGGCTCTCGGGGCTCAGAAATATGAATCTGAAATCTTGTCCGAAAATTCGGTCAAATTCGGAAAATATCGAAAAAAAAACGATTCAAAATTTCTCAATTGGTGCTAGGCGGCTAAAACTCGGTATCGGGGGGCTCTCGGGGCTCAAAAATATGAATCTGAAATCTTGTCCGAAAATTCGGTCAAATTCGGAAAATATCGAAAAAAACGTGTTTTTTTTCAGAATTTCAAATTGGTGCTAGGCGGCTAAAACTCGGTATCGGGGGGCTCTCGGGGCTCAAAATTATGAATCTGAAATCTTGTCCGAAAATTCGGTCAAATTCGGAAAATATCGAAAAAAAACCGATTTTTTTTTTCAAAATTTCAAATTGGTGCTAGGCGGCTAAAACTCGGTATCGGGGGGCTCTCGGGGCTCAGAAATATGAATCTGAAATCTTGTCCGAAAATTCGGTCAAATTCGGAAAATGTCGAAAAAAAACGATTCAAAATTTCTCAATTGGTGCTAGGCGGCTAAAACTCGGTATCGGGGGGCTCTCGGGGCTCAAAAATATGAATCTGAAATCTTGTCCGAAAATTCGGTCAAATTCGGAAAATATCGAAAAAAACGTGTTTTTTTTCAGAATTTCAAATTGGTGCTATGCGGCTAAAACTCGGTATCGGGGGGCTCTCGGGGCTCAAAATTATGAATCTGAAATCTTGTCCGAAAATTCGGTCAAATTCGGAAAATATCGAAAAAAAACCGATTTTTTTTTTCAAAATTTCAAATTGGTGCTAGGCGGCTAAAACTCGGTATCGGGGGGCTCTCGGGGCTCAGAAATATGAATCTGAAATCTTGTCCGAAAATTCGGTCAAATTCGGAAAACATCGAAAAAAAAAACGATTTGTATGGAGAAAATTTCAAATTGATATAGCATAGCTAATAATGACTACCGCACATTATGGAACGTTTTTTAGGGATATAAAAAAAAAAAACCTAACCTAACCTAACCCGGCCGAGTCGGATCTGCTCTGAAAGGTGATCAGGATTAGATGGATACCTAGCTTAAACACTAATTTATGAAAACAATATTTGGTGAGCAAAACATCCATTTTGGTGAGCAAAACATCCATTTTGGGAAGCAAAAAATCCATTTTGGGAAGCAAAAAGATATTTTTTGGTAATCATTTTGATGTTTTATGAAAACAATTTTTGGTGAGCAAAAAATCCATTTTGGGAAGCAAAAAGATATTCTGACTCAACATAAAATTATTCTGGTGTAATGTATATCGATTTTGGAATACAAAATGATTTAATTTGGGGAGCACTGTATAGAGTGAATTTATATTAAATGGAGGCAATTCATTTTATTTGGAATTTAGTTTTGGGGTATAAAAGCCATTTTGGTGAGCGTTTAAATTGTTCCCTTTTCAGATATGGCGAGTGTATTACAAGTAGGTTGGTTTTCTCCGCGTTTAACATAATACCGTTGTCATGGGACCATTGCACAATCTTAGATACAAGCTCCCTGTGCGCAGTCAAGTTTGCCGCCATTTTTTTTTTTTGATATAATTTGAAAGAATATCATCTAGAATAGACCTCGAGTATATTTATTATACAATTAAATTACTATCATTTAGGTATAATGATTAATGAAATACTGGGGGTTTCAAACTGACAGTTGACAGCTTCGCGCCAAAACGCACCGAAACTTGCGACGACGTCACGTCATCTTTGTTTGTCAATGAACAATGAAAAATTTGATCGTAGTTGCTAAAATTAATAAATTCCGGCTTTCTTGAATAAATAGGTTAGGGTCAAATGAACTATAAAAAATGGACTATCCGTCAACATCAGGAAATCACAACGATGGCTCCAATGTTCGGATATAAAGAGCCGTGTTGTGTGTTCAGTTCAACTTCAGCGGTTTCCAAATAAAATATTCTTATCTTATCGAAATGGAGAAAAAAGTAGTTCCAAGCTGCGAAGAGGACAGACACTTATTCTCCAAAGACTGTCAGTCGATGCTGTGAAGATCACCCGATGTAAGTGCAAATATTATTGCTTAAGTACATGTTTTGCTTGTGGTAGTACGCTCTGATTAAAATTAATTTAGCTAAGTACCTAATTTACTAATGAATCTTCTTTGTGACACATACAATATTTCTTTATATTTTACAGCTGGAGAAAGATGTTGAAAATCTTTATCTAAAAAAAATGTGGTACCACACATTTTAGAGTGCCAAAATAGAATGATGCCAATATAAAGCCTACATCAGCAATACTCAAAAGGAACAGACGTGAAATTCTTGTAAGTATTGAAAATGCATCAGGTATGCCTTTGTTTCGATCTATTATTTCACAATTCTTTGGGTAGTAATTAACACAGTCATCTTGTTTAACTGGACAGTAAGTATTTATTTTCAGGAATACCTAAGTACTTATTTGTCTATTAATGACTATGAATCAGGCGACATTTTAAGTGTCTACAATAACACTCGCCAAGTGTCTACATTGATACCAAAATTGTGTATAAGTATTCATGAATAGGTTTATGTAGGTATATAAAGTATTAATTAATATGCATAATAATAATTGGTTTTATGTAGGTAACAGATTATAGAATTAAGGCACAATACAAATGTGTCTGTTTAGTTAGTCGTATGGTTACTGATAGAGAATGCCTTTTGGTATTAAAGTCTAAAATTTGTACTTTTACTTTTGTATTTTGTGCAATAAATAAATACTTTTCCATTGAGATAATAGTGATATATGCTGGGTTTGCATTTTCAGCCTTTTTGTATAATGACTGATACTAGATTTTTCATATTCTGTTGGGGTATTTACGTAATAATGATGTTACTTATTAATTTAACAAAAGCTGCACTATTAACTCATTGCTTTCAAACAGGGTGTACCTACTTATAATCTTCCCTTTTATTATAGTATGGATATCATGCTCTCTAATTAAGAAATGTTCTTTTCTTACATTTCAGATCCAACTCTGAAGATTCAGAAATCCAAGACACACTTCACCCTCAGAATATAAATGTATGCTGTGTGTATGACAAGTGTGTACAGGTAGCTCTAAAAAAAATAAAAAAAAATAAAATAAAAATAAAAAGCATTTATTTCAGACAAATTAATCCATATATTGTTAGTATTACAAAAATAACTTAAATAACTATGTTAGTGCCTAAACTAATGTGTTGAGAGGTCCAGTGCCTGATTAGGGCACTGTCCCATCTCTCCGCCACGACAGTCAGGAGACTGTGGCGGCTGTCGCGCACTCTGCGGAGCGTCGCGGCGCAGCGCTTGCGCAGCGTCGCGTGGAAACCGTCCACATGCGCGTCTGCGAACATGCCCGACGCACTGCAGTACCTCGGCAGCCGCAACAGCACCCGGAACGCGTCGTTGTACTGTACACGCATAGTGTTCATGGCACGCTGCGTGTACCTCGTCCATAGGCTACAGGTGTACAGAGAAGTACAATACGCACGAAATAATGTTATTTTAACCTGCGCTGTACACCTGCTGAACCTGCGAGCAATCATATTGGCCCTAATGGCCAACGCCCTGCGTTCCCGCTCAATGTCAGAATCGTCTCTCAAGTCATCGGTGACCAAGTGACCCAGATATTTAAATGAACTTACCCTCTTGAGCTGTTCGCCATTCAATCGAATGGGTGGGACATGAGATGGACACTTGGTACCCGCCTTGAAAATCATATACTGGCTTTTCTTTACATTGTATTGAAAATTGTGCTTACGGGCATATGACTCACACTTCTCGAGAAGTATTCTTATACCACCGACCGATGGGCTCAACAGTACCATGTCGTCAGCATCTGAATCGGTTCATTATTTTAAGGGTGAATAGGCGACCGACGGACAAAGTTACTTTCAGATGTATAGTATGAATGTTAATAAAAATATCTTGGAAAAATTAAAAGCATGGTTAAATATTATAAATATCTTTTAATACAGCACAGACACAATGCTGCTATCAAATGGTACATCTATCAAATGGTATATCTATGCTGCTATCTAATGGTAAATCTGATTTGAATCCGGTATCTATCAGTACTATGGATAATATAGTTCCTCACGAAAAGTAAAAGAAAACAAATCAACATTTTTACAAGTCTATACCTAAATATTCTATAACTTTTTGTACTGAGGTACAATTTTTTTTAAAGTAGGTACAAAATAGTACATTTTGAGTACATTTTTTTGGTATAATTGTTTTACAAATCCGTGTGTACACCCGCCATTCTGACTCTCACCCTGGCCGACGGCGATCAGCCCGGTCTCGGGCCCCGGCAGGTGCCCCTACCACAAGTAGTAGTAGCCGCAGCCGCGCCAGGCTCACCAGCGGGCACAGCGTGCGCACCGACGAGATGAGCTCCACCAGGCCCGAGTACGTCTTGTTGAAGTTTTTGGAACACGGCGGCGGTCATCTTCTTGTCGCCGAGCACGCTGTCGTTGGCGTAACCCTCGATGAGCTCGGCCGTCCAGTTGAAGTGCTTCTTCCGCAGCAGATCCGAGTGACCCGAGTGCGAGGTGGTAGGTGGTGGTGGCTGGAATGCTGTAGAACTTGTAAACGCCTTCATCCAAAATGCTGTAAAAAGAAACATTTGTTTATTGTCTCAATTTTACTCATATAATGAGTACTTCTAGCGATGCTGCCAACACTGGTGTGTATGCCGACAAAGCAAGGATACTGACCCTTCGACGGGCCCGCAAGAGGAGATGGTGGTGAATGTAGCGTCCGAGACGCAGCGGGCGCTCCTTGCGCAGCACCACCGCGCCCACCACCAGGTTTTGTCTGTGGAACACGAAAACAATACTCATAGTTATCTGGTTTCTACAGTTTGGTCAGTTTGTTTCTCCCAACAGAACTGTGAAACATCACATGGTCTTACCTTTTCTTTTTTGCCCAGAACATTAAGAACTTCTTTCTGTAGTTTTTCATTTCAACACTTGAAAACTGCACTTTCATCAAGAAAATGTAAGACCATGTCAACACTAACTTCTGGCAGATTCCTGGAGTCTGCTTTTATGAACCCAAGTTCCATTTTTATTCGAAATGTGCAATACATTTTCACAATAAAATAATATATTTATAATCTCAACTATGCCGTGAATAAAATAAGTAGACGTCAACGTCAGGTTGACATGCAGAGATAAACACGTTGATTGGTGTATGAAAAAAACGTTCCGTTTCACGTTACTTTAATTCATAATTATTGTTAAAAATTGATAATAACTAAAATAAAAATGTAGCAATGGCCTTTCTTTCGCGTTATTTTTACATTGTAGCCACAAAATATTGATATATACTATATCTGCATCTTCCCTATTGTTTGTTATACACAATGAAGTCGGTTAAAAATAGCTGACAATGAGGGTTTTCGATACTTTTTCTGCCACCAGGCGGCGCTACCTGGCGGTCCACCAAACAGCTGTCAAATAGCATAAACTCGTAGGAACTGAACGTATTGTTTACTGAAATTCTAGTGTATTTGGAGGTGTTATTGGCTTTGTTTGTACATTCCTATCCCTACTAGAACTTTGTACATTCCATGGGAATTGACTTGGCACTGCATTTTTTTTTAACACTGGTCTGGCTGAAATAATAATTAGATAAATATAAATGTTATAGTTTAGTATTTTTTGATAAGGCACAAACTAAAAATGTTTGCAATTCATCATTGAAGTTTGGTCGAGAACTGAGATAATCAGTGATTAACTAAAATTATCATTAATATTGAAAATATTCTTACGTTTTTCCAGTACTGAATCCGGCTTTTACAAACGAGGCTATTTTTCGTTGGAGTAAATTTATCTCTGCGAATAGCTACAAGCCACTGTTTTAATCGGTTTTTATCTCTCGTAGTGAACGTATGCCCTCGTGTTTTATAAATGAGATCCTTCCAAAAACATTTCATGTATAATAAAAGTTTCGTGTATAATTATTTTTTGACTACTTAGCGCCTGACACAAACATAAATACACCACAGATTTGGATTGCTCTGCTGATACGCACAGGCGTTCATGTTGTAAGTAGTCCAAAAAATAATTATACGCGAAACTTTTTGATCTGTAACGCTGCAGAGTTGATTTTAAGCTAAATGTAGGTAGCAATTAGGTAGCAAATTTTGGTTAGTAAATAACATGAAAATTGTGCGTCCTTCGCAAAATATGAACTTTGTCCAAACATCCTGACGTCAGAATGACTGGTCAAAAAAAATATGTGATATGTTTTATTATACTGAGGTAGCAATTATTTGGTAAATGGTAGCAAATACTAGCAAATAGGTAGCAATTTTTACGTAAGCAATCAATGCGGAATTCAACAGTCAACCAATCATTCTGACGCACACAGTTTTAAAGCAATATTAATGTCGCGACTGTTGCTTGGTTTTTTGACTCAAAAGTGGTTTGTTTTGTCATCAAATGCAGTATTCAGGCATGGACTTAATAACTAAATGAAATAATGAACTTTATTTTGCCACGAGGGCATTATACATTTTACATTTTCCGTTGTTAGGGTTCCGTACCCAAAGGGTAAAAACGGGACCCTATTACTGAGACTTCGCTGTCCGTCCGTCCGTCCGTCCGTCCGTCCGTCTGTCACCAGGCTGTATCTCAAGAACGGTGCTAGCTAGACAGTTGAAATTTTCACAGATGATGTATTTCTGTTGCCGCTATAACAACAAATACTAAAAATAAAATAAAATAAATATTAAAGGGGGGCTCACATACAACAAAGGGATTGGTTGCGTTAACTTTGCACCTCATTTGTATGGAGCGCTATACATACCAGGTGCAAACTTAACTTAACCACTTAAGGATGGAAAGTGTTTGTACGGAACCCTCGGTGCGCGAGTCCGACTCGCACTTGACCGGTTTTTTTACTTTTGAGGTACGGAAACCTAAAAATATTTTTTCTTAATTTTACGCGCACGTAGATTTTTTCCAAAATGAGCCATAATGTAATAAAAATAAGAATAGTAATTTAGGAACGGTAGCTACCTATACCTATTTCATGGATATACCGTCTGTTGACAACCAAAACACTATAAGTAACAAATACCTACTTATATAAAGCTCGTATCTAAGTGTCAATCTACTTACTAGATACGAGGTTTTGAAGAGTAGTGACAGAAATTTTAGTGAGTTTTGGTTGTCACCAGGCTATATACGACTATATCGTTCAGATATTTGTGAACACCTTGTTGAACTGTATATAAATGCCATTCAATCTCTCTTGTAAAATTATTGACGGCGATTGTATTCATATTAGTACAAGATTTACTTAGGTTGGGACTTTATAGGCCAATTGGTGTAAATAGTCACAAGATATTAATCTATTTATTTATTTATTTAAATGTTCCAGACATTTTATGTAATTATGCAGGTTTTATGTAAACGTCCATGTTTAGGTGATTATTACATATTTTTTTAGGCAAAAACACACACTAAAATTGAAAATTACACGATACTTTGAAAAATAAAGTACAAACTGTACAATGACATACTATCTTTTGTAATCTTACACACACTTTTGTGAATATTCCAAAAAGGTTCAGGAAATATACAAAAAACTGTGTTTTTCAGAAAGAAATGTAAAATAACAAGTATTGTATGTAATAATAGCCGTTTCAATCGTTGTAAATACATATCTAAATGTACTTTTCCCATATATTCAATGTAATTATACAGATTTTATGTAAATGTCCAAGTTTTTAGTGATTCTGACATGCCTTTTATGTAAAAACACACACTATAATTGAAAATTCCACGATATTTTGTGAAATAAAGAAAAACCTGTATAATTACGGAATATTTATGAGAACTTACAGATACTTTAGGGAAAATTCCAAAAAGGTACAGGAAATTTGCAAAAAAATGTGTTTTTCAGAAAGATATGTAAATTAACAAGTTTCGTATGTAAGATAGCCGTTTCAATCGTTGTAAATACATGTCTAAATGTACTTTGCCTACACATTCAATGTAATTATACAGATTTTATGTAAACGTCCAAGTTTTTAGTGATTTTTTACATGACTTTTATGTAAAAACACACACAATAATTGAAAATTACACGATATTTTGTGAAATAAAGAAAAACCTGTATAATTACAGAATATTTATGAAATCTTACTGATACATTTGGGATAATTACAAAACTATGTAAAATGACGAGTTCCGTATGTAATAAAAGCGTTATAAATACATATTGAAATGTATTTTTCCCAAACATTCCATGTAATTATACAGAGTTTATGTACATATACAAATTTTTTATGATTATTACATATTGTTTATGAAAAAACACAGAATTAAATTGAAAATTACACGATATATTGAAAAATAAAGAAAAAACTGAAAATTTACTTAATATTCTACGTAATCCTACTAAAATTATTATGATCATTACAAAAAACTTATGTAATTTCACATAAAAATGGGTTTTTTCTGAAGATGTGTAGAATGACGACTTATGTATGTAAAATTACAGTTTTAAGCGTTATAAATACATATTGAAATGTATTTGTCCCAGACGCTGTATGGAATTTTACAGATTTTATGTAAACGTACACATATTATTAATTATTACATATTTTTTTTGTAAAAAGACATCAAAATCGTTGAATTTAACGAAGATATTTAAAATTACCAAAAATTATGGAAAAAAACCAAAATTTTGGTACTTTTCCCAGGTTTTGAGGGAATTATACAGGTTTCTGTAATTTTTTTGTGTGTAAAATCACATAATTTTTAACAGTGTGAGCTTAATTTGGGACTAGATCGATATGTGTGAGGCTGCGAGGTTGTCCGATATTTATATAAAAAAAAAAAAACTTTGTCACGCGTCTGTCCGTCTAGCACAACTACACTTCGCGACTCTTGTCGCGCGACATAGCTTCGCCCGTCACTCTCTCACAGTACAGCGAAGAAAGAGATAGGTAGCATGTCTCGCGCGAGAGAGTCGCGAGTCACAGTTGCGCTAGAGGTGCTGAGACGTGTCTCGACTAGCGAGTCGGTAATTATAACTCGCTAATATCGTAAATATTAATGCTTTTTGCAGGCTGAGTTTTATAGCGTTCCTGCCGCCAACTTAACGCAATGCCGCTTCTTGCGCGATTCTTTGTCACACGTCTGTCCGTCTAGCACAACTACGCTTCGCGACTCTTGTCTTGTCGCGCGACATAGCTTCGCCCGTCACTCTCACACAGTACAGCGAAGAAAGAGATAGGTAGCATGTCTCGCGCGAGAGAGTCGCGAGTCACAGTTGTGCTAGAGGTGCTGAGACGTGTCTCGACTAGCGAGTCGGTAATTATAATTCGCTAATATCGTAAATGTTGTGTTTTATGTGTTTTATAGGTATGTTCCTGCCGCCAAGTTAACGCAATGCGACTCATTGTCACCCGTCTGATAGCGAATTATTGATAGGAAACAGACAATATTTATCGCGTGTAACTCGTGCTAGAAGTACCACCGTTATGATTTCGGAGTATCTTAATTATCAGACAAATCCCTACTAATATTATAAACGCGAAAGTTTGTAAGTATGGATGGATGTTTGTTACTCTTTCACGTAAAAACTACTGAATGGATTTTAATGAAACTTTACAATAATATAGCTTATACATCAGAATAACACATAGGCACAATTTATAAAGATATTGTGTGTTCCCGTGGAATAAGCGGGTAACACCGCGCGGGGCAGCTAGTATTAAATATATGGAAATGGAAATTATAAACAATGTGATCCTATGGGATCGACAACAACAAGGCTCGGAACCGTAAAAAGTCAAGGTACTTTTCCGGCTCAGTAAAGCTCAGCTCGATACTCAGATATTTAATGTATGTTCATTTAGTGAAGACATAACCCTTCGTATGTGAAATTACAAAAAAATCGAGAGGTTAAGCCTCATTTCCGCCGTAATGAGTAAAAAAAATGCAAAAAGACGGCCCTTACTACTCCACGAGGAGTTTCCACAGCGGAGGCCGGAGGGGATATTAATATTACTTATAAGTTTTGATGTAATAATTTATATCATAACATACAAATTCGCGAAACTCATAAAACATAACCATGATTAATTGACTTATAATGAAACTGTTAATTCACCCGACCCCGGTAATAAATTGATCGTTAATGGCTGTTTATGTTGTCCATCTTATGAGAATAATATAATAAATTTAACCGAACTGTTCCGTGATTGCACACGCTAGGATAAAGCGTAGCGAATCACACATACACATATAAATATGTAATTTTACGACAGGTCTGTAAACGTTTCATTATGTTATGATCGTTTTATTTTTATGCACTTATTTTTGATCAATAAATTATAAAACCCATATCTCCAGCTTGTTGTAAGGTAAAAAATATTTTTGTAAATATAATAAATTAATACAAAATGGCGTTGGTTTTTAATATGTTTCTTATAGATACAGTAGAGATCTTAAATTGTATTTACTCGGGCCAATACTATACAGGATTGTTAAATTCAATTCAATTTATTTAATGCAATGCTACATAGGTAGCTTTTATTAATTACCTAATTTCAAGGCAAACATTTTTCAATAAAAAATAAAACCTGGGTTGTAATTTTAGATGCAGTAATTCGGTTGATATGATCCAACCTTCAAAAGTAGCGTCATAACAATATTTCATACACATAACTACCCAGGCTCCTTGGAGCCCTGCCGCGCGACCACACAGACCCGCTTCAAGTCGGCGCTCGACCCGAGTTTAAACAAACAACAAACTTCTCATTTGTACCTCAAGTCATAAACTTATAACGAGCTAAGCTACGAGTAAAGTTTGCAGCGAATAATCCTCCAGCCCGCCTGGCATAAGTACGCTTTGCGACTCTTGTCGCGTCACATAGCATCACGAGGTCGACGTCACAGCAGTCGTCAGCACCTCTTCTGGGGGGGAGTTGGAAGGAGCACTAAACAATGTAGTGAGACAAATGTGCGAGTGGTTCCGCTCAAACGGGTTGGCTCTAAACAAAAACAAAACTTGTTTTTTGACGTTTAGGCTAAATGGTCATCAATGTCCACCCCTTAGAGTGTGTGCAGATGGTGCCCCTCTACAGCACGTAACCTGCACACGTCTCCTCGGATTCCACCTCGACAGCGCACTTACATGGGAAACTCATATCGATGTAGTGTGTGGGAAACTCGGCCGTGCGTGCTTTGCGCTAAGGCGCCTAGCGCGCACCGCCGGGAGAACCGCGGTGCGAGAATGTTATTTCGCAACAGTACACTCGCTGCTGACATACGGTGCAGAGCTATGGGCTCGTGCTGCTGACTGGAGACGCGCGTTCTCCATGCAGAAGCGAGCCGTCCGTGCGATGGCCGGCAAACCAGCAGATGCCCCTGCTCGGGATCTTTTCGCAAGTTTGAAAATTTTACCCTTACCATGCATATACATCTACCAAATGGCAATATTCACGCATGAACACCTTGACATGTTTAAGCGTCGGGGAATTAACACCAGGTACCCGCTCCGCGACAATAAACACGCGGACAGGCTGGTCGCAGGGGCGCACAAGCTAGTCAGGTCAGAGCAGTCCGTTTATTTCCTGGGGCCTTCTATCTATAACCGCTTGCCCGACAACGTCAGAAATGCAGCTTCCACCGCCACCTTTAAAAACAACCTCACGAAATGGCTGGCAGAGGAAATATTTTACAGTTTTGATGAGTTTTTTAATTTACCTCTTTCCATGTAAAACTTGTAAAAATAAGGAAAGATCAAATGTTATCCATATTACATACTTACTTAATATTGCTATTGCTGACATGATAATTTTAATAACTATTATTAATACTTTGGTACAATAATATGATTTTTTATGACCTGTAACAATTGTTATAAATAAATATTTCATTTCATTTCATTTCATTTCACCCGTCACTATCTCACAGTATAGCGAAGAAAGAGCACATTTCTCGCGCGAGAAAGAGTCGCGTGTCACAGTTGTGCTAGAGGTGCTGGGCACTGAAAATTTCTGCTTCTAGCTTGGTCCACAACCACAGATTAATATAATCCACAACGAAACAGGGGGTTCGAAAATGTTCTCAATGGCTTCGAGAAAAGCTGGCGTGCGCTTTTGCTCGACTTGGCGGATCGTTCATTACCCATTATCATGAATTTACAGTGACAAGACTCGCTAGTGACCGCGTAAAGGATTTGTATGGAGAATTGTAGTTCTACAAAGTAACCGCTAGGGGCGCTGTACTATTCTCCATACAAATCATTTACGCTGTCGCTAGCGAGTACGGTCACGTTTCCTCAGGGTAAGGGTACAGCACTATAGATGGCGTTTATGTGACGGGAAACGTAAAATTTTGTATACTAAGGATTAGCGTGCGAAATTTACTAGGTACTAAAGCACGCCGAACAAGATAAATAGAGTAAAGGAGCGAGATTTTTTTTTTATTTCATTCGTAAGTTTTGCTTTCAGTCTTAGAAATATAAAATGTTTAGATCAGGGCTTAAATTACTGGTGACAGAATAAATGCATGAAAATAATTTGCTAACGAAAAACCACTTGATAAAGAAATGTCCGTGAATTACCCTTTAGAGTACTAGTAAGACATTCCACGAACTCTTAGAATTCCTTTCGGGTTCCAGCAAAACCGCTGAAGACCGAGCGAGACAGGAATAGTCCCGGAGGCCATTTTAACAGCTCACGGATTGTATAGTTCAGCTTATGTTCAATAAACGCTGTCCGCTTTAAACTTGGCCTGTTTAAATATTTGCCACAGAACAAGCGCGGGTTTGTTCCCAGTGAGAGCGCTGTTTGGGTTTCCACTCGAAACCAAGTTAAATACGATTTAACGACTTTTAACATCCTCTTACTGCGGGGAGAAAACTTCTGTACTTATATTAGTTTCTTAAGAAAGTGTTGCATGAAATATGATACTTCTATTCTATTAGCTTTCTTCTTATATATGAACATGTTTATTGAACTATTTTCCTCTTTTTTGTTTTTGGTTTAAAAAGTGCGTAGAATAGAAACGAAATGTTCCATAGTTACTAATTGGTCTATGTGCCAATAATAAACTAAATTAAATTTAAACTATTATTTCAGTACAACCAGTCTATCTATCAGCCACAGACGTCTCCTGCTGAACATAGGCCTTCCCCATAGCTCGCCACAAGGTGCGATCCTGTGCAGACCGCATCCATCGACTCCCTGCCACCCTAAAGAATCTGTCCACCTAGTCGGGCGCCGTCCCACGTACAACCAGTAGTAGCCTTTAATCAAACACACTTGTCCTAACTATCCATCCCGCCCATACCAACGTTACAATGTTTATTACCTGTGTAAAGGAAAATCGCACCGCTCAACCTCAACGTGCCTCTATCGAGAGCCGATAATTGGCCTTCCCGACCGACCGAAGCATGCACAAGATTGCACGACGGGCAAATTGCCTCTTTGGCGGTTTCTCGACAATTTCTCCCATTGTCCGACAACTTGTGAACATCGTGATTCGTTGCGGTGGAGAGTTGAGCGAAGTTCAACTAGTAAAAACGAAAATATGTTTACACATTTCTGATAAAACTATATGAAATTAGAAATACATAAATACATTTAAAAAAAAAAACAAGCTTGTTGACAATTCTGACTTCGATGCGGGGCCCTGGGTGTTTGACAGGTTGGATTGAGCAGTCAAGTCGCACGCATGGGTGTAGAGTAGCCTTTCAAAATAGTTCTGGTTGTTTTCATTAGTTCGTTTGATTAGTAAATGTGGTTAAGTTTATAATGTTGCGGGATGCAATTATAAGTTTGGTTGGCGAGTATAAGTTTGGGTGGAGATAATGGACTTTGGGTGGAGATAATAAGTTTGGGTGGCGTAATCAAGATGGAAGAAACCTTTGTACAAGAAGACTAAAGGTGTTCCTTATTTATCTACTCCCAAAAATGCTATTTAACTGCTACTTTCTTACAGACCCAATACCAAATTTCGAAAACGGAATCACCTGTACAGGAAAAGCAATACACCACGGTCTGAAAGCCATAATAATAAAACATATAGCATGTGGCTACTGTTGTTTTGCATTATAAAAAGAAACGGCAACTGGCAATCATCACATTCTTGACAGTAAAAGTTTGAGCGCAAGCGTGACGATCGATTAAATTCATGAATGCAAATTGATTCCGTAATGCGAGTAAAAACCATTTATCGGATCACTGAGTAATGAGATGATCTAGATGCTGAAGTGTGTGTGCGGAAAGACACGGAGAAAAGTCGACAAGCAGGCTAATAAATCTATGGTTTTCATCCGTTGTGAAATAAAGTAGTCTAAGGAAAAAGCTCGACTCAAAGCAGCATTTCGCAGACCCATCGTGAGTTCTCTACTTGGATAGGATGTTCCACAAGGGTAAAGCGCTCTTAAACTAGGCTTCGTTGGTGGTCAATTTTATGTGCACCTTAACTAACTCAACTAAAGAGTTTCGAGTAAATTGAACTCGCCTGATAACTCCCGCCATTTGCATATTTATTATCATTGGTAAAACAATGGCGCATCTCAACTTGGGTTTCAGTTAGTGGCATACACAAGTTCCAATTATTATCACGACGGAAATACTGTTTGGAAGTTAATTTATGTACCTACAACATACGCTTTATGGAAAACATAACACAAATACAATATTGAACTTATAACACCCCTTTTGCTGAACCAAAAGGGGTTTAATTTGAAGTAAACTGAAATTATTGGATATTTTTTGGGTTTCTGACCTGATTTTGTGCAAGTGTTACTTTCTATTAAGTACGGTTGTTATTCCGGGGACTTGTGACTCCTAGAAAATTATTTCGTCGAATGTTACATTTCGTTGAAAAATCATTCCGCAGAATTTGTATTCCTCTGTAGTTGTACATTTTTCATAATTCTTGCATATATTATCCTATTGATTAGATTAGGTTAGGTTTGATTAATAACAATCTCAAATATTTTACGGTTGCAAACAAGAATGCTTTCTACGAAATGAGACATTCGACGAAGAATAATTCCAGGACCAGGAGTCAATATAGACCCTGTAGGTATATTCATTTCATGAGTGGTTGTTCCTTTATTTAAAAAAGGTCCGACGTTGACAGGACCTGAAAGCTTCAATGCTATTAGGACAAGACTAGATCTAGTTTTTGCCCATCATTGGCGCCAGCGCGTAAAAACGCGTCTCAACAATTAAACGACATAGCAAACACTTATACAATTAGTATTGTGTGAACTCGATTCTTTTGTTTAAGACTAGTTTTCACGTCACGTTCCATACAAACGGTTTTTATAAATTTTACCACATCAATTCGACTTAAATTTTTAACCAACTTCCAAAAAGGGTGGAGGTTCTATGTTTCACCGTCTGTTTTTTTTTTCAGTTCACGTAGCTGTTATTTTTCACGACCTCAATTCGAAGTTTTGCACAGATGATGTGCGATTTTCTCACTATGTTTCTACTTTTACACATAACATACATACGCTATTCGATCTTCACAGAAATTAAATTACTTCTATTTTTTTTTATGAGCTAATATTTTACCATACCGTTATCTCCTTTAAATTGACTACTTGTAATTTTCTTGCAGCTCGGAAAGCGAAGCTTCTAAGCCTTCCTTTTGGCTTTGTCGTAGTGGGGTAAAAATTTAATTCCGATGTAATATCGTTTCTAAATAAAGTTACAACTACGGTAGTCGTTTATTCTAGGCAATATACAAGTAACAATACTATTTTTATTACTCCACTACAAATATTTGACACTTAATAATTGTTTACACGCGGACAAAACCAACAAGCATGAAATTGGTAAAAAACCTACCGGTTTTACCTACAGCAGGCATAAAATACCAACGTATTGCAATACCAATTACATTCTTCCTTCGATAAAATTCTACTACCTTACACATAACGTCTATAATTGATCGATTTAGATTATATATTATTGGTACTATAAAGGTACGGTATGTGTGCTCTTGGTAAGATAAAGACGTCTCTTTCATATGTCAGCATTGCGGCTTAAGCTCTTATGTCACTAAGTTTACAAATAATTGCCGTACTTTAAAATGAAAACCTACCACATAAGGCTATCGTGGCTGGAGTGGTTAAACAACATACAAAACACGCTAGTCCAGACATGTCACATTATTCCAGTATCAATTTATAGGACATTAAAAATACCTTACTCCGGCAATACCTACTTATCATTTTAATTAAGTTCAGTAGAGATGGCCCTTTGCGGTACAGGTACAGGTAATTGGTGCATAAAATTACCGAGAGCGGTTACAGCTCTAGCGATAAAATTGGTATGGGTAATTTCACTGTAAATTAGCTGGATGTTGGCTGAATTAATTGGTAAATGCAGTAAATTTCGGACAGTTATGAAAAATAAACTTATTAAGACAGCTACCCTACCACCGCGTCACTTTACTTTATATGTTAGTGAAATTTTTCATCAGTAGCGTTTTAGAGATCTAAGCATACATAGGGACAGACTGACAGCAGGATGCGACTTTATTTTAAACTATGTAGTGATGTAAATTTGGAAGGTTGAAATTGGATCAAGATTTTGTACAATTATCTCCATTTACAACACCTGGTTGAAGGCCTATGATTAACTGCGTTTATCATGCAATATAAAAAAAATTGGGCAAGCGCGAGTCCGACTCGCGCATGAAGGGTTCCGTACCATAATCTATAACACGTTTGTTGTATGGGAGCCCCCCTTTAATATTATTTTATTTTATTTTTAGTATTTGTTGTTATAGCGGCAATAGAAATACATCTGTTAGGTAGCGCAGCTATTCGCAATATATTTTGTTGTGTATATGTATTCAATGTTTACTCATGAGCCTGAGCGCGTCGTTGTCATAGCGACGGAGCGCGGGTTGCGGGGGGAGGTGCGCGCGAGCCGCCTCGTCACGGGAACTTGCCGCAACCCGCAGTGTTGCTGTGTATTTGCTTCGTGTCGCGCGACAACTGCGCGGTCAAGTATTAGTTGTTTTTCGTGTATTTTCGTTTCGTGTTTGTATGTGTCGTGTATTCGTTTTTAATAGTATATTTTAATCTTTCGCACTCATTGACTTTAATTTTGAGAACCCCGCACCTAACTACAAAAAGCTGGTCCTTCGAGCCGGATGTGTTAAGTGTTGAACTATGAGTGTAGAAAGTCGGAAACCGAATACACGCAGTCGAGCGAAGATGACGAAACCGGCAGAAACAGGTGCAGATGCAGCTCAACAGCTCGCGCGTGACTCCGCGACGGGTGGTCGTAACGACCACGGGGATATAACGGAATTACCGCCGTCGGAGACATGGACGCCGGCATCAGAGCGCACCTTAAGGCCACGAAGCAGCGCCAGCCACTCGTCAAGACTTAGCCAGGCCGCCCGCGAAGCGCAAAGAATGCGCGCGGAATACGATGCGGAGGTCGAAGTGGCTAAACTCAGAGAAAGTTTAATTAAAAAGAAGCTAGCACTTGATATGGCGGAGCTAGCAGTACAGGAAGAAGAGCAAGAGGGATCTCTGGCCAGCGCCGCGAGCAGAGTATCGGTGCGCGTGGCGCGCTGGCTCGAGGACAAGCCCGCGGCTCCGCCACCGCCACGAGCGGCATCGCCGCCGCCGACGGGTGACGTCATGAATGAGTCGGCGCGCCCGCTCAACAACGCGCCGCCGCCGGACCCGTGGCGCGCGCGCGCCGTCACGCCACGTACGCCGTCGCCGCCGCCGCCACCGAAACAAACGGATATCGATCGCCTGGCGGAGGCCATCGGCAAGCTGGGGCAGACAAAGAGAGTGCCGCGACAGATGCACGAGATACCCATTTACGATGGTAACGCAGCGGACTGGCTCACTTTCAAGAAGGCGTACCGATGCACCAACGAGATGCATGATTTCGAACCATACGAGAACATGGCGCGCCTCCGAGTCGCGCTCGTCGGTGAAGCGAAAGTCGCGGTCAGTGACTTATTGAGAACCTCCTCCGATCCTGAGGAGGTCCTTAAGGCGCTCGAAGATGAATTTGGGCACCCGAGTCGCGTCTTAGAGTGTGCCATCAAGAGAGTTCGCGATTTACCGAAAGTTAGCGAAAACGGGAACGAAATTCGCAAATTTACGAATGCTGTGCGGAATTGTGTGTCTGTGCTAAAGACTATTCGTGCCGATGGATATTTAAACAATCCGCAACTGATAAGTGAACTTTTAGGTAAATTAACGCCTTATCAACGCGCTCAGTACGGTGAATTTGTGATGCGTTTAGACAATAATAGTGGTGTTGATTTACGAGTGTCGCCAAACCTAAACATTCTAGTGGACTTTTTGAGTCAACTAACTCGAGCGTCGTCATATTACACGCCTGTAAATATAAGCAGTGTCGGCGGAACGTTTGAAGCGCGAGCGCCGCCGCCCGCTGGTCGGCGCGATAAGGGTGTGGCCGTGCGCACGAGCGGAGCGAGTCACCGTGTACATACGCAAGTGGAAGCGATTACCGCAGTTGCTAAAACTGAACAATTATTATGTGTTAAGTGTACACGGGCTCACAAATTGACTGACTGCGGCGAATTTAAAAGTCTTACCCCGAATGAACGTTGGGAGTTTGTTAAGGAAAAAAGACTGTGTTTTAAGTGTATCATGAAAACTCATTCGAGTAGGTTTTGTCGCGCAAAACGCTGCGGTAAGTGCAAGTCACATCACGACTTGCTACATAAGGACGCGCAGAGCGCTACGCCACCCGCGGTGGGACCACCGCCTTTGCTGCCGCCGACGTCGGTGTCGGAGTCGGCGCCCGCGCCGCCCGAGCCGCCTGTGAAATACGAAACTTTGACGAACGTCGGTGAGTGTCAAGCGCGTGCGTTGTTAAAAGTGTTACCGGTGACAATAGTAACAAGTAATGGTGCCGAACATTCCACATACGCTTTGTTAGACGATGGCGCTTCTGTATCGATCATAGACGATAAACTCGCGAGTGATGTTGACGGACCCGTAGTGCCTTTGAAGTTGATGACCGCGCGCGGACATTGTGTGACTGACAATAATTCGCGAAGTGTTAAAGTTGTAGTGCGCGGTCCGAACGGAGTTAGTCACGACATTTCGGTGCGAACTCTACGTAATGTTAACTTACCGTCGCAGACGTTACCGGCGCGCGTGCTTGAAGAGAACGTGCACCTCCGGGACCTCGGTTGCAGTGAAATGAGGGAGGCGAAACCCATGCTGTTGTTGGGCCAAGACAATTGGAAGCTCATCGTCGGCCGGAAGATTCGACAAGGTAAATCCGGTCGCCCAGTCGCTTCTCTTACAAAATTGGGGTTTGTTATTCATGGTCCATTAGGAGGGGGGGTTAGTGGTAGTCAATACGACTCTGCCAACTGCATGCTCACGCCGCTTGACGATTTGCACGCTATAGTGAAAGCTATTAAAAGTAAACATTATGTTGACGACTATTTGGATAGTGTTGATTCCATAGAAACGGCACAACAGCTGATCGCTGATGTCACCCACATTCACCGATCAGGTGGTTTTGATATCAGGGGGTGGGTGACAAATTCAGCAGAATTAAGTGAAAAACTGCCATCTGCTGTGCCGGGTCGTGTTAAACTGGACAAGTCGGAGAACGAGCGCACATTAGGTATGCCGTCAAGCGATTGTATGAAAATTGATCTGTCGTTCAAGCGTTTGCCGATTGAATTAGTTGAAGGTCAGGTCAAGCCTACTAAGCGCGAGTTCCTCAAGTTTATTATGAGTATTTTTGATCCATATGGTCTAGTATGGACTGATTCTGAGACGGTCCTTATGTGGATAAATTCTGACGCGCGGGACTACCAAAAATACGTTTCTCATAGGTTGGCAGAAATTGATAGCTTAAGCAAGAGAAGTGACTGGCACTGGGTACCTTCCGAGTCCAACCCTGCTGATGAGGCGACCAGGATGGACTGGCCTAATGACAAGGGCATGTGGCTTTCGGGTCCCCCCTTTCTCTGTGATCCACAGGTACCCTGGCCGAGCTGGAGCCGCGAGGAGCCGCCCGTCGACGACCCGGAGCGCTTGGAGAGGGCGCTTGTGACAGCCGAGGCTGGCTGTCCTGTTATCGACGTGGCGCGCTACTCCAAATGGACGCGAGCTGTGCGCGTCACTGCGTACGTGCTTGCCTTTATAAGCACGTGCAGATCTCAGCAGAAGACGGCGAAGCTTACAGCGGAGAAGTTACAGGAGGCCGAGAACTTCCTATTGAAGCAGTCGCAAGCTCACTCCTTTCCTGATGAGCTTAAGGCCCTGCGGGCTGGACGCCCGCTGCCCAGGTCAAGTCGCCTCATAAAGCTTGACCCCATGTTGTACGAAGACGGACTGCTGCGCGTCAGGGGACGCCTTAGCGCTTCGACTGAACTGTCATTCGACGAAAAGCATCCAGTGATCCTCTCTGGTACCTGCAGCACTACACGACTGCTCGTGCGCCACTATCACGAACGTGCGCTGCACGCCAACCACGAGACAGTCGTCAACAACGTGCGAGAGCGATTCTGGGTGACCTGCATCCGGCCTACTGTGAAGGCAGTCGTTGCGCGCTGCCAGTACTGTCGTGTGCAGCGCGCGCGGCCCAATCCACCGAAGATGGGTGACTTACCACCCGTCAGGCTTGCCACAACTCGGCGAGCATTCGTCAACTGCGGGGTGGATTATTTCGGCCCCATGGAGATCACTATTGGACGGCGCCGGGAGAAACGGTGGGGCGTGTTGTTCACATGCCTCGCCACACGCGCCGTTCATCTCGAGTTGGCTGCTTCTCTCAGCAGCGACTCTGCCATACTTGCCTTGCGCCGCTTGATAGCGCGCCGCGGGCAACCAGCAACCATCCTGAGCGACTGCGGCACCAACTTCGTCGGGGCGAACAAAGAACTGCGCGCCGCCTTACGTGGACTGAACACTGAGGGTATACAAGGTAGTGCTCTGGCTAAGGGCATTGAGTGGAGATTCAACCCTCCGGCAGCTCCACACATGGGCGGTGCCTGGGAGCGGCTCGTTCGCTCCGTGAAGACCGCCCTTCATGCGACGCTGAAGGAGCGCGCGCCGTCAGAGGAAGTGCTGCACACCGTCCTGTTAGAAGCGGAGCTGGTCGTCAACAGCCGCCCGCTCGCATACGTCGCAGCTGATCCCGACGAGCCAGTCGTGCTCACACCAAACCATTTGCTGCTTGGGACGGCGGCGGGAGATGCGCGCGTGACGGCTTACGACCCCACTGACTTGGATGCCCGCCGTCAATGGAAGAAGGCGAATGGGCTGGCGGACATGTTTTGGCGACGCTGGTCCAGACAGTACTTGCCCACTCTCCAGCGACGCCAGAAGTGGGCAACAGCCACGGGCTCCATCAAAGTGAACGACGTAGTAGTGATATGCGATGGCAAGCAGCCTCGCAATATGTGGCCCCGTGGCATTGTGAAAAAAGTGTTTCCGGGTAGGGACGGCCATGTGCGCGTAGTAGACGTTAAAACTGCTACTGGGACGCTGCGTCGTCCCGCTGCACGGATAGCCGTGCTACCTACCGACGGTACATTTGTCGATTGAAGCCTCCAACTGGGGGGTGGTAATGTTAGGTAGCGCAGCTATTCGCAATATATTTTGTTGTGTATATGTATTCAATGTTTACTCATGAGCCTGAGCGCGTCGTTGTCATAGCGACGGAGCGCGGGTTGCGGGGGGAGGTGCGCGCGAGCCGCCTCGTCACGGGAACTTGCCGCAACCCGCAGTGTTGCTGTGTATTTGCTTCGTGTCGCGCGACAACTGCGCGGTCAAGTATTAGTTGTTTTTCGTGTATTTTCGTTTCGTGTTTGTATGTGTCGTGTATTCGTTTTTAATAGTATATTTTAATCTTTCGCACTCATTGACTTTAATTTTGAGAACCCCGCACCTAACTACAACATCATCTATGAAAATTTCAATTGTATAGCTATCGCTGTTCTTGAGATACAGCCTGGTGACAGACGGACGGACGGACGGACGGACAGCGAATTCTCAGTAATAGGGCCCCTTTTTACCCTTTGGGTACGGAACCCTAAAAATGATACCTCCGGTCACTCTCGCACTTTACATACTTATCAGAAAGTGACAGATAATTTATCATTTATCTGTCGCGCTTAAGGGTTCACCCACATTTATTCGCACTTAGCCTTAAAAAAAAACCTTTATATAATGCAATAAGAGTGAAGATTAGGTCATTTGGCTTGGCTAGCTTGGGACGCTCAGCACGATGGCGGCTGACATTGTTCGCTCTCATTGCACTGACATAAAGGTTATTCGATCGGCATTTGTGCGAATAGATGTAGGACGCCCGCTGAATCTCTAGTAAAATGGATGATTCTGCATTTATATTACGCAAAACTACTACAAAACTAGGAAATTCCTAAACCAAACCATTTAATCAGCGTTAAAACGTCACAAGCGAAAACAAAAGAAGATTACAGACAAAAAGCAATAATAGAAACACGCAGCGATTCCTCACGCAATCCTCCGAAACATAAGGCATAGACCTTTTAACTAAGACAATGAGAGCTATATTCGAACGCAGGAATTGCGTTTTAGTTGAAACATTATAAAACTTCAAATGAAGCCGAGCCCTTGCAATTAGGGTTGCCTCTTTATTTTCAATAATATATTATGATTTTGACAGTCTTTGTTCTCATTACTGGGAGTATTGTGTTTTATGTCAAGGTCAAATTGAATTGCGTAAAATGGGTCACGTAATTTACGCTGCATTCGGTTTTTGTACTAAATTCCCTTTCGTTCGTACGACAACGACGTAAGATGAGTTTTTTTTCAGGTTTTTTTTGCAAACGCCTCCCCTCTCTTGCTTAATGCATCCAAGCAATCCCGCCATCTTCTTTTCGGTCTGCCTCTGCTCCGGTAACCTTGCGGTGTCAAATCGGTGATCATTCTGGCCCATCGTTCCGGAATGCGGCAGACATGCCCAGCCCAGTCCCACTTCAGCTTTGCGGTCTTGGCACCTACGTCTACAACGCGTGTTTTGGAACGCAGTTTTTCTTGAATGCATCGTAAATTAGCGACCCATGTTACGCAACTCACAATAAAACGATATCAAATCTTATATTTAATTTCATCTAACGCGTGAATGGTTTATTATTCTTATGTAGTAACAAACATTGGAAACTATTAATACATAAACATCCACACTTGAAAAATAACTTGCGATGTGGTCACTGTTCAATAATTTCGAAAACGGGATATTTTAGCGCATTTCAAGTGTTTGATAAACATACGACTTAAAATGTTAATAAAAATCTAATACAAAGAGTATTTCACAGCAAGTGTGGCAACCCTATTCGTAATTAGAGGCGAAGTCGTGCTTACATCCTCCTTTTCAATTTGAAACTAAAAGGTCCTATAACGATCTCACGAAGCGCTGCGCCCTTGTTATTAGCGCCGCGTAAATGCATTTATGTGGCCAGGATTAGGGCTGTCGGGCTGTGTAATGTGTAAATGATTAGTAGGAAAAAGTGGGTAAGATAATCGTGACTCGTGTGAAGGTTCGGTTTTCGGCGTTTCAGCTGCGTGATACAGTCGCTAGAGAATTCAACATATTTTGACGCTGGTAGTCACAACACAGGGTTTTCAGTGCACGAATGATGCACGATATAAATTTAGAGACATGGTAGTTCCCCCGTCAATTCGAGCATGATCTGATACCATTATCATTACAGTTCACTTGTTGTTCACTTGATCATAATATTAATAAAAACTCCAAATCGGTATCAGCTAGAAAATTTTTGACCGAACGCGCGAAGCGTCCCCATTTCAGCTTGGTCAAAAATTCTTTCGTATGTCCGAATTCCGGATGCCCAAATTTTCGTCTGTTCTCGCCTACAGGTCGCATACTCAACCAACCAACGTTCGATAATAATATAGATTTTTTTGGCGAGGCAGTTTTTTGAATTTTTTCGACATATATGACGGAGATATTAAATACGTACAAAAAAACTTCAGCCATTTCCAAACAGATTCCCGGGGTCTAGGTACAACTCACAGGGGTACCTTTAATCAAACATACCGCGCATATCAACGTTACAGTTGGCGAGTAAAAATAGGTAATATACTAAATTGTAATTTCATAATTTAAATAACTAAAAAAAAACCAAACACTGGGTTCACAGGACACCGCAAATCAAAGCTTTATAAATGCTCCATTATTAAGACGCTATAACCCTTCGCATTAAAACTTCATAAGCCAGTTCTTTAAGTTAAAGCTCGCATTCTACAAGCTTGTTAAAATATTGTTTTAAGGGTCCTATTATAGTCCGTTCCGTCGGTGGGCGGCTACCCTGTAATCAGCCCAGGGGTCCAGTGATTACCGCGGAATTTTACGGTGTTCGTTAGTTTAAAATCATAGCCTCTTAATGGTACGCGGTCGTGTCATTTCCTTGGATAGAAATTGGTGCGTTTGGTAATTGTCTGTGAATTTGGGGAGAAAAAGGTATAGATTATAGATGTGCGTGATGGAAGAAAATGCTATTATTATTATTATTATTACCCTTACCCTCGAGTATAGTGAGGTATTTATTTTGGTAGTGACGCCGACATTTTCTATTTTATAAGTGCTCTGTTTTCGTGCCATCTTAGATATAAGTCGCCTTATGTCTTCAATGAATTGCTGGTCCAAGTTTACGAACTTCTATGAATGTAGACGCATTCGATGTCTAGGAATTATAATTAATGTTGCAAGGATATTGGATAATACCCACTGAAATCTTAAGTGTTGGTTATGGTTGGTATAAAAAATTGTTGAATGAGTTTTTGACAATGCAAAGATACTTCTCTTTCCTTTATTACAAGTTCTTTGTCCGCGAATGAAGATGATGATATTTACCTGCAAACAAAGAAACAATATTCATTATAGGCATAGTATATTAGTAGAATTTTAATTACATAGAGGTCGGTTTACCCGAAGTCCGAAGCAAGTACTATCTGACCCGGACGATGAGATCACGGAAACCATCCAAACGATGGCCGCCGTGAACTCCTCGAACGCCGCCTCAGCGTAATCCCCGCCGGCGGGGTCCTTAGTTCGCGTTTTTTCATAGCCCGATTCTCTTTCCCCTCTCATCCCGCCCTAGTCAGGCTGACCCTTCTATTCACGATGCAGTCCAATGCGCACTCTGCGCCCGCGTCACCCTCCCTAAATCACTCCTGCGTCGCGGAGATGATCTCATTAGCGGGTTATACTCCCACACAAAGTCCGACTACTGGTAGTGAGGGCTAACCAGCCCTGATACAGTTCAAGTCAAGTTTAAAAATACAATAAAACGCATTATAAGTAATCTGTTGCATTTCATAACCATCCACAGTATCCTATCCTATAGCCCTTACACGACAGACAGAGCTCAAACGAAAGGTTATTTATATATCGGAGATGCCACGGCTTTGAGCGACCAGCGACGCGACGAGCGGTTGAGCGAGAGATTCGAGCGCGCCGGCCATACGAGTGAGCGAGATACCTACACCGCCGCCGCTACCGCTGTCGCGCAAAGTCGTAGTTCTCCGGACGTTTCAGCAAATGCCTAATTGGCATTAAATGGACGTCGTTTGTCATTCGTGTTCTTACGCCAACTAGCTTCGAATTAAATTTATACTAGTGTTTTTTAAAGCTGCAATTGATTTACTGATGATGGCGAGATGTGGTTATTTTAATTTACGATGTACATTTTGTACAAGTAGACACTTTAGGTAGTGAACTAGTGACTATAAAACAGCGATAGCATTGGAACTTAATTGTGTTTAAGGTGTAATGACTATAACATTATATATGAATACTAGCTTTTGCAAGCGGCTTCGCCAATGTATCAGCATTTTGACGCGGTCGGCGTAGTTGTCGTGCAGCTGCCTACTGAGCCTGGGTTCGAAACCCGACAGGGGCAAATATTTGTGTGATGAACTTGAATTTTGTTCCTGGTTCGTGGATGTTTTCTAAGTAATCATGTTCCTTGCCCAAGTCCAGGATGCTGATATATTTGCAGACTCATTGCTGACGCTTAAACGTAACATTATAATATTTATATTTATAGAATCTTTTTTTTTTATCGATTCTATTTTTTATTTGCCCTGCTTAGATTGTAGTGGATCGCATTCATTTTTCTTTCTTAATTTACCTTTGTGTCATTATTTATTATAATATTTGCAAACAATTGTAACAATAATTGCGTATAAGATGTTAAGGTTTTAAAGTCCAATTGTTATATACAACTGGAGTGTAATTTATAGTTATGTTTTTAGTCAAGAATTTGTATTCCATCTCAGCTTGCGGGCATTTTGGTTTGACTGTAAGCCCGTAAGACATTTTTATAAATAAATAAATAAATATAATTATCTATATCCATACTAATATTATAATTGCGAAAGTGTGTCTATCTGTCTGTCTGTTACCTCTTCACGCTTAAACCGCTGAACATCTAAGTCGTGATATTTGGTATGGAGATAGTTTGAGACCCGGGAAAGGACATAGGATACTTTTCATCCCGAATAAATTTAGTGTTCCCGTGGGATGAGCGGGTAACACCGCGGGGCACAGCTAGTAAGTATATATATCGACGTGTAGTGCCCATAACCCAAGGGTTTATAAGTATATTGACTCCTAGAATTATTTTTCATTTCGCCGAAAAAACATTTCGTAGAAAGCACTTTTCTTTGCAACCGTAAACTATTTCAGATTGTTACAAAACAAACCTAATGCTATAGAATCTGCATTGGTATGGCGACTAATTCTTCGTTTGCATATTGCATGTTTGTTAAGTTAAGTAGTTAGTAAGTAAGCATCACTGTGCACAATAATTGTAGTGACAGAACGCGACGCCAACAAACTGTTACACAGTTTGGCGCACTTTAAACACAGTGTAAAGTATGTGCTAATATTGATAAATAAATAAAAAAAAAAAAAAAACCTAATCAATAGAATGATATTTGCAAGAATTATGAAAAATGTAAGACTGCAGAGAAATAAAAATACTGCGAAATAATTATTCGGCGAAATGAAACATTCGACGAATTTCTAAGAGTCAAAGGGTTCCGCCAAGGCTACTAGAGCTTAATTTGAGAATAGATGGATTCGTGTAAGGTGTCCGATATTTATTATTATTTTTCACACATATGCACATGATTTACTACCGATTTCGAGACGGCTATTCTAATTTACGATGTAACGGGTTGGAATGTGCAGCGTGTAAATGGCGCGCTAACGAGGCGGAATATTAAAACTAGGGTCATTAGCTTTTTTATCATTAAGTCGGAGCTCAGAACTAGTTGAGTGAGACATACTAGAACAAGCCTGCCTGTCTAGCGTACTTGGTTTCGCTACTCTTGTTGCGCGACATAGCATCGCCCGTCACTGTCCCACTGTACTGTGAAGATAGAGATAGAGTTGTGCTAGAGGTGCTGGAGTTGCAAGCGTCTATAGGCTGCGGCCACTTACCACCAGGCGGGCCGTAAGCTTGTTTGCCACCTCCGCGGTAAAAAACCGGCCAAGTGCGTGCAGACTCGCAGTCGCGCACTGAGGGTTCAGTACCAATATCGAGCAAAAACACGTCTTTTGTATGGTGCCCCCTTTTATTTTTTACTAATTCTTTATTTTTTTGTTATAGCGGTAACAATAATATACATTCCCTGAAAATTTGGACTGTCTACCTATCACGGTTCATAAGAAAATGCCCGCCGAACGAAATATGATGGAAAAACCCCTATTTTTGTATCGGAGACCCCCTTAATTATTATTGTTTTATCATGAAGAGTATTTGTTGATAAAGTGGCAACAGAAATACATCGTCTCTGAAAATTTCAACTGTCTAGCTATCACGGTTCATGAGATACAGCCGCTGCCAGATAGAGTCGCTGCGCACTGCCTGGCTGTCGTAGCCTAGCCTATAGTGACAGTGACAGGCGTTTAGACGGACGGACAGTCGAGTCTTAGTAATCGAGTCCCGTTTTTACCCTTCAGGTACGGAACCCTAACAAGTAAGGTATTTAATTCACATGTCGATCGCCGAAACATCTGTATAATTTGGTCCAATTTTTCTAATCCCTCTACCTGCGACGTGCTCCGATCCAATTTATACGGAAAATTGGACTAATCGACGGATGCCGTAATTTTTAGTCGTCAAATGATAATTTGTAAGACATGTCGATTATTTTAATGGGAAGCCGGAAAAGGGTCGGCTAATTACTGGTCTGAGACATTCGTTTGTGGGGCAATCTGTTTAACAGTCTTGTATGTATTTATTTGAATCGAACTTCATGCGTAGGGACGTAGGGACCAAGTTAAGACTTTTATGTATGTTTCTCTGGGTATGATAATGTAGTATGTAAATAAGTAGGTACGTATAACTGTCATAGGTCCGGTATAGCCTATAGGGCTTCCAGAAGTGAGTGCCGTGTGGCACTCCTTTTAAGGGTTCCGTACCCAAAGGGTAAAAACGGGACCCTATTACTGAGACTTCGCTGTCCGTCCGTCCGTCTGTCACTAGGCTGTATCTCAAGAACGGTGATAGCTAGACAGTTGAAATTTTCACAGATGATGTATTTCTATTGCCGCTATAACAACAAATACTAAAAATAACGTAAAATAAATATTTAAGGGGGCTCCCATACAACAAACGGGATTGGTTGCGTTAACTTTGCACCTCATTTGTATGCAGCGCTATACATACCAGGTGCAAACTTAACCAGTTAAGGATGGAAAGTGTTTGTACGGAACCCTCGGTGCGCGAGTCCGACTCGCACTTGACCGGTTTTTTTTTTAAATCTCTTGTCCCCTTACCATGAGTTAAAGCGACCGTACCTACTCTCTAGCGACAGCGTAAACGATTTGCAGAATAGTGCAGCGCTCCTAGCGGTTACTTTGTAGAACTACAATTCTACATACGAATCGTTTCAGCAGTCTCTAGCGAGTACGGTCACTGTAAACTGGTAAGCAGAGAGCCGGTGAAATTACTAGCATAGAGGCATTCTATCTTCGTCCTCCGGGTAGGCAAGCACTTGTGACTCCTCTGGTGTTGCAGGTGTTTATGGGCGACGGTAATCGCTTTCCATCAGGCGATACGTTTGCTCGTTTGCCCCCTATGACATAAAAAAAAAAAAAAAAAAAAACGGTAAAACCATTATAGGCGACTAAATATGTACTCGTTTTATTATTAATAAGAAAATCAATGTAATAACATTGTCGGTTTTTATCTTAGCAGTATGGCCAACTACTGGTCTATATCTGGAATGCTCACCCTAGTTACATTAAATAACATCATCATACAAATGTCCAATAACTCATAAGTCTATATTCATTAATAGTTATATTACAGATCTGTATCAGATATTAATAGGAACGCCTACTTCGAAATAAATCAAACGCAGTGACAAAAACACGCAACATTTGATTGAATTTTAAGACTGGGTCTAGTAAAAAGGGCATAAGTCACATATAAACCAGGAACAAAAAGGTCATAACTCCATCGGAAGAGTTGAGCATCTTTGCTATCAGGTTATATGTTACTTGTACCCTTTTTCACTACATAGCACCACAGTAAAAATATACTGCATGTAGTGTTTGAACGTGGGTGGGAACGTCCCATAAATATAGACGACAAAAGATTTTAGATGTAATCTAATAAAATTATTTCACTAATTTGATTATTAAGTGAACTAGTTTAGAAACACGTTAAAATTTATCATTTAATCTGTTATATTTGAATATATCTTTTTTATCGCGGATGTTCTTTCTTTTTGTATAATAAATGAGATAGCAATAAGATATATATATTTTGTTGTATGTTTGATTGAATGTAGGTATGAATTTACTGTCTTTGTAACTTCATGCATGACATCATACCTAAATGGCCGGAATGATTTTAGGTTCCTAATTTACCATTAGGCACCGTATTATATATTAGTATAAAACTAAAAAAGTAACAATATGTCCTAGAAATGCGACATTAAATGATATACGCGTAAAATACCTACCTATTATTTATTAGATCTATGTATTATAGAAATATGCAAAGCTCGAAAAAAACAAATAGAAAATATATCAAGGAATTTAGTGTATGAATTAAGTGTAATGTTCCTTATAAACACGTCAGATTAAACTATAACACAACTTCGTATAATAAACAACACACATTTCGACGATAAAAGTTTAAAAACCCGAATATATGAGAAAGCTTCAAATGTCACAGTAATAACAATTTAATTTAATTAAAATTACCGATTCTCTAATGAACGAACGGGTTATTTGACCCCCGGTCGAATAAAAATGGCGTCAAATGGGTATTGGAAGAAAACTTGAATATTTTATCGATTAAATTAGCAATTTTTGGCATAGTAACGTGTTCTAGTTGGGCAGCCATTTGACCTACGATGTTATAGTTCAATTGGGCCACAGTCCACAGATTAACAGTTCACATATTAATCAAATAGATTGCCGCCGAAGTATAGTAATGTTCCGTGTCGGATTAAACTGTGGTATTTTAAAATATTTAAACGAATTCAAAGATCTCTGCATATCCGATACTGCTTTCAAAACAAAACGCACATGACATTTAAAAACTGTATCAGCATATAAAATGAAACAGTTTTCCCTTGATCTTTGTATCAATGTTGCAATAAAAGTTGTTGGTATTTCCGAATAAAAATTTAAGAAATACCGACTACTTATACATATTTAAGGAGTTATCGTTGTAATGATAAAAATAAATGCGATATTGTTAATCATCTTAGGTTGATTTCATTAGGCTGATTCAATATCATCGTACCAAAAACCTAGAAAGAAGCCGGCGGTAAAAAAAATGGTAATACCAAAGATACTACAAATTCAGTTTAAATAAACTGGAGCAGTCCATAACTACTATAACTAGGAATAACGAGCAGCGTGGGAGACCATAGGGAATTAGAATGACCCTTATGGACCGGACGGACTACTAGACAATGCTAAATTATGTACTAGTCGAAGAAAATCCCTATATGTCAGATAGAATTACAAGTAAGCGTTGAAACGTTAAAAAACACCCGACACATTGTGAATAAGTTGATAGTCTGGGCCGATTTTAATGAAGAACAATTTCTATTAAGTCCTCTCGTACACAGAGATACTTTTAATAAGCAAACTTATTCGTTATACACAGATATATAGACACAGAAACACATGTTAAACTTATAGATCTCTTTGAAGAGGAGGTTACAAAAATGTGCCATCGTTCAATTGAAAAGTTGAGTTACCAAGGTGAAGAACCGTAGAAAAAGTTAGATATGTCAGATTGGATTAAGTCGTTATTTTCGAAAACGAGGTCATAACAAATATACTTACATTGTAAGTGATCGTTGTATAATAGCTAATTGGAAAAAAAAATGACGGCATAATATACGATAAGCCATATACATTTTAATCGGGGCGGCCAAAGCAAATAGAATACAATGCAGGCCATAAATACAGGCTTCAACGCTCCATCGAGTTATAGGTATGACTTTCTATACGGACAAGGGGAGCCGGGCCAATTTCTCAGGCAGTTTAATTGCCAGCTGTACCTTTGGTAAAAAGACCTAAGCGACTACTATTTACAGACAAGTTGTGCTCTTCTCTACAGCAGCGTCAGTCTTTCAAGATCTTTCAATGAAAAGACGTAAGTGACTACCATTTACAGTCAAGTTGTGCCTTTTTGTGTAAGCTGCGTTAGTGTTTCAAGACTGTAAATAATTCCTCTGCTAATAATGAATGTTGTTTGTAATGCGAACCGCAAATACGTACATTTTGATGGCTTATTACGGGCATTTTTTGTAAGCGCTTTTCGTTTCCTAGTACAGTATAAAAATATTAGCAATTATGAAGAGTTAGATGTAGTTAGTAGTAATATACTACGATTCAGACATATCCAGGTATATACAGACATATCACCTGCTTTTTCTTATTCGTACACTCTTGTCAGAGTGGTCGTGGTTATGGAATGTTCTCTTCCACATTAATGTCTACAAGTCATCAGCATGTTTTCGTCCTCCATTCTTCCCTATTACTCATCTTGTTGTTTACTTATTCATATCATCTTCCACACAATCCATCAAATTTTTCTTTAGTCTTCCTCTTCTTCTATATCCGAGTACATTCATGCTTAACGCATTTCCGGTTACGTGACTCTCTTCTCTTCGCATCACATGCCCACATTTCTCAGATTTAAATGCTCCTCTATCGGGTTTCACAAGGCTTAGAATGATTGGTATATTTTCTCCGCTCTCTTCAGTGGCCAGGCAACCTTAAGAACGAAATAGGTGGTGAATATTTTTATGCATATTTTGCCGTCAGTAACTTGGACTGAAGTCGGTGGCCTAACACCAATAATCAATAAAACATGTTCACAGCTTCTATACGCAAAATTTTAGTTCAGCGTCAGAAATAGTCACGCAATCACCATTACACGGCCAAGTCAAGTTAGCACACCGTTTGCAAGCAATAACCTAGAAACTAGGTGCATACTTAGATCAACCGTGCAAGCACTGCGCGTACGCACATTTACCGCTCTCGTTGACAGATGGGGAGATTTACGATCGCAGCTGCTTCTGGCGTAGCTTAGTCTATTCCATTTTAACGTAAACTTAGGCTAGTTGGGATCACTCGGCTAAAAAAAAGATACAGAGCCCATTATGCAAAAAAAACGGAACTGTATAGGTACATCATATATAGTTTTTTTTTTTCCTGGAGGTAGTGAGGGGTCTCCAGGGCGCTAATTCTATTCTATGGAACTTAGCGATATCTTCAATGTAGTAACGGAATTTACTTATCAGCTTTATCACAGTATTGAGACTATTGAGTGACATAACAAATTGGCAATTTAAGGGAGCTATGACATAGTTAGGCATGAGATTTTTCCTGAGACAATGACACCTCCCTGAGAACTGATTTTCAATACAATTTTGAATTAAAATTTATTATATATAAAATTTATTAATTCCAAATTGATATAATAGTCTACATGAGAGATTGAAAAGATCGCTATTTAGCGATAAGACTGCCAGTTGTCTACCTGTTTGTTTTTATTGCATCTCACATGTATTTGTTTGTTACTGTGTATTTTTATGTGCAATAAAGAGTATTTTGTATTGTTCTTGCATTGTCGATGATATGACTCTAGGAGGTAGAGGGGCAACAATCTCGATGAAGAACGGTAGCTAAGCAGAGCCAAGCCAGTTATAGTTAAATTGTTGTAACATGTTTTATTAATCAACCGGCGCCACCGCCAAAGACAAGCTATAAATAAGTCGAATAAACATGCTAATACTGTCCACGTCAAATTAAATGTCGAACTCGTTAATGCTGCGCATCAACACTTCTCTACAGGTGTCTCTACGGTGTCTTTATTGCTTGTTGCCAGTGATGACATACGGTACTGAAACGTGGTCACTCACGTCACGATGGGCCTCATAAGAGGACTCAAAGTTACTCAAAGGGCAAAAGAGCGAGCTATGCTCGGAGTTTCCTTTCGGGATCGAATGCGAATTCATGAGATACGCAAGAGAGCCAAGGTTGTAGATATACATAGCTCAGATAGTCGTTAAACTTAAGTGGCATGTCGTCTTGGCATGATGAGGCCGTAAAGTTATTACGATTATAAAAGCAAACCTGCATTGCGTTGTTACGATTTTTCCCGCAATCCTATCTTCATAGAAAATTGGTTTTCAATGCAATGTTAGATCTTCATAATAGTATAGAAGAGAATTGTGGGAGAATACTTCCTACCGGTGATATAAGTATATCTAAAACTGCCCGGTTTTTAACTAATTCAGTACCCGGGAGTAACTAATTCAGTACATCGTATGAATTTTCGACTGTCGCTTCACTAAAATCCAGTGGTATATTCGCGGATCAGTCGATAATCTAGCGCGTTTTGGCATGTCATCGAGCCGATAGCAATCATTAGTCGGTGGCGCCAAAAACGGGCACGCAATGAGGTCACCGGTGGCGGCTCGCCAAGTGCAATGCGCGCCAATAATACACGGTTTTATCGACTGCAGCGCTTGATAACTATCTAATCAAGGGGACCGATTCTAAACACCCTCGAATCATCCGTTTAGACAACGCTTAGTTATATCGCACTGCATTTGTATTTGTAGTACGATGAATTACAGACGAATAAAGAATAAACGTAAGTGAAAACCGTCATGATAAAACTTGAAAAGCGCGGTGAAGACCTGGTGAATGAGAGCAATTAAATTGGTGGAAGAAATTCTGGGCGAACTCGCTGGCTCGATCATGTCAAGAGAACGGATGAGGATCGTGAAAAAAATCGACGTCCGGTCAGGCGACAAAACAAAGGTATCCAGCACATCCGTGACACGCGACACTTTCTCAAGCAAGATAATTACCCCTCTTTCTGTGCAGTAATGTAAGAGAGTGACGGGTGGCGCGCGACAAGAGTCGAAAAGCATAGTTGTGCTAGATGGGCAGAAAGACTGGAGCTGGCTTCAAGGGACATTTCGATCAGCAGCTCAATAAAGGATAGGATGGCCGAGCTTGGCGCCAAGAGTCAGGAACTACTAAAGGTCACTGAGGCAGCGTATTAATTGGTATTTAGTAATATTAACGCCAGGGTTGAGGAAACTTTAGCCAATTATGTTATACGACAATCTAGCCGAACCAGTGGGTGGGTATTTGTCGGATATTAAGCAGCTCGCATAAACAGAACGATTTATGGGTATTCTATCGTGTATATCTCTTAATTTTACGGCGCTTCGAGTTTACAGCGCTCGTGATCACGATTGAGAAATAGCAAGAAGCGGAGGAATTATATTCACATAATATTGCTTAGACACAATTTGTAGACAGTAATAGCCGTCAAGAATGACTGAAAGTAGGCAACAGTTTCATAATATTTATTCATAATCAAGTTCTTAATTCAGGCAATAAATATACCTAGGAACTAAAACACTTACGTTAAATGTTAGCATGTCACTAAAACCATCAATGAAATACAACACCGTTCGGCCAGAACACCTCTATCGTGAAAATCATGAAGATCGATAGCTTGGCATTGAAGACGGGCTCACTGTCTATTTATCTGCCTAGACAAAAACTTTCAGTCGTTGCTCGGACGAAATCGGCGCGCGTTCTTACCGTGCAGTGTCCTGTCGAGTGATCTCGGAGTGTCGTGGTTGCTTTCATCAAACTGTGTGTAAGTATAGAAACTCCAGAAACATTGTATTTTATTTACCATGCGCCGGCGACGCTTCTGTTGATTTACGAGCGCGGCCACGCTTAGATAATGCACAGACATCAACCACAAATCAAAGAGACACTGACAGTAAAATTAATGTTACCGCCGATAAGTGGGAGAAATAATTTACACTGTTATTGTACGAATTCAATGTAATTTAATAAGTGATTTAAAGGGGTATAAGGAAATTGACCGATAAAGTTGAAGTGCCATACAAATTTTCAGCAATGCCGATTCAGATTTCTGCAATTTAAGTGGGACTTAGGACAAGACATCGATGAGTCATACTCTGTTATGTTTCTAACAATTCTATAGAAGTAGAATTTGGAACAAAAAGTAGCATAAAAAATGTCTATTCTTATTTCAGAGATTTTAGATGTTAAATGATGTTTTGTTGTAATATAGAGGTAGACTTTTAGACCAAAGCTTAACATGGAAAATAATAATAAATAAAATGCAATAGCTTCAAACATTGGTGTAATTCGGTGTCTCGGTAGTCCTTTAGAAATGCATAATTTCGATCGCGCCATACATACCTACATTTGACGACGCGTTTGTCTCGGTTTGTAGACACCTGCCTACTAAGCCGGCGGTCCCGGGTTCGTATCCCGGCCGGGGCAAATATTTGGATGATGAACTCGAATATTTGTGCTTGGGTCATGGTTGTTCTATGTATTTAAGTATATATTTATCTATACAAGTATGTATATCGTCGTCTAGTACCCATAACACAAGCCTTCTTGAGCTTAATTTGGGACTAGATCTATTTTTGTGAGGTTGTCCGATATATTTTTTTTATACATCATGTCACGTGATCACGTCACACTAAGTATGGCGCGACCGAAATTACACGACTCAAATTATGCTCGTCCGGCTTCACCCTTAGTCGGTAGTCGAAGAGTCTCCGCCAACACCTTATTATATAAGGCCCCCGCTACACGATCAGAAAAGGTGATTTTGAGAAGGCAGTGTCCTGGAGATGGTGCGCATGATCTAAAGGTTCCTCAAACTACAGAAAAAGCAAAGAGCTAGCGCGATGACTAGTACTTGGAAGTATGCGAGAGCTCCTTAAACTATCTGTGAATTTATTTTAAACATTGTTTCAATAGCTCTCCAGGAATGGCGGCGCTCCAACTAGGGTTGCCACCTGCTAATACGAAGATTTGTGGCACATGTGCGATCAAATTGCCGGACCTGGCTAACTATAAAATGCGGGACTCTTTCATACGGCCTAACTAAGTAAGATATATTGCCTGTCAACGTATTTAAAAGCGTGGAAAGAAAAAGGCAAGAAGAACTGAAGAAGAGGGAGGGAAGAGGGGAGTGCCGAACGAGCGAAGCATGTCGTATATTTAAATGGAATGGATGGAGTCTTTCCGGTGGACATTTGCGAAATTATGGATTCCAGGGCCTAATTTTCTCTGTGAGAATAAAGAACGTTCCCTCTTCTATAATCCGATGTAATAGCAACATAACCTAGATTCATACAAGCTCTTAACTTTTGACCACCGGAGGGACAAATTTTGTTTTTTGAACTGACAATGACCCAAGTATATATTATTATTTAAGTATATTTGAATTAATATCAACACCATCACCCTCTCAAATTACTCAAAATTACAACAGGACGTTCATTACAGACATCTAATCTAGTCTGAACACGGGACAATCGATGTTCCACGCATACTTAGGGCTCCAAAAACGGGACGTCCAGCACATTGTGGTACGGTTGGCGACCCTAGCTCCAACGTTAGTTATTGGGTGTCAAAATAACCGCGTAGTGTTGAATTAGTGCACAATGTATTGCTTGCGCTCACCTTGAATCGGCTAAAATTGTGAATAATACATTTTACGACGATAGCTAAGTACATGGAATTTCTTGTTTTTGGAACATATTGGAATTGGGATAAATTTATTGAAACTATTTCTCAGTAATCAAACGGGTGAACCAATTCTCTTGATGCATACACTGTTCAGTGTAGAACACTCAATTAAGTCACGATTAAAAACTAAATCATAATCGGATCATACATTTAGGACATGCCACAAACACACACTTACCGATACAGAAAAACTCTTATTTCCCCTTCTTCCACGCGGGCAAATCGTGGGGAAATCTAGTACCTTAACCACTAGGTAGGTAATCAATAAAAGCCAGCTCTGTCGACATCGGGCAGACAGCCAAGCGCACGCGGCGCCGAATAATCGCAATCGCAATCGTAATGCGATGCTATGCGACGTGAGTGTAACCGCGACGACGGAGCTGTAGTCAGAGAATAGAACACTATACAGAAGGTCCTCCATTTTAATCTTTGCAAAAGCCATTTTAGACTGATATTTTATTGGTTGTTTGGGTAAAATACGATAATCTGGAAAAACTATTTGTCACTGGAAAGATCCAGGGGAAGAGGCCTCGGGACCATAGCTCGATGCGTTGGTCCGACCAAATCCGCACTGCACTTGACTCCAACTTCCACGACGCTTAAGATGGCTTTAGGACCGTGGAAGGTGGCGCAACATCATCCGGAGGAAGCTGATCCATGGTGGATGTCACAAGTCTCTCAGCATTGAGGATTATGATGCACGGTGGTGGTGTGAAATAAGACTTGACTTGACCGTAGATGATGGTATAATTTGGCGACTCTTAGATTTGAGTTCACCGTGCTCCGTTTATTACGTACACATGGATTATTGGGAACTGCAATCATCTGTTAATAACTAACGGGTAATGATGAATTAGGATATAATAAAGTAGCGTGAACTAACATCCCTGTGAAATCTCATCTAAATATTATTGTTAAACAGTTATTTATACTCTAGCATCGCTATTAGAGAATCAAAAACGAATCAGATAGGCATATAAAACTGCAATGAAATGACTGCATGCATACTCTAATTTTACGTGTTTCTAAAGTTAATTCCCAAATACATTTACGATTCGCGTACTTTCACACTATAAAGTCAGATCACGTAAACCGTATGCACAATTGACAATGCGCTAATGTTCAAATAAATAAAAAAAACAATTACCGCAGACAATAGTGCTGGGTGCTTGTCGCCAGCTATCGAGGTCACGCGACTCATCGTATCGACTAATCGAATATAACTGCAACCGACGACGCCTCAACTATGGACTCGTATCCCACGATTTAAGGTTCACGTTGTACTGCTGCAGGATTTAAAGTGAGTGTTTTTATTGGCGCAGTGGATAATCCCCGACAATTAGTCATGAGTTTTACGACTGCAGTGGCGCCAGGACAATTTCGATGCATTATGAGGTTAGTAGAAAAAAGCGGTGTGCATTTACATTGTATGTACTTACTGTTAATGGTTTTAAATAGACTTAAATATTAACAATTGATGTAAAAAGCAGCGCACTATTGTTGTGTTTAGTTTCGTATGAATGTTTGCCATTTTTTTTTATTGCTTTGCAGGTAATGAATGCTTGAAACAATAACAGGTTTTAAATGAAGTTCGTACTTTATGAGTTTCTTCGAAAACGATAATCAATAGCGATATTATTATGTCTAGACAACATGACGACTGTCTTTCATTAACTGTATTTCAAGGGTGGAAACAGGGAATTTCGTAACGAAGGTTGATAACAACATCAATAAAAAGAGGTGTTATCTATACTATTGTCTTTTTTTTTCAAACTCTACACGATATTATTCTGAAACAGAGTGGCAATTTATAGAACAAGAGTAGCCTTAGTTTTACGTGAGGAACATCAAAGTATAATATAATAATCTTGTGCAATTATACATATTCGTTAACAATTAAGTGGCCAACAACACCCATTTTAGGGCCAGTTATTCAAACGCATGTAATCTTGAGTTGTGTTCGTTAAAGCCTGTAATAAAGGAAAAATTACCTTGCTGACCAGTGGTCAGTGAGTTGAGTTACTCTTCTGTATGGCGGTATCCAAATCTGCTTCGTCTTATCCGCAGGTTTGGTGACTCGCTACAAGCAAACCTAATACGAACGATTGTTTGAAAATGTACTATATCCATTATGTAAATTAAATAGAAAATTGAACTTTGTAAACAAATCCCTGTGCAAGATGCTTTCAGTAAATTACCTTAATTCATATATTTTAAACGACGGCATTACATCAAACACTACACGTAAATGTAGTTTTAATCGTGTAAACTTTAACGATCAAAATAATTAAAACAACCACGAACACCGCTAATCATGTCTGCCGTTTATCGACAATGTCGCGTCACTAGCGGATGCGCCGGCGCCTGGCGCCGAGCTGCCGTCCCAATAAAAACGTCGTAAGTACATATTATGCCTTAATACACTTACTGCCTTTTTAGTGGAAGCTGACTCGCTTGCAAACAATGACCACCGTACTTGAAAGATTTTAATTGTCAACTACCACTTTAGAACTTCGTCGTAATAAGTAGCACGATTAACACACACCTTATACTGTTTTATAAATATTAAAAAAGAAATAAGTATGGCATTTCCACAAAAATTCAATAGAATCGATAATAAGATTCTATGTTCGTCAACTTTTATATAAAACCCTTAAGTAAACAAAACGATACTCAGCCTTCCCATTATTGATTGCGTCCATTAGTCTAGTCTAGACTGTAGCTTACGTCATTTGGTGATATTTACCTGTAAGCAAACAAACATATATTAGTTATAAACGTATTGGTATTATTTGATGTTCAAGTACAGTCTGCAGCAGAAGTTGCTGCGCGTGCGCACGCTAGGTGCTCAAAATTATATGCACATGGACTCAATTATCTACAGGGGTTGTACAGATTATTGTGAGCATGTAATAATGCTTAGCAACTTTTGCTGCTGACGGGACAATGTATTAAACGATTTCTTTCCGTTTTAATTACAATTGATAGACGCATAACCAAAATCGTATAAGACAGAAGCTTGAAAACACACTTTGGAAAGTATACAAGTGCATTTAAGATTTTTTTCCAGATCATATTATATTTATCTATCAGACATAGACGGGCGGGATCTAGTATCCTATAAATATAGTATCTACGTAACTTACGATAATCGTTTCAGATTAAAATAGACCTAGTCATTAACGCACAGCACAGAAACCTATAGCACATTGATTAGAACTGAATGTTCCAGTCGGACACTTCCCTTTCTGATTTTGTAAGATAAGAGAGACAGCGCGACTTACTGGGCATAATTGACAGGTTCTAAGCTTGTGTAAACTGGGAATTATACAACATGCAATTCTCACCGCGTAAAGGTGTCTCCAAACGGCATTTTCATACAAAATGAATAGAAGATTTTGCATGAAAATTGAATAAAGGGGCACCGTGTCTGCAACGCGGCGTGTCCTGTTCCTACATCTTTGTTTGGCTTGCGCCTTAATTTTCAGAACAGAGCAATCTTCTTAAAAACCACAATGCAAACCAAACCCTAACAAATCTTTGTGTTCAGAACACTAAATGATAACGCATCCTAAGATGTGATGCGCAGTGCATCTGAAGTCTTCCCGCTGCGTCAGGGTAGGTTTAATTATGACTTAAATTCATATTACCTAAACTACCTTGTATCATTATTCTATAGAGCTCAACATCTTCATTAAAAATAAGATGTTTTCTGTTTAAGGTCAGAGAGAAGCGTGAAATAAAATTAATTATTAATTAAAGGAGGTTAAAAATATTCCAAATTAAAGGCTTTACTACAAATTTTATACGACCATACATATACACACCTACTTAACTTAGGGTATTATGTCTATACGGGTACAATCTAAGGACCTAAGCAACGTGGCATTCCACGAAGCTAAGACCTTATCTGTTATTGCTTGGTAACGGTAGCAGTATTTATTATTTCAGCCGCCAGAACGCTAAACTCATATCGTAAACAATACTCCTATACGCAACTGTCCGGTATAAATAAACAGCGGGGAGTAGCGTCAGCATAGAAATGTGTAGGAGGACTCTTAAGTCCACACCTTAGGCAGGAAACAAGCTTAAAACGGAAGGCCAAAGCAAGACCTCACTGCGGGCCGTGCGCCGCGCTTATGGCCAGAGCAACATCGCCAAAGGAGCATGGCTCGAAACCGCCTTCCGTTTATGTTTGGCCAAAACGGCGCGCGATCCTCAGTCAACGTCAACATAAGATAGTTTCCGAAGAGGCTTTGGAATTCCATCCAAAAAACGGGAGAGAAAAGAAATAAAAATAGAAACAGTATTTATTTTAGTAATGTTAAAGTGATTCTAATAACAGCTACTGTGATATCATCTTACAAAGACAAAACCACAGTTAGAAACAAAATCCCAAAAAAAATCTTAACCAAACAGAGAACACGAATGTTTATATCCACCCTAATCTGTTGACGGTACCATTTTTTCGGTTTACATCCACATCTGTCGCCACGCGCCGTCTGCGCATGATTTTCGACCACTCTTCAAGACCTTCCTCCCTTCCCTCTTTTCTTGGGTAAAACGATGAATGCGGAGTGTTTCAGAGCTCAAGTGAATATGGTGATGACCGACCCCAGTTAACCATGTCAGGTTAAAATGACGTAACTGAACGAGTTTTAATGGAACATACGTCTTTATTTTAGTTTCGATATAAAGTTTTAAAGGCGGCCCTTTTTCTAGAATGCTCTATTGGAGCCCCTTGCTGCGTCTATAAATAGTACATCGATTTTCGGGATACGCATTTTAATAATTGAATTTTAACTCAACTTATATTTGGAGCGTTGCAGGCGTCTACATGTTCGTAGTAAACCGAAGCAAACACAATTTTCTTTATGATGGATATCTCATATTGTGAGTGTTTTTGCCCTGACTAGTCAGTGACTAGTAGAACCTCAGAAAGGTAGTCAATTCTTCATATTTACAAAACACGGAACACCGCAAACATTCCGAAGTTTCATTGATCCGAAACCGACATCGTTCCGAATAACGAAAGCGCTATCACGCCATTATGATCATTTTTACTGTGAAAGAAATAAAGAACGAATGTTAAAGCCTCAGCCAGAAATTGACATTTTGCAACAAAACTACCAATGTTAACACTTCATACGAACGGTCTATGATTTATTGACCTTACATATATCATAAAATTCTTAAGGCAGACCGTTATCAAGCAAATTCCTTACAACTAGACGCTACTGATCAAGATGTCAACGAGAGCATGCATCACGCCAGTTCACATACAAGTAACAGGCACCTATATTATCCCAATAAATAAAGATCATATACTAGAAGGAACCTTTCGTAACTTATGTCTTTCCGATTGTAAAGAACATTAAAGGTAGGCTGTTATCCTTTAGCATACAAATTACTGTACTTTGCTATGCAATCTGCGTTTACGGCAGCCTGACTGTGAAAGGGCACAAGACAACGTATGATCAAGTATTTTATGACCTTAGGTTATGAAGGTGGAATAGTAATTCTCTCAAGTATTTCAATGTCGGTTATGAATATTCGTCCACTGTTATTTACGAGGCAATTGAAATGCCATCTGAACAGATCTAACAGTAAGTATTCTCGGAAAGCATTTTGTTAGTGAACTTTTACTACATCTGCCATCAATTACCTACTATTTCTCTCATCAAACTATCAGTTATATGATAAGATGGTAAACTGCAAAATTAGTACCTACGTTAGCTATGCCAATGTCCGGACAGCAAAAACAAGATAAGTATTTAAATTCCATACTTTTGGATAGTACTTACGTATTATTTTTTCTTTAGCTCTTCCAATCAAGAGCTAAAAATATAAGAGACAGCTTTGTCCAGAACCAGTAACTAGACGAATGAATTGAGTAAGGATTAAAGACTTTCAATACCCTTAAGTAATATGATGAACACTATCGAGATTGCTCATACAAAAACAGCAATGGTAACCCACCAGGTTTCTGGTGCCATTAAAGACACCATCTAATTAAAATTTCCTAAAGCACATACAATCTGATATTTCATACGTGTTAAACATACATAATCTTAAGATAATCCCTAGAAAAACCAGCGAGGTAATTAAAAGCAGGGAAGTGCAAACGCAGCCAGTGGAGTTAATTGAATGAATATGCATGGTCCCATTTACTGGAACCAGACATTGTGCTCGTTAATTAGCGAATGTTTTGACGTGCCACCACTCATTCAGTTTGCATGGTTATTTATATTCAGTAATGCTTGAAATGTTTAACGAGTTGTTGCTTTTACTGCATTTGAAACCAACACCAAACAAGCAATTATTAGACTTGATGTTTAATAATAATAATAAACTATTCTTTAGCTAATGATTAAAGTTACTTTTAAGGACTGTTTATTGAATCGTAAAGGTTTTAAAGTTAGTACTACGATAACTAGACGATTCGGTTGGCCAGCTATTTTTTTTATATCATAGCCTATGATATAAAAAAATGCCCTATGATTCATAGGGCACACGAGCAAATTGATCGCCTGATGGTGCACGATTACCATCGCCCATAGACACCAACAACACCAGAGGAGTCACAAGTCCATTGCCGGCCTTTCAGGTGTGAGTACGCGCACTAGCTTTATTGCACGCACTACACAAATAAACAGTAACGATTCCTCAATTACATTTTCTATGAATCTGATTCGATATGATATAAAGATTCTCTATGGTTGTAGAGCGCAGTAAAAGCGCGATGGCTTCAAGAAGGTGGACCGATAGCCCACAAGCAAAAATCAGGAGCATCTAGCATAACTGTGACACGAGACTGTCGCGCGACAAATACTGCTGTCACTTTCGTTATAATTCGCAGCAAGATATGCCAACCCCGCAGATCGTCGGACTTTGTCCAGTAGTCGACTTTTGTCTGATATGATTATGATGACATTTTCGTTAGATTGCGGCTTTGGTCGGAAATTATTGTATGAATTTGTGATAGCCTGTGGCTCAGAGCTTTATATAAGTTTTGTTTAGTATTCGTAAGCCAATATACAATATTCACGTAACCAATTTATTGCACCGAGGCCAGTCTGTACTTGCGGTTAAGCGGTGGCCCGGCTATTAACACATGTTATGACTGACATGACTGGTGAACAGTAGAACACTAAGACCCAAATCAACATGTTCTGTTAGCTGTTGACTCCCTGTTAACGGCTGTCAAATATAGGACATTGACAGACGGGGTTAGTGGTTAATGAGCATAGGGCATAGGGCCTAAATACATGTGATGGTGGTGCTAATTTGAAAAATATTGTCACAGTGGACGAAATATTTATTTTCAGAGAAACCAAAGCATCGTACTAAAAGAGTTGATCTGGCATGTTTCTGTCTTTACTTAATCACATCACAAAAGAGTCTTAAATAAAAATAAATTAAGTGAATAGAATATAAAAAAGGAATAGAAATTGGTGGATTAATCTTTATTATGCAAGTCGGGAGGCCTGAAGCTCTGGCTAGCAGCGCGCAGCGCTTTGGAAATAGCAGCAGAAAACTTACCAATTTGTCTTTCGTACACAACAAATTTACAATGTACCTACTAATTTAGATATATTATAGTCCGTTTTACGAAAGGCTGCCATTACTAGGGCGCTAAGGACATAAAACGCATCTATTCCAGCCACTCCTCCATTTGATTGGACTCGTTAAGCAGTGATCGACGACGAGGCAATTGTACATCATAAATTAGTCACGGACACCACACACGGGCCCGCCATAAATTGATATGATGAGTTTATAACATACTTTCTCAAACAAAGGTTCTCACCAAACACCGACACGCGATAGGCTGATAATACGAGGTGAGGCGACGGCGAGGCGCGCCCACGCTCCCTAGTTTGCACGCCACTAAAAGGACTTACAAACAAAGAGTGTGTTCGCGTTCCCGACGTTTCACAAGCCACGGCAGCTGCCAATCGTGATAAGAAAACAATAAAAACGTCCACAATAGACGCAAACTAGAAAATTACACTGCTATATATGAAAATGCGCATAAATTACCGCTTTAATGAATAAATTATGAGCGTTGTGGAGCGCCGCGGGAAAAAATAGCGCTAAGTGCGGCGCCGGCGCCAGCGGCGCGAGGATAGCGTGCGCGCGCAACCGTCCGCGCTACCCAGACTATCTTTCAGCCTTACGTACGATATATAGAGTGCATATCCAAACGATGGCCATTGGACATGCGACGCGTATACCAAGAACACGGATTCTGAATGCGCTCAGGCGACCGTAGCGAGTCATTACGATTTGAAAGTGTTTTACCTTATAAAATAAACAACTATACACTCTAATCCTAAGGAATAAAGTCGCCGTCGAAATCGATTGAGCAAACATCACCACTGTCCTTTTCGTTCGCAATAGAACAGAGCAAGAGAATATCCGCGAACCCTGAGATCCCGTTTATCTTGACACGTTACAAGCAGGCGGGGCGATAAATATTTTAGCTCGGACAGTTGCTTGCAGTACGTAAATTCAATTCAACAGCACGACAACGCGGAAATGCGGCGCTAAACAAGTTAAACCGTGAGAGAACCACGCTGGGCACCCGAATTCTGTGGACAAACCACTTCAACACTCGTCAGATAAATAAACTGGGACCATCAACCACCACTTAAAACTACCTACATTAACAAAGCAAACATTCTAAGTGCGTTTCAATTGTCCTGAGAATTAAAATCTTAGTCTTAAGCAACGATTGCTTTCTATTTGTATAAGACACAGGTGCTTCAAAAGCGGCTCGATAACGATGATTGAGAAACACCAGGTAATCTCGGTGCGTGTAATCAACGCGGGTTTGCTTTCAGCCATGATTTTTATCAGCAACAAAAAAAGAAACAATCAAATAATGGCGTCCAAACAGAGCTAATCTCAAGTCTCGAGTGGCATCCTCTACCGGCTGTTTATTATCGTCCCAAGTCACCGCTATCTTGGGAGCCGGTCGGTCCCACAAAAACTTATCAGTATACACGAACCTCCACTTAGCCGACCCTATTTTTACTTTGGCTTTTAGCCGTATCGTCCTGGCCCGAGATTTATAACCGTCTGGACCGATTTACAGGCTACGGAAGTCTGGTTGGCGGAAACCTGGGAGTGCTCTGAATAGGTTTTTAAACCATTTAAACATTGTAATCGACACCGTCTAATTGAAGGGACTCTTAACAAGAGCACATTATGTTGAGCAGAGTGCAACGATAATGGGTTTAAAAACTTATTTGGAAGAAAGAACCATGCACGATAAGGATAAAAGCTGTCAGCAATATCAAACTTAAAAGTTTTATACAAATATTTAACTAAGCAGACGAACATAAAAAACACCACTATCTATCGTAAAGTTCAAGTTGTTTTAAGGGATAATGAGTGTCCCAAGAATGTGAAGTGACTGTGCTCATGACAGAAAGGAATTAGAATCGTTGACAGGTAGTCGATGACTCAGCAAACCAAACTATAAAACAAAGAACGCATAGACTAAAATTATTGAAAAAGAAAAACGAACTAAACTCACGAGCAAAAGTTTAAACTAAGCCGTGGATTCTCGTTCGAGGACTAGCCATTAATCACTAAACCCGTACTACAAGTAACGGCGGGCTAGTAATTAGCTTCGTATCTCTAGAGCCACATAAATAGACAAAAGCACTTGAGGACTCAGGTAAATTTTTTGCTATCGAATGTTTGGCAAACTCAGGTAAACTACCTGTCGGGGACGAGAACAAAAGGGGCTCCAAAAGGCGTCGCCCGTTAATGGCACAACGGTGTGGGCGATGTCAATTAGGCCATCCGTGCCGCCATTCCGGGAACGTACCCGACAAATGACTGGTCCGATAAGAGCATAAGGGAACACTGTCCGCGCGTCCTTTTTGCCCTTTTTGTCCTGAACCCCTGATAACGCTACCTTCTTTAATTGAATTTCTGTGTTTTAGTGTCTGTTATCGCAAAATCATGGAGGTCCGGCATTCAAAGATCGAACTTATCTGTGTGAATTAACAGCAATACACGAGAATTGTGATGAGAATGAATTTTATGGGGACATGTTCTTAGAAGGTTATTAGCTTTATAAAACCGCTAATTTATGCTGATGTGTAGATGAATTGATGATGGATAATAATGTTGTCCATAAAGGTTTACAGGTGTAACATTCTTGACGACTTCACAAATGACCACGATTTCCTCAATACTTTAAGCTTCAAAGGAACTGATGAATATTATATTTCTGTCGATCGAGCACAACAGTGGCTGCATAGGCACATGCAAGTCATAAAAGATAACGCGCTTGGGGTTAAATTCGACGCTACTACAGACATACGACAAAGATCTCGCCAATATATGGGTAGTTATACACGTAAGCCATGTTGTATTCGAAATAACTGTAAGGACATTTTCTTTCACATTGTGATGAATACACTGTGGTATGTATCATGTTACTAAACTGAGAATGACAGACACGAGCAATATTATCGTCTATTTCACTTGTCAATGTCACTTGCTCAAATAACATAGCAAATATATCTTTGATTTAAATGCTGAGAGATTGCTAAATCGGGGATACGGCAACGCTACGTCGAATCAGGGCCCTGACTCAAGCATTGCTCTCGGCTGGTGAATCAGTTTTGTTTCGGACATTGTGGTGCTCTTTTTGATTCCTGACTTCCAGATGCCGTGGCGTCCAGTCACGCTTTTGTTTTGGACTTCATATCATACGCTCTTGGCTGCGTTTCAAGAGCATATTCTAATTAAGAGCCTCAAGTGTAAGTTTTTAGGGTGACGTGTCGTTATGTGTTTCGTAATAATTTTTCACAAACGCGTTCGAGATGTTTTTTAAGCATGAAAACAAACTTAGACGAGAACAAGGGGGATCATTATACGCCAGCAACATGCCACGGCTCCGCCGTCAGTTACAGTTTATGAATTCGGCGCGCGTTCGTAGCCAGCCACACGCGTCGGTCGATCGCCTTGCCACGCCCTACGATCAAATGCGTCACAGCTTTCATTAACAACCAAAAAAATATTGTTTTCAGACGGCTTTGGCGAAGATCAAAAGACATAACTTTATGTGGTGTTTTATAAGTTTTATTATGAGACTAGAGCCTGCCAGATATGCCATTCTCGAGAACGTTTCCCGATTTGTATGGGAAATGTTCCCGAGAACATTCTTTTCCCATACAAAATCTATGGTTAAGGAATGCTCGACTCATTAATTTCTTGGTTCCATTGTTTTAACGAATCTCCAGTATATAATTTCTGCTTGAATGTTGTACCATTTATCATGTTGCGGTATAACCGGTACGGCTAACATTTAAGGCTTTCTGCCGTATTGCATATTGAAGATGCAATCTTTGCTTACGCTGGCATTTGACCTCAGTTTTATATGGTTATTAAAATCATTATTCCGTTTTGATGCGATTGGGAAATTGTATGGGTAATACGCCTATTATTTACTGCAAACGTGAGGTATATTATCACAGAGGAACTTGGCTTAAAGAAAAGAAAATGAGACATTCTACTAGCGAGACGAAACCACTAACGCGTTGCGAGGGCGCAGTGGCTCCGCCTTCAGTCTTGGTTTCGGTTAATTCGGCGCGCGTTCCAAGCCACTCCTGATTTTCGTGTAGGTCGGTCTAGTTGTGTTGTGGTGCTTCACGTCCAATTGCATCCCATTTACGACAAACAAGCAAATACAGTTACAATCTAAAATACAGTTTATAGTTTAAATATTTTTTTTTACAAATATCGCCAGAGTTCTTCAGCGGCTTTGGAGAAGATCAAAAGAGTGAAACTTCTGCCTTTACCTAATTAAATCCCGGAATAATAGGACAAATCTAATAAACATTAATCTGAATTTCATGCACTTGCACGCACTTAGGTACCATTCTTATTTAGTTTTTTCAACTCTTCAAACTTTGTATTATTGAATCATAGTATAATAATAGTTATTAAAGTATTTCGGCTACGACTGTAATGCTAGGGACGTCGTTCGTTAATGATAAGATGCACGCAACGCTGCCCGTAGTGCCCGTGTACTGTACAGCTGTTGTGTTGTTTAATTTTATTATAATAGGACCCCTGGTAATTATGTACTGTTGCTTATTATGCATACGCTGGGCTATCATTTATTTTTATGGGTATAAAATGAGGATAAAAAGTCGTTGTAGCATTTGACTATCATGGAGAATGTGGTGCCTAAAACAAAGTTTGTGCGGAAACTGTAGAACAAAAGCAAGGTATGTAGGCTTTCAGAAGGCACATTGTTTTGTTTTCATCTTCTAGGGAACCATAGTTATTTTTGGAAAAGTAAAGAAGTCTTTATAGCTATGTATACGATCAATACGAAAATGTGTATTTAAAATTTAGAACTATAACCGGCTTATATATGACGCTGAGGGCGCTCCAGTAGCGTAAGAATTATGGAATGAAAGATTTGGTGTGATTGACGTAGTGATCTAATAGCTCAGTTGGGAGGTTCAAATCCTGCTTAGATTGTAGTAGATCGCATTCAATTTTTCTTTTTTAATTTACCTTTGTGTCATTATTTATAACCGTCTTCTCTGTTATGAGCTGAACGGGCGAGTCATTTCATGAGGAACGCTAGTTTTCCCTTTGTTTTATAGAAAAACGTTACATCGAATTTTCATTTCATTCTTTCCATAGAAACATCATTTCAAAAATAAAAAAATTCTGTAACTATAAAATATTTAGGAATGTGATAACACTAAGAACTTTGTGTAAGTATATCTATAATTATTGAATAAAAAAAATTAAAAGTATAATAAATAAGGGTGTATTAACACGAAAAACTTCCCCGAAGCGACGTCGCCTGCATTTGTGATGCAAAAAAAACTGTTCATACACGTATTAGGCATACGGACGGGCTATGTTCTTTTAACCTTTTGACCGCCGCAGTCGGCTGTGGCCGTCAACAAAAAATCGTGCCCCTGACGCCACGTCGGCCACAGCCGTCCAAATTTCAATGATCAAAAACTTTGTAAGTCTAACCGCTACAAGTATTTTTCAATCCCTGTTGATTTTGGGGCACATCTTTTTTTTTTACTCTGGCGTCAGTAGCACGGTAAATTGCTAGACCGCTTGGCGGTCAATAGGTTAAACGTAAAGATCCAGCCTATATAGATAAACATGTACACATAAAAGCTGTATGTATGTAAGTTGTATGCGGGTTCTATAAAAACAATACAGAAGAACAGTGCCGCTGAGTCATTGTGAACGTATTAAAATATTTATGAGGGCTCTGACCGAGCTGTGGCTTGGTTGACTGTTGCATAGATAACTTGGAAGTGTCTACGTACGTACTAATAAGTATTTGTATTGTTCATTCTGACATCATATAACGCGAAATGCAGCCTACATCATTTCGGCCACATATAATATGTAACTCAAAAACCGCCCGTTTCTTTGTGTTATGAAATTTAGACGCATTTGAAGTCGGAGTCACAAATTACCGCGTAAGGATCGTATGCTTATAATAATAATTAATAATTAACTCTTCTCTGTGCTCGTTTGACATAATTCGGTCATAGAATTCGGATAATCTATATTTTATACCTAAATTGCTACTCGTAATACAAATGTAGGTATATTTTATTCACTAGACCACAAAATAATAAAAACACGAGTATTAAGTACAAAAGCTATCGATTACAACGCCTGACATTTTAAACTCAAATGCAACGGCAAAAGTGAATTTATTTTATATCAATATGAAGGCCGTTTCTGTTTACAAACAATATAATCTACAATAGCAAAACTGCCAATACACGTGCCAACTCTTTTCACCCGATTTCAACTCACATCAACCTTATCAGAGGTGATTTCGGCACGTTTTACTATGCCAACTACTTGAACTAATGCAAAACGGCATAATTCTTGTTATTGTTGGCTTCACAAATATGAAATGCTATATTTGTACAAGTGTTGTGTGTAAATAAATATGTGCCGAGCAATGAAAGTGCTCATATCAAGGCCTTTATAGTTATGCGACGATTTTCCTTAGGAATTCGATATTTTCCTGGAACCCATGCTATGGAAGTAGTTAAGTATTTATCAATCTAAACAACATCGTAAGTCAAAAATGTATATGCTCTAATCAAATCAGCGAAACTCTTATATAAATAGAAACTATATCCATATCCTTATGTTCTAGTTTTGGTAAAGTTAAAGTGTCTCCTAACGTTTGAGTTAAATTGAAATACATCCAGAGATTGAGCAATTACAAATGCAATGTCCCTAGTAGCCACAGAGAAATCTAGGTAAACAGAAGTAGGTACAATTGGACAAACAAGTCTAGACTAATCCGATGCAGATCCGATACGACGGCGCCTCGCCCCCGCTACTGCAGTGGAGTGGGTGTGTCGCCTGGCTTTATACGGACTGTGGACATGAGCTGCTATATAATGTTAATTAATTCATCAATTCTTTACTTGACTACTTATTTCTTTCTTTACTTACATTCTTGCAATTAGGGTTTTTGCCATCATTATACCCATTATTACCCCCGCACCAACCTTTCTTAGCTCAACTCAAGATTCTAATTATTAGATTGTCCACAAACAAACTGTCTTCACAGGGTTCTAGCGTACTTCGGTCTTATTGCCAGGAAAGACGATGATAACCTAGAAAAACTGATAGTCACTGGAAAAGTCGAAGACAAGCGACCAAGAGGCAGGAGCCCGACACGCTGGAAAGGCCAGATTCGCACAACCCTTGGCATTTCCATCTAGAATGTTATGTCATTAGCAATAGAGGTGACAGCTGGTGTCAAGTATTAAGCATTAGCGTGTCGAGCACCAGGGACGTTTACCTTATGAGATGCTCTACACACGGCTACTGATAGGAATAGATGGCGGCGCATCAACAGAGGGAGACTGTTCCGAGAGAATGACCACGACCCTCAGCAATGAGGCAACCGACTTAAGGAGGGGAGGATAGCGTGTGTGCCGCTACGATTGGTAACTAACGCGCGCCGATCTAGCACGTAGCTGAGAACCCTGGTCAAATAAGTTAGGAATGTTAAGATAACCAGTAGAAATCATGCCTAATTGCGAGGCAATTCTTTAAAGTGTCAGAGAATCATCTCGTAAAAACCGGATAAGATCTACATTAACTACCGACAGCTTCCGTGGGCGTGATTTGCACATAATTAAAATTATCGACACTATTAATTAATTGGGCAATAAAAGGAATTAGTTTCGCCCACTCACTCTCACACTGTCCGTTCAAGATCTGAAACCTGAGATCGTGCTACCGAGTAAAGGCTGTCGGACACATACACATAGCTTGGGACCGGATCGGCGTCTCATCTTACGCGTCGCCGTTTAATCGTCGTCGTTTGTTTATCTATTCAAATTAGTTACACAGCATTACAGTGTAAACTAAGGCACTGTGAACTACAAAATTACATTTTAGAAAGCTTAAATCTATAGTTTGATTTAGGCGACGTAACAGCGTGGCTTTGTTGCGTCGTCTGATCTGGCGCAGGATTCGGCAGATTGCCTCGAAACCGCCGAAACACAACACGCTACAGTTGCCGAGAAACTTCTTGACCCAAAATGGCGGATCTGCGCATGCATATTTGTACGTAAATCGGCTACTGCGCAGTCAAGGTTAGGCTCAAGAAGTTTCTCGGCAACTGTACGGCCAGAAGTCTGCAGTTCTGCACTTGCGATGGTGACATCCGAACGCATGCTCTATACAGGAGCAAAGTGATATGTATACAAATCTTGCTACGGTACTAGTAAAGGTGGTCGCACACATCATAGGCGCCGCATCGACGGGTCTAGGGTTCCGTACCCAAAGGGTAAAAATGGGACCCTAATACTAAGCCTCCGCTGTGCGTCTGTCTGTCTGTTTTCACAGATGATGTATTTCTGTTGCCGTTATAAACAGAATAAATACAAAACACTATAAACTCAAAAAACAGAATAAAATAAATAACTAAGGTGGCTCCTATTCCATCAAACATGATCAGTTGCGTTAACTTTGCGCATCATTTGTATCCGACGCCATACATACCAGGTGCAAACTTAACTTAGCAGTTAAGATGGGATATGTATTTGTACGGAACCCACGGTGCGCGAGTCAGACTCGCACTTGGCCGGTTTTCTTTTTTGCTACTGGAGTTGCACTTGAGTCATTTGGCAACGTGTAAAATAAATTGCCATTATTTGTTTACTAATGCAGTTGTGTTTCGGGAATGCTAACTTGGCAATCGTAATTGTCAGTAACTAATGGGACCACCCGCGCTTACATCAATATTTATGGCGAATGTTTCTAAATAACGCGACAACATACTTATAGGGATTGATCGCTTGCGAGATACTAGAAAACGTCGAAAAACTTGTGTTAACGATGCTAAGTGATAATTTTGGTATTGTATAAATAGGGTAATGGAACATTCCTAACGCCTATTTGAACCTTGGCATCGATGTGCCATATATAGTTGCCGGCAAACTTTTAGAACAAAAATGGCGGATCTACGCATGTACATTTGTACGTAAATCGGCTACTGCGCAGTCAAGGTTATGCTCTAAAAGTTTGCCGGCAGCTGTACCATATATGTGATGGATGCATGTTTTACAAAAAGCCGTAATGTAAGTATTGTATTGTATTTATTGGACCGTGGCAGTTTTCTTCAGTCGAAAACTGGCGAGAAACTGCACAGGATCGGGACAAGTGGCGTGTTCTCGTTTCAGAGGCTAAGATCCTGTTTGGGACACTGAGCCAAAATAGTTAGTTAGTGGTACTAGTGGTAGTCTTCTCCCCGTGATAGTCTTACACCACCTTACCCTAATTCAAATCAAATAGACTGAAAATTGTCTTTAGTATAAATATAAAGATATTGAAATGGCTGTTTAAAGTCGGGACATATTTTTAACCAGCATATTATATTTGTTTAAATTGCAAGAAGGCGACAAACCGGTAATGTTTACGGAATACAATATTTATTTCTAAGCAAACAGCTTGTTCTTGCTGTGCCATAGCTAATTAATTTATGTTTTTGATGCGAAAAAATAATGAAAATCACACGATAATACGACAATTAAAATGCTACTCTAATTTTGATAAAAAAGTTAATATCCTTGGTAATGGTAATGTATGCGTTCATTCATAAGTACGTAAACGAACCATAACGCCCAGTTTAAAAAGAATTGCGCGCGCTTGATTTTCAGGTACGCTTACGACATTTTGGTTTTAGTTAGATCTCGCCACGGTACCAAGTCTGGGCTTCTAGGTGAGGTGAACTAAGAAACAAATAATTGTAGTCCACATTTATACGATTAAAGAATCTGCATTTTCATATAAATACAAAAACTCTTACGATAATAAAGCAACAAATATGCAGGAAGTGGATACTAATTTGTATCCCTAGTGCTTTTCATATAGCGGTAATAAATTATTAACCGATGGTCATTTTAAACATCGCCTAATTTCGATAAAAACCGTAACAATTCAACACCGGAGCACGACTGTGATACGCGACTTTTGCGCGAGATGTTTATCTACCTCTTTCTATGCAGTACTGTGAGAGAGTGACAGGTGACGTGATACCGCGCAACATGAGTCGCGAACCACAGTTGTTGTAAACGGGCTGATATGGCAACACCGGCGCAGGCGCCGGCGCCACGCTTCCGGCCGCGGACGGAAGCCAGCTGCAACTGTCGCGTCGCGCACCACTAGCCGGCGGTCGTGTCAGCTTACCTGTACTTCTATACAGTACAGGTAAACTGATAGTGTGCTACGAGAGGTGTGAATACAATGGATAGCAATGAGATATAGGGTAAAGCCAGACGTGCGTAATTTCGGTCGCGCCATACTTCGTCGTCGGTGATCACGTGACATGAAGTATGGCGCGACCGAAATTACGCGACTCAAATTACGCTCGTGTGGCTTCACCCATAAAGGGTTACACAATTCGAGATTCACATTCCCCATTTGTTTTTTTATAACGACACAACATAGTGGCTCCTCTTGGCCTGATGGTAAGCAAAAGGGGAGCCCAAGTCGCAATGACATGCTGGTCCAAGAGACGTTCGACTCTCCTGCAAATAATGTTAGAACTTCGCCAGCAAATGGAGAAGAGAAGATGAGGTCTTTACCCTCAAAGAATTCTCCACCAACTAACAGTCATGCGCTGCCGTCGTCCAACGATCCTGCGATCCTATCCTCATCTGATTGTCAGTCCACCTTGATGACATATAGGGCACTGAGATGTAGTCGCTCATAAACTGCCTCATAAGAAGGCTCAAAATTACCTACTCAAAGGACAATGGACCGAGCTGTGCTCAGACCTTTCTTGCGTGATCGAATCAGCTCATGCAATAGCGTGGTATTTCATAGAAAAAGTAATAATGATGGTCGTTGAATACATAGAAATCACAAACCTAACGTATGGACAAAGAACTTCAAGTAAACTAAAAGATGGCTGTAACTTAAAAATTTAACTCCTTTCGATTGTAAGACAATGTTTATTAAAATTCAACAGAGAATGCCAAATGTTATCAACAATTAATGATTCGGAACGGATTATGCTTCATGGTTCGCACCAAACAGAAGTGTGCCAATTCGTTCCACATTTAAAGGATTACTCACGCTCTTTTGTGTCCAAGATTTTTCTTCGCATGATACACATTCTCGGAAAATGGCCCATTTGTCTCAGACTCTACTCTTTGTTCGTTCAGCGTGACGGCTGCATTATTCTGTAGTTTGATGTTTGTCGGGGAAACATGATTTTGTGGTGTTTTGATGTTTGTGGGGAACACATCCGTCTCTTCCGAAGCCAATTGCACAAATTCGGCTTTCATCATTTAGTAATTAACGGGTGGAGATTTGTTCCAGAAAACTCTACACATAGATACATCTCCGGTGAGCTAAAAATTAGGTCACTGGATGAACAAGAACAATGAGTTCTTAAATATGCTTATTACACGGAAAAAAAAACTTGGCTGTGGTAACTAAAAAATAGTTGTGGTAGCTAAAAACCTTCGAAACTATAGGGACAACGAAGTTTTTAGCTACCGTAGCAAAGTGTTTTTAGCTACCAAAACTTAGCTGTGTTAGCAAATATTTTTAGCTAAAATCACTCCGAGACATAGAAATATTAGCAGTGGCAGCTAAATAATATTAGCTGAATTTAGCTGTAGCAGCTAACTATATTAGGTATGTTTGCGCCAGACACAAATTGAATTTATCCCGGGCCCATGTAAGAACAAATTACCAAAGCAATCTTGCCTAGCGCGAAACAATGGAACGCGATACGCGCCCTATGTACTTAACCTAACTTGATCTACTTTGCTAACCTGGAGTTCAGCCGAATATCTTCCTGGCTGCAAGGTTGTGTTTCTGTTTTGTGTAAAGTGTATGTATGTTTACTTGCACCAATAAACGACGTCCCGGTCTGCGCCGCCGCCGCCCCGATCTCGTCAGCAAACACGCCAAACACAATTCACACTGTAGTAGTCCTTATATCACTCTAAATAACAATCCTTGGGGCGCCCGAAGCAGCCCACCGTACAAGGAATTGTGCCGTATTTCAACACTTTCCGTTAAAGCGTAAAACTTCCAAAATATCTCCCAAACCACGGAGGTTATAATGTTCAAGAACCGTTACGATAGTACCAATATTACCAATGGCGCCGGCTCGCGTCCGCTGGCGACAGCGCGCGCGCTCGCAGCGCCGTGAAAGAAAAATGAACTAACTGATTGTGTGGCCAGTGGGTAAAAACCTATCAATTCTCAACAACCACCCGCCCCGGACCGACCCGTCGTCGGTCCGCTCAAACTCCCGGTAGTCGGGATAGCGTTGAAACCGCCCGTCTAAGGATCGAGTCCCTCACTTGTACATCAGCGATCCGTGGAGACCCATCCTTGCCCGCTATCAAGTTAACGATACGCCCCCGTCGCCAACACAACGGTGATAGGTTAGCATCCTTAACCAGTACGAGGTCTCCAACGCACGGTGGGGTCGTCCTGTCCGTCCACTTAACGCGTTGCTGAAGAATGTGCAAATACTCAAGCGACCATCGCTTCCAAAAATTTTGAGTCATTTGCTGCAACATCTGATACCGTGACAACCTATACAACTTAACATCCGTATACGGATACTCCGGCAAGGCGTTAAGTGGTTGGCCAATCAAAAAATGACCTGGGGTAATGGCCTCCAGGTCATTCGGGTCAGCGCTCAACGGACACAAGGGGCGCGAATTTAAAACTGCCTCAATTTTGCAGAACACCGTTGACAATTCCTCAAAGGAGAGGATCGTTGAGCCGATGACCCGATACAAATGAGTCTTGGCAGACTTAACCACTGCCTCAAATATTCCACCCCAGTGGGGGCATCCAGGTGGACTGAAATACCACGAAATGCCCCGACTGGCGATGGCCGTGCCGATCTCTCGCTCATATTGACTTAAAAATAATACAATTTCCTTTAGACAACGATCGGCGCCCTTGAAGTTGGTACCACAATCCGACCGGATCAAGGCCGGTATCCCTCGTCGAGAAACGAATCGGTCCAGCGCTGCCAAAAAGGCCTCCGTAGAGAGATCAGCTACCATTTCCAAATGAACGGCCTTGGTCGCCAGACACACGAAGACGCACAAATATGCCTTAACCGACTTCGCGTTGCGAAGGCGTGATGTCTTGACCATGAAAGGCCCCGCGAAGTCTGTCCCCACACCAGCAAACGGCCGAGCTTCCGTAACTCGGTCAGGCGGGAGATCTCCCATTTGTGGCTGCATTGTGGCTGCCTTGAGCCGGTAACAAGGCAAGCAACGAAACACAACGCTCCGTATCACTCTCCGTGCCGACAAAATCCAGAACTCCCGCTGCAAAATGCCCAGCAGTGTGTTGCAGCCTGCATGTGAATTCCTGATGTGACGGTCCCAAACCAACAGCTCCACCAGAGCTCCCTTCTTGGGAAGAATTAAAGGATGCCGCGCTGAATACGGCAATTCGGCATTCCGTAGTCGGCCTCCCACCCGGAGCATTCCGTGCTCATCAATAAACGGGTTGAGGCGGACAAGGCTCTTCTTCATTCTGCCCACGCCAGTCCGCAAGATCCTAAGTTCATCCTGGAACTCATTCCCCTGAATGACCCCCACCCAACGTGAGAGAGCCCTTTGCTGCTCCTCAGGTCCCATTACAGGTGACAGGTTGCGCTGTGCCGCAGGGCTTCGACAATTATGGAAAAACCGCATTATCCATCCCGTGACTCGAAGTAGCTTCCCTAGTGAGCTATACCGTTCCAAAAGAGTGTGGTCCACTGCCACAGACTCCACTGTAGTCACATTGACTCTCAGACCCTGGTCAGGGGGTAGTGGCTGGCGTCCGCAGTCATTGAAAGGCCACTCCGTATGTGGCCGCTCCAGCCATTGAGGCCCCCACCAGAGAGAATGCTCAACCAGAGCAGGCGCCGGGCAGCCGCGACTCGAGCAGTCTGCCGGGTTAACTTCACCTGGAACATGTCTCCAGACCAGAGGAGTCTCCGAGTTATTTATCTGTGACACTCGGTTGGCCACAAATACCTCAAGCGTATGGACCGAAGTCTGCAGCCAGCACAACACGATCTGGCTGTCCGTCCATGCGTAAACCGTGTCATTCAGATCCACCGTGCCACGCAGGTTTTGCGCCACATGGTTTAGGAGGCGGGTCAGGAGCGCGGCACCCGCCAATTCCATCTTCGGAATCGTCCACCGGGTCCGAACAGGCGCAACCTTGCTCTTGGCCATGACCAAGCGTACAACGCCCTCGCCAGCAGTCTCACCTGTTCTCAGGTAGACCGCGGCCGCGTACCCTTTCTCAGAAGCATCGCAGAACCCATGCAGGGTCACCCTGGCTCCCGCCTGAGGGAGCAGTTTGCGCGGGATCTCAATTTCTTTAATATGCGGCAATGTGGTCACGAATGCCGTCCACTCGTGCAGCAGCTCGTCCGTGAGCTGCTCATCCCAGCCTAGTTGGGCCAACCAAAGCTTCTGCATGAAGAACTTTGCCATGAACGTGACCGGAGAGATCCAACCATTTGGGTCGAACGTTCGTGCGATAGTCGAAAGGACTGATCGCTTGGTCCAGGTCTTCGACAGCAATTCGGCCTCACAATTGTATGTGAAGACATCCTGAGTCGGTCGGTACTGGACCCCCAAAATTGCCAACGCATGAGGATTATCCGAGTCCTCAAACAAATGCGGGTCTTGTTGGTGCTCAGCTGGTAGTCCTGCCAGCACCTCTGGGCAGTTTGACAGCCACTTCCTGAGTTCATGGCCACCGGAGGCCATGAGCGCCACCAATTCATCCCTTAGGATGAGCGCTTGCTCAATGCTGTCCGTGCCCGTACAAATGTCATCCACGTAGACATCCCGGTCGATGACTGCAGCTGCGCGAGGGAAGCGCAGCCGTTCCTGGTCAGCCAGCTCTCGTAGCGTCCGCATCGCTACATACGGGCTGGGCTTTAATCCGTACGTGTTCGTGTTAAGCTCATACGTGATCATCGGTTCTTCTGGGCTCTCTCGCCACAATATCAGCTGGAACCGACGGTCATCCGCATGGATCTCCGTTTGGCGAAACATCATCCTCACATCCGTAACGAAGACAACTTGGTGTCTCCTGAAGTCCGTTAGAATGTCTGCAATGTCTCTGGTCAACTTAGGACCAGCGTGCAGGCATTGATTCAGGGACACCCCGTTAGATGTCGCCGCGCTCCCGTCGAACACGACCCTGATCTTGGAGTCAGGTGTCTTCAGGACTGCATGATGAGGCAATACGTAGTGCTCCTCACGACGCCAGTCTACCCTGGATACCGACATGTGACCCAAAGCCAAATATTCACGCATGAACTCAACATACTTTCGCCGAAAGTTGGAGTCCCGTTTCATGCGCCTTTCCATGGCCATCATCCGTTTCTCAGCCAGGTCCCTGGAGCTCCCCAGTGGAGGTCGCGTCGATAGAAACGGCAGCCGTGTCATAAATCTGCCCGAAGGGAGGCGCACCGTGTTGCACTGATAAAATGTCTCGCACTCCTCGTCCAGTGGGCTTGTCCTGGGAGCTGTGGGTGGCTCTTCTGTTGCCCAGAACCTTTGCAGGACCTCCGATAACACGCTGCCGTAGTATATGTTGCTATAGTCCGTTGCGTCCTGTGGTCCCCGTACTGGGCCCAATAATGCGTACCCCCCTGCGGTACACACGGCCACCAACCCGTTTGGTTGCAGCTCCCGCTTACCGCTCCGCAGCAGCTTCCCGAGGACGTCAGTTCCAAGTAAGACGTCCACCCGTCCGGGAATTGCGAAGTGAGGGTCGGCCAACTCCAATCCCTTGGTCAGCTTCGTTACCGCCAGCGGTAACCGTACCGAAGGAAGAACCCCGACCACTTCATCTAAAACAATAGCCGTGGCCTTCACCCGCGTGATCGATGCCGAGTCACCCATCTCAAACAGGAGTTCCGTCTGACCCCTGATGTGAGGCACCTGATTGCCACCTATACCTATTGCGCCATCCCGTGATGGCTCCAACCTGAGGCCCAGCCTGGCCACTAGGCGGCTGGACACGATACAACCTTGTGCCCCCGAATCCAGGAGTGACCTCACTGGCACTGGCCGTCCATCCGTACCCCTGACGGTAATCTTAGCCGTCGGTAATAATACCGTCACTGGTGGGGTGGGCACGACGGATGAACAGACTGCTAATTGCTAGCAGGGGGCACCTCCCTCCCCTTCTGCTGGAGGGGGAGAGGGCCCCTGGCCCAGGTATGGGTCCCACCCCGGGTAGTACACCCCTCGACCCATCGGTGCCATGCGCGCCGGCTGGTAATAGCCCATCGGCATCCGTCCCATCTGCGGCGGACGCGCCATCAAGCGTGGGCGCTCTGCGAGGGGTGGGGAGAAGCGACTACTCGGGGGCGGCAACCTGCCCCCCAGCGCGGCCGAGTAAGTCGCGTAACCCGACTCCCCATGGGTCATCTCCGGGCACCCGCCCGAATCTCGGCGCCGATCCCCCCCCCGCGGAGGAGACTGCGGCATCCGGCGGTACTCCGGAGTCCTCGATGACCCCCCTCCCCGAGGAGGGGGCGACCGCTGGTCTCTGGGTGACCCCCCTCCCCGGTGGGGGGGGCGACCGTCCACCCAAGGCTGGCGTAGGAGAGGGAGGATGGCCTCCCGATGAGGCCCCGTACCGCTCCCCACTCTCAGCCAGGCAGAGAAGTTCATGATGGGCTCCTCCACATACTCGGCAGTTGGTGGTCTTACTGCATTCACGCACATAGTGTGCGCCTAGGCAGCGGAAGCACAAGTTTCGCTGCTTGACCACCCCCCTGCGCCTCTGCACCCGCTGTGCTCCAAAATCCGCGCACGCGATGATCGCGTGTCCCCCCTTCCGGCAGAAGGGGCACACTTCCGATTGGAGGGCGTTGTACCGCTGTCCTCCCCGACGGGGCTCCACCGGTTTGGGCCCAACCGTACGCCGGGGTGACGTGGGGGGTTGCGGCGTGGTTGCCCCTTGGCAATCCGCCCGCCTGCACTCACCCTCCAGGAACGCCCTCAATTCGTCAAATGTTGGGAGGTGACTCGATGAATCACCCCCATGTGACTGCTCAAACCGCGCCACCACCTCGCTAGGTAACTTGCGCAAAACCCGGTTCACAACAATGTACTTGTTGTCCCCTAGTGACAACTTGAGTCGCTCCAGCGTATTCACCGCCACCATGACGGGATTAAGGATTTTCGACCTTATTTCGTGTACATTAGTGACCTTCGATATACTAAATATTTTTTCGATGAGCCCATCAATAATTAATCGCCGATTATCATATCGGTCAATTAATAGGCCCCATGCCGTCTCGTAACTGGAATCCGTAATCTCCAAATGAGTCAAAATATCGTGAGGCTCACCGCGTAATCTCCCCATCAACTGCGCCATTTTATACGCGGGGGTCAAATCCGTGCGCGAGTGCACCACGCTGTTAAAAATGTCGCGAAACCTCGGCCAGTCGGCATATTCACCACCAAATTCCGGGACATTCACTGGTGGCAACGGCGCCATTAGTGCCACACCACTGGGTGCACGCCTTACCCCAACATCCCCTTTTCGGGCGCGCTCGATATCCGCTGCCGCTTGGATGATACTCATCACCATATCACCGCACTGGTCTACATTGCGTTGCACCACTTCAACAGCCTGGGTCCGACTTTCCCCGGTCTCCTCTTCGTCAATACGGGCCAAATATTCGGCATGCAATTTCAATACCGCGTCATACCTTTCATCTACCTGTCGCGCGCGTGACAATAATGCGTCCTCGCGATCCGTACGACCAATTAACGTAACGACTAATGAAAACCATCTTAATTCCGATTCGACCCTTGACGCGACCGTTTTAACTACTGAGGGAGCCATGGTACCAACCTCGATAACGCGGATCAATAAAATAATATAACCCGAAAACCAATTAATTAATTTGGGTGAATAATTTTGTCCGTGGAACCCCGCTTCGACAATAACAATCCGTTTTTATTTTTCGTACCAAACGCGACAACTTCAAAGTTATTCACCCAACACCAATATATTACGCAACGGAAAACAACACTAAACTTATTTTAAATTAAATGTATTTTGAGTGAATAATAGTTCAGCGGAACCCCAATTATTAATTACTTATTAATACGTTTCTCCGTATCGAAACGCAACTATATTTACTTTATTCACTCAACTAACATTTCAATTGAAAGTAATAACCAATATTCTTATAATTTAGTTAGTCTTAATTACGCAAATGCAACTTAACGTAAAAGATTGGAATGCGAACCAAGCGCAATCCACCCTCAAATTTCAATTATGACTTTGATGCTAACTAAATTACTTATCCGAACGTAAATGAAACAAATATCTTTTCTGTGGATATGAACCACGCTTTTGCTACCAAAATTTGTTTGCGCCAGACACAAATTGAATTTATCCCGGGCCCATGTAAGAACAAATTACCAAAGCAATCTTGCCTAGCGCGAAACAATGGAACGCGATACGCGCCCTATGTACTTAACCTAACTTGATCTACTTTGCTAACCTGGAGTTCAGCCGAATATCTTCCTGGCTGCAAGGTTGTGTTTCTGTTTTGTGTAAAGTGTATGTATGTTTACTTGCACCAATAAACGACGTCCCGGTCTGCGCCGCCGCCGCCCCGATCTCGTCAGCAAACACGCCAAACACAATTCACACTGTAGTAGTCCTTATATCACTCTAAATAACAATCCTTGGGGCGCCCGAAGCAGCCCACCGTACAAGGAATTGTGCCGTATTTCAACACTTTCCGTTAAAGCGTAAAACTTCCAAAATATCTCCCAAACCACGGAGGTTATAATGTTCAAGAACCGTTACGATAGTACCAATATTACCAATGGCGCCGGCTCGCGTCCGCTGGCGACAGCGCGCGCGCTCGCAGCGCCGTGAAAGAAAAATGAACTAACTGATTGTGTGGCCAGTGGGTAAAAACCTATCAATTCTCAACAAGGTAAATTAGCAGAGATAGCTAACTATTTTAGCTGTATTTTATCAGGGACAGCTAATTATTTTAGCTGTGCCTCCTAACTATATACTTATATTATTAGTTATATATAGCGGTCTCTGCTAAACAAATTAGACGGAACTGATAATTTCTTTAGCAGCGACAGCTAAATAATTCGTAGTCATAGGAAATAGCATTAGCTGTAGTAACTATGTAAATTTGATACTCTATCGAATTATTTTAGTGGTATTTGACAATGATCTTAGCTGTAGCTGTGAATTTGATTTGTTAGTGTAACTAAGATGTTTTGTTGCGTGGTGTAATTATTTAGTTGGGACAACTAAAATGTTTCATCGTATAGAAGATAATCTTAACTGTAGCAACTAAGTAAATTTGATGCTCTATCGAATTATCTTAGCAGCATTTGACATTGAACTTAGCTGTAGCTGTGAATTTGATTTGTTAGTGTAACTAAGATGTTTTGTTGCGTGGTGTAATTATTTAGTTGAGACAACTAAAATGTTTCATCGTATAGAAGATACTCTTAATTGTAGCAACTAAGTAAATTTGATGCTCTATCGAATTATCTTAGCAGCATTTGACATTGAACTTAGCTGTAGCTGTGAATTTGATTTGTTAGTGCAGCTAAAAGTTTTGGTTGCGTGATGTAATTATTTAGCTGAGACGACTAAAATGTTTCGTCGTATAGAAGATACTCTTAATTGTAGCAACTAAGTAAATTTGATGCTCTATCGAATTATCTTAGCAGCATTTGACATTGAACTTAGCTGTAGCTGTGAATTTGTTTTGTTAGTGTAACTAAAAGTTTTGGTTGCGTGATATAATTATTTAGCTGAGACGACTAAAATGTTTCGTCGTATAGAAGATACTCTTAGCTGTGGTAACTAAGTAAATTGGATACTGTATCGAATTATCTTAGCAGCATTTGACATTGAACTTAGCTGTAGCTGTGAATTGGATTTGTTAGTGTAACTAAGATGTTTTGTTGCGTGATGTAATTATTTAGCTGAGACAACTAAAATGTTTCATCGTATAGAAGATACTCTTAGCTGTAGTAACTAAGTAAAATTGATACTGTATCGAATCACCTTAGTGATATTTGACAATGATCTTAGCTGCAGCTGTGAATTTGTTTTGTTAGTGTAACTAAGAGGGTTTTGTTGCGTGATGTAATTATTTAGCTGAGACAACTAAAATGTTTCATCGTATAGAAGATACTCTTAGCTGTAGTAACTAAGTAAATTTGATACTGTATCGAATCACCTTAGTCCTATTTGACAATGATCTTAGCTGCAGCTGTGAATTTGTTTTGTTAGTGTAACTAAGAGGGTTTTGTTGAGTGATGTAATTATTTAGCTGAGACAACTAAAATATTTCATCGTATAGAAGATACTCTTAGCTGTAGTAACTAAGTAAATTTGATACTGTATCGAATCACCTTAGTGATATTTGACAATGATCTTAGCTGCAGCTGTGAATTTGTTTTGTTAGTGTAACTAAGAGGGTTTTGTTGCGTGATGTAATTAATTAGCTGAGACGTCTAAAATGTTTCGTCGTATAGATGACACTCTTAGCTGTTACAACAAAGTAAATTTGATACTCTATCGAATTAGTTTTAGCTGTGGCTTTGATTGCATTCGTTACTTTAACGAAACCACTTCATTAAAGAAACAAATTCAATTCACAGCCATGATAGAGTAATAAACTTACTGCTACCGCAGCTAAAAAAAATAAAGTTACTTACTAAGAATTTAAAGTGTCCTTAATTAAAACACCACGCAAGTTAATTACATATGAAGAAAAAAATCAAACGCAGAAATGAATGTAATAACATTATATTTTTAGAATATACCATAGAAAATACCTTACTACTTAAACTTTCCAGCCATTCATCGGTACTGGAATCAGGTGTATTCCCATCTGTACCCGTCCCACGTGACAGGGGCGGGCACAGATGGGAGTAGATGCAGTGCCATCCGTCCCCGGTGAGCACAGCTGGAATAGATTCGTTCGCATCTTTCCCATCTGTGCCCGCCTCGGAGACACGATGCACGTCCTAGAATTAGACCAAGAAAATATTGCAACGATTTTGATAGCACACGCAGTGCAAGTGTTATGTTGAACGTCAAACTTCTATGAAATTATGACGTGTAAATAACACTTGCACTGTGTAAGCTATTAAAAATTGCAGGCTTTTCTTGGTTTAACTCTATCAATCTTGTAACACAATGTCCATTTTGATAGGAGGTATTATGTATAGGAGGACCTCGTGATAGGAATGTATAGTTGCATTACGACAGTTTAAACTCAATTAGGTACTTCAAATTACATCACTGGTAGGTAAGTTTGCTTTACGTACTTGGCACGATTTTTTTAGGTAGAGTTAGACTAAGATAAGTCTGCAGCGATTTTGATAGCCTAGACCTAATAGACTTTGGAAATGTATTTTAAACGTCAAATGTGCTAAAAATACCTGACGCATCAAATTATGATCCCTAATATGACAGTTCCTCCAAGTCGCTTTTGGATAGACTTAATTTAAACATACATATTTGAATAAATAGGTTTTTACTGTAATTTTCGTACTTAATTGTTACAATTTTAAATATATGTAATATGTGTAAAAATACCAAAAATGTCTACAAACATTTGACACTGAAGTTACTCCGCGCTTCGTTCATTTTGTAGTTACTCCATACAAAAATGAACTGTACCGTCATATAGGGATCATCATTCGACGCGCTAGGTATAGTGAAGTTTATTTTTTAAAGTATTTGAATATTAACTTTACTGTCGAAATGTTCTATTATCAAAATCGATATTACATATAAAGATAGAGAGAACGTGTATCCGAGGCGGGCACAAATAGATGATGCGAATACGAATTACGAATACTTCCCAGCTGTGCCCGCCGGGGACGAATGGCATTGCATCTATTCCCATCAGTGCCCGGGGCGGGCGACAATAGTAATAGTTTCCCAGCTGGCACAGATGAGAAGTATGCATTCATATCTGTGCCCGCCCACGTGATGGGAATACACTACACCTGCAATCAGATTTGTCCCTAGCATGGGTCTAAATTATGTTTTACGGCTACAAGCTAGCACATACTCGTTTCGTGCCTGCAATACGGCCACTTGGGCACCAACATTATTAAAGGAAACTTATCTTTGTTATGTTTCATTAAGATTATTCTGCAATTATCATTAAATTTTAGATGTGGCTTAATAGCAGGCAGGGGACGATTACAATATTTACAAAATCCGTTTAGGCATTATATATTTGTCACTATCTGGTGATGTGACAACACATTGAGGGAACGGATTATTAAGCAAATTCAATGATAAACCTAATAATTTGTCATGTGGGTTTCCGCACTTCACTTCAAACCCACGGACATGTGCATTTAAACCTAAATTTTTCATGGGCAAGCAAATAAATATAACATCATTCCTATCTGTAATAAAAATTGTTTTTATTTCTGCAAAACTCCAACACCTTGATTCGTCAACGCCATATGTAAGAGCCATTCCATTTTTGTATAAAGACCCTTTTACATCTACCCACTTTGCACAAAAGCAAATTGTACTATTTTCAAGTATTTCTGGAAAATACTCTTTAAAAGTTACTAGAAATTCAGTATCTCTGACGTCTTGAAAATTGCCGGATCCGATAACAATCTTAGGCAATACAGTCTGTTTTAAAATGAATCTGTAACAGTGTGCTATCTGTCTTTTGACTGCTAATGAATATAGTACGTTCCTTCGGGACATACACACGTTTGTATAGCTTTTTAATTCTTTGTGTTTTCCTTCATTACGCATTGAAGATATTGGTGCAAATGGTCCATTTACAAGAAAAAGACGGGGGTAATGCAACAGAAAGTGATGTTTTGGTTTTAGGGACTCGCCAGTGAGTTTCATGTACAATCGATTATGTTCAGAGACAATATTTTGGAGAATCGGCACAATATCAACTGTAAGGTGTCTAGATTGAAAAATATCGAACATATCATGAAGATGTAAGTACATATGCCAATATTCATCATCTTCAGTTATCATATCACCTACGAATAATCCAAAATATCTTACAAATACTGTCATTTCAGAAGCAGTCATCTTTAATTTCTTCTTTGTCAAGTTTTCGCGTGTGACAGAGGGTGGCTTATTATTGACATCGGGGCCATAATCAAACATATACATACGACAGTTAAGTTTTTCCAGTGAAAGAGGGTCTAAATCAATTAAATGGTTTAATATTGGAATCATCGTATAGTGGGCTACGCCTTCAGGACCATCATGCATACAGTCAACTGCAAAAGCATTGGGAATATCAAAGCCTAAACTTTTAACATCCTTAAACACAAATTCCTCTTTAATACCAGTTTTTCTAAAATCATTTAGGGAGACGTCATAAGCATAATTGACTGAATCGCGAAGGCAAGTCAAGTCTTCAATAGTCATACTTTCCGTCATTTGTTTAGTCGCTTTACAGAAGCGACACATATATGTCGCTGAAAAACTTTCAACGAAACCGCACATACCATTGACTCCAAGATTGTCGCCAATAACCAAGACGGTCGGAAAGTATACTTTTTTCTTCCCTTGTGGTGTATTTATAAGTATACCCTCTGTTTCGAGGTATTTAAGTTCTTCAACAAGAGGACGAAATATTTTTCTATTTCCATAAGTTTTTCTGTCATCGGCATTGAAAATTAAGACTTCAAATATGTTTTCAAGCTTAGATTGACATTCTTCTGGAAGTGCGGGCAAGTTAGCGTAGACACTGCCAATTTTTTCACTGTGGGGTCCAAGGGCATTATTTGGTTCCCAGTCATCATAATATATGATAATGGGGATAGCTATATCACTTTGGCTGTAAAATTGGGTTTTTATCGTTTTCCACCTTTCACATTGAATAATATTAGATATGACATCAGATGATTGTAATTTACTCATATAGTTTAATGTACCGGTTAAGGCGTCCGGTAATTCAAAAAATTTTTTCAGTGTTTTCCTTAGAGGTATAAATTGACCAGTAACATTCTGCATTTTACCTTTGACAACACCGCCAGTAACTGTTCGTTCGACCCGGCTATCAATAATATAGGTCTCAGGAGGAATGTAATCACCAGTAGATTGAAAATATTTCATCCTCAGATATTCACTTGATAATTCTGAAAATGGATTTGCCATAGCTCTAAACATATTTTCGACGGCGTTGACAATGTCAGGCTTTAACGGAGCCACTTTTAGTGCTTTTATAATTTTGGACCAATAATTAGGAGCGAAAGTGTCAGAAAGAAATGATGTTACATCCTTTATAACGTCATCTACGTGATTCCGAGGCAAACCAGGTTTGCTATACAATTTTGCAACAAAAACGGTAGCATGCTTCGTCAAAATACAGTTAAATTCAGTAGCATCGAAATCAACTCCAGAATCTATTTCATTGACATGTGGGCTCTCAAGATACGGATCATTAATAACATTGTTCTCATCAGTCTCACAAGTAATTCCAGTATTTGGCGATTGGAAATGATTTGGAACATTATGCTGCCTAAACAAATGTTTTCTGTACGAATCCCATTTATCAAATTTTCTGACACAGTTTGCATTGACATCGCAATAGTATATATTACACACTGGATGTTTAATAGAAGCATGCACACGTAAATAATCAATACTCACAAAGGAATCCTGACAGTCGCGAACAAAACATTTCACGGACACATTACTCATCTGTAAATAAACAATAACAAAACACTCATTGTAGCTTAAAAGAACTAAATATTTGTAACAAGTATTACTCCGAAACTACTTATTTAAGGTTTAGTAGCCGCGCCATATTCCTCATTCCTCTGATGTAGGTAAATCACCTTATTTATAATTATATCAAATATAAAGTTTTGGGTACACAAAGTTTTATGACTTAGGGTTGTTTCACACGTACCACAACCACACGACAAATTTAAGCAGAACGCAACCTCTGTTAAGAGGGAATGAATACCACGGTCCTTTTTTCCATACAAATCGAGGTTTCATTCTCGACTGTTTCCTTCTCTGAGTTACCATTATAATGGCGGGACCAGGTCCTGAATTCAGTCAATTCATATTGCAGTATTTAGTACTGAATTGGTACTATTTGCTACCTTTTGTAAAAAAAATAGTACCTCTTCTATTTCAAAGTTATATTTAAAATAGTTATAGATAGTGCCACATTGTGGCAGCCATTGTTAGCTGCGATTAGTTTTATGAATATTTAGTACCTAATTAGTACTCTTGAAAAATGCTTAAAAAGTGTGGCTAGGTACAGCAGGTACTGTGCTGTTGTATTAAAACACTGGTCCCGCCATTATAATGTTTGGACATTTCGCATATAAACGTGTAAAGGTCTATTATTTATAAGTAAACTTTATTAATATACATATTTAGTACCTATTTGCTACCTTTTTATGACCTATACCTTTTGCAAAAATAGTATCTCTTCTATTTCAAAGAATTTAAATCGGTTCAGTAGTTTACGAATTTATTTCCTACAAACATACAAACAAACATACAAATCTTTCCTCTGTAAAACATCAGTGTAGACTAAACAAATTTATACTTATTCTTAATGCAGGGAGTATTTATGTGAATAATTATTTTAACCGAGGAATAAATAGAGAAATGGTTATATTTATACGGAAAAGATAGGTATCAAAGAATTTCTGTTATTTTTGAAAATAATTAATATGCACAGTTTGTGGTAAAACCTTTAGGTCGTAGTTTCCTTCTATAATTATGTATTATTATAATATGTTCACATAATACTACATTATTATTGATAACTGTGCCGTTTTTAGTTTTCTTGCGCTGGTCACACACTGTTTCAAAATCTCAGTAAAAAGTGGGTAGTTCAAAATTAACTTATTATTTGTCAACGTTATAAACGCTAAGTATCTATTTACCGGTTTTCGTTTTCTGTTATTTTCGTGCACATTACAAGTGAATTTATTGTTTTGTAATGAAGAGAGGAAGAAAATCTGTAGTATCAGTGGATGAACAAAAAATGATGAGAATAAATGTGAAAATTTAAAACAGAGTGTAGATGATGATGATGTATCATACGTCATACGATAGTTTTGATAGCGAAGTTTGTAGTGCCTCTGAAAATACCGAAATTGAAAAGCCCAGTGAAATTTATTGAATCCTTTTCAATTTCGGTATTTTCAGAGGCACTACAAACTTCGCTATCAAAACTATCGTATGATATATTATCATTCAGTTAGGAGAAGGCAACGAATCTAAATCACCGAAAACATCTTTGTATTTTAAAAACGCCTTTTTTTGTTCATCCACTGATACTACAGCTTTTCTTCCTCTCTTCATTACAAAACAATAAATTCACTTGTAATGTGCACGAAAATAACAGAAAACGAACAACGGTAAATAGATACTTAAGCGTTTATAACGTTGACAAATAATAAGTTAATTTTGAACTACCCACTTTTTACTGAGATTTTGAAACAGTGTGTGACCAGCGCAAGAAAACTAAAAACGGCACAGTTATCAATAATAATGTAATATTATGTGAACATATTATAATAATACATAATTATAGAAGGAAACTATGACCTTTAGGTTTTACCACAAACTGTGGCATATTAATTATTTTCAAAAATAACAGAAAATCATTGATATCTTTTCCGTATAAATATTACTATTTCCCTATTTATTCCTCGGTTAAAATAATTATTCACATAAATACTCCCTGCATTAAAAATAAGTATAAATTTGTTTAGTCTACACTGATGTTTTACAGAGGAAAGATTTGTATGTTTGTTTGTATGTTTGTAGGAAATAAATTCGTAAACTACTGAACCGATTTAAATTCTTTGAAATAGAAGAGATACTATTTTTGCAAAAGGTATAGGTCATAAAAAGGTAGCAAATAGGTACTAAATATGTATATTAATAAAGTTTACTTATAAATAATAGACCTTTACACGTTTATATGCGAAATGTCCAAACATTATAATGGCGGGACCAGTGTTTTAATACAACAGCACAGTACCTGCTGTACCTAGCCACACTTTTTAAGCATTTTTCAAGAGTACTAATTAGGTACTAAATATTCATAAAACTAATCGCAGCTAACAATGGCTGCCACAATGTGGTCCCGCTATTATAACGTTATAAACGTTATAATGGCGGGACCAGACTATTTTAAATATAACTTTGAAATAGAAGAGGTACTATTTTTTTTACAAAAGGTAGCAAATAGTACCAATTCAGTACTAAATACTGCAATATGAATTGCCTGAATTCAGGACCTGGTCCCACCATTATAATGGTAACTTCTCCGATACTTACCCAAATGAAACGAAATTTTGGAAACTGTTAGGAAGGAAATTGTCTGTGTCGGACCGTTTTAAACTTTGCGTTTATTATTATACAATTTGTATACTAGTCGTCTGTTTATAGCCAAAATTTCGCTCCAAATAGACACCCAGTACACAAATTCTATTATAATAAATACAAAAATCAAAACGGTGCGACACAGTACATTTTCTTCGCATTCACTTTGGTTGTCGTGTGGTTGTGGTACGTGTGAAACAACGCTTATTGTGGTGGCGGCGCGCTCCATGTCTTTATAAGAGAGGGGCCACACTGGCGATTTGCGAGCGAGTTGAAAGCGAGGCGAACGCGCAACGAACTCGCCGCGAGCGCGCAACGATATCGCCGCGAGCACGCAACTACTTCGCTCCCATTCCAGTATAACAGTACGGAGCGAAATCGTTGCTTGCTCGCGGCGAGATCATTGCGCGCTGGCTTCGCTTTCAACTCGATCGCAAATCGCCAATGTGGCCCCGCTCTAAGCAAGGATCCCGCGAAGGATACGGGCGAGCCTTGCTCAATCTATATAACAGGCTTTTTGGTTTATCGCGACCATTCTTCAAAACTTCAAGCTATATTATACAAATTGAGTAGTGATAACAGCCATGTACCTACATGAGTCATGTATAGAGTTTAACATAAAAAAAATATAGGCGCCGCTATTCTATATTATAACCTATTATTATTAGACAGGCTTATATCTATTATAATCGTTCAGTAATCCTTCGGTCTTAGAATCGCGTGTTTGTTTATCTGAACGACATTGTATGTTGTATACAGCCCTTTGCAGAAAATACATTTCTCTTTCAATTTCTTTGGGATAGCAACAATTTAAAGCGTGAAATACTTTAAAGAAAATGTCGAAGGCTTTAAGGGGGCTGTCTACGTTATACATTATGTCATTTATGATCAAAAAACACTCAGTGATGTTGTCTTCGTCCGGTGATACTGCAAACAACTGAGGACCAAGCGTAAGGCCCCGTTTGAGACAGTTATCCTTATTATGCAGGTTGGCTGGCAGGACTTCAGCAGCAGACTGAAAAATTAAAAACATTTGTGAGACAAGTAACGTACAACATAAGAACCACTCATAGAGTAGGTGTGAATTTATAATAAAATACTTACTTTTACATATTGAATAATAGCATCTTTGGTTTCCAATCTTGATGGCCTATATTGTGTTTTTTTCTTTAAAACAATGTTTTTAATTGGGAGCAACAATGGAAGGGCTCTCAGAGTTTTGATTTTTTTTCCATCTGCAAATAATAAGAACAGAAACACCATCAAAACAGAGGAAGAAGAAAAAAATAGGTAGTAATTAAAATAGTGTAAATGTGCAAGTTATATAACATACAGGCCAGAAACCCAGAACGTAAGCTTGTAAATCTACTTTATACCCATATTGTAAATCCTCTATTGCGCGTTCAACTGCCACAGATAACGACCCACATTTCAATACAAGCTCATAACGATACAGATTTCTGTATCCCCGCGGCCCACGTCGCCGCGCCGCGCGAGCCCTCAATTAATCATGAACACCATTTAAAATTTACATTAGAATTAACAGAAAACGATTAAAAATATGGGTGTAGATACATTAATGTATGCAACTGTACATAATTAGGCCTTAAAACACTCGTGATCCTATCATGAAACTCGCTCATATTTTAAAGCCTCTCATTATGTATCAGTCGCATAACCTACTATTCAATGGGTATTTGCACCTCCATAAAATAAATTTGTCAGAACGCAACCTCTGTTAAGACTTAAGAGGGAATGAATACCACGGTCCTTTTTTCCATACAAATCGAGGTTTCATTCTCGACTGTTTCCTTCTCCGAAACTTACCCAAATGAAACGAAATTTTGGAAACTGTTTAGGAAGGAAATTGTCTGTGTCGGACCGTTTTAATTTTTGCGTTTATTATTATACAATTTGTATACTAGTCGTCTGTTTATAGCCAAAATTTCGCTCCAAATAGACACCCAGTACACAGATTATATTATAATAAATACAAAAATCAAAACGGTGCGACACAGTACATTTTCTTCGCATTCAGTTTCCAAAATTTCGTTACGATTGACTAAGTTTTGGAGGAGGAAACAGTCGAGAACGAAACCTCGATTTGTATAAACCGGTTGCGTTAAGTTTGGCCCTCATTTGTATCCGATGCCATAGTGATCAGGTACAAGCTTAACGTAAACGGACAGTATGGAAAAATTACCCGTGATATTTCCTCTTAATGAGAACCTCTATAATTGAAACAACGATTTTTTGAACCTCGATAATTGGCACGACCTGCTTAAATGAAAAGCCTGGTTAAATGACACAAAATTGCCGGTCCCTTGAGATTTCAATTATCCAGGTTACACATTATTTTGAAAAGTAAGCTTTAAAAAGTCAGTTAAGTTTACAATACCTGGTGTGCAGCAGTCGTTTATTGCATTTTGTTCTTTTACAGGAATTTTACTCATTATAAAAGATGACAGCGTCGGCCACTCGCTATATAGTTGCATTACAACGTCAGGATGCAATTTACCAAAATCCATTTCTAGCTGTGGAAAATAAAGTTTGTAATTAATCAACATACAGATTATACTTACTACTCGGGAACAAAATTCCCCTGAGTATATAAACTGTAACTGTAGTAAGTATATATATGTAGGTAGGTAGAAAAATAGTTGTTAATTACCAATCTATAGCCGTCAGAACATTTGAGAGCAGGAAAATTGTCCATGTATTCGTGGATTTCCATTGATCCTTTCAGCATAGATAATCTCTTCGATGTTGTGAGTTCCCATTTTTCAAGGACAAGATTTACCGTTCTGGTATTTTGCAGCCAGCGTATCAAGTCGTCATGGTCGTCGTCTATAAACATACACACAAATAATGTATTATACTATGGGGGTTGTATCGTGGTTTGATAAGTAACATCAGTAACTAAATAAATAAATAAACGAAATACCTGTATCTGTTTCATCAGCAGTGAATTTTTCGATGCCATCTTTAACGCCATCTTTAACCATTGACAGACTTCTTTTTGAGATCGCTCCCACCTTCAAGAGCTTTCTTCTTAAGTTGTAGTATCTATTTAATAGTATACCACGTCCAGCTGAAGAGTCTCTATTCCTGCCCTTGGAACACCCTGCCCAAACCTCCTAAAAATTTTTTTACTGTTTGAGTATTCATACATTTGAAAATCATAGGTTACTCTAATCTACAACTAAGTGCCTACTATTATTACAATCTACAGTGCTTATTTAATTATACTCTATAATACAATACTTTTCCAAATTGAAATCTACATAGACACATAAATTATGAAGTATGTATTAGGCTGCTTATTTAGGGATTATAAATTGGGCAGTAATGGCAGAGACGGTGCACAGATAACACCTAATTTTTTAATTAAATTATAACTTAGACCACAAACGTTTAAATTCTTTAAATGCAATCAAAAAGCTGAACCAAGGGAGAAATAAAACAATTTTAACAAAAATTTCAATTTCTAGAAAAATAATTGTAATAATCTTGAAAATAAATTTCAATTTCTAGTTATAAAGCTTATAACTGCTATTTAATAGACAAGCATAAAACTAATTCTACATTTTCTTCCATACATTTCCAGACAAACTTGTCCTTTTTGATTTGATCAAAACTTTGCAATAGCATTAATTTTAGGGCTCATTCAGACGAACGGCACTTTCCTTACAGACGAACGGCACTAGTACAACTGCAGCCGTCGCCACCGGTTGACGGCTGCCGTCGCCACTTGTCGACGGTGCCGTCGACAAGTGACGGCAGCCGTCGAGAGGTGGCGACCGCCGTCGACGCGTCAACAGGTGGCGACGGCTGCAGTTGTACTAGTGCCGTTCGTCTGTAAGGAAAGTGCCGTTCGTCTGAATGAGCCCTTAAAGTGCCATGCCAGCTATTAAAAAATATATGTGTGGTGTGGACTTTACTAACACCCATACTAATATTATAAATGCAAAAGTGTGTCATTATCTTTCTGTCTGTGTCTGTTACCTCTTCACGCTTAATCCGCTGAACGGATTTAGTTTAAATTTCAAACAAGTCAAACCGTTGCCAACTTCTTTTAAAACTTGACACTTAACTGTTTATTCGACCTGCCTTAGCAACACAATAAAACGCGATCACGACGCCATCTATCGGGTCCCATTGTATATCTAAACCATCCAGGGACCTACTCTAATATTCCCACAATTTTTTATCCAAATCGGTCCAGCCGTTTAGGAGGAGATAGGGAACAAACACACGTACAGAAGAATTATACATATAAGAATTTTTTTACCTTGGTATAATGTAAATGGGACTTTAGTGTAACTGCTAGTACTAATAGCGGGCAAAAGCTAGTTTTCAATAACTGGCATGAAACCCTAACTGGAAATGCCATGAAAATGCCATGCCTAAATGCAAAAAATTAAGTTACTGAGTAGTTTCCCCTTACATAACATTCCTCCCTGAAGAAGTTAACTATCAGGTCAGACCAATAATCTATAACATTATTTGAAAAACTGAAAAAAAGACAACAATTCTTTAGTGTGTAACACTAACACATGGTGAGTACAGTTGCCGAGAAACTTCTTGAGCCTAACCTTGACTGCGCAGTAGCCGATTTACGTACAAATATGCATGCGCAGATCCGCCATTTTGGGTCAAGAAGTTTCTCGGCAACTGTACTTGACATTTACACTAAATGAAATGTTAATTGTATCATAGGCGATAAAAATTGCTAGCATTTGAAGTGTCACAGTGCTGCCACGTGGTGAAAAAATAGATTCCGGAAACCCTCATTGTCTTGGGAAGTGACAATGAAAACATGAAATCAGTGACACAATAGGAACTTAAAACCACACTAGTGGCACTGTGAGCTGTATACCTTGCTTTGTTTCAAACAACAAATCAAATTCACAGCTACAGCTAAGATCATTGTCATTTGACCACTAAAGTAATTCAATAGAGTATCAAATTTACATAGTTGCTACAGCTAATGCTATTTCCTATGACTACGAATTATTTAGCTGTTGCTGCTAAAGTAATTAGCAGTTCAGTCTAATTTGTTTTGCAGAGACCGCTATATATAGATAATAAAATCGGTTGAGAAATGAGACCTCTTGGTGAAAAATCGGACATCCGGACATCCAAACATCCAAGCAAACGAATGATTTTTTGTCCATGCTGAAGCAGACGTTTCGCTCGCTCGGTCAACAAGATGCCTACAACCTGCTTGCTTGCAGGCTTGCTTACTTGCATGCTTCTTTGAATATAGACATATTTATAGGTATTATTAAATATAGGTTCACGCGAGCGAAACCACTGTTCCTTAAAATGAAACTATGTAAATATTAAGAAAAGTCTCATTCTCTCTATACAATAAACAAAAAACAAAACTACAAACCTTTTCTGCATGTCATGTCTCAACTCATGTTTCACAATTTCATCTGCCAGCTTTTGTCTATAGTAGTCGGTTAATTTATTTTCCATTTTGTAGTATGACAAGATCATTTTGCCATCTGGGCCATTTAAAAGTTCTTCAAGTGTCTGAAAAAAAATTTAGGAATTACATTGTTGCATTTTTGATCCAATTACTAAACTAGTGGCTCATTGAGCTAGATCTTGCATTAAGCTTAAGCCTAGTTCGGACCAGGCTAGTATTTTAGTACGAGTTTTAAATACAATTTCTACTTGCGTTTAGCAGCCAACAAATGTATGAACTCGACCAAAATACTAAGTTGAGTCATTATCACAGTGAACTTACAATGCCGTTTAAGGGCCGATTTCACCGTTCCCAATAGAAACTGAGTTTAATAGAAATTGGTTTTGCTCATATTAAAGTTGATAATGAAACGACGTTTAACGCCTACACTGAGTTGATCGGCGTTTAATTTCTATGGTGAAATCAGCCCTTAGTCCTTTATGCCAATTTCCACAATATGTAAACTCAAAAACTGGATCAACATAAAAAATATTTAATCATGAGATTGTTGAGTCAGGGTTTTAACAAATAAGAAATATCTACTACTTCATACTACGAAGTAGTATGACATACTTACCAACTTGTTAGATGATGAAGTATTTGTGGCGACGCTGGTAATTGAGCAAGTTGATGCCATGCTTGTTACATCAGAATCGCAAGAAACTCTTCTCCTTTTAGCTGGTATTTCCTATTTAAAAACATTTTAGCAGTATATGTTGAAATTGCTTCAATCAAAGTTATAAACATATATTGTTTACCTTGATTGATTGAATATATTCTTTATAAAGTGCCACATACATAAATCTTGTAAATTTAAATCCATTACTAATTAAGTTAGACTGCCGGCCACATAAGATTAAGTTGATCTTGGGTTGATTAGAATTACATAGAATGCATGGCAAATACCAAGGTTATAAAAAATATTTTAATTATAATGATAAAAAATTGAGAAAGCAGCCTAATAAGAGTTACTAAGTACTTATACGAGGAAGAAAATATGGTTTATAATGTATAAGTAAACAATTTTTTACCTGGACTTGCAGAGATTTCAGTTTTTCCATGAACGTTATTCGCTCACCAATCTTTGGAAAGAGTTTTTCTAACGAATATTCGGTCATTAAATTCAAATGGCAAAATTCGATTCCTTCATCTTAAACAAAAACAGATAATAAGTTTAGAACGTTAAGGATTATCTGCCTTCGGCGTGCCTTAGCCGGCCGGCCGGAGTATTAGCATGCAAGCAATGCAAGAGAGCATTCTCAAGGGTAGATATGGAAACATAAGTTTGAAAACATTTCGCGAAGGGTCACAGCTCGCATAGTCAGCAGGTTCTTCTCTCTATCGCCTAGGCCACCGCCAACCGTTAGCTTAAACCTGTAGAACATAGGTACCTACTTATACAAAACTTACTAACCTTTAAATTTATCGATGAGGTTCTGCTGATAGCCCCAGCTTTCAAGCAGTTGGGAAATGTCTTGCGTTTCCATCGTATAATTTACCTCTTTTCACTATAGATATTTTTTTCTTGCACACCGAAGTCTGAACGACACACTGAACACGACGCAAAGCTGAAGCGTGAAGCGTACACACGAAACTATGCAATACAATATGGCGATTTCGACACTTGTTGTGCCTTGTCGGCCGGCGCGGGTGTTGCCAGCTCTGATTTTTAAATTGCCGTAAACTGTGCCACGCCGGAAGTGAAATAACCGTGTTTCTATGGAAATGGTCTTTCGGCTGCCGTAGCAAAGAAATCCAATAAAAAAAAACATAAATTATACAAAAATGCCTAGTCTAACAAAATTTTCATAGCTCCTATGACAATTTTGTTACGCTGGAAACCGTAACGAAATTTGTGAGATTTCATGTAAAGCCGACTCAGTTATTTTAGTCACTTTCGAAGTACCTATTCAACAACATTAATAATTGTACCTATGGGCTCGTCCAGAAATCATGTGATCGTTTATGGGGGAGGTGGGGGTCAGCAAAATATCACGAATGATCACGGTGGGGGAGGGGCTGAGAACACATGACGTATAATTTCTTTAAACAGCAGGAAAGTAAAAAAAAATAACGAAATAACTTAATAATTTTCTCATATCAAAATCGGTCTGAGCGTGTTTATTCAAATAATTGACCGAGCGAGCGAAGCGTCTCTTTTTCAGCTTTGACGAAAAATCGTTGGTATGTTTGGATGGGGTTCGCTTTATCTTGCATAATATCGATTCTCCGAATTTCATTTCCGATTTTTTTTCTCCGAATGATTCTTTATCATAATCATTTAGTATCATAATTGTCAGTTGGCATACTATTCATTTCTCATAATTTTATAGGGCAGAACATTAATATCGCCGAATTTATTGACTAAACTGATACCAGTAAAATGGGTTAGGTTAGGTTAGAACTGCGACCACAACAGAGCTGAACTACTGCCAGTAAAGTAGGTTAGGTTAAAACCGAACTTAATGCGTTAGGTTAGGTTAGAACTGCGACCACAACAGAGCCGAACTGCTGCCAGTAAAGTAGGTTAGGTTAAAACCGAACTTGGGTAATATCGAAAAAAAAAACGATTCAAAATTTCAAATTGGTGCTAGGCGGCTAAAACTCGGTATCGGGGGGCTCTCGGGCCTCAAAAATATGAATCTGAAATCTTGTCCGAAAATTCGGTCAAATTCGGAAAATATAAAAAAAAACGATTCAAAATTTCAAATTGGTGCTAGGCGGCTAAAACTCGGTATCAGGGGGCCCTCGGCGCTCAAAAATATGAATCTGAAATCTTGTCCGAAAATTCGGTCAAATTCGGAAAATATCGAAAAAAAAACGATTTGTGTGGAGAAAATTTCAAATTGGTCCACGCTCGCACGCTCGCTCGGCCGTATATACCTACTTGGCCGGTAATCCTCATTTTCCCGGCCTATGATGTAATGTACTATTTCTGCTTCGAACAATTTTTATGCAATCTAATAATAATATTATGAGATATGAATTTCTTCGAAATAACTATTCGGACAAAAAAAATATGTGACATCACATTATGAGAAAAAAATTATGCAATATAAAATTCGGAGAAATGATGATTCTGTCAAAGGTTGTTGTGCAAAATGAAAATATGAGTATCAATTTTATGCAACATATTAGTGAACCGTTTGGATGTTAGGATGTTCGGATTTCTGTTCTCGCCTAGAGGTCGCATTTCTTCATGAAATTTTGTGAGAAGGTTCTATACGAGTAAGTATAATAATATATAGATTTTTTCTTTTTCGAGTCGGTTTTTTGAAATTTTTCTAAATGGCGAAGATATGGGGGTTGACATATCAAAAAAACAAAAGCGAGGTCGTCGCTTTGTTTAGAAATGGCGGCAATTTTATTTTACCGAAGTTCAAGATACAGTGGACGGAAAGCAAATTAATACCAAAACGTCGCGAACGCCCAGTCAACGCTGACCTCTTACTTGCCGAAATTTATAATTTTTTACGTTTTGAACTCCCATATCTCCGTCATTTTTTGGGTAAAAATTGGACAACGACAGCCAAAGATAGAGATAAATGGAAGGAGTTGGAGGAGGCCTATACTCGGAAAGAGGTCCACAGTAACTAATTAAATAAAACTGTGAATGATTTTTTATGATTTGATAATATAACTATTTAATGATTATTATTATTTAGAAAATTTGAATTGTTAATATGCATGAAGAATATGTTATTAAGGAATAAATGGCTATATTATTATTATAACCGCCATTTTTCTAAATTTCGAAAAACTGGCTCGATAAAAAAATTCCTTTTACTTGTGCGGGTATTCGATATATCGGATCGAATCTACTCACAAAATTGCATGATATGAGAATCGGTTGAGAAATGCGAGCTCTAGGCGAGAACAGAAATCCAATCATCTACACATACCAACGATTTTTCATCCAAGCTAAAGCAAAGACGCTTCGCTCACTTCGTTCGCTCGGTCAATAAATCAAGTTATTGCTGTTTTTTTATTACCTAAGTTATAGGTAATTCATACTAAGCCCGAAAAATACACGTGATCTTGAATGGGGGGGGTAGCGTTATTATCACCAAATATCACCAAGAGGAGGGGAGGGGGGCGGTTCTGGACGAGCCCTATCCCAATATGGGCTTGTGCACTTATCACGTGAGGCTTTTTCGGCTACTTTTTGACCCCCCCTCCCCCCTGGTGATATTTGGTGAGGTTCTTTGCTAACCCCCCTCCCCCTCAGTACCTCACGTGTATTTTTTTTCCGCCAAAATTTCGTAAAATAGAGTCGTAATTTTGAAGTATTTATTTTTAACAAAACCGAGAAAAAAATATCGATTTTTTTCCTAGTTCGTTCACTGTGGAAAAATACAAGTGAGGTCTCCTTATACCCCCCAACCCCCTCCCCCAACGTGATTTATCGTGATTTTTTCGTGACCCCCCTATTGAACCTCACGTGATTTGTGCACAAGCCCTATGTTACGTACCAACATGTAGTAATTGTGTTGAATACGTCTAGTATTGACACAATACAAATTTATTAAAATTGGTGTATTTTGGCAGACAATAATAAAATTTTAGAAAACTTGAAGACATTCGAGAATATTCTTATAGCCGATCAAATATTAAAAAAATATAAAACCCGTAGTTTACTGAAAAGGCCTATATTTGGCAACACTTGCTACGTTACTTTTCCCGCGTAAAACTCGAAAATATGCGTCATAACAGCAAAATGCATTTTAGCTACTGCAGCAAATATGGTATTCGTTGGCATAACTAAAACATTTAGCTGACTTCGCGAACGTCTATGGTACACTGCGACCGATTAGCACGTCGCTCCGAGGTTTGAGCGAGACAACGTTATGCGCGTATTATAGCGACATCCCGCTCGCACGTCGGGTCGTACGAATCGGACGCAGTGTGCCATGCCCCATAGTTATTTAATATTTTACGATAATAATTTAATTGTTGATTTATTAATGTTTGTGAACAACCAACAACATGTTACTAACCAAATGTTTGTTTCTTGGCATCATTATTATAAATCAGAGTCATTTATGTTAACCAAATGAAACATTCAAAGAATAAATCAATTTGAATCATTAATTATCTAGGCAATGTTTGTGACCAAGTATCGTTTCACAGCGTTATTGTTAAACATCATACTCATTTATGAACTAAATGAAACAGAAAAAATAATCAAAAACAAGCTTGGGCAGCTTCTATAGGGTCGGGTTGGCAACAGTAGCTCGGATTTTTTCGGACACTCAAATTGTGAACAAAAAGTCGTGGTAGCGGGCTGAAATTCACCCTCAAGTCCCTCAACATGCTTTTGCTTATTAAATTTTTTCCCCGCATTACCTATCAGTTTTTCAATCAAGACAATAATAAAGTAGTTAATGTTTAAAAAAAAGGGAAATGTGTCACTGCTTACGGGTACCTACTGGGGCTGGGGTGCTGTGACTCGACCCTGTAGTACACAGAGACTAACAGTATATACAGAGGCTCAAGTATATCTAATATTATACATTTTTCATTTTCTTCAGGCACCTTATGTTATGGAAACTTGCTCATGTAATTCCTCTCCCTAAAAAACCCAATCCAACTGCGTTTTCGTAATATCGTCTTATTTCTATAATTCTAGTTTTGTAAAAATAATTGAACACTGTTAATCGCCGTAAAAATAGTAAATGATCACCAAAATTAGATCACCATTTTAATGTGAAATTATACCCAAATTATAACATCTTACTATCCTATTAACATTTATCACGAAAATTAAAATTAAAATGAGTTTCGGGTTCCGGGTCATAAAAAAAATAACCTAAACCTCCCAACATGGGTCAACCAGATTTGGTGATAATGTACGAAATTTGGAGATCGTTTACTTTATTTTTGGAGGTATCAAAGTTTTTTTTGGTGATCGACGTATTTTTTTGGGGGTCAAAATAATTGTTGTTATTTATTTATTATCAGATAAATATCATACGTTTATTCGGTAAATATTCGGCAGTCTTACCGAATATGCCGAATACCGAATAATTACCGAATATTCGGCGCATCTCTACAGAAAATCCCACTTACGGGCCAAGGGTGACGTAAAATAATATTTTCAGTGAAAATATTATTTTACGTCACCCTTGGCCCGTAAGTGGGATTTTCTGCCCGCTACGCGGCTACGAGGGGAGAAAATCACACTTACGGGCCAATGCAAGAAGTAAAACTTTAAACAGACCACGGGCGGTAATTCCTAAAGCCCCAGATCGGATATTAATGGCTCTCACCTTCGGTTCGGGCCACAAACACCTGCTATCTGGGGCATTTACGAAGTCGCCGCCCTAGGTCTGTAATTTCATCACACTTGCTCGTAAAAGGTGTTATAATATAGCCGGCATACTTAGCTGTAATGTGCTAGGTATATTATATATTCCTTAAATTCGGTAGTGTGACTAATATTTTTAGCGACATTAGAAATTTTTTTTGTAAGTAGCATGTGCAGCAAGGAAAATTTACCAAAGATTGTGAAAAAGTTAGTCACAGCTACAAAATGTTCTAGCAGCCTCACATAAGTCTACTTTGCTACTATTGCTAATCAATTATTGATGTTCATTGCATAGAAAAGTCGGTAGTGTGACTAAGATTTTTAGTAACGTCAACCAATTTTTTTTTTTGCTGTTGCACCAAAGAATGTTAGCTAAAGTATGTGAAAAGTTAGTCACAGCTACCAAATGTTCTTAGTAGGGTCGAATAAATTTGTTTGCTACTACTGCTAATATATTATTATTGTTCATGGCATGGGGAGTTCGGTAGTGTGACTAAGATTTTTAGTAACATTAGCAAATTTTTATGTAGCGGTTGCAGCAAGGAAAATCAGACAAATTTTGTGAAAAAGTTAGTTACAGGTACAAAATGCTCTTAGCAGCCTCACATAAGTTTACTTTGCTACGATTGCTAGTAAATTATTGATGTTCATTGCAAAGAAAAGTCGTTAGTGTGACTAAGATTTTTAGTAACATTGGCTATTTTATTTTTTGCAGTTGCACCAAAGAATATTAGCGAAAGTATGTGAAAAAGTTAGTCACAGCTACCAAATGTTCTTAGCAGGGTCGCATAGATCTGATTTGCTACTACTGCTAATATATTATTATTGTTCATGGCATAGGAAATTCGGTAGTGTGACTAAGATTGTTAGGAACATTAGCAAATTTTTATGTAGCGGTTGCAGCAAGGAAAATCAGACAAATTTTGTGAAAAAGTTAGTTACAGGTACAAAATGCTCTTAGCAGCCTCACATAAGTTTACTTTGCTACGATTGCTAGTAAATTATTGATGTTCATCTCAAAGAAAAGTCGGTAGTGTGACTAAGATTTTTAGTAACATTGGCTATTTTATATTTTGCAGTTGCATCAAAGAATATTAGCGAAAGTATGTGAAAAAGTTAGTCACAGCTACCAAATGTTCTTAGCAGGGTCGCATAGATCAGATTTGCTACTACTGCTAATATTTTATTATTGTTCATGGCATAGGAAATTCGGTAGTGTGACTAAGATTTTTAGTAACATTAGCAAATTTTTATGTAGCGGTTGCAGCAAGGAAAATCAGACAAATTTTGTGAAAAAGTTAGTTACAGGAACAAAATGCTCTTAGCAGCCTCACATAAGTTTACTTTGCTACTTTTGCTAGTAAATGATTGATATTCATTGCAAAGATAAGTCGGTAGTGTGACTAATATTTTTAGTAACATTGGCTATTTTATTTTTTGCAGTTGCACCAAAGAATATTAGCGAAAGTATGTGAAAAAGTTAGTCACAGCTACCAAATGTTCTTAGCAGGGTCGCATAGATCTGATTTGCTACTACTGCTAATATATTATTATTGTTCATGGCATAAGAAATTCGGTAGTGTGACTAAGATTTTTAGTAACATTAGCAAATTTTTATGTAGCGGTTGCAGCAAGGAAAATCAGACAAATTTTGGGAAAAAGTTAGTTACAGGACCAAAATGCTCTTAGCAGCCTCACATAAGTTTACTTTGTTACATTTGCTAGTAAATGATTGATGTTAATTGCAAAGATAAGTCGGTAGTGTGACTAATATTTTTAGTAACATTGGCTATTTTTTTTTTTTGCAGTTACACCAAAGAATATTAGCTAAAGTATGTGAAAAAGTTAGTCACAGCTACCAAATGTTCTTAGCAGGGTCGCATTGATCTGATTTGCTACTACTGCTAATATTTTATTATTGTTCATGGCGTAGAAAATATGGTAGTGTCACTAAGATTTTTAGCAACATTGACAAATAATATAATTAGTAGATGGGTATATTGGGTATGAATATAAAATTAGCAGCTGTTGCAAAACTGTTGTTGGCGACTGCGAAATGTTTTTATCAACTGCAACAAAGATATGGTTTTGTTGCCTAATACATGTACAATTAGCAATAGTAACAAAGTTTTTGTCCACTACAACTAAGAATTATTAGCAGTCACAGCTAACAACAATGTGTAATTAAATTTCGTTGGTACCAATAAATCAATTAGCTATAGTTGCTAATCAATTAGTAGCGGTAGCAAATAATTTGAAATTCATTTAGCTAAATATCATTAGTAAGGGTAGCTAACTGGTTTTAGTTGCTATAGAAAAGGCTTTGTTACAGTTGCTAACAAATTGTTTGCATCAGCAAAGGAAATTTCAGCAAAGCGAGTTTAGCTACCACAGCTAAATCATTTTTTTCCGTGTATGTCCATAAATTATGACAAAATGGGTCATGTACTTAATGCGCTCGAGTTAAGACTTTTCATAATTTCACTTGGAGATGAATGTAATTGAAGTCATAAAGAAGGCTTTGAAGTCATTTCCACGGAACCTCATGCCACCATCTTAAAAAAAATTGATTATATTTAATACTAAGTAATTATGTGTATCGATAGCATATTTCAAGTACTCTACTTAAGAAAGTATTTATCTTACTTCAATGAAAATGAAATATATAGCCGTTTTCCACTCCTTTACCCTCATTTCTGCTTTTTAACGAGCTTCTGTTTGAATAAAAACTCAGTCATGCGTAAAATTATCAATCGTGTACAAAATGAAAGCCCGACCTTTTCCACCATACGGATAGTTGAGATCCCTAAATAAATGGACAATAATGATGCAATAAAAAGCAAGTGAAACTGATACAGACAGAGGGAGCTCACCCTTCCTTTAATTTCACTCATGAATTCACGCACCTATTTAGGAGAACATGTTCCATATTTTCCCACCATTAAAAGGCATATTCCTTTGAGGATTGGATATAAGCCTGATATAATGGGCGCCACGTCTAGAATTTAGGCGCCGTTGGGGTGCCAGTGGACTGCTAATGGGAATTTCCTGCCCGTGTGCGATAATTAGTCAAGGTACATTTAACTTTAATGAGAATAAGTAGAATGCATTTTTTATCGTGTTCTGAAATTCTGTTTAATCGTTAGCGAGTTGAAAAGTTGAGGTTTTTGGAGCGTACGATGCGCTTTTATCTACTTATATCAAACATACGGGTATTTTTTTACCTATTATAGTTGTACCGTTCCCGACCATTGTTGGAAACGTTCTCCATTTTATACGGCGAATGATCTCGAGAACATCTTCGCTCGGCACAATTCTAATATTGAACTTATACTCAAATAATTTAACAATATTTACCTACATATGATTTCAGAAAAGACCGAAACGCAAAAGGTTTAGTCAGCCAAGATTGATCTACTTAAGTACATCAATCCTCCTTGAATCCTGAATTCGCATTGAATATTACACATCACATAGTACGTGAGTCCTTACAGCATCGAGAACGTCCAATCTTGCTTGACAGCTATGCCTTCACATCAACCGTCTAAATGAAAAACACACTATCAACACACGAAGCTACTGCCAGCGACTGCCTTATTACATTGGTGTCGTATCTGCGGCCAAGACACAGCGCGCATACAGAGGACTCGTTTAGCAGTATTGCAAAACCGTGACCTGATGGATTAATACTCCTATTACAGTAAACCAGTTGATGTCTGTCGGATTTACACAACCAAGATGACGGGGGATCTAATTAAGATTCATACATGTCTGGGCTCCGTCAATGTCACCATCGTGTAGACAAGACATAAGGTTTTTTTTACCCTTTCGTAGTACGAGTCTGTAGGTACATGATGTTACTGAATGTAGGTACCCCCAGTAGCTATGGCCTTAGAATGCTACTTGTAATTCGATTGACTTACGATGTTTGAACTTTAAAGCGAAACTGAGGTCTCAGTTCTTTGCCTCATTCGCACGCTATAGCGACGTCGGCAATTGTCGTATTGGAATGTATGGAAGGTAACTCACTTGGCGACGCTTGGTTGCAGCATTTTTGTATGGGATACGTAGTCAGCGCCGCCGCCGTGGCGTCGCGAGCCGCGCTAGAGTCAAACCACACTAACTCTTCCAAGCAAATGAATTGTCAAACCATACAAAGTGAGTTAGTTTGTATGTATGGTTTGAGAGCTCAGTTGCGAGGTTATTTAAACAAGTGACGATCTGGGAAACTATAGAGAATATTCTAACTCCAGCAGTTCTGCGTGTAGCGCAATTATGAGAGTAATTCCTCGTTGCAATATTCAGTCACTATCCTTTTCAATAAAATGTTAGAAAGATGGATAATTAATACTAAAGTGTGTCGCGGACAGTTGCACTAGTGGGTATAATTCTATTACTTTCATAATCTCTCATGTTTGTCTAGTTTAGCATTAGCACAACCTAATCCGTATAACGCACTACTACTACATACAAACGTCTTGCTTTTCACCTATGAACGTGTGCATAGCAACTCCTAGTCCTAACGAAGCTAACATTTACATGAAGCGTAGCTTATGCAAAACATGTTTAAACAGTTAGTCGGCTCGTGTCGCCTCCGAGCTATCTATAGCTTAGCCAATCAATATTGACAACGTGTGGAGTACCTGAATTGACAATATGAATACCTAGCTAAAACAAAAGACTGAGGCGATGATTTGTCGCTCTTTTCTTCCCTATTCAACTCTACGGGACGCGACAGAATCGCCGGCTACCGTACCCAAACAAATCATATTGCAATTTATGGGAGCTAACTGACTTGCGGGCGCATGTTTGCATAATATAGAAATGTACGGGAGCTAACTGACTGGCGGGCCACATTTTTATGTAGTTAGCATCCCAGTGGGGCAGAGCTCTACCAGTAAGCCCAGATTTTAATTAAGAACCTCATTGCGTACCTAAGCGACGCTTTATGTCGAATAACGTGCTATATGAGCAGGAATTTTCTTAAACTACATAATAGATTAGTTCCCTTTTTCACGAGAATACTCATTCATTGTTAATATTATAAGATATTAAAGAGCCCGTTAAAAAGGGAATCTGGACCATTTCTCTAACCGCTAACCGGCGTCAGACCTTACAAAAACTGCAGGCAATCGCACCAGCAAAACAAAAGTGCAACAACTCCAACCAGCGCCACGTTAACATGAGATCTAAAACTACGTGTTAGGATAAAAATTAGAATGCATTTGTCTTTCCACTTAATGCTCTTGAGGTTTAAGCATCGGACATGTGCGCGGCGCGACGGGAGACGGCGCCGGTGACGTCATCGGGTGAATCAGTGACGAGTAGGGGATGTCTACCCTCTGTTTCCAAAAGGACATAAATTGCATAGAATGCAAACGAAGTTAGAATCTTTGTCTTTGATTGTTGTGTGAGCAGGACAGATTTAGTGCGGCAAGTGCAAACAGAACGGTTTTTTACTAATTTCTAGGTTTTCGGTTAGTTATGGTTATGTTAAATTGCTATAGCAAAAGTTGTTACGGGCCTTGCAGTGGGTGTTTTTCGAGTGCTAACGACGATAAGTAACATAGACAATAAAAAAATACAAACGCCACATCGGAGAGCGTTCCCAAGAATTCTCAGCAACGGTTCAACCCTAATGCAAAGTATTTTCACCTATAACATAGCTTAAATAGTATTACTTGTTATGGACGGTTTTGGCCTGGAAGCTGCACTTTGTGATGGAAGCAAGCCATTTTGCACAGTGATAATATAGACCAAAATAAACGATTTCACTCGAGGCGAAATTAGTTTCACCCCTTAGGAACAGAGATGGCGCCACTTATTCCAAAAAAGTTAAAAAAAATCTAAATCCTGAACGGATACTCCGATTTTGACCGAAGAGGTGCCAATCGGCAGACAATTACCCAATTTAACATGAAAAAAATTAAAATCACGTAGAAAATAATTTTGGATACCTAAGAAATAATATTTTCTGAAAAAAATATTTAAAATTTGTGATTTTTGGAATTTTACTCGTAAAAATGTATGTACATGGTACTTTTTTTATTTATTTATATTAATACACAACTAATTTTACATTTACGAAAAAAAACCGCATATCATTAGCTAATATAATTCCAAAGTTATTGAAGAATACAGACATGGCGCCGCTGGGTCAAAAAATCTTACAAAAAATCTAAAACCTCAACGGATATTCCGATTTTGATAATTAAGGTGGTAATCGACAGATATTTACTTAAATTAGTTTAAAAAAATAAAATAAAAATTCAAATAGGCAAAAAGTAATAATATTTCCAAAAAAAACATACATTTTGAAAAAATTTATTTTTTTTTGGGGCTTTTATGTAATTTCATATAAAAAAAAATATGAATATGGCTTTATTTTACTTATGTATATTATAACACTATTAGGTAATTGATCGTTTAATAAAAAACCGCATATCGAGAACTTGTACAGTTCCAACGGTATTGAAGATTTTACTATAGGGTGCCGGTGCGATGTTGCCGCCGCACGTGCAACTTATGTACATGTATATAGAAAAGTATTCTCCCGTTTCGAAGGTACTGATTACCCTGAAAATATAACCACAATTGAAAGTACAAATAATAATCATCCCAAGTAGCACACAACACACTTATATCCCTTGTACAGCTTAAATTAGAGTTTTAACGGGTGAATAGGCTCTTATACAACCAGTTTGCTAATATCACATGTGTATTCTGCCTATTTTCACTAAACTGTGCAACGTGCATGTTAGGCCGTTGCATCGGCTGCAACATCGCATTTTTCCATAGCTCGATTTGCACCTATACTAACTGTTCTATTGTGGATCGCACCTACAACCTGCTTCCAACGCCATTCCATTCCCAAAAAGAAAGGACTTGGGACAGGATATATCCAAATTAAGACGTTTATTTCACATTTGGCTCGCTTGAAACGCTACACGCAGAACATGTTGTTCAATGGCAGCTGAAGTAGTCGGCGAAAGGCTTGTCGCCAGCTCTGTGAAAGCATCGAAGCATTCAAATTGCAGTCGTCAGTGCAACGGTCTACTAGTAGCAGTTTACAAAACAGTTATTACTTTAAGTAATGAAATGATGACTGCACTTCAAGGCTTTCACAGAGTATGACAAGACGTCTAATTTTAATACAATAAGAAAAGAGACCTGTTTTAAAACTTGCATGTTATACCCTGAAATAACTACTGCTTTTGCAAGTAACATCGCTATCTATAGAAATTCTCTCTCGATACGTAACGGCTCATGTGAAACGATTACTTAGGGCCATTTTTGTTTCTTTTTTTTAGGGTGTGTTTACATAATTAATGTCATTCATTATTATAACAAAACGGGATTTAACCGAGTTCAAAAATGTTTATTTACCGCAATTAAGTCCCGTTTTATTATTTTAATATAATGTGTGAAAATCGTGTAAGATTCAATCACTATATTAATGTCATTAATTGGTTCTCAATTAATCGTAACGTTAGTGGTCCCAGATTCACATGCAGGCTATACGATGCTCCAACAGAGCATAATATTATTACTGTTATTGCGATTCGAAAAGATCTGTTTAAACTAAAAAACACTAAACTAAACAAGCTTGTGAGATACCTTCCATCTATTTCAGCTGCCATTGAATACCGTTTCATGCAAACCAAATGTGGGTTCACGTTTTAATTTGGAAATATCGAGTCCCAAGTCCTTCTTTTTGGGAATGAAACGGCATCAAAGGTAGGTGGGGTCCACAATAGTTGAAGGTTAGTTCAATTTGGAAACTCCTTGAACATTATGGATACAAATTGGGCTGTGGCATAATGCGGTGTTGTTTTTTTTATGATGCGACGGCCTAACTTGCACGTTACATTCGTTACAATGCAAAGCCTTCAAAGACTAAAGTGAAAATAAAACGTAAAGTAAGTAAAATATTGATTCAGAAATGCTATTTAGCATCTAATATACTTGTGATATTAGCAAACTGGTTGTATAGGAGCCTATTCACCCGTTAAAACTCTAATTTAAGCTGTACAAGGGATATAAGTGTGTTGTGTGCTACTTGGGATGATTATTATTTGTACTTTCAATTGTGGTTATATTTTCAGGGTAATCAGTACCTTCGGAACGGGAGAATACTTTTCTATATACATGTACATAAGTTGCACGTGCGGCGGCAACATCGCACCGGCACCCTATAGTAAAATCTTCAATACCGTTGGAACTGTACAAGTTCTCGATATGCGGTTTTTTATTAAACGATCAATTACCTAATAGTGTTATAATATACATAAGTAAAATAAAGCCATATTCATAATTTTTTTTATATGAAATTACATAAAAGCCCCAAAAAAAATATATTTTTTCAAAATGTGTTTTTTTTTTTGGAAATATTATTACTTTTTGCCTATTTGAATTTTCATTTTATTTTTTTAAACTAATTTAAGTAAATATCTGTCGATTACCACCTTAATTATCAAAATCGGAATATCCGTTGAGGTTTTAGATTTTTTGTAAGATTTTTTGACCCAGCGGCGCCATGTCTGTATTCTTCAATAACTTTGGAATTATACGAGCTAATGATATGCGGTTTTTTTTCGTAAATGTAAAATTAGTTGTGTATTAATATAAATAAATAAAAAAGTACCATGTACATACATTTTTACGAGTAAAATTCCAAAAATCACAAATTTTAAATATTTTTTTCAGAAAATATTATTTCTTAGGTATCCGATATTATTTTCTACGTGATTTTAATTTTTTTCATGTTAAATTGGGTAATTATCTGCTGATTGGCACCTCTTTCGTCAAAATCGGAGTATCCGTTCAGGATTTAGAATTTTTTAAACTTTTTTTGAATAAGTGGCGCCATCTCTGTTCCTAAGGGGTGAAACTAATTTCGCCTCGAGTGAAATCGTTTATTTTGGTCTATATTATCACTGTGCAAAACGGCTTGCTTCCATCACAGAGTGCAGCTTTTTTTCATAACAAATAGGACTAAAAGGCATCTGCATCCAAGCCAAAAAACCCAAAAAAAAAACACCTATAAAATGATATAAAAGTCTATGGAAATGCAATCGGAAGGCCAGCGCCGAACGAAGCGTTATCAAATCGTTACGATAACCAATCGATTCGTTACGTGACGTCAGAACATTGATAAAGAGTTCCCTGAACATTTTGTATTTTTAGCTATTCTACATAGTTTGTCACTGGTTTGAAAAAGTCTACCCTCATTTCGGTCAAACGAACGCAGTATACTGCAATTCGCGAAGAAGCGAAGAATTTGCGAAGAATTCGCGAAGAAGCGAAGAATTTGCGAAGAAGCGAAGAATTCGCGAAGAAGCGAAGAATTCGCGTTCAGGGTTCCGTACCCACAGCCTCCGCTGTCCGTCTGTCACCAGGCTGTATCTCAACCGTGATAGCTAAACTATATCTCATGAACCGTGAAATGGTCCTATTTCCACCTAACATAGCTAAGAACCATCTCGATGGACAACTCTTTCAATTAAATAAAACTGCACTCAAATTGGGCTACGATGCCACAGACAGACACACAGATGCACATGTTAAACTTATAACACCTCTCTTTTCTCGTCGGGGGTTAAAACAATGGGTCGCGGAAGCCTTCACGTATCTAGGTCGCTAAAAACTGAATGCTATGTAACATGTTGATTTTCATTTTTTTTTGTACCTACCTAGAATTGTGATAAGACCGGCGCCATATTTATCTCCCTGGTAACAAGAATTGATAGTAATGTCTCATAATCGATGATAGCGAAGCATGCAATGCATTGGCAATAAGATAAATTTTGTTTGCCTTGAATTTTTTGAATGGATATAAAATATATCCAACTAGGTATCTAAATAGGTACAGACAGACATACCTAGTGCATAATACTTTTCCATAGTTGTTTTTTCTCTATCAACATTGGTGAAAAAGTAAAGATGGAATTATAATAACTTGCCAAGTGTAAGTCGGACTCGCGCACGAAGGATTCCGTACCATCAAATAAAAACACGGCAAAAAAAGACGTCTGTTGTATGGGAACCCCACTTAAATACTTATTTTATTTGTTGCTAGCATTTGTTATACCTAATACAACGGCAACGGAAATACCTACATCATCTTCCATGAAAATTTCAACTGTTCACGAGATACAGCCTGGTGACAGACAGTGGAGTGAGTGGAGAAAAGCATTATGCAATTTATCTGACTGTTCTTTAATAGCAAATGCCACTACCTACTACCAGTGCTACGTAAAGTCAGGAAAAAAAGGATTATCATCCAAGTGAAGTGGACCCATGCAATTAGAACGTCAAACAAAAGGAACAACTAAAAAAATTGGGCAAGTGCGAGTCCGACTCGCGCATGAAGGGTTCCGTACCATAATCTATAACAAGTTTGTTGTATGGGAGCCCCCCTTAAATATTTATTTTATTTTTAATATTTGTTGTTATAGCGGCAATAGAAATACATCATCTGTGAAAATTTCAACTGTCTAGCTATCACCGTTATACAGCCTGGTGACAGACGGACGGACGGACGGACAGCGAAGTCTCAGTATAATAGGGTCCCGTTTTTACCCTTTGGGTACGGAACCCTAAAAAGAACAATTTCAAAATTCTAAAGGTTCTAATTCTAACTATTCTCGGGTATACTACCTTATCACAATGTGTAGAAGAACATGTTCAAACTTGTTCCATACGCGTAAGCGTCTTATCAATGCCTTTATGAATAATGACTGTGATGACAAAATTTCGTCCTTTTGTTACGAAAATCTTCTTTGTTTATACACAATTGCTTACTTTTACTATGAAATACTTATACCTACAACATTATAGAATTAACTTGCTTTGCTAATAGGTATAAGCTATAAACGGACTATTAATTTTAGTCAATGATACCCCAATTGTATAAATACCTAACTACGTAATAAGTACAATATCTAGCTAAGAGCATTAATTTTACCAATTCCATTGTTTTGAACATACCTAATTACCTTTGTCAACAAATTAATTAGGTTAGGTAAGTGTCTAAAATTGTAAATGGTAATTCTATTGTCATTATTATGATTTTCTGTCTATAATAATCTCAAAAAATGGGACAAAGGCTAGGAGGATGATGAATAATATTAATTAGTATATGTAGACAATAAACCATGCAAAACAGAAGTCTATTAGTTAATTACTAGTTACCTTCAGTATATGCCAGTAGCCTTCATTTACTAATGGAACGGTGGTGGCATAGTTTATTATAGTCTTATGGCTTGTTTACACATTGATTAGACATCATTGGACGGCGCGGTTGGCGCAGATTGTAGTGCCTACTGAGCTGGGGGTCTAGGGTTCGAATCCCGGCCAGGGTAAATATTTGTGTGTTGAACTCGAATATTGATTCCTGGGTCATAGATGTTATAATAGATATTATGTAGATCATCGTCTAGTACCCATAACACAAGCCTTCTTGAGCTTAGTTTGGGACTAGATCGATTTGTGTGAAATTGTCTGATATTTATGTATCAATTCTATTTGTAAGCGAATGGTATGAGTTATGATCCATAATACGGATCATTATATTTTTCTATACGAAGAATGCTAACAGAGCAATTGTGCAAATTTGTTGAGGTAAGTCATTTGTAATATTTTAATGATATGTTTAATAAATTGAATTACTTAATTTGTTGAGGACAAATGTATGACTACATCATACATAATTGCAATATAAGATGCAAAACCAAACAATTTAACTGGTATAAAAATTTAAGTGATAGTTACTTATTCTGGAAATGTTATAACTAAGGCAACAGGTATAATATTTTAGGTTTATTGATTATTTTGAAGTTGATTTTTTGCACTAAGAGGCTTTCAAAGATGTAGGTTTTCAGGCTGGGTATTTATGGTCTGAGGCCAAGATCTATCCGTAATCAGAATTATAAACTACTAACACTAAGTGGCTTTACAATGCTACATGGTTAGTTTATATATTAAATTCTCTACAAATCTCAACAAACTTACAGGAGTCTCCTTCACAAAGATTCTCTGAAAGCAACTGGTGCCTCCTGACTAGTTGCCGGGTGTATCTGACGCGATTCCCGTCTATCCCGGCTTTAGTGCCTCTAGCACAACTTGGCTTCCATCATGTCGCGCGACATAGCATCGGCCGTCACTCTCTTACAGTACTGTGAGGATAGACAGGTGATATATCTCGCGCCAGACGTCAGTTGTCTTAGAGGTGCCGTTCTCATCCTCGTGGATACGCTCTCGCTCTTGTGTACTTGTCAGAAAGGTACAGCCGACTCTTCAAAAGCGATGAACACGAACGTAGCAAGTACAGGGTCTTATTATCAACACGGCGGTGTAGGCAACTGAACCGAGGGGCCCCGTGAGCGACCTGACTACCTAAGGGTAGTGGGACCCCGATGCTTAGAGGCCTCTGTATGGTCTAATCCAGCCCTGATAAAATCTAAAACTTACCAGTTAAACCAACATCCAAACTTTCGGCACTCGCCGCTGACACCCGGTACAGCACCAGCAACAAACACACACTAAAGTTGACCATCGCCATCATGTCAATTAAAACCTATCACAACTAATAAACACTAAACAAACATCGCTACAGTCCTAACAGAAGCACGCTCATCGTCAGTCATCACCAATTTTCTATTTCGAAAATATAACTTCTAAAAATAAACACCTGTAGTTTCTTAGTGACTCGATAGTTGGAATTACACTAGAATTAACGCACTTAATCAATTTACACACTTGGATTATTCTCAATGTTATTGTAACAGTTTTATAATGAACACGCGCTTTCGGTATCCGTGTTTACGCGACAACATACCACCATGGCGTACAATGTGGTACTGACAGTGACAGGACAGGAAAGGAACGGACAGAATAGAAGGAGTGAATGAATACAACGAATGAAGAGCGAGTGAGCGAATCTGACGCCACCACGCGTAGTGATGCACTCACAATTCATATTCGAATGATAATAGTCGATTATAATAGAATATAACGAACAATTTCTTAAAAATATGTATACATATAAAATTAAATTACATTAATGGCTATTGAAGATGAAATTATTCCGATAAATATTTAATTTCTGTGTAGATTTTTAAGCAACACTACACCTACAAGAGTGTACTTAGGTTTTAATGTTTTATTTTTATCATTTAAATTAAAACTAGAAGGGGCCTGCAACTTCGTCCGCGTAAATCTTTTTCGTTAAGCATACTCCACTAAGTATCCTTTAACCATATTTGGAGGTCCAGTTATCCATGCACCAAAATTAAAAACCATTTCACCGTGATGAATGGACTAAGAAATCTTTAATAAGAGGCGCACGCCCATACATTTTTTTCTGAAATAGTGACCTCTCCATACAAAAACCCATTTACATTTATTTTCAATTATTTCATTCATGTTGGTTAAAATTATAAATTAGGAGAAAATAATTTACTTATATACATATCCACTTTCCAGCTAAATTGTGTATCGCGAAATCTAGATCTACCACCCCACAGATATAGACTAAAACAGGTAAATTAAACTAAATAATTATTACTTAATTATGAAGCTTATACAATTAAACGCCTTTCTTGTTAAGCAATGCATTGTATAAAGCAAATATCGATATATCGACATTGGTGCGCACCTAAAAACGCACGCGTTCGGTGTCGATGCTGGATGCAATGCAAGTTGTGGCGCTATGGGTCCGACATGGTAAATTAGACTTTATCGCTATCAACATTAAGATTACGATTTAGTGATGCAGTGATGTTACTTAAAGTACATGTTTGTGTGATTAGCGGTTGGCGCCACATAGGAAGGCTAGCCTTTTCAGGGTTGCTAGACGTACGATAATTATCGTACATATACGATAATTTTTACCTCCGGTACGATGTACGATAAAATGAGTAAGTACTATGGTACGTGAAAGTACGATAATTTGCAGGTCGTAGAAGGTGTTTTAATAACTTTCTAAGAAAAACGCACTCACTAAAGTTAAGCGTCCACATGGTCACTGGTCAGGACTGACTGTCGACTTGATCAGGTCGTCCAAATTTTCGACTATTTGGTACCAGTTTTATGACAACCTTGACAACCATGTCGCTATTAGCAGAGATACCAATGTCATATGTTTAAATTCCCCAAAATAACTAAGTAAAAATCATAAAATTTAAGTTAATATATCAAAAAGCGCTCATGGCTTTAGGCAAAACACGCTTTTGGAGCTGTTTTTTTATACACATTTTCGATGTCCTATCGCTTTGACCGGTGTACGATAATTTCGTATTAAGTAGAGTCAAACCATTCTAATTCTTCCAAGTAAATGAACTGTCAAACCATACCAAAACCATACAAACTGACTTACTTGTATGGTTTGACGCTATGTCGGTATGATATCCCGGTTGCACCCGTCTGGCAACCCTGAGCTTTTTGCAGACAGCCGGGCCAACCGCTGGCCGGCGGCCGACGCTTGCGTTGCGCATACAGATATTGTTTGACGTAAACAGAAATTTGCCGGTTACTTTTTAACGCACTTTCTAATGCACTACCTAACCTATACATATTATTATCGTAATATGGTTTATATGAAGTACTATTTGTTTATATAGCCATGTATGGTTTATATAGCCAGTACAGTAGTAAATATAATGTGAAAATGTCGAGTGACTGGCTATTAAAATTTTATGAGAAAAAAACAAAATTCAAGAAAGTGAGCTTTGTGGCAAATAAAACCGATTCTCACTTTTTTTTTAATTTTATGGCCTGGACGCCTGGTGACTACCGAGCAGTGTCGCCAGGATATTATTGAGATATTAGGTATTTATATTGCAACAATTGTACAGTCGCCATCAGATTTATCGCAGCATATAAGGCGTTCATAAATATCTGAACACGACCCTTATTGAGTGGGCGTTACAGCACATGTTCCGATATTTATGAACGCCTTATATGCTGCGATCTGATGGCGACTGTACCTATCAAACAGTAAAAATACCTAATCAGATTACAAAAAAACGAAGCATTTGTCACCAGCTTGCATTTTTCAAATTTTTGATTCTTTTTTTAACACCATTCACTGGTTACCTCAGAGTGTATCGGAGACTTAATAATAATTTTTCCTTTGGTTATAGAATGGAATACATAAAAATGTAATGATAATGAAATCATAATCTATTGGATTGGACAATACCGAATGCAGATTGAAAGCAGCGCTGAGCAGGTCATTCATGGCGGCCTTTGGGGCCAATAAATAAAAAGTTTCATCCATTTCTCATTATCTAGCCTAGGTACCCTTACAAGCAGGAGCTACCTTAGTAGCAAACGAGCGGCAGAAGCGCTTATACACCCTTTATTCAGCTTAAATTAGCAGTATAAAGGCTGCATTTTAAGCGCAGTGTGTTTTTAAGGTCTTCGCACATTATAACAACTCAACGGCGACTCGTTCTATGCCAAATATTGAAATGTAAGCCCTATTTCATATTTACTAGGTTTCAAAAAAAGTACGACGCGTCGTCCACTCGTCGTCCACTACCAATATCATTTTTTGAAATTAAACCTAGTAAATATGACATAGGGCTAAAATTTCAATATTTGGCATAGAATCGAGTCGCCGTTGAGTTGTTATAATGTGCGAAGACCTTTACTCTGCAAAGAATGTGTGCCACTGCCAGAATGAGCGCCTGTTGATTTGGTATGGCAAATTGACCACTCAATAAAACTTTGGACGCGGCATTAAGGCCAATAAGGCACTTGGAAACTTACCAGACGTGTTTCATCGAGGGCTTACTCCATTGTTCGAAATTCAAACTTCGTATCGTGCTGTTTCACTGATTCAAATATTAAGGCGCTCTTGTCCCAGTAGACGCCGAACTCACTAATTTTGGAATGAGTTGTAAACATATTAAGCAGTGTTTGAAGATTATGAAAAACATATATATCATACTTAAGGATCTTGCCATTATAAAATCGTTTTCAGCAACATGATTGGATACATTTCGCTCGATAGAAAAGAATCCCAAAGTTACCTCTATTCGTAATAATTTTTCAATGGTAAGGCTAAAATACGAACTTTTTTTACCCGTTTTTTGTGTAAATGTATGGAAATTAACATTATCTAGGTAAATATTCGCTAGTATTGTCTCGATAAAATTATTTACTTTATCACTAGAACTAAAAACCTACTAAAACGCGTCGCGCGTCAGCGCTATGGAGAGGACGGACCTGCGTCAATTTGTTCTGCGCGACCACGGTCGGACAATATCGCCTTAAATATTGTTTTACACAAGGTCGATGTAGCATGGCGCACATTTCAAATTTCGATCTTCGGAGTAGCGCTTCAGACAGCAGCTTTAGCTTGTTCATTTCTCTATTTATTTAAAGGGAAATGTGTGTGTTATAATCAGGGTTAGGACTTTGATACCGTGGCTTTAAAATAGATGGAGCAGTTGTGTGTCCAAGTTTTTAAACCCCCGGCATAAAATAGGGGTGTTCAGTTTAACATGTGTATCCAGTGTATCTGGTACTGTTTATCTGTGTATTCTGTGTTTCTTTCTATGGCATCATAGCTCCCAAATGCCTCAGTTAGTCCGATTTGAATGCGGTTTTAATCGAAAGCCTTGTTCGCCGAGATGGCTGTTAGATGAAAATTAGCGCAGCCGTTTCCAAGATTTTCAGTTTGATTGAAGCAAGTGACAAGATCTCAGGCAATATTGAAGATAAGAATGTCTAACGACGTGGTTATGTTGTACCTATTTGTATCATTTTTATGACACTCTTCGTGGTTTATGCCACTCATAAAATGAGGGTTTCATGATGATGAGAGACCTGGATCGTGGAGTTTCTAAATGTTGAGTACTTATCTATTATAATTTTAAGTTTTAACTGTGTATGCATTTCTTTCTAGTCAAGGTTTTGTGCTTGGGTCGTAGTTATTCTACTTGTTCTATGTATTTATATCGTCGTCTAGTACCCATAACACAAACTTTCTTGAGCTTAATTTGGGACTAGATCGATTTGTGTGTGAGGTTGTCTGATATTTATTTATTTGATATTTATTTATTTAAGGTGTGAAATAAAGAGTATTCTATCTATTTATGTACACATATTTATTTAAATCATTTTCAAACAATTGAACACAATGACACACAAAATGATTTAGGTAAGTACATGGGAATATAGAATGAAATTCCTATAATGTTGTAAATTTATTGTTACTCTATTAGTATCATATCAAACTCTTATATTACTTTAATTTTAATATATTTTACCCTGAAAACCTATATATTAAATTGCCTTATTCTTAAAAAAAATCATTCTGACAAATCCATACTAATCCATACTATACTATATACTATACTATATACTATATACTATATACTATATATACTATATATACTATTTTTTATTCACGCTTAAACCGCTGAATCGATTTTGATGAAATTTGGCATGGAGATAGTTTAAGATCCGAGGAAGGACATAGGATAGTTTTCATCCTGGAAATTATCCCTAAAAAGATTGAAAAGTGAGTAAGTAATTCATGATGACATTGATGACCCTGTAGGAAAGGTAATGAAACGATTAAACCAAAAACACAATTGCTCTTACATTTTGCTTAGGCGCTTTTAATAATCCCTTTTATTAATTAAGGTGATTAGGTGGATATCTATCGTTTTGTACGAGGTAGCTTCCATACTTCCAAGTTCCACGCGGACGTAGTCGCGGGCAAAAGCTAGTATATTGATAATTTCAACCAACTTTTTGAAGTGAATAATACTTGGGAGTTCTAGATAATAACAAAGCTATTTCATGCGTTTATTGCGTGCAGTCGAAAATATGTTGAATTAACCCAGTTTTCTGCGTCAATTTTTCAATTTCAAGTAATTTTGAAACAAAAGTTATAAATGAAAAATTCAAACTGTAGGTTTCAAATAGAAACCAATAAGTCGCAATAGCTCTGTCCTAACTAGCAACATTTATAATATGTTTGATCATAGAGAAAAATGTCTAAAACAATCAGCATTTTTGAACGGATAATGACCCATAAAACGTGTAAATGTTCACTTTTACAACCTCTTATACATAATACCTGTTGATCACGAAGCGAACATAGAAACGTTAAAATTAATACCCCTACCATGAGTTGCTTTCGAAAACTGTCGATACGCTTACTATACTCGCTTGCGAGCAAACGTGCTTCGAATCGAGCTACTAAAAATACAAAATACGACGAACGCTACGTATCATGGTCAACAGAGCTGACTATTTGTACAATTACATTTTATAGCCTAACAAGCGTCGGTCCGGCCCAGGGATAGTCTGAACACGCTTAACTCTTCCAAGCAAATGAACTGTCAAACCATACGAAATTACTCACTTTGTATGATTTGACAGTTCATTCGCTTGGAAGAGTTAACGTGGTCGGACTCTAGTGGCGCTACAGACAGTTTCTTATGGCAATAATGTGCATACGTCATTATTAATTATCAGTAGCGATTTCTCAAGGATTTGTCATGAATGATAAGTGCAATAAGTGCAAGAAAGAACAGTATGAAGAAACAGTACGAGAGGCATAATTATAAGCGAGAACTTGTAGGAAAGAGCAAAGCTAGCATAGGCTGCGCTTATGATTGAGGTCGATTAAAAAAAAACATTAGACCTAATAGTATGAAATAATGTTTGCATGGTAAATCAACTACCATACGATGAGGCTATTTGGAATTATTTTGAACTAAAAATAAAAACAGAAAGTCATTTGGTAGTAAGCAAAAACATGCGTTTACTGCTTTTACAAACTGAAAGTAAATATAAATAAATAAATATAATTAACCATCATTCCTATTTGTTTTCATTTTAGTAGCGGTATCAGTTTCTTCAGTGACAGGTATCACTTGCTTTTCAACCGACTTCAAAAAAGGAGGAGGTTGTTAATTGGAATGTATGTTGTTTTACTTACACTATATTTTTGTTAGAAGGCAAAATATCGGTGTCAGAAAAAGTTGTGTCTACTAAGTAACAATGACATGGTGGTAAATTACATTTATTAGACACGAGCGAAGCCGCGGGCAAAAGCAGTATTGTTAATGATTCGCGAGATTCTCTTGGGTCGGCACCTCCTCAGTAGTAGTGGTGGTAGGAGTAGTAGTGGTGGTAGTAGTAGTAGTGGTGGTAGTAGTAGTAGTAGTAGTGGTGGTAGGAGTTGTAGTGGTGGTAGGAGTAGTAGTGGTGGTAGGAGTAGTAGTGCTGGTAGTAGTATCAGTGGTGGTAGGAGTAGTAGTAGTGCTAGTAGTTTCGGGTTTTTCAGTTGTTGATGTTGTTGTAGGTTTGGTCGTAGGTGGTGTTACCAGCGATGTAGTGGTCGGCGTTATTGGTTTGGAAGGTTCGGGCGTGAAAGGTGTAATCAACGGTGTAGTGGTAGGGGGTTTTTCTGGGGAAGGTTTGGGTGTAGTAGGTGTAACCACCGGTGTAGGGATAGGGCTTTCTGCTTTGGAAGGCTTGGGCAGCGTTTTATACGTAGGGATTTTTGCTTTGGTTGTTGGCTTTGAAGGTCTTTTCTTAGTTGTATTAACAATCAATTTCTCCTCGGTTGATGTTAATGGTTCTTTCGATTTATTTAAAATGGCTTTTACGATACTCTGAGGCACCCAGTGGCTAGGGAACCCGGCCTCTATAGGGTTTGATATGAATACAAGAGGGTCGTTTTTAGGACCAAGTTTATTTGGAGCTGCGCTCGCGCATACAGCCTCTGCAGTTATTACAAGAAGTAGTATGGGAAACACTGCAACAAAACGAATAAGATTAATGGCATTCACTGAATATATCGACCATCTACAGTATATGTCACTGTTGTACTAAGGGAGGTCTTAAAAGCCTAGACACATATTTATTATAATTTTATGATCATACATTTTCTTTACGTGTGTAATTTCTTTTTTTTTTGTATGAAGTGAAAGGGCGTATCGATGTTGATGCGGTTATGTACATAATATACATAATATTAGAGTAAAAAAACATTTAATTAGCTTTCATTTAAATATAACATGAAGTCGGTGAAACTAATGTATCACTCACAATTTAGGAAAAACGAAAATACTCGTAAGGTAATATTGTATTTTTGCTAAATGTATAGAAACCCCTTTGAATATTTATTCGTGTGTTTAGTACGAAAGGAAAAGGCATAAAGCTATCAAAAAGAAGCCATTAGCTCAGACCTTAGTCAGCCAGATAGGAAAAGGCCTGATGATATTACCTTGGTGCTTTGGCAGAAAGGTGGCTACTGTGGGATGCTATATGAGCGTTAGCACTTTTTGAGCTTCAAACCTTCAGGACAGCTGGACAAGCTATCCTGCAAATTAATTTACGCTTTTTAATACAAAAAAATACACGTTTACCGTCCTTTCGTTTTTTCAAGATTGTAAGTGAATTATTAGTCTTACAGACTTTGTGTTTCCCCTAAATTAAAGTAATTTAAATGCGCTACAACTTTCTTCTAATAATTTTGTCATATGATGAGCGGTCTTGCCAATATTTTGATCTGGAAGGCAGCACAACTTGAGATTGACAACTTTCTGGGAAAATGCGTCATATATGAAGGGCCACTGCTTAGCCCTTATAGAGTATATAGAGCTTCGGTTTAGCTTACATTGTTACAATTTTAAAGGACTTTAAAACTTTCTGACCGTTTAATGTCAAACACAGATGTTTACGATTTTTAGACCAAAAAGTGGAAAAAGAGAACAAAAATTCTAGATGTTGGGTGAGCACTCCCCTAACTGATCGTTTACAACATACTAAAAATTCACCCTACACAGTATTTTGCAATTTTAGCCTGTGAGTGTCGATTTCTACTGGTTTTTGGAAGATTATATTTATTTTCGTGCCTACCTACTCTAGGGGACTTCAAATTTATGGGGAAAAGCAGCCAGGCAACACTCTTAAATGGGAGTGTGCGGTACATTGCTGGCCGTTGAGGCAGAAAGGTTCTTTGAGTGGTGACCGTGTAATGGAGGACGCAGCATGTTGTCAAGGAAAGCATTGTCCACTCCGTCCGTATGATATAATTATGATTTTAATATTAAAATATTAAATCGATTATTTTAATTTAAAATAGTGACGTTAGTTGGATTGACACACAAAAGAATATACATTTATTGGATCCATTAAGTAAATTTACTCACTCTCCCCTTTCGTTAGTAGAATTAATCTGGTGTACTCAATGGAACATTTATTAATTACGCACTTCGTTTAATTGCCAGTATTTTATGTGTTTTTTTATGTGTATCATAAAATCAGGATTAACTTCCAACATTAAGTATTTCTATCACGTTTGGCTGTATCGGTTTAAGGACAATGTGTGCGATGTGTGTGTCTTACTATGTACTTACTATTCGTTCCAAAGAAAAAAATCGGGATTCAGTTTCGGTTATTCTTGGGTATTATTTTTGGGCATTCTTTTTATATTTTAGTGGGCTCAGAATTTTATTAATAATAATACACAATAAAGAATACATAATTTCCTTAATCCATTTGCCCTTTTGCTTTACCTGAAATCTTATTCAGAAGATAAAATCGCAAGTGCCGCTAGTTTCGCATAGTATGCCTCTCTCCATAGAAAACTCGCTTTCAATATAATTTTAAACAAACCTGTCTGGCAAAAATTCTATGGCTAACGGCTACGGCGTCGTACTCTGGTATGCACGTACACTCCTTACCGGGAGTAGTACCTTCATCTATATAAACTAATATGTCAACAAATATTCGATATATGTGCAAAAACATGAAAAAAATTTAGTATGCGCTATTTGTTGTTGTTGCCCTATAGCCATGCCTTCCTATCCACAGCGAATTCTTCGACCTTGCTCTATGGAGATGTGTACATAGCTCGCGAATGAGTGATTCAAATGAGCTATATCATTAGGTTTAGCTCACTAGCTCTTTCGCTCACTGAAGATTCTAGTAGCTCAGTATATCATCTATCATCTCAGTATTAGTCACTCTCTCTCGCTCATGAAAGGAATGTTGCCATGCTGCCGTGAATCTAATTGATCGACATCTCTAGTTCTCTACTCACTCGTGAACGATATGTTCTAAAGATCTACTGAGCTAAATGAGTGATACATATATCGGTGAGCTAAAGACACATATCAATCTTTTCACGTTAGTAACACATTCTGCGCATCTCTATTGCTCTAGCTCAGCCCGACGGTTTCCAGCTCGCTTTCGACATTACATAGTTACTACCACCGTACCTACTACATACATTGCGAATAAAAGCTTGTAAAAACAAGCGATTTTAAATGTTTAATCCATTTCTCATTATTTAGCCTACTCTTACAAGGAGGCGTTAGGCGCTATTGGCGCTTACTAACTTAGCTCTGCAAAGAATGTCTGCCACTGCCTGGCTGTCAGAACGAGCGCCTGTTGATTTGGTATGGCAAATTGACCACTCAATAAGACTTTGCACGCGGCAATAAGGCCAATAAGGCACCTGCAAACTTACCTTACCATTACCAGACGGGTTTCAAGGGGATTCTCCATTGTTCGAAATTCAAGCTTCGTATCGTGCTGTCTCAACTCTTTCAAATATAAATATAGTTTGACACAACTTCGAGAGGAATGGCATGTCACCAATTTCGAATTTCTATCTTCGGAGTATAGCCCTTCAAACAGCGCCTTCAGCTCCTTTTTTTCTCTATTCATTTAAAGGGAAATGAGTGTGTTATAAATTAGGGTTAGGACTTTGATAGCATACCGAGGTTTTAAAAGGAGCAGTTAATCGAAATTATTAAAAAATACATATGTGAAAGTCTATAAATACCTACATACTGTATGACACTAAGATATCATGATTTACGTTGTTTCATTTCATCCATACTAAATTACCTTTTAAATTATTGGGTACCAATTTTAAAGTCACTATACAGAGTAAAACTTTTTAATATGCTAGTTGACCCAGTTTTGAAATATATTTGATATGGTTAATAATGATCTTAATAGCTCTAAAAAAAGTCTTGTATTTTTGTGAAAACTAGAAAGTTAAATTTTATTAATTGAAACTTAGAAATTTCATGCTCAGTCAAAAACGCCGTCCGTCATTTTTGCATTTTGCTAATCTATGGCGTGACGTAGAATTACGCGTAAATATTCGAAATTCTACCCTGGTGAACCTAGTGCCATTCCGCTCACTCCAATATACTTTGACAGGACATCGAGAGGGACGGCACTATTCGATGTCGTCAAAGTAGACTTTCAGTTTTCTTTACGGGACCGATGACGTCACTATCATAAGCGAAAATGGCGGACAGCGTTTTAAGCATTTCAAAATACAGATTAAAAACCAAATTTTCAAATTAATATTTTTCAGCCATTTTTCACTTTTATGAATAATAAAAACCATTTATTCGTCAAAAATATACACATACAAAAAAAAAAGAATAATACTTAAGACTAGCTTAAGCCTAAATGCCTTTTATGAATTGAAAAATATATATTTAGGTTTCCTTTACTAAATACTATACGGAATAAACATTAGTTTATTACAATTTGACATGAGTCAACTAGCCAATTATTTCCATCTGAATAAATATACGTTAAGAGCCATTTGTTTACGGTGTTCTAAAGGCTCTTTACAGTAGTTGAAAAAATAAGTATTGTGTTTACTACAAAAAATTATTTCGCTATCTGACTGTGTTCTTGTTTTGTCAGCTGAAGTTCCTGGGGCGTTCTCGCCACACATCGCGGCAAAGACCAGGGACCTAATTCGAGATTGACATTTGAGTGATCGCCAAACGTCAAATCTCTATTCGATAACAGTTATATCGCCATTGAACTGTCATTTAAATGCGATGAGCTTAAAAGTGACATATCTCATCTCAATTTTGGAAATACGAAGGCGATAATGATTGTGAAAAATGTTATTCATGTATACCTATAAATTTCTGTTTTGAACGAAACGTAACGGACTAATTTCACGTACTACGCGGTCAATTTAAAGTATGCGCCTGTTATTTATGCCGTCACATACAAAGGAAACGAAAATTTTGCGCGTCCAAATTGACGAAGTTGCGATGTTTTAGGGATATCGCCACTTGTCAAGTAGGCACACGTCAAAAGTGACGGATGGCGATGAAAAGGAGAGATCTCCATTATATCTCTAAAATTGGTCGAATACCCCCCCAGGCTGCCAATAAATAGATCCAAACGGTTGCGACGGGAATTTAAGAAGGTTGACATTAAATAATTTACATGAAACAGGGGGGGTATTCGACCAATTTTAGAGATATAATGGAGATCTGTCCTTTTCATCGCCATCCGTCTCTTTTGACGTGTGCCTACTTGACAAGTGGCGATATACCTAGAACATCGCAACTTCGTCAATTCGGACGCGCAAAATTTTCGTTTCCTTTGTATGTGACGGCATAAATAACAGGCGCATACTTTAAATTGACCGCGTAGTACGTGAAATTAGTCCGTTACGTTTCGTTCAAAACAGAAATTTATATACATGAATAACATTTTTCACAATCATTATCGCCTTCGTATTTCCAAAATTGAGATGAGATATGTCACTTTTAAGCTCATCTCATTTAAATGACAGTTCAATGGCGATATAACTGTTATCTAATAGAGATTTGACGTTTGGCGAGCACTCAAATGTCAATCTCGAATTAGGTCCCTGGGTCTCAGGTTTTTTAAACGCTCAGGTGAACTCCGTCTTGCATATTACCATAAGCAACTTTCAGTAACAGCACAGAATAGATAATAGTATCTACGTATAACAGTGAGAATAAAATGCAGAATAATGTGGGTGCCAATGGGGCTCCATGGATGCCTCCTAATGCCTTGATCACACGTACCGAGTAAACGGGCGAGACAGTGCTCTCGGCCGAGTACTCGGTGCGTATAAACATTCAATACCCGAACGGAGCCAAAGCTCCGTGGATACGGATTCGAACGCAGACACGGCTACGTATCTCGGCGTGTCCGTGTTATTCGTGATCTTAGTACCGCCGGGGTTAAGGATACGGGGCTACGTTGCGGCGTGTAACACGGATATCAGGAGCCCTAGTATAAACATAGCGCCGAGTGCTCGGCCGAACGAAGGGGCGAGACAGTAGCTCGGCTCCCGTTCTATCTACTAGGCCGAGTGTCCACCCTCCCCCTACCCCGCACTGTCTCGCTCTCTCACTCGGCCGGTCTGAACGTGCTCTGTCTCGCCACTCGGCGATTTTTTTACGATCCATCATGTCCGAAAGTCTCAATGGAACTGAACTGACTGTGCTAATTTCAAAACATGTGTAAACAGCTACTCACTTATATCACTGTCTCGGCCGAGAAACATTTTACTGTCTCGCCCGTTTGCTCGGTACGTGTGATCAAGGCATTAAGGTGCGGTACCCTTTACCATGAGTTGACGTGACTGTCCTCGCTCGCGACAGCGTAAACAATTTGTACGCAAAATAACACAGCGCCCCTAGCGGTTACTTTGTAGAACTACAATTCTCCATACAAATCGTTTACGGAGTAGCTAGCGAGTCTGTAAACTCGTGGTATAGGGTCTAAAATAAGCTAAGTACTATAACACGAAGTGATTAAATATATAAGTGTCATAATGGCTTTTAGCCAAGTGTTAAACACTCTGTTTTCACTTCGACTGCAAGAAAAATAAAAATGGTGACCCATGTGCGTAAGGTAATTTTTTAAAGTCATTGTATAAAGACAATTGTAAGATGAGTCAGACACCCAGGACCGTAAACAGACGTCAAATTGCGACCATAGTTTTCTTGAGGTTCTCCCATTCGTATATAAAGGGCTGCCAGACGATCAGAAGTTTTTGCCGATCTGATCAGGTTGGTTCGGTTTTAATTGTCTGCATCTAGTATGTAGCTGGGCCTTAACAAGTATGTTTTTTTTTAAATCATAGAAATTACTATATGTATGTGGGACGGGGCGACACAAAACCACAACAAATTACAAAATAATACTTGTATTAAATTATAAATTAAAATTAATTAGAATAAATTATTTATATAAATTAATTATAAATTAAACTATTAAAATCACAATAAATTTGCAGAGCACGTCTTTCCGTTACCGATCCGAAATCGTTCCCCCCATTCCTAACCGTTAGATTCATCCAATCACTTTCAAACTACAGTTGTCTCTTTCACACTCGTTCATACTATCAAGGAAGATAAAAGGTAAGGAAGTATGATGTTCATAGTAAGGAGCGTACGCCGATAAAGATTTTATCGTCGAGGAACTAGATGCCGTCGTATGTATCAAAATGAATTAAAACGGCGTTTCAGTAGCGACATAAACGACATAGAACGGTGTTAGTATTTGTCAACTTTTGCAGAGTTTTGTAAGTATCGTAATGTTATACCTTGTTGACAATAGATGGCGTTTCTACGTTGTGCTTTTACAATTTTTGATATGTTGAGAAGTTTTTTCACTGAAGGTAATTTTTCTCTTTTAAGGCTTTTATGGTTGATTAAGTATTTATTATGGATGAAATATTTCAAGTCAAGCCTTTGAAGTTAGCCTGGCCATGTACTGGCCATAGTGCTATAGGTAAGTGTGCTATACTGTCAAACATGGACCAAGTAACCTCTGGACATGACAAGCGAATAATAATACCCGGAGGGAACGGGACAACTATTTACAGAAACCGTTAAGAGCGACAGAGACATAGACAAGATGTTTTGTCCTTATCAGAGTTCCGCTTTTTTTTGTTTAGCGGATGATTGTCAAATTGACAGAGCTCCGCTAAATACTACCGGGCAATTCAAATGTGCGTTGTAACCTACTATAAAACAACGAATATTGTGGATAATTTTACATTTCGAAAGTTTATATATGAATAATAGTGAGTGCTATTAGCTATAGATTTGTAAAACAATGGTGCGTTGCTCCATAATTGGCTGTAAAAGCGACACAGGCCAAAAAAAGTGAAAATATAAGCTTTCATAGGTAAGTGCGGTGTTTCGACTTTGCTTTTGCTTGATTTCTGCAAATATATATTTAATAATTATTTATGCGATAAATAGCACAGCAAAATCATATCAAAACATCAGAAATCTGCTTAAAATCTCATTTTGTAATATCTTATTTTTAGGTATTACCCCTACAAATTCAATAGTCTTTACGTCTTGTCAGTGTCAGTAGTCTTTACTCTTTGTCTTCACCTTTACTTGACGTTCCGCCGCGTTTTTTTACTGCTTTTTAATTTTTCTGCTTTATTCGATTTTAAGGGATACCAGTATAAGAATTGGTAAATTACCCTTAACTCATGGAGTTTTACAAATATATTTTTTGTTTTAGATGTCCAAAACATGATCCTGCTTTACTCCAATGTTGGATACGTGCAACAGGACGATCGAATTGGGAACCAACCAAAAATGCTTGTATATGTTCACGACAATTTAAAGGACAGTAAACATCTTGCCTCATGCCTCCTATGGGCTATCTTGCTGTTCTCTCGAAGTTGTAATTAAATTTATGTAAATAAATGTATTTTACCATAACGTTTTGTCAGTTTCTTTTGTAAAGTTTTATTGTAATTATTTTATAATTTTCCCATGCAATATAATAATACATTTAAAACTAATTTACACCGCTAACATTGTTAGCTAGTTGTTAGCCTAACAACTAGCACTGGAAAAACGGGAGAATTATTTGGAACCTGGTAACCCTGTGTTAGTCATGTACTTTGCTGCTGTCCCTTTCGGGTATACGCGTATGCCAAATCCATAGGTACTTCATCCAAGCTGTCAAATGATGTTTTGTCTCTTTCAGTTTGAATGTAACGTCATGAAAATGTCATTAGTTTTTGATTGATGCTTATTGCAATATAGTTTTGCTATTTTCGATTTACATTACGCTTAAGGGAGGTTATTATCAAAATTTATGACTGGTTAGTAAATAGTTTTCAAATGACAATCCTAAACCTTCATTGTAAGAGCATTATTTTATTCTGACAAGGTTAGCATCACACGATTGCTTAGTTTAAACAGTTTAAGAAAAGGCTTAAATAGCGTGCTGCCATGCTACTTTGATAGGTTCTATATTTTTAGGTAATGACATTTTATGCCAAAGCAAATACTAATTTTAGAAAGTATTGAAGTTTTGCATCTAAAGCGCTGAATTTTATGATTATATTATGGGCGTAATGCGAATTTGAATTTTCAGTTGAAATCATCTGTAATGCAATGAACCAGAATTAAAATCTCACTGGTATGGTAGTAGAGGCATAACGCCAAAAGAAAGACGGAAGCGAAAGCTTTTAGAAATATATGCTGAAGAAAAAATTGATTTAAAGAAGACTCTATTCCTAGAGAAAACTCTATTCTTGGCGTGCTTAAAGTGTTGATTAAAGATTCCTAAAGTTTCTTTCAGTACGGAACACATGAGGGGCATTTTACGGTACAGAAGATTGAAATTGACAAGTCGTATTATTATGGCTACCTATATAATTATAAGTATCGGCTTACGTCAAATTTAAGCATAAACAATCGCGATTCAGCGATTTTTGTATATGATGAAATGAGATATTTTGGCCAAAGACCAGTTTTATTGGAATAAAATGGGCTTAACTAGTATTTATAATTACTTCTTCATATTGAACTTTTTAGTGTGCCGTATGTTGTTAAAGTGTGTTAAAATGTTGGATGTGTTGATCATTGTTCATAATAAAGATATACAATAAAAATAAGTAGCAGAATGTATTATTTACTATTTAAGCCAGTATTAGTACTCGTAGTATTAATATACTCGGGTACTTATGTATCCCTACCTACCTACTTAGAATAGTTTAATAAACATAAAAATCAGTGTAGTGCTATGCGCGATCATAAACGGTCGTGCCGCAGTGCACAGTACGAATTGCCCAATTCGCGAATCGTGCAGTTTTAATCGCTGCCCGCATTGTCACTATGGCCTCCTCGCGAGAGTCGCAGGTCATAGTTAACGAATTATTAGCATTTATACAAAATGCCATCAGCACCATGGACGCGGACAGCATCGCGCAGATCTGCAAGTCAAGCTTCCAGGAGGAGGACATTTGCAGTGGCAAGGCGCTGCTCTACGAGACGCTCGGCAAGACTGCCGAGATGCCACCCCGCCGAAGGGATGGAGGCGTGAAGAGTCTCAAGGACATCATCTCGCTATTCCAGGCGACCCGTTCGAGCGACGTGCCTTCGTTCGTGGCGAAGCAGCTGCACCGGCTGCCCCCCGTTACGTTCGACCACGTCGATGTCACCAGGCTGCTGAAGGATATTATGTTCCTGAAGAAGAGCCTGACCGAAGTCCAGACTAAGTTAGAGGTATCCAATAATACCATAACTGATCTGCGTTCTGAGGTAGTATTACTACGTAACGCTATTTCAGAATGTAGGTCAAACGATGCCTCGAACATAGTCGCACGTCACGGCGCGCGGAATGCATCCGTCAGCGACATCGCTGTTGCTGATGTAGCGGATTTCGTCGCGTCGCCGGCTGACCCGGCGCCGCTCACCCCGCGCCCCGCCGATCACCCGCCTGCTATAGAAGTGAAGGCGAGTACGTCACGTGTAAGCACTGTGACCCCTCAACGTGCTTATGCTGAGATCGCCGCAAAAAGTCCCGCTGTTTCAAGATCTAAGCAGCGGGCATCAAAAGGGGTGCAGAACCGGTGTGAACCCGTTCACAAGGATCTGCCGAAACCGGCTCCTCGGGAGTCAAAATGTGACAAGGATGGCTTCATCAAGGTGGAAAGGAGGAAGAAGCCGGCTTGCCGAAATCAGTGCGGTACCGCACCGACTGGGCCCAAACACCTGCTGCGTCCCGCCCTGCCGACGACGCAATTGTATGTGTCCCGTCTACATTACTCTACGAAGGCCGAGGAGATCGTAGAGTATGTACGTGTGAAGACCGGAATTATCCTGAGGGTCGTGAAGTTGGAGTCTCGCCACAAAGTGAATTTTAATTCTTATGTGTTGGGGGTTCCAGCTGACCAACTAACGACCTTCATGAAGGAAGAATTTTGGCCGAAAGGTGTTTTATTCCGGCGTTTCCGCGGTCGGCTATCCAACACCATGGACTCAACTCAACACATCGTGACCTAGTTATTTTAATATTTAATATGTATGTTAGATTGTAAGGTATTTATCTATGGGCCTTTGATGCCTGAAATAAACGAATTATTATATTATTATTATTATTAATGCAAAGGGTAATAATTATAAATATAGGTATACCTAATCTCTCGTACAAATTAGTCGTGTCAAACTCATTGCATAGTAGTCATTACTGCGCAATGAGTTCGCCATCTCTCTTTTTCCGTGAGATCAGGTAAACTTTTGATTACCTACTTATTTCAATGTAATAAGACGAACATAAATGGCCACGAATTTCTGAACGGGTTGTCGTATAGGTAGTTCTGGCTAATGTATGATATGATATAGATATGATATCATTGGAGCGCTAGGAAAGTACGGACGTACGTTTATGACTTATGACGTTGGTTGTACCTATTTAATAACCAGTCTTCTTGATTATTCGTGATTAAGAAATCAACACGAGTAGTTTCAGCGCCATCTAGTTAAGAACTATACAGATACCACGCTGTCTCTTTTTGGTATAACGCTCAGCGACAATGACATCTATTATGTGTTTTAATAAAACATTGCGTATCTACGTCTTATAATCAGCGCCATCTAGAAATAAGACGGTATTTGAGCTTTTTTCCGGAGTACGTTTTTTTGTATGAGGTTGTCAATCCTTATGTATGATCCTTGATACTATCCATCTTATGATTCACTTAACATGAGAAATGTAACATAGAAAAATAATTGCATGCAAATTATAAATTAATAACAAACTTAACAAGTGTCAACTTCATAAAAACATACAGGTAAACATTTTTATTACAGAGGTAGATTTCAATTCGCCGCTCGGTCGGTACGTAAGTACGCGCGCAGCGAATGCAGCTAACTTGTTCCCGATACATTGTTGTCATGTGCTCGTAGAAACACAGAGCGAGCGCACCTGGATATGACATCTTGTTTGTCCGTACTCATGGGCTTCAATACGATACTTTTTATTGTTTGGTATTATATATGACATCTAGGTATTATTGTAATATGTAATCTTCAATTTTATTTACGTTATAAATAAAATAAAGATAAATTTAAGTTATAATATTTAAAAATTGTAGTTAAAACTTAACTGTTTTATTAAATATTTTATTTTATTTCATTTGATTTAATATGTATTTTAGTTTAGTTTAAAATAGTAAATTAACGATCTCTTTGGCAGTTTAGCAAGTTAAAAGTAAGACAGGTATTATATGTATACATTCATTTCATATTTTTATTATTATATTGTTTTAATTGTATTTCATTTAAGTATATGGTTTAATTTTTTTTTTAATAATATTAATTAATATAGTATATACTGCTTCATTGAACAACATTACCAACACATAATATAGTGTGAAATAATATTATGATACAATTAATGAATCTTTCTATCTCGTTCTCTCATTCGTCATCAGGCTGCGTTCCATTCCACTCATCCTACAAATCGGCCGTCCTGACAATAGTCTGGCCTCAGACTTAACATTAAACTTTACAAACACATGCTCATCTAAGCTTAAAAGTTTATCTTGACACTAACAATTTATGCCACAAGAAATATCAACTTAATCTAAACATAAACAGCTGACGAGACCATCATCATCATAATTATTGCACAGGTGTAGATGGAAAACAACATAAAATAAAATAAACAACGTCAGTACCAGCAACCTGGGCACCGACACAATGCGGACAGACTTCTACTATAAGATAACATAGACATCATACCTTGTTATTCCTCACCAGGCCACCGCTTCATGTAGTCGCAGGAGGTGGTAGTGTTCCGCGGACCTTCGGTAGAGTCGTACAAACGTCGCACTCGATATCGCCGCTCGTGACTTCGTATGGGTATACAGTACTCGGCGCGGACTTGGATTCCACCCTTATGTTGTCGATATACCACTGATTCGTACGAAACGCTTTGCGTCTACTTTCCTTATGAGGACAGCTAAGGAATGGAACTCTCTTCCTGCGCACCTGTTTCCTGAAAAATATAACTTGGATCTCTTCAAGTCGAGAGTGAATAGGCATCTTCTAGCCAAGCATGCTCCATCTTAGGCCTTATTGTCACTTAACATCAGGTGCAATCGAGGTTAAATGCATGGCTATGTTGAATAAAACAAAAAAAAATGGACCTACGTACTTCGGCTCGAGCTTCATGCCGACGCCAAACTGGGTCCTTTTAATGGCAACTCTGTCGCCTTCTTTGTACTGGGTACTCTCTTTTCTTTGTTTGTTGTAATCCCGCCTATTTTCTTCTTGTATGTGCAAGATTTGTTCATTGGCCTTCTTTCTGTTTTCTTCTCTAATGAGCATGAAACTATCTCTGTTTTCTTGCTCTATCAATTCATAAATTTCTTAGTCTTCTTTTTGCTTCATCTTTGTACCGATCAATAGCTCAAATGGAGACGTGCTAATACTCCTTTGGTAAGTACTGTTAAGTGCCCTTTGCACTCTACTTACATGGCGGTACCAGTGTGTAGGCTCTTCGATACACAGCTTCGTTAACACACTAGTTAGGACTTTATGTATTCTTTCTACCTGTCCATTTCCACGGGGTACGCCTGTGGTTATTTTAATGTGTTCTATGCCTTCGTCTTTACAAAAATCTTCAAATAATGCACTTGTAAATGCAGTACCTCTGTTGGAGACTATTCTCAGGGGATTTCCAAAACATTGCTGATAAATCAGGAGCTTGTCTAGCGTTTCCTCTTCGGACGTCGTACTCTTCACTGGGAATAACCACACAAACTTGGTGAAAGCATCGATCACTGTTAAAATATGATTATATAACTTCTTTGTTTCCGTCATCGGACCAATATGGTCGATGTGAATTGTATGAAGCGGAAGTTCTTCTTTTGGGATAGGATATAAGAAACATTCCTGTTTCCCACTCTTCCTTTCTGCGAGCAAACATGGTATGCAGGTCAGAATATATTCTTCAACTTTTCTTTCTACATTCTTGTCCTTGCTTATTAACTCAAGCATTTTCTTTTTTGAGAAATGACCGTTTGCATGGGCTTTCTTTATAATCTCATTTTCTATAGCACCCGGGATCACCAGATGCCTCTGCTCTCCCTTGTACAGCAAATAGTAGTCATTATATTGTAAATTACTCTTTAGCAGTTCAACTATGGCCTTAAGGGCTTCGTCTTGTTCTTGAGCTCGTCTTATTTTCTCTCACGTCTTAAACGTACACTGCGCGTAACCATAGCTCTGACTTGCCGGTCAACGAACGTCTCGCCATTAAAAGTTGTTGAACCACTGTCCACCCAAATACTTCCGCGTTGTGCTCGACATCTTGGATCCATCTAGCGGCTGGATACGTCTTGTCTTGGCCGCTAAATTTCGGGATCAGCCCCTCGGTTAAATGCAAAATTCCGCTCCCGCCATGACTGCAACGGGATGACCTTGCATTTTCGAAGTCATCGCCGTGGCTTGATTGACGGCTATTCTTCCCCATGTTGTTTTTGATTTACGCACTGGTGTCGTCGTAGTCGTCTTTCGTTACCAGCTGTTCACCCAAAAAAATGCACGTCGTAGCCTCGTAAGGATAACCTCAACCGTCGTGTCGTCACTTGTAATCGTCTCGGTTTATATTTCGTCTTATCCCGGACGAGCCCCCAAAATTGTGGGACAGGGGCGAAACAAAACCACAAAAAATTACAAAATAATACTTGTATTGAATAAATTAAACTATTAAAATCACAATAAATTAGCAGAGCACGTCTTTCCGTTACCGATCCGAAATCGTTCCCCCCATTCCTAACCGTTAGATTCATCCAATCACTTTCAAACTACAGTTGTCTCTTTCACACTCGTTCATACTATCCATCTTGCTATCTCGTCCTCTCATTCGTCATCAGGCTGCGTTCCATTCCACTCATCCTACATGTATGTCCTATATATATCCCTAGGGGCTTAAACGACCACTTTTAATTTAAGTTAAAATGATGTACTTTTTGTGTAGAACAAGTGAAAAATATATTAAAACACAGGGCAATGGGAGATTATACCTAATATAGTATATGCATGAAATAATGTTTATGACCGCAAGATATACTACTAGACTATTTGGAAATTACCTAATAGCCCTTTGGGTTACATTTAGCTTCAAAAAACAGAGTAAAATCTTATATTTTGTTTTGCCTCCGCCTCCGCAATTGAATGTAATTAATTAATAATCATTACATTCAATTACGGAGGTAAAACATTATATGACATTTTAATAGCCATACAATATTGATTTTATTAGGTATATATAAAATAGAATAAAATAATATTCAATAACTGTGTAAATCGGTATAATTACTGCCATTACAAGCTGAAACTAAATATAATTAACCATCATTCCTATTTGTTTCAGTTTCCGTAGCGATGGTTGTTTCTTCAGCGACAGGTGCCCCTTTCTTTTCAACCGACTTCAAAAAGGAGGAGGTTCTGAATTCGACTATATGTTGTTTTTTTATTTAGGGTTCCTTAGTGACACTATATTTTTGTTTGAAGGTAAAATATCGGTGAAAGAAAAAGTTGATTCATTTAAGTAAGAACAAAATGGCGGTAAATTACATGAATTAGACACGAGCGAAGCCGCGGGCAAAAGCGGTATTGTTACCTATCATTGGTATTAGATCGATTGTCCTCTTCATAATCAGTGGTGGTAGGAGTAGTAGTAGTGGTAGTTTCTGTTGTTGATGTTGTTGTAGGTTTAGGCGTAGGTGTAACTACCGGTGTAACCAGCGGTGTAGTGGTAGGGATTGTTGATTTGGAAGGTTCGGGTGTAATAGGTGTAACCAGCGGTGTAGAGGTGGGGATTGTTGCTTTAGTTGTTGGTAGTGTTGAAGGTCTCATCTTGGCTGTATCCGATTTCTCCCTAGTTCGTTTTAATGGTTCTACAATCTTTGGTTTATTTAAAATGGCTTTCATGACACTCTGAGGCACCCAGTGGCCAGGGAAGCCGGCCTCTATGGGGTTTGATATGAATACAAGAGGGTCGTTTTTTGGATCAAGTTCATTTGGAGCCGCGCTTGCGCTTATAGCCTCCGCAGTTAATACAAGTAGTATTATGGGAAACACTGCAACAAAAGGCATAAGATTAATGGCAATAACTGAATATATATGACCATTTACAGTAGTTTATGCAACTGTTGTATTATGAGAGGTCTTAAAACACGAGAGTGCCTTAATGATGTACAGTTGTATACATCACTTTATGTACACACATATTTATCATATTATTATGCTCATACATACATTTTCTTACAATAAAGTGTTTACATACATACATACAGTTTAAGGTTGTATTGACAAAAAGTGCCAAATTCATGGTAGCCTAGATTAAAATTTTCAAGCGCGCCCTTCACTAGGCAGGTCCCACATTTAGCTACCTAGCAACCCTCCTGTAAATATTAATAAACATATAATTTTATTTATAAATAGGTAAACTTGAATTTTAAGTAAGCAACTGAACAATAATACTTGTATAGTCTGTCCGATCTCTAAGATCAAATGAAGTCACTTTGGGCACATGGTACAAACAACCGTATGCGTGTATATTTGATATTACCGCAAACTTTACGGAGTGTTAGTAGGTATAGGCATTTATTAATATATTGCACTGTAAATTATTTAAAAAAATCTAACTTTTTATTTCCATATAAAATAATTCAGCACGCAATGTATTTGTAAGTTGTTGTTTGTTGACACTTAACATCGTGATGTGACAACTGTCACTAGTAATAACTACGCCATACATTGCTGCTCAGAAAATTTTCAAAAATTAATTATTACGCTATAGCAGTTAACGCTAAATTAATAATTGTTATAAATATCAGATTATATAGCACTAAAATCTCCGTCTGGCTTCAATATGCGGCTATATCAAATATACACGCTGTATATGTAAATTTAATGTTGTTTTTCACTTGTGCCAGTTTTAGTCCGTAAGCCCGCTCCAAGATTGCCTACGTAACATGACATCACGATAAAATGCATGGCACACGGTCGAAAAAGTTGTGCTGAGCGTGAATCAAACGATAATCGCACAGAAAATTGGCCGGAAGTTTGAGAAAATCCTTCACTTCCGGTCAAAATTTTAGGGGTGTACTTACGTCATGTGACATCATTACGTGACAGATGGCATCATGTAGCCCTTTAATCGTCGAGAGTGTCAACATAAGTCTGCCAGTTCTAAAATGGCCGGAAGTGCTTGGCAGACGAGGTCAAAGATGGTCATCGGGTACGTTTTCCTACGTTTTGTGGTATCTTGACGAAATTGATTATAAATGTTTTAAAGTAATAGTGTCTCTCAAAATAAAAAAGTCTACAAGACATATCTGGCCGGAAGTCCTTCAAAAGTGATTTTTATTAGGGTTCCGTAGTCAAACTAGGAACCCTTATGTATTTGCCATGTCCGTCGGTTCGTCTCTCCGTCCGCGGCTTAGCTCCGTGACCTAGTACTAGAAAGCTAAAATTTGGTATGAGCATGTGTATGTATCACGACGACAAAACGGTAAAATAAAAACTAATAGATACTAAGCTTTTAAGAAGATGTATACACACAGCTCAAAGATTACAAAATAAAAAAAAGATTATGACAGCCAAAAACAAATCTAAAGCGATTTGGCAAATCGTTAATGGAGACACTAGATCTGACTGCAAAAATATAGATTGTATTGAAGTTGACAAAATAATATATAATAATGCTATTGACATTGCTAGATTATTTAATGATTTCTTTATTAACATTACGAACTCGTCTCCAACTATTAATCATTTTGACATAAAGAACACTAATTTAATACCATTTAATGAACATACTATATTTCTAAGTCCATTTAGCGTAGAAGACGTACAAAAGTTAATCCAGTCTCTGAACAATAGTAAAGCAACTGGCATAGATAGTATCAGTACTAAGATAATTAAACATTGTTCGGAATATATTGCTAAACCACTGACGCATATTATAAATTTGTCACTGGTAGATGGCTGTTTTCCTAAGACTCTGAAGTCTACAATAATTAAACCTCTCTTTAAAAAAGGTGACAAGACAAGTATGGATAACTATAGGCCAATAGCTTTGATACCAATTATTATCCAAAATTTTTGAAAAAGCCATGTACAAGCGTTTGATTTCTTTTCTAAATGCAAACTCTATTCTCAGTGAAAACCAGTACGGATTCCGTAAAGGCAGCTCGACCACTTTGGCTTGCGTAAATCTTATGAAAGTTGTGACTGAGTCCATCAATAACAAACAACATGTGGTAACAATTTTCCTAGATTTAAGTAAGGCCTTTGATTTTGTCAGTCACTCATTACTGCTCAACAAATTAGAGAGGTACGGTATCCGAGGCAATGCATATGATTGGCTACTAAGTTATTTATCCGATAGGCAGCAGTGTACGGAAATACAATACATTCACAACGGCGAACAAGTTACAACACGGTCAGAATTTAAATACAACCGCTGCGGAGTTCCCCAAGGTAGTATTTTGGGACCCCTTCTCTTCCTATTGTATATCAGCGACTTGCCCGTTCATGTCGGTGATAACTGCATAATGTTTGCTGATGATACGACATTAATTGTGCGATCAGATAACATAAATAACTGCAATAAAGATGTGAACGACGCTCTCGGAAAGGTGGCTGAATGGCTGAACAACAATAACCTAAAACTTAATGTAAATAAAACACAACTTATGCAATTTAAAAGTCGTAATAGGGAAACTGCTAGATTAAACGTTAGTTATAATAACGAGCAGGTTGATGTAGTTGAAACGACAAAATTTTTAGGTATAAATATTGACCAATATTGTACTTGGAAACCGCACATTTCGGAAATCTGTGGAAAGCTTCACAAATTTGTATTTGCCTTACGCAGACTAAGCACTACCTGTTCCAGAGAGGTCGCACTCACAGCTTATCATCGCTATGTCTCCTCCATTTTGAGCTATGGGTTGCTAGTGTGGGGCAATTCCGTGGATATGAATAAGGCTTTTCTGGCTCAAAAGAAATGCATTAGAGCGGTTTGCAATGCCCACTTTTTGGACTCATGTAGGCCGTTATTTCAAGAGACTCGTGTGTTACCTCTTCCATGTATGTATATAAGGCAGATGGCCATATTTGTTCATGAACATCCAAGCTTGTTTACAACTCATGCCGATGCTTTTCCAAGGTCTACACGACACAGAAATAGGCTGTACTTGCCAAGTGCAAAATTAAAAATCCATAGCAGTAACTCATTCTGCATGGCAATAAAAATTTATAATAATGTACCAACCGTTCTAAAAGATTGTCCGCCAACTCAATTTAAAAAGCAACTAACAAAATGGTTGCTTAGTGAATGTTTTTATTCAATTAATGATTTTTTTAGGAAGCAATCGCAATATTAAATTATGTAAAAATGAATTATGTTTATTATGTGATTGCATAAGGATTTATTAAAATAATTGTAATGAGTTGTATGTGTATGTAAATTATAATTTATAAATAATAGGTACTAGTTATTATTAATTATTGAAATTTTTGCATGCCAATATACTGGCAAATTGTGTTGTTCTGTTATATGTAATTTCGATCTCAACTGTACCGCAATTTATGCAAATAAACGATTTGATTTGATTTGATTTGATTTGATTTAAAAAAAATAAAATCGGATAGGTACCTCTCGTATCGTACACCTAAAGTGGGGGTGAATTTATTTTTCTTTCCAACACTAGTGTGTGGGGTGGCATTGAATAGGTATTTTGAAGATAATAGGGGTCTCCATACATTATTTTTTATAAAGTTTGCAGTTTTATAAATATTCGCTCCGAAAATCCAAAAAAATCGGTTGAGTCGTTTTTGAGTTACCGCAAAATTTCATAATTTTCTGTAAAATGACGTAAGTGCCGCGCGGTGTCCTTATACTTCGAACATTACACATATTAGTTAAGTGCCATACTGCATTAAAACATTCCGCTCAATCTGGTGCGTATAATCGATAACTTCGAGAAGGTAATAAGTAATTACAGTGACTATAGTTTACGACCTTTTTATAGAACTTGAAATCTTTCTCGTAATTTAAACCTCGGGATTTAAGCCCGTCTATTGTGAAGGATGGGTCCCTACATAATGGCAGTATTTGCAAAGTAGTGCACGACCAAGTTCTAGAGGAACCAATTCCAATGAGTGCAGGAGTCAAACAGGGTTGCCTCCTGTCGCCGCTGCTCTTCATAGTCCTGCTCGACGACATCATGCGGAAAGTAACAGAAACAGCTAGGGGCATAACATGGAATAAAAGCTCACGCCTGGAGGACCTCAACTACGCAGACGACATAGTGTTGGTTTCGTCTTCACTGCCCGATTTAGGGATTAGGTTTAGGGATTACGAATAAACGCTAGGAAGACCGTCGAAATGCAAGTTCAGTCGTGCGAAAACCGACCCATAAGACTCAATAGGACACCGCTGGAATCTATCGCAAAGTTCACATATCTCGGCAGCACCGTGACCAACAGCGGTGGTTCCGATGACGACGTTGACGCGAGGATTAGGAAAGTTAAAGGCGCCTATGCCCAGCTGAAACAGGTCTGGGATTCGAACGTGCTCACCCGGCGGATCAAGATTTCCCTCTTCGATTCCATAGTGAAGTCTGTTTTGCTCTTAGGCTGCAAGACTTGAAAAGAGACAAGGGTCTGACGAGCAAGTTACAAGTGTTCATCAACAAATGCCTTAGATCCCTCCTGCGCAAGTTCTGGCCGAAAACTATCAGCAACGAAGATCTTTGCAATCGATGCCACCAAATCCCGATCAAGCGATAAATCGCTCAACGGGAGTGGAAGTGGATAGGGCACACCCTCCGAAGACAACATCGGCAAGGTTGCGTTCACGTGGAGGCCGCGCGGGAGCAGACGACAGGGCCGACCGGCGCATACGTGCACCGTCGACACCGAGCTGCGGGCGGCCGGGCTGAGTTGGAGTGACGCGGAGCGCGAGGCACAGGACAGGAGCGGATGGCGCCGTCTCACGAAGGCCCTCTGTACCACTGGGGTACCATGGGACAGCAACAAGATTATGAAGGATGGGCAAGTACAGACCCTACACTGAGCGTGGCCCGACAACCTATTCAACGCCACCCCACACACTAGTGTTGGAAAGAAAAATAAATTCACCCCCACTAAGTACGATACGAGACCGGTACCTATCCAAAAAAAATATTTTTTTAGTTTTTATTTTACCGTTTTGTCGTCGTGATACATACACATACTCATACCAAATTTTAGCTTTCTAGTACTAATGGTCACGGAGCTAAGCCGCGGACGGAGAGACGAACCGACGGACATGGCAAATATATATAAGGGTTCCTAGTTTGACTACGGAACCCTAATAAAAATCACTTTTGAAGAACTTCCGGCCAGATATGTCTTGTAGACTTTTTTATTTTTAGAGACACTATTACTTTAAAACATTTATAATCAATTTCGTCAAGATACCACAAAACGTAGGAAAACGTACCCGATGACCATCTTTGACCTCGTCTGCCAAGCACTTCCGGCCATTTTAGAACTGGCAGACTTATGTTGACACTCTCGACGATTAAAGGGCTACATGATGCCATCTGTCACGTAATGATGTCACATGACGTAAGTACACCCCTAAAATTTTGACCGGAAGTGAAGGATTTTCTCAATCTTCCGGCCAATTTTCTGTGCGATAATCGTTTGATTCTCGCTCAGCACAACTTTTTCGACCGTGTGCCATGCATTTTATCGTGATGTCATGTTACGTAGGCAATCTTGGAGCGGGCTTACGGACTATTTGACATAATTTGATCTTAGAGTTGACAACATTTCATATTTCTAACAGGTGGAAATTAATATAGAGATCGAGAGAGCAATGCGTCGTGTACAGCCTAAAAAAATATATGAATTTATTTTTCTGTATGTAAAGAAATATAACAAAATACATAAAATAACCAAAATCTACAACAACTGTGCCTGTATACAGTTGTAGTCTTCAACCTATCATCGAGAAAAAATAAGCTTTCACGTTCTAAGCGGAATACAGAAAAGTAATAAAATTGTAGTATTGAAAATATGAAATATTGTCAATTCCGGATAGAGTATACTATTATCTATTCTGTGCTATAAGTTAAATAGATACGACTGCATCTTATGACACTTTATACTCTCGCGGTTTGTAGGGGAGAGGGGGGCTTGTTTTAACGGGGGTAGGTATTAACAAGCCTCTTAAACTATACACGGCAGAGTACCATTCTCAAGTTTATTACTTTGGGCGAGGGTAACGAGCGAGTCCCGACCAGTCGACCGCGTTGCGTAGTTGTGGCACGTGCGTGTAAAAACACAGGTGAGCGGACTTTTTTACGTCGTAATTAACACAAATTATAACGGGTCTAACGCGATGACCCGTTATAATTTGTGTTGACTGCATCTTAGTCCGATTTTAGTTAACAAAACACTCGATCGACGTTTTTTCTTATTTTCGTTATCAAAATTGACGGAGGGTCAAACCACGCCGCACCGCATTTTTTTTGTCTGAAATGGCGGTAAATTCTTGTAAGACTCCACCCCACTACGTCATGTGCTAAAGTCGCGTCCACACTAACCACCGATGTAGTATCCAAAACCGATCCACAATCTCGGTTAAAATTCGGATGACGACTAATTTTGATAGCCTCCCAAACTTTGCGCGGAATGAACCCAATTTTTGTAAAACCCGACAATTGACATTGTGTGTGATGATGAGGGTAGATTTTTGCCTCCGCCAGTGACGCCCGCGCGGACGGCGATTGTCCGCAGTTGGTCGCCGCCGCGACTGATCGGCTCTCCTGATGATGAATCGCGTACCGATTCGAAACATGTCGAGCGATATTCGAATTCTACGATGTGAGTGAACCCGCTTTGTATTTTAATATGTCTGAGACTCATTTCTATTATATCAATTATTCGAAGCTAAAATAGCAACGTTGGTTGGATTGACACACAAAAAAAAAATTTAATCCTTTAAGTAAATTGACTAATACTTACTCTCCCCGATCATCAGTAGAGGTAATCTGGTGTTCTCAATGGAACATTTGTTAATTATTCACTTCGTTTAATTGCCAATATTTTATGTGTTTTTTTATGTGTATCATAAAATCAGGATTAACTTCCAACATTAAGTGTTTCTACCTCGTTTGGCCGTTTATCGGTAATATGAAAAAGTGTATTTGTGTCATAGCAATATAATCATATTCACGATGCGCTTGATTACCTAAATCAAATCATTTTTAGCAGGATAAATATAAATTTCGTAAAACTAACATACTTACATATTAATTCAAGGATTGAATTCTGGTAATCGTTTCATACATTAAAAACCGGCCAAGAGCATGTCGGGCCACGCTCAGTGTAGGGTTCCGTAGTTGCTCATCCTTCACAATAGACGGGCTTAAAACAGCGGTCTTAAGCCCGAGGTTTAAGTTACGAGAAAGATTTCAAGTTCTATAAAAAGGTCGAAAACGCCAAAGTATTTGTAATTACTTATTACCTTCTGAAAGTCAACTTACGTCCTTTTAAAGAAAATTATGAAATTTTTCGATAACTCAAAAACGGATGGACCGATTTTGTTCAATATATTTTTCGTTGAAAGTACTTATAAGGCCTCATTTTCATGAATTCTTCCATATTTTTTGACCCGTGGTTGAAAAGTTAGAGGGGGGGGGACACTATTTTTTTTATTTTCGGAGCAAATATTTACAAAACTATTGACTTTATCAAAAAGTAATGTTTAAAAACCCCTATTATTTGTAACAGACCTATTCAACGACACCGCACACTAGGGTTGAAACGAAAAAAAAATTCACCCCCACTTTATATGTTCGAGAGGTACCTACCTACCCGAAAAAAAATTTTTTTTTTTTAGTTTTTATTTTACCGTTTAATACCTATACAGGGTGGAACGTGACGACGATCCTTTGCGGAACTGGCAGATAGTTCAACCTTAGCACTATATTTCCCCCATAGAAACTATGGAAATATATGTTACCGTTTTCAAGTTATAGCCTTTGAAACATTCATACCAAAAACTACTTTGTGCCAACCCTAATCAGGTGGCTGGGTCAATGAACTTACTTGTAAACAATCCTTAGACGTTAGGATATTACGTTAATATGTTGCTTTTTTCCATTCTTAGGTCTGCGTGAAACGCTAAAAAAATCATTGCAGGATTTGCAGAGGTGATTGTCTCTGTTATTCTACTTACTTATTAAATTTTCTAGTGGAGTATTTATGTAATTTGTTAGTTAATAATTTTAATCCCAACAAATCTCACATGACATGACTTGACACTGACAACCACTCGAATGTACTCAAATCATCATAAACAATTAAAGATGTTGTAACCTCTTTCATCGTAAATAAAACGTCTCTGTTTACCTACCTAAACTGATTGTAATATATGTATTTATGTGGTCGACAAGGGACGTTGATGGGAGACAAAGTATATGCCGAGCTCTAGATAGTAGTGAACGTTTAATTACTTAAAACATTAGGTTATATACATTTTTACAATAAGGTTAACGCTGATCCAAGCAATATGCATTATGTTACAGTGAACCATTGTGTTACTGTTGAATACTAAAATGTAGACATTAGCTACATACTACAGCTTCCCCGTAAGATCCCTTCACCCCCGGGGTGCTAGAGAAAAAGAAAAAATGTAATGCATGTTACTTGTTTACAATTCGAAATGAAGATGGGGACCACTGTGTAAACTACTTAGAACTAAGTTTATACACTTTACAAAAATTTATCAAAAATTAGTTGGTCACCCCATAAAAAAAAATATCGTCATGTCCCAGTGTCACTGTTTCAAAAGAAATATTTTATAGAGGAAGTTAAAATTATTTTTATTAAAATTCCTGTCTGTTTCAACAAAATAATCAGTATTATTATCAAATAATCTCTCAAAATAAAAAAAATATATAAAAATTTGCCATTAGAGTTGTGTATTAATCACATATAAGGTACTGGTATTACGGTATCGGTACATTTACCCTAAAAAATATCTAATGCCGTACCAATGGAGTCTTCGCTCCAAAAATAATTAACGGGAATGGCTACCCAGGGCATGGTCACCCTTAATAATATACTAACTGGGCTGCGCGTTCGTGCGCACCCTTAAATCAAAACATGGGCATGGTCACCCAAATGGCATATCAGGCTACATGTACTATGTGCCTGTAAGTCGGAGTCGCGAATACATTAAGACTTAATAAGTCTCCAACTGTTTTCACGGAGGGCGCGATAGTCCAGAACACCATGAGCAAACAAGAAGGACTAGCGCCCAAACTTTATACTTAATCAATATGTACCGTACCTTACCAAGTACTGAGAGAGTAAAAAAAAATTGAAATTAAAATTTCGTATTGTAATACTTTATAAAAGAAATATCTACGCAAATATAACTCAATTAACTGTCACTAAATTATTAGGTGATCAATCCAATAACTAGCTATAGTATAATATAATTGTTCAATAAAATTTCTAAGTGTGAATATCAAATTACATTCACCAATAATTAAAAGTTTACTTGTAGACAGCGAACACGCGTGATCTACTTAAAATTTTTGCTTACGCGCGGACTTCGCGGCGGCGGCGGCGTATGCATTTCCGTGCGGTCGGAAATTGCGAAATGTGTAAGTTGTTTACGACATTTGCATCTAAAAATTATTAGCGACGATTATTATAATGATTTTAAGTGATGATATCTGGTTTAAAAAAATATAGAAATGCTAAGTGACACGGGTAACAATTTCATGTACGAAAGTTATCTAACAATTTATGTAAGTATGTAAAAGAAAAATATTTTGAATGAATTGGGTGTTAACCTGTATAGATAATTAATTTTTATATAATAAAAAAAAATCTCATTCTAATTTCTTAGATGCGATTTCCTTTTGACGCCTCTGAGGGCCAAGTTTAACTAAATATTCTCTTATATATTGCAACTTAGTATATAAATCTTGCAAATCAGTAGACATAATAAAATTAACTCGTGCGTAAATCTAAAATAATTATAACCGAAAACATAAGTTATACAATAAAATATTCACTTACTTAATTCAACGCTTACGTAGGAGTAATGCCTAACGATATTGAGGTCATCACGAGTGTCGTCACGTTGCGCGATGCATGGCGGGACGTTGATGCGCTGGCGGCTGGCAGGCACGTGGAGCATGATGCCGTTGCTGATGCGATGACGGGCCGGGATAACCCTGGACACCTCTTGATTTGCGAGCCGGGATAACCCTGGACAACGCTCTTCTTTTCTTGAGACTGCATCGTCAGTCTGGTGGTTGCCGTTGTCGCTGTTGCTGGTGTCCCGGACGGTGCGGTGTCCCGCCGCACCGTCCGGTGCGAGGTTCTGAGGTTCTGGCTGGTTCAGAAGTTCGTCTTCGGAACGTTAGTGCAGGATCGCCATGTAATATATGTAATGATGTGGTTGACCAGGGACGTTGATGGGTGACAAAGTATATGCCGAGCTCTAGATAGTAGTGAACGTTTAATTACTTAAAACATTAGGTTATATACATTTTTACAATAAGGTTAACGCTGATCCAAGCAATATGCATTATGTTACAGTGAACCATTGTGTTACTGTTGAATACTAAAATGTAGACATTAGCTACATACTACAGCTTCCCCGTAAGATCCCTTCACCCCCGGGGTGCTGGAGAAAAAGAAAAAAAATAATGCATGTTACTTGTTTACAATTCGATGGGGACCACTGTGTAAACTACTTATTACTAAGTTTAAACACTTAAAAAGGATTTATCAAAAATTAGTTGGTCACCCCATAAAAAAAATTGTCGTCATATCCCAGTGTCACTGTTTCAAATGAAATATTTTTTAGTTAAAGTTTAAATTATTTTTATAAAAATTCCTGTCTGTTCCAACAAAATTATTAGTATTATTATCAATTACCTAATCTCTCTCAAAATAATAAAAAAAAATTATAAAATTCACCATTAAATCTCATGTATATATCACATGTATTGTACTGGTATTACGGTATCGGTACATTTACCCTATAAAATATCTAATGCCTTATAAGTGTTGGAGTCTCTGCTCTTCAACACGAAATAAATGGGAATGGTTACCCAAGGGCATGGTCACCCTTTAAACAACAATGTGGGCTACGCCTCTGTGCGTACCCTATCCTCAAAAATAGTGGGTATGGTCACCCAAATGTATATCAGGCTACATGCACTATGTGCCTGTAAGTCGGTGTCGCAAATACATTAAGACTTAATAAGTCTCCAACTGTTTTCACGGAGGGCACGATAGTCCAGAACACCATGAGCAAACAAGAAGGACTAGCGCCCAAACTTTATACCTAATCAATATGGCATATCAGGTCCGTCGCCTGTACTTAGAAACACAATATATATATTAAGACTAAAAGTCCCCAAATTACTCTCACGGAGGACGGTGGGTCACACTATGATCGAGTAAAAGGATCGTGAATCTAACCGATGCAAGTACACACTATACAAATGTGCCTTCATCTCCTAACATAAATCTGTACCGTACCTTACCAAGTACTGAGAGAGTAAAAAAATATTTGAAATTAAAATTTCATCAATAAAATTTCCTATAATGAAAGTAATAAATTCAATCTTCAATTCACTAGACTAAACTATTAAATGATCAGTTCAATAACTAGTCAAAGTGTAATTGTTAATACAAAATATTCAAAGTCAATCTCGAACGCACTAAGTGTGGGTATCGGATTTCATTCAATAAAATTTAAAGTTAATAAAGTAACGAAAGCTCAAGACAGCTACTAAGGGATCTTACGGGGAAGCTGTAGTATGTAGCTAATGTCTACATTTTAGTATTCAACAGTAACACAATGGTTTACTGTAACATAATGCATATTGCTTGGATAAGCGTTAACCTTATTGTAAAAATGTATATAAGCTAATGTTTTAAGTAATTAAACGTTCACTACTATCTAGAGCTCTGCATATACTTTGTCTCCATCCACGTCCCTTGTCTCTACCTCATCATAACATATATTACATGGCGATCCTGCACTAACGTTCCGAAGACGAACTTCTGAACCAGCCAGAACCTCAGAACCTCGCACCGGACGGTGCGGCGGGACACCGCACCGTCCGGGACACCACACCGTCCGGGACACCACAAGAAACAAGAGGAACCACCAGACTGACGATACAGTCACAAGAATGAAGATTTGAATTAACTTGAAAAAAAAGAAGAAGACAATTATGAAAGAAGCCATAAGAAGAAACCAGTATCAAGAAAAGAAGAGCGTTGTCCAGGGTTATCCCGGCTCGCAAATCAAGAGGAGTCCAGGGTTATCCCGGCCCATCTCAAGAGGTTTCCAGGGAAATCCCGGCCCATGCTCGAGGGTGTCCAGGGTTAGCCCGGCCCGTCATCGCATCGCGCATCAGCAACGGCATCGTGCTCCACGTCACTGCCAGCCGCCAGCGCATCAACGTCCCGCCATGCATCGCGCACCGTGACGACACGTGATGACCTCAATATCGTTAGGCATTACTCCTACGTAAGCGTTAAATTAAGTAAGTGAATATTTTTGGAGCGGAGCGAGCGAAGCGAGCGAAGCTCCCATGGATCGACTCGAATGGACTTTGTAACAATGCGCAGATCTCAGCGAGTTCTCAACCGATTTTAGAAATGTTTGTTTTAAAATGCACAATTTAAATTTCGCTAGGTCGTGACGAAGAGAAAATTTCAAAAAAAAAAAAAACTCCGCTCCAATCTATGGTGCAAGCTTAGCCGGTGGCTGACTCTGCATCGACCTAGTATTGTATAACTTATGTTTTCGGTTATAGTTATTTTACATTTACGCACGAGTTAATTTTATTATGTCTACTGATTTGCAAGATTTATATACTAAGTTGGAATATATAAGAGAATACCTATTTAGTTAAACTTGGCCCTCAGATGCGTCAAAAGGAAATCGCATCTAAGAAATTAGAATGAGATTTTTTTTTTTATGATATTTTTTTTATTATATAAAAATTAATTAGCTATACAGGTTAACGCAATTTTACATACATAAATTGTTAGATAACTTTCGTACATGAAATTGTTACCCGTGTCACTTAGCATTTCTAATTATATTTTTTTTTTAAACCAGATACCTATCATCACTTAAAATCATTATAATAATTGTCGCTAATAATTTTTTGATGCAAATGTCGTAAACAACTTACACATTTCGCAATTTCCGACCGCACGGAAATGCATACGCCGCCGCGAAGTCCGCGCGTAAGCAAAAATTTTAAGTAGATCACGCGTGTTCGCTGTCTACAAGTAAACTTTTAATTATTGGTGAATGTAATTTGATATTCACACTTAGAAATTTTATTGAACAATTATACTATAGCTAGTTATTGGATTGATCACCTAATAATTTAGTGACAGTTAATTGAGTTATATTTGCGTAGATATTTCTTTTATAAAGTATTACAATATGAAATTTTAATTTCAAATATATTTTTTTTACTCTCTCAGTACTTGGTAAGGTACGGTACATATTGATTAAGTATAAAGTTTGGGCGCTAGTCCTTCTTGTTTGCTCATGGTGTTCTGGACTATCGTGCCCTCCGTGAAAACAGTTGGAGACTTATTAAGTCTTAATGTATTTGCGACTCCGACTTACAGGCACATATTTAATACATGTAGCCTGATATGCCATGTGGGTGACCATGCCCACTATTTTTTTGAGTTAAGGGTGCGCACGGACGCGCAGCCCATTGAGGATATTATATAGGGTGACCATGCCCTGGGTAGCCATTCCCGTTAATTATTTTTGGAGCGAAGACTCCATTGGTACGGCATTAGATATTTTATAGGGTAAATGTACCGATACCGTAATACCAGTACCTTATATGTGATTAATACACAACTTTAATGGCAATTTTTTATATTTTTTTTATTTTAAGAGAGATTATTTGATAATAATACTGATTATTTTGTTGAAACAGACAGGAATTTTAATAAAAATAATTTTTACTTTAACTATAAAATATTTCTTTTGAAACAGTGACACTGGGACATGACAATATTTTTTTTTATGGGGTGACCAACTAATTTTTGATAAATTCTTGTAAAGTGTATAAACTTAGTTCTAAGTAGTTTACACAGTGGTCCCCATCTTCATTTCGAATTGTAAACAAGTAACATGCATTACATTTTTTCTTTTTCTCTAGCACCCCGGGGGTGAAGGGATCTTACGGGGAAGCTGTAGTATGTAGCTAATGTCTACATTTTAGTATTCAACAGTAACACAATGGTTTACTGTAACATAATGCATATTGCTTGGATAAGCGTTAACCTTATTGTAAAAATGTATATAAGCTAATGTTTTAAGTAATTAAACGTTCACTACTATCTAGAGCTCTGCATATACTTTGTCTCCATCCACGTCCCTTGTCTCTACCTCATCATAACATATATAATAAAAAGGTTTTAGTTCGTTAACACGCTTTATAACATTATTTTCGAGTAAATTGAAATTGTTCCCTGTTTGATCTGCAATTCATACAATAGGCCGTCCTTGTTATTTATTTTATTTTGGTTATCGTCAAATATCGTCGTTTGGATATTGCACTAAAGTAACACGGCTCTTCATTCGCCGACGCAAGATAGAATTAACGCATTTTTTACAACTATCGAACCTCTTTGCACGATTTAACATCGATCATAAATATGATGTTTGAAATGAAATTGACATTTAAGTTAATTTCAATTTGCTTTACCTTTAAATGAAAATGCCTTTGTTAAAAGTACGTGGATATTTATATTTGCTCATGTTGTGCGCGAGGTACAATTATAATGCGGCTGAAGCTTTACGACGATACGGTGAAACATATCCACCACCACACCCAACAGGTCGTTGGACAATTTTACGTGCTTTTGATCATGTGGCCAACAATCAGCCCGTTGTACCACGAACAACTTAGAACGATCAACGTTGGGGACCCGTTCAGAGGGTTCAAGCTTTATTTCCTAGAGACTGCCCTATCCGTGAAGCTTACTGCCGGTGGCTATTGCAAAAAACAGTGGAAGAACGTGATTTTATCAGGCATGTTATTTGAAGCGATGAAAGCTTGTTTACTCGCAACGGTATGTGGTGTGGAATAGACGGAAGGAACACGTGTATTTGCAGAAGACAATCGTGTCGCCTACCGATTTACAGCACACCAGTGTCGTTGGTCAGTTAACGATTCACGGGGAAACAATTATAGGACCAGTGTTTCTGCCTCCAACTCAAAACAGAAGCAGCGTGCTGCAGCGTGTATTGTGAGACACGGAGGAACATTTGAACACCGTATGTAACAATTGTAATAAAGTAACTGATATTCATATTATCGCATTTTATTTGGTTAATTTGTCATTTATGTGTCATTCTTACATCAGTAGGTACGATGACAACAACTCACGGAAATAAACGTAATATCTCGAGTTTTCCCGACGGCGATTCCTTAATCTAGCCACCTTGCCGTGATGTGTAGATGCAATATAGGGTTATCACCAAAGTTAAAAATGAGCAAAATTTGTATTTTTTTTTTACTTCTTTTAAGTTTCTAAACATTATAAATGGACTGTGTATCACTTAAATGATGCTATATTTCCGCAAAGGATCCTCGTGCCAATCCAGCCGGTATATAATTTCCTAAATCCGTGTACCGTATCCAAAGCGCGCTACTCGTGAATCATACCCGTACAACTACGCTTCGCGACATAGCGTCGGCCGTCACTCTCTCACAGTACAGCGAAGAACCTACCTCTAGCAACGCGACTCTGTCTCGCGCGAGATATATTACCTGTCTCTATGTTCACAGTAGTGTGGGAGAGTGATGGGCGATGCTATGTCGCGCGACAACAGACGCGAAACCAAGTTGTGCTAGACGGGTCGTGCTAGAGGTGCATTACTATCACTATCACTATAACTACATGTACATAGTGTAAAACAAAGTCGCTTCCTGTCTGTCTGTCTGTCCCTATGTACTATGCTTAGATCTTTAAACGTACGCAACGGATTTTGATGGGTTTTTTTTAATAGAGTGATCCCACCAAAAACATTTCATGTAAAATTGGCGGCCAAGACTCACATGTTCATAACGCTTTCGCTGTCAAAATGTTATCAGATCCCAGGAAAAGCCAAGCCCCTAAGCCCTGAGTTTACTAACCCTACACCTTGGTTTCAAAAGTATCCTAGAGCACCATAAATAAGTCATATAGTCTCGCCCATAGCCTCATCATACGACGGCGGCAGCACGCAGTCCAAGTCGACATACAACTGTTGCTGGTTACGCAGCTTGTCCACGATCTGGGCGAAGCTGGGCCGGTCGGTGGGCAGCTCGGCCCAGCACTCCGCCATGAGCTGGTAGAGGCGGGGGCCGCGCACTCGGGCTTCGGCAACGCTGCCGAACACCGAGCGCGAAAACTACTGTGAGTCTCAGACATATTCAATTCGTAGTTTGCATCTGCACGTGCAATAAAAAACGCATCACTTAGCAAATATATATTAACAGTGCACATAGGAGTAATATAATAATGAATACGGGTGCGGCTCCACTGAAGCATAGTGGAGTCGTGCGGAATCGATCAATCACAAAAGTGGAGCGGAGCAGATTCAGATTCACTTCAAGTGATTGATCGATTCCGCAAGACCACTTCAGTGGAGCACTCAGTCTTTATGCCGGTCACCGTTCAAGCTCAGATTCGAGCTCGCCCATGGCCTCATCATACGACGGCGGCAGCACGCAGTCCAAGTCGACATACAACTGTTGCTGGTCACGCAGCTTCTCCACGATCTGGGCGAAGCTGGGCCGGTCGGTGGGCAGCTCGGCCCAGCACTCCGCCATGAGCTGGTAGAGGCGGGAGGACGCGCGCTCGGGCTTCGGCAACCGGCTGCCGAAATCCGAGCGCGAAAACTACTGTGAGTCTCAGACATATACAATTCGTAGTTTGCATCTGCACGTGTAATAAAAAACGCATCACTTAGCAAATATATATTAACAGTGCACATAGGAGTAATATAAAAATCAATAAGGGTGCGGCTCCACTGAAGCAGAGTGGAGTCGTGCGGAATCGATCAATCACAAAAGTGAAGTGGAGCAGATTCAGATTCACTTCAAGTGATTGATCGATTCCGCAAGACCACTTCAGTGGAGCACTCAGTCTTTATGCCGGTCACCGTTCAAGCTCAGATTCGAGCTCGCCCATGGCCTCATCATACGACGGCGGCAGCACGCAGTCCAAGTCGACATACAACTGTTGCTGGTCACGCAGCTTGTCCACGATCTGGGCGAAGCTGGGCCGGTCGGTGGGCAGCTCGGCCCAGCACTCCGCCATGAGCTGGTAGAGGCGGGGGGACGCGCGCTCGGGCTTCGGCAACCGGCTGCCGCTGGCGAGGAACGGTGGGACTTGGTAGTTGCTCAGCTCGGCATACGGGAAGCCACCTGAAATTTGACATACAGATTTGTTAAAAAAATACACTTTTTGTTTTAAGATTTGTAGGGGTTCACATAGAAAACTAAAACACAAGATTTAAAGCATTTAAGTCTGATTTAAGTACTCCTTGCTTACAGGTGATCGTAAAGTTACTTTGATAAAAAAAAAACCTCCTCCCCAAGCTCCTCTATAAGGGCGCCCTAGTTTTCTAAGCCATCGAAGTGTTATGATTTATAACATAAAAACTACGATTGCATTGATTTGCAATCGTTACTTACATTGTGTGCCTTATGACAGAAAACATACTCGTACCTAGCTTCGCTTTTGATTAAGTAACTTTAAGTTACATGAAGAGATGTTAAAAAAGATAAAACAGGGACTCGAGGTGCGGAACCCTCGCTGAAAATACACAACAGGGCGTTTATTTCAGTGTATTTTGAGAAATTGCCAAATGAGCAATGTTTTTGGGCAAGTTTTTGCGGATAACTACAGAATGACAATTTATATACCGTGATATAATTCATTCTACTGTTATGAAATAGTATTAAAAATCAGTTTTCTATGGAGAGGGGTCATTATTCCAGATAAAAAAATTCACTTCAATTTTTATAAATAAATGGCTACTGTCCATTGGGACAATTCTGCCAGCGTCAAGGTTGGAAGCTACAAGTAATCGGTTGTCAAAGTTGTCAAACCTCCAAACACCGCGAACATTTAAACGGTGGTATACATCGCCTAATAAACGGAATCAAAAAGTGAGAGGAATTAGAGCTTGATACCGAAGTCCTTAATAAATTTTGCCAGGACATACACGAAGGGGGTATTAACAAACGTGAGGATGTAACTAAAGTTAGCTGGACGGTGAATGTAGTCAGGAAGCAAATCATACAGAGAAACTGGAATTATAGGGCAGTTAAAGAAGATATGATCCGGATTGCCTTCGTCCAAACCACATTCGCACAAAGAATGGTCACGTACTCGAATTTTAGCTAAAAATGATGGAGAGCAATTGTGACCAAGCCGCAGTCGAATTATGGTAGAGGTTGCAGTTTTGTTCGTCTTTTGAAATTTAAAGAACCATGGTTTAACAGGGAGATTCGGTTGAATATTGCCATAATATTTTCCTTTGGAGAGACGCGTAATATTCCATTCTTCAGACCAGTGCTCGAACAAAGTAGCCTTGGCAGAAATCCGCATATCCTGGCTGTGGCACCTAGGATGTGTAGGGCATCCAATATCAACAGCCTGCTTGGCGCAGGAGTCTACCTGTTCGTTACCATCAATACCAGTATGGCTCGGAATCCAAGCTAAAACTACGTTCAGACCAAGAGAGGCACAGCGATAAAGGGACTCACGACATCTGAGGTTAATAACAAGGTTGTCTCTGGATCGAAGAGGAGACTTGGCCAAATCCTGAAGGCAGCTGAGTGAATCAGAGAATTACAGCACGATTTTACTGAAATCAGATTCAGAAGATAAGTACCTACCTATATAAGAAAAAAATCGCAAATGGCGCTAGTTTCGCATTAAAGGTTGCCTTAAGAGGCCTTATTCCTTTTAAAATGCTGACTGCTAAGGCATTTATCTCTATGATCAAACATATATTTTAACATATTATTGATGTTACTACCTAGAACAGGGAATTGGGATTTATTGGTATATACTTGAAACCTACAATTTGAATTTTTCATTGGTAATTTTTGTTTCAAAAACTACTCGAAATTTTCAACTTATTTTCGACTGCACACAAGAAAAGCATGAAATAGCTACGTTACTACCTAGAACTCGGAGAAAAGTGTTATTCACTTCAAAAATTTGGTTGAAATTATCAATATAGGTATTAGTCATAATATGAAAAAAATATTTTTTAAAAGGAATTAAGATTAAGATTTTTCCTGAAATCCTGACCCCTCTCCATTCCTCTGGCGAGTCTGACGCCAGCCAACGGAGTAACACAAGCCTAGCTCTGGTAGCACGAACACCCCTACTTGAAAGCGAAGCTATAGCATAATTTTTGTTTCCCCTTTTCGACTGGTGCCTAATATATCCACCTCTATCTATTTACGTGCCTGAATGTTCACACTAACGGCTATATGGGATATAGCCGTTATTGTGGATGTAACCGGCATTGTCATCTATATACTGACCTAGGGTTGCAATCTCCCACAGCAGCACAGCGAAGGCCCACACGTCGCTGGCGCTGCAGTAGTGTGCGTGCAGAATGGCCTCTGGCGCCAGCCAGCGGAGTGGCACAGGCCTGGCTCTGGTATGCACGTAGACCCCTGACCGGGATAGACCGAAGTCGGCCACCTTCAGCACGCCTGCGCCGTCCACTAGGATATTACGGGCTGCGAGGTCCCTGAAATGAAATTAAAATTCTGTTCATTTCGAATTCAAAAATACGCCGCAATATGTGGCACACACACACTCGCGTCGACGAATAGCAGACTAGTCGTATTTAATTGTCTTCCAATCGTATTTTCTTAAGCGAGATGTCTCTTATTTGGTATTCGACTGACAGTATGTTCATAGCAAGATAATATCAATAAAATAAAAATACAATACGATAGCAAGATCATTCAAAATCAGAGTCGAATACATGTCCGTTATTTAAATAGATTACTCATGTTCGAATGTTCGTTTTTTTGAGGAAACCCACCGTGCCGATTTTTAAACTGTAACCCTAGGTCTAGACTAAGTTGACGGAAGTTGGGCAAATATGATAGTTTGGAGCTAGTAGGGTTGCCACCTGTACTATATTATATAGTATCGTACTATATTGCGGTCAATTGTACTATATATTATAGAAATATAATATAGCACGAAAAATACTATATTTTCATTGCTAACTCCACTGCTGCACTTTTTTGTATAAACATCGACTAAATTGGAACGTACCCGTAGTGACGCGTTGTGAATTTTAGAACGAATGAATGTGTACTATTTTTTTTTCCAAAATTTCCCAAAAGTACTATATTTTGGCAAGGTTCTGAGAAAAATACTATATTTCTTCAAAAAAAGGTGGCAACCCTAAGCTAGAGGCACTTGTTAGAACGTTATTTCGGAACGTACTTTGGGCGCTGGCAACCCAAGAGTTTGACAGCGATATAGCCGCGTATTGTGAGCGTAGCGTCATAGACCTTGATTAAGATCGGTTATTGTTCTGTACTTACTAAAATATATTATTATCCAATATCTAGTGTTTTTATTATGTCAGAACTGGGATCGACTAATTTACATGCCTACAAAATATTTCGGTCTACTAAATTGATTATCATATGAAATCTTGATTGTCTCGTAAAACAAAAGAATGACACTTTGCGTTCTTGTACTACTTCGTATTTTATGAGAGCACTACTTATTGGATAGTAACGAAACATTATATATTTGAAAGTCTTTCATTAAGAATTTGTGTAAGTATATATATCCTCCTGACCGTTTTCGGTCACGGCGACTGCTTCAACTCCTCTGTTGGCGTTCGTTTGTGTAAGTCGGTAAGCGAAGACGCGGTACCTAAGGTCTTCAAAACTGCAATCCATAAGAAATTGGCCGGTGTATCTTGCATCTATAATAAATTGGTAAGGTATTTTACATTTCTTTGGATATTATGGGTGAATAAACTGTATGTGTGTTGCATTTAATGTGGCTTTCTATAATATCACTTTGTGTCTTTGAGTGGGACATTAAAATTAAAGCCATACCTACAACCTGGCAGTGTACTAATTGCATCTTAATCGCTCTATGATATGACATACTGATTTTATTATGACTGGGTTTGTTATTTACCTGTTTAATGTGGGTTTTACAGCAAGTTTTCATATAGTCTTACTTGTTATGGACGGTTTTGGCCTGGAAGCTGCACTTTGTGATGGAAGCAAGCCGTTTTGCACAGTGATAATATAGACCAAAATAAACGATTTCACTCGAGGCGAAATTAGTTTCACCCCTTAGGAACAGAGATGGCGCCACTTATTAAAAAAAAGTTTAAAAAATTCTAAATCCTGAACGGATACTCCGATTTTGACGTAAGGGGTGCCAATCGGCAGATAATTACCCAATTTAACATGAAAAAAATTTAAATCACGTAGAAAATAATTTTGGATACCTAATAAATAATATTTTCTGAAAAAAATATTTAAAATTTGTGATTTTTGGAATTTTACTCGTAAAAATGTTTGTACATGGTACTTTTTTTATTTATTTATATTAATACACAACTAATTTTACATTTACGAAAAAAAACCGCATATCATTAGCTCGTATAATTCCAAAGTTATTGAAGAATACAGACATGGCGCCGCTGGGTCAAAAAATCTTACAAAAAATCTAAAACCTCAACGGATATTCCGATTTTGATAATTAAGGTGGTAATCGACAGATAATTACTTAAATTAGTTTAAAAAAATAAAATAAAAATTCAAATAGGCAAAAAGTAATAATATTTCCAAAAAAAAACAAACATTTTGAAAAAATATATTTTTTTGGGGCTTTTATGTAATTTCATATAAAAAAAATATGAATATGGCTTTATTTTACTTATGTATATTATAACACTATTAGGTAATTGATCGTTTAATAAAAAACCGCATGTCGAGAACTTGTACAATGTACAGTTCCAACGGTATTGAAGATTTTACTATAGGGTGCCGGTGCGATGTTGCCGCCGCACGTGCAACTTATGTACATGTATATAGAAAAGTATTCTCCCGTTTCGAAGGTACTGATTACCCTGAAAATATAACCACAATTGAAAGTACAAATAATAATCATCCCAAGTAGCACACAACACACTTATATCCCTTGTACAGCTTAAATTAGAGTTTTAACGGGTGAATAGGCTCTTATACAACCAGTTTGCTAATATCACAAGTATATTCTGTCTATTTTCACTAAACTGTGCATTGTAACGTGCATGTTAGGCCGTTGCATCGGCTGCAACAACGCATTTTTCCATAGCTCGATTTGCACCCATACTAACTGTTCTATTGTGGATCGCACCTGCAACCTGCTTCCAACGCCATTCCATTCCCAAAAAGAAAGGACTTTGGACAGGATATATCCAAATTAAGACGTTTATTTCACATTTGGCTCGCTTGAAACGCTACACGCAGAACATGTTGTTCAATGGCAGCTGAAGTAGTCGGCGAAAGGCTTGTCGCCAGCTCTGTGAAAGCATCGAAGCATTCAAATTGCAGTCGTCAGTGCAACGGTCTACTAGTAGCAGTTTACAAAACAGTTATTACTTTAAGTAATGAAATTATGACTGCACTTCAAGGCTTTCACAGAGTATGACAAGACGTCTAATTTTAAATATTTTAATACAATAAGAAAAGAGACCTGTTTTAAAACTTGCATGTTATACCCTGAAATAACTACTGCTTTTGCAAGTAGTTACATCGCTATCTATAGAAATTCTCTCTCGATACGTAACGGCTCATGTGAAACGATTACTTAGGGCCATTTTTGTTTCTTTTTTTAGGGTGTGTTTACATAATTAATGTCATTCATTATTATAACAAAACGGGATTTAACCGAGTTCAAAAATGTTTATTTACCGCAATTAAGTCCCGTTTTATTATTTTAATATAATGTGTGAAAATCGTGTAAGATTCAATCACTATATTAATGTCATTAATTGGTTCTCAATAATCGTAACGTTGTTGGTCCCAGATTCACATGCAGGCTATACGATGCTCCAACAGAGCATATATTATTACTGTTAATGCGATTCGAATAGATCTGTTTAAACTAAAAAACACTATACTAAACAAGCTTGTGAGATACCTTCCATCTATTTCTGCTGCCATTGAATACCGTTTCATGCAAACCAAATGTGGGTTCACGTTTTAATTTGGAAATATCGAGTCCCAAGTCCTTCTTTTTGGGAATGAAACGGCATCAAAGGTAGGTGGGGTCCACAATAGTTGAAGGTTAGTTCAATTTGGAAACTCCTTGAACATTATGGATACAAATTGGGCTGTGGCATAATGCGTTGTTGTTTTTTTTATGATGCGACGGCCTAACTTGCACGTTACAATGCAAAGCCTGCAAAGACTAAAGTGAAAATAAAACGTAAAGTAAGTAAAATATTGATTCAGAAATGCTATTTAGCATCTAATATACTTGTGATATTAGCAAACAGGTTGTATAAGAGCCTATTCACCCGTTAAAACTCTAATTTAAGCTGTACAAGGGATATAAGTGTGTTGTGTGCTACTTGGGATGATTATTATTTGTACTTTCAATTGTGGTTATATTTTCAGGGTAATCAGTACCTTCGAAACGGGAGAATACTTTTCTATATACATGTACATAAGTTGCACGTGCGGCGGCAACATCGCACCGGCACCCTATAGTAAAATCTTCAATACCGTTGGAACTGTACAAGTTCTCGATATGCGGTTTTTTATTAAACGATCAATTACCTAATAGTGTTATAATATACATAAGTAAAATAAAGCCATATTCATAATTTTTTTTATATGAAATTACATAAAAGCCCCAAAAAAAATATATTTTTTCAAAATGTATGTTTTTTTTTGGAAATATTATTACTTTTTGCCTATTTGAATTTTTATTTTATTTTTTTAAACTAATTTAAGTAATTATCTGTTGATTAACACCTTCATTATCAAAATCGGAATATCCGTTGAGGTTTTAGATATTTTGTAAGATTTTTTGACCCAGCGGCGCCATGTCTGTATTCGTCAATAACTTTGGAATTATACGAGCTAATGATATGCGGTTTTTTTTCGTAAATGTAAAATTAGTTGTGTATTAATATAAATAAATAAAAAAAGTACCATGTACATACATTTTTACGAGTAAAATTCCAAAAATCACAAATTTTAATTATTTTTTTCAGAAAATATTATTTCCTAGGTATCCAAAATTATTTTCTACGTGATTTTAATTTTTTTAATGTTAAATTGGGTAATTATCTGCCGATTGGCACCCCTTACGTCAAAATCGGAGTATCCGTTCAGGATTTAGAATTTTTTAAACTTTTTTTGAATAAGTGGCGCCATCTCTGTTCCTAAGGGGTGAAACTAATTTCGCCTCGAGTGAAATCGTTTATTTTGGTCTATATTATCACTGTGCAAAACGGCTTGCTTCCATCACAGAGTGCAGCTTTTTTTCATAACAAATAGGACTAATAATATATATGCATTTTGTTACATAATCTTGGTGGGGTGTGTGGTTTTGCTTCTAAGTGTTTCAGGTGAACTGTATTTTATATTTTATTGAAACCCGGACAGGATGTTTGTTGATGAAAATATCTAGTTCACCGATTTAAATAGTTGAAAATGAAAATGAAAAATGATTTATTTCTTTCCTAAGTAGTAGGTACATTATTTTACATGTGCTGGTGTCCCCTTGTTAAGTAAAAATAATACCTGTGCTAAGGGGCACCGCTCTTCCATATGAAGGTAACAATTAGTACAGTTGTGTAGAAAAAAGAGGTAAGTAAGACAAGGTATTGCAAGGGTTGCATGGTTAGTAAGCAAAATGGTAGATAGAACTAGGTATGAGTATTTGTTTATTTAATATTACTTATTCAAGTTAGGTACTTATCGTATCTATGGTCGTCATTCGTTTTTTATGTCACTTGAGGCGTCACGCGTTCCCAACTAAAATATTGAAATAAAGTGAAAAATAAGTGAAAGTTTTTAGCGAAAACATGGGAAAAAAGAGGAAAATTGAAGGACATGATGATTTAGCCAAGGAATTAAAAAGGCTCCGCCGGAAAATACGAAAAATTTCCGAATACAAACACTTCGAAGGTCAGTTCAGTTGGCGGTAATCATTTGTTTTTTCTTCTCTTTTGTAGATTTGTGTATCTTTTCGTTTGATTAGTCAATTATACCAAGTGGTCAAAATGTTTCCTAATTTTAAGTTACGAATAGTTGTCAGTACGGGTAGTCTGTCACAACACAAGTACCTATCAAAAAGGATGCATAAAACATGACCACTAAGGTATAATATGAAATTACCGATAGATTTATGATAAAATTAATTGCAAACTATTATAACGTGCCCATTAAAAATGTAACAACATAAATCATGACATTTAATAAAACATTTAATTTTTAGACTTTGACTTTGACTTTGAATATATTTTTTTTATCACATGACGACTCCATGGATTGGACAACCACGGCGAGCAGCCAAAAGTCCCAAGCCTAATTATCAATATAGTATTGACCACAAATTGGAATAAAGCAACTTATAGTAAACCTGAATATTGGGTACCCCAAGTGGTACATATCATCAAGACAATATAAAATGACAACATTTATTGATTACATTATGAGTAATGAACATGGATATCTAAACGGTACAGAGAAATTTGGAAACATATATCATCATAGATAAAAAGTGATTCAAAGGCTAAACAAGAGTTACATAAAATACTCAATTTGTATGGGAAAAAGTCAAGAGTGAAATATAAGTGTAAGACGAACAGTATGTACAAGAGTTCATTGAAATAATTGGTGCAACTTATGTGTTTATGTGTGTGTTTATATATATGTGAATTTGTCAAATGAGTAATTTTGGGAAGCGTGTGCATGGTTGGCGGCTTGGTTAAAGCAGCATTATGGTCGCGTCTTTTGTGTTGCGACGGTGGCTCATACAAAAGATATGGGTAACTGTCGTTGCACAGGGGTCAATTAGGCTTTGTTTTAATTTAGGCCCCTGGCTATGTGCATGTCTTTTGAAGGTTACGCAGATACTTATAAGTTGTTTAGTACTCATTCGAAATAAGTGAATATCTAAAAGTGAACCATAAAGTGTTTGGCAATCAAGCACTTAAATAATCTGCTTTGAGTGGTTGAAATTTAAAGTTTAAATAATGGTGTTAGTGAATTAAGCCTAGTACTGTGATTTCATTTAAGAACTTATGTTTCACATGGATTATTGATCATAAATCATAATCAACATGATGTTTGAAAAGTGAGTGCCTAATATAAAACAATTATTGTAGTGTGTTGATTTCACAGTCAACAGTGTGTTACTTACAGTATATTCTCAATTGTTATGGAATGATTTACTGCTTCAAAAAAAATGAAAATGGGTTAATATGGTAAAATATCACTCTAGACTGTTTACTAAAACTGAGTTACCGTGCATTTGGAACATTTATTTGTCAAAAGTAGTATACATAAACAATCTTAACTATGACTAGATTCTCCACTTTCTGTCAATAAGTCAGACGTACAAATTAAATTAAATTATAGCTTATCATGCATTATTAATTAATTACATTATTTTTTTAGTAGACAATTAAATGAATTAATTACACATTCTATACAAATATAGAATCGATAAAAAGATTCTATACAAATACATTCTATACACACAAATAGTTTCATTGAATACCTATGCAATATGTATGAAACGAAAGCAAAAAGGATTATTTTTATGTAGGTAAATACAAATAGTTTATTTGTTCCACACGGGTAAACAATTGTACATAGGCACAGATCTTTTAAAATAAAAAGCTACATCACCATGTTGAGCCGCAAGGCATACAAATTTTAACTATAATAGACTGTTTCACCGGGCGTACAGTCAGCATTAAATGCAGTCAGACAAAAAAATCATTTACTGAATAATATGCTTTGTCCAGTAAAAATTTAAACAATTTGGCTTTAAATGTAGTTATATCCTCTATACTTATAAATTTTTGGAGCCATACCAAGTACACTTTTTCTGTATAATGCTGTTTTGGAAGGCATGAAACTTATTTTATTCCTAAGACATACACTCCTAAACTGTTTAAACAATTGCAAATTTCTTTTAACAAACATTACTATATTGCCGCCTATTGTCTACCATTTATAAATTAAATTTTCCATTAAAAAAAAAAAAAAAAACTTGTTGGTGTGCAATCAAGAATTGTTGTATTGTATTGTATTACTGTTTCAAAATATAAAGACAAGGAAGAGTTAGTATGCTTAATTTTATAAAGTATGGCTTACATGAATCTTGTTGCTTAAGTCCACATAGTGATCTGATGCACTTTTTTTTGTGCTTTAAATGCAACATCTCTTTCAACGGAGTTAGCCCAGAATATGATGCCATATCTTAGCGTCGACGTTACATAGGCTAGATAGGCCGTTAAAACTATCGATTGGTCCACAATTTTTCTTAAATTATATAGGACATATGAAAATTTATTCAATTTCTTAAATATATTGTCAATTTGATTCCTCCATGTCAACCTATGATCTACTCTTATTCCTAAAAATGTTGTCACATCTGTTTCCTCTACTTGCTGTCCCTTATATGATACTAGCGACCCGCCCCGGCTTCGCACGGGTGCATGTATTATACATAATTATAAACCTTCCCCCTGAATCAATCTATCGATTAAAAAAAAAAACCGCATCAAAATCCGTTGCGTAGTTTTAAAGATTTAAGCATACAAAGGGACATAGGGACAGAGAAAGCGACTTTGTTTTATACTATGTAGTGATATTTAAATTATATGGAAAATCTTGTCTATTTTAAAATGGCATTATCTTAGTTTTATCTAAATTAATTTTTAAATTATTATTAGTTAACCAATGAATTACTGTTTCCAATGTCTTGCATATATCATATTCATAAGTTGCTGGATCTTTACAAGCGAACAGTATGGTGCTGTCATCCGCAAAGAGAACCATGGGGTACTCGATTGCTTGTGGCAAATCATTGATATAAATAATGAATAATAAATAGGTATGAAATAATAATGAAATAATGAACTTTATTCTGCAAGTAGGACACAAGGGCACCTTTACATTTCTGAGTCTACCGGCATTTCACAAGAGGAGACCACTGTTGAGAAGAAACGCCGAAAGAAACTCAACACTAAGGTTTTGAGAAGGTTGCCCGAGTTCTAGTGTAAACATGACCACACTTATCTTCTGTCGGTTCCCTTTCGGGCTAGATCGATGACCTTGTAAGGATATCAGTGGATGATATAGAGTAATAGAAGTACCTATTTGAGAATATATAGTCCGTTTAGTAAAATTTTGGGAAAAGCAGTTCAAATTAAAAGTTAAAGCAGCAGTGAGAAAGCATTCTCATACTACTTTTTAGCTTTTTGATAAAGTGATCTGAGACCAGCCCGTCTAGCACAACTATGCTTCGCGACTCTTGTCGCGCGAGATAGCGCTACCCGTCACTCTCTCACATTATTGTACAGATAGAGGCGGGTGATTGTCTCGCCCGAGAAATAGTCGCATATGACGGTTATGCTAGAGGTGCTGTGGACTAATATGAAAGCTATTGGTTAAATGGTAATGTTCAGTTTGATTCCATTACCTGTAAATTACAGGCTTAGTGTGATATGCATACCAAAACTGTTCTGGTGTTCTGTGTCTGTTTCTAGTATTCTGGAGGCCGATACACCCTGCGTGTGTACGCGGCAACAAGATGACTGACCCGACCACTGTTCGGCTGCTGGGGCCGATACACCCTGCGTGTGTACGCGGCAACAAGACGACTCACCCGACCACAGTTCGGCTGCTGAGGCCGATACACCCTGTGCGTGTACGCGGCAACGAGACGACAATGAATACTCACCGGATAACTTCAAACTTAACTCTACTGAGTTTGCTGAGGCCGATACACCTCGTGTGTACGCGGTAATCAGTCTCCACATTCAGCTGAGGCCGATACACCCAGTGCGTGTACGCGGTAATTTACTTCACTAAGCTTGCCTGAGGCCGATACATCCTGCGCATGTACGCGGTAACAAGCATGATGAAAGACATGAGATGCTGCTGTACCTCGTGAGTCCCTTCCACAACACGATGGCTACACACCGAAGGCGGATTCGCCCTGCGAGCGCACCGGGCAAGATAACACGAAGTATTCGTCGGCGTTCGCTAGACCCGGTAAAAGTACCTACCCTGGACAAAGATGGTAAGACGGTGGCCTACCTCAGGCAGTTGCAACCACAACATATAACTCTTTATTATATAAATAGAGTGCAAGTCTAATTTCGAAGCAAGTGAGTGGAGCTGCGACCTACCATAGCCTTGGTTCTTGTTTCAAAAATATTGAATGGGGTCATTCAATTAGTTGCGGATGGCCGAACGTAATATTAACAAGTGTGATTTCCTACCTGTGTACTGTCAATGTAACTATTTAATCATTTCGTTTTCAGTCAGAAAGTTGTTACTAACGTGGCATGAATATGTTGATGCGACATACATGATTGCATGTAGTTAGTCATGTTCTTACTTTAATTTTTATTCTACTTAATTATATTAGGCAACCTGGTTGCAAACTTCTTGTTTTAAGATAGCGAATGTTATTACTGAGTATTTGATTTAGGTAGCTAGTTAAAAAAGATGTACATTTCAATATCTAAAAATAACATTGCTGTTTTGTGTACTAATGCTAATATATTTAACTGTTTGTGTTTAGTAGACTTCAATATTGTTTGAATTCTTCATCTTCTTTGTATCATATTTCTCATTGCTGAGGGTGGGTCATGTCATGGCCTCTATTAATGCATTTGGGGTGTATATGGGGTGTTTGACAGTGGGAGCAGTCAGAACACTGATCGATCTACACCGTAGATGGTGTCCCTGGACTGGACTGCAAACGCCTCATAAATCTCTTCGCCGGTGGCTCCTAGAAGCTGTTCTGCACGCAGCGGCCACACCCCGGTAAACCGCGTCGATCCGCGGGCTAAACCCGGTGAAGGGGCTGTAACTTTCCAAATTACAGTATATGGGTGTAATCCCCCCACTATGTGCATGAAGCCTATGACGGCTCGGAAGGCGTTTACCGCCAGTATGGCAAATAATACGGCGACCGAGGCGTTGCAGCAAGGTACTCGTGACGTGCCTGAAAGGGCGCATGTTGGGATTCAAAGTAGCATGCGGCCAGTTACTGCATCTTCTAGTACTAACTAGTCGTAGCGAACCTCCGCTCCACTAGTAACTAGGACTGGAGGACGAGAGAGTGGGCCTGTGTCCGCGCAAGCACTCGCCCACTTTAATATACTCACGCGCCGATGACTCCTGGCAAGAATCTGGACACCGAGCACAATAAGTCCTGCGGCGATGGAGACTGGCGGGGAGGGCTAAGCTGGTGAGTTTGGCCTTTAGTTGGTTCTCTGCACGTAGGCGGTTGAGTGGTGATGGTCGCTCCAGAACTCAAGCGAGACAAGGGGACTGGTTCGGCAGCTCACTTGATGACAAAGCAGCCCTATTTAGGGATAGCACTGCTTTCCTCAATCCGGGGAAGGGCCTAGAAAAGGTGGCCTAAACAAAGCTTGTCTCATTCTACCCCAGGTGGCTAACCGCGGTCGCCTGGTCACCATCATCAGCGGTCGAAAAAAGAGGAAAAATTATATAAATAAGTCCCTTAACATTGCTGCGTGGAATGTTCGAACTTTACTCGATAACGACAACAATCAGTGCCCCGAGAGAAAAACTGCGCTAATAGCGCGTGAACTGTCCCGTTACGACATTGATATCGCTGCGATCAGTGAGACCCATCTGGCAGACAGCGGCGAACTCTGTGAGGACTTGGGTGGATACACGTACTACTGGATGGGCAAGCCTGCCAACGAACGAGCAGCCAGTGGTGTAGGATTTGCGATTCGGAACAACATCGCCAAATCGTTGTTAGAGCCTCCTAAGGGTATCAATGACAGGCTTATGACTTTGCGACTCCACATGGCGCCCAGGAAATTTTTACATCTTGTAAGCGTATATGCGCCCACAATGACAGCATCCGAGGACAGCAAACTTTCTTTCGCAGATGACCTGCGTGCAGTTTTGCAGAATATTCCTACCTGTGACAAACTTATCTTGCTCGGTGACTTCAATGCGCGTGTTGGTACTGAGCATGTCGCTTGGAAGGACGTTCTCGGAAAACATGGGGTGGGAAAGTGTAACTCCAATGGCGTGGCTCTTCTCACTTTGTGTTCGGAATTTAACCTGAGCATTACGAATACTTTCTTCCGACAGGCTGACAAGTACAAGACGTCTTGGATGCATCCTCGCTCTGGGCACTGGCATCTCCTTGATTACATCATTGTACGTAGGCGAGATCCATCCAAGCCTACGACGGATGGCAGGTTCTCAAGCGAGTTGATATAGGACAGATCTACACCCTGATTACCGGGATTAAGCACCTCATTGAAGTGCTCAGCCCATCGAAAGAGAACTTCATCAGGATCTGTCAGTCTCAGAGTTCCGTCACGAGAATAAATTGGGGCAGTCTTTTTGCAACGAGGTCCATACACGGATTTCAGACTTTCGAAAAACTTTGCAGTTTGGCTAGTATCTGCCAGCCACTGCAGTTCCTCAGCCTTGCGTTGCCACCAACTATCCTTTAGCTCCCGAACTTTCGCTTTGAGTTCCCGCTGCACGTCACTACGGCGCCCCATATCAACGATACCCCTCAAGGCAAGTCGAGATCTCTCTACAAGCTCCCGTATTTCCACGTCAGATTCGTCGAACCAATCTTGGTTTTTCTTTCGTGGCCTGCCTAAAACCTGTAGCGAAGTTTTGTACAATGCGTCCATGAAAGAACGCCATCGGATGTCAACTGAAGGGTCGTTAATGGTATTGGGCAGCGCCTCGTCAAACTCGACGTCTAGCTTGTGCCGCACATCCTCGTTGTGAACTAGCTTTGCAAAATCAGGTCGTGACGGGATTTTATGATTTGCTCTGCGCGGTGGTTTGTAATTGAGCCTCATCTTGGATCTGATAAGACGATGGTCTGTCCACCCCTGAGCACCACGCATCGCCCTAGTAATAAGAACAAGATCCGGTCTTTGGGCTGTTTTGGAAAAATGTGGCTGTTCTCTAAAATTTGTCAATCTGGTTCGTCAGTTTCATGAGGGCATGTGTGCCCGCGTACGACATGAAAATAACTTTACAGACTCTTTCCCCGTCACCAGTGGTGTAAAACAGGGCTGTGTCATGGCACCGACCCTGTTTGCTATATATTTTTCTGTGGTGATGAACGATGCACTTAAGACCTGTAATGATCGGATAAATGTAAATTTTCGTACGGACAGAAGTATTTTTGCCCTCGCGCGTCTGAGAGCTAAGCGCAAAGTACAATCTGTCTCCGTAACTGAAATTCTATATGCCGATGATGTTTGTCTCATGGCTGATAGCTTAAGGGTTCTACAAAGTTATCTGGACAGTTTAGACGAATCTTGTCGCAAATTTGGCTTGATAATAAGCGCTTCGAAAACCCAGATTCTAAAGCAACCCGCTAGAGGGAAATCTGCGGACGAGGCTGCTGTTTATCTTAGGGGTAACGCGTTAGACGAAGTAGGAACGTTTCGTTACCTTGGAAGTCTTTTGCGGAGCGACAACCGTCTCGAGTCCGAAATTTCTTCTAGGATCGCAAAAGCCGCTGCAGCCTTTGGCGGACTAAACCGACGAGTATGGAATTCGCACGACATCAGGTTACACACAAAAGTTGCCGTATATAGGGCAATTATTCTGCCTCTTTTGCTCTATGCCTCCGAAACCTGGTGTCTGTACAAAACGGACATCAAACGTCTTGACGCCTTTCACTTGAAGTGTCTCCGGGCAATTCTTCGTCTGAGATGGCAAGATCGTGTACCAAACTCGGAGGTTCTACGTCGTACTAATTTGCCTGGTATGGAGTGTCTTCTCATGAAGGGTCAACTGCGTTGGTGTGGGCACCTTGTACGTATGGAGCCCACCAGGCTGCCCAAAACTATCTTTTACTCTGAGCTAGCCTCAGGTAAACGTAAAGCTGGAGGTCAATACTTGCGTTATAGGGACGTCGTGAAACGTCATTTGTCTGTAGTGAGCATACCATGTGAGTCGTGGGAGAAGCTGGCTGCTCACAGATTGGATTGGCGAAATGCTGTCAATGCGGGTCTTGATAACTTTGAGCGCATCCGTCTTGAAGACCTTGACGCCAAACGTCAACTCCGTAAAACTCAGCCCAAGCCCTCCTACCACTACACTTATAACACAGATGGGGACCTGTACTGTGCTACATGCTGCCGCACTTTCAAAACCAAATTCGGGTTTGCTAGTCATGCCCGCGCTCACGCGCGTAGGCAAACGTAAAATACGTTCTTGTTAGGATGTCGCCGTCGACGGATACGTCTGGGAGGACATCATCATCATCATCATCATCATCATCTATTAATCACTCTTCGGACGATCGCTCTCCACTTATTTCCATTTCCTGCAGACCGCGTGGCGTCGGGAAACTTGGTGACTGTTGTGTCTCGAATCTGATCGGTCCAGCGCATGCGACTCCTGCCTCTTGATCTTCTCCTTAAATCTTTCCTGTCACTAAGAGCTTTTCCAAGTTGACATTTTTCTTCGTTGCTACATGACCGAAGAACTCAAGGATTCTACGGAGGCAGATGCTGGACAGTCTCATTGTGATTTCCAAATCCTGAAGGATGGATGCATTGGTGCGGCGGGCCGTCAATGCGTGAGCTATTTTTTGAGGGTCCATGTTCGGTGCCATACCCATACAGGAAGATTGAAAACACCAGTGTCCTTACTAGGCCGATTTTGGTCTTAAGCGAGATCGATCTGTCTGCCCATATCTTGCTGAATCGGGTAATTGCGGGTCATCGCGCTCTTTGCTATGCCGATACGTTTGCGTACCCATGTCTTGCTCACACGAGGCATTATTGCATATGGTAGAGCTCAGGTATAAAAGTTGTTCATATATTGTAGATTCAGTGTCGCGCTGAGCCCTAACTGGTTCGTGCGATCTACCACCATGATCTTGGTTTTAGACTTGTTAATGGCAAGGCCAATCCTTATACCTACTCGCTTCATATGATCTAACATAAAATATAATTTTGGTGGTAAGTCAACCCTGACTGTTAAGGCATAATCTGGTCAGACTCGTTGCCACTAATTATGAACACTGAGGCACATTACTATGAACTTCAAGTACGTATTTCAAATATGTGACCAAACAATAATTTTAAATGTGGTTTATTTTATTTATATGCATATTGATCTAAGTTCTGTGTATTATGACAATAACGCCACGTCTAGCATCACGAGAAAGGTCGTCGGTAAGAATTGAAGTAGGAGCGAAATGAGATCGAGCATGACGACAATAGGATTGTGTTTCGGCTTACGTTTCAGTTGTTAATTTACGTATTTATCAGTAATTTGATGGCGATGTGCGTTCTTAGATGGTTTTGTAGATATGGAGGCCGGTAGTTTTTGACGTAGAGGAGACATGACGCGAGCTTTTGAAGTTGTGGCACAGTAACGCTTGTGTCGAACCACACTACGAGTTTGTATTTCTCTCCACCTTGAGTATGCACAGATGATGTTATTGTGTCGGCGAGTAGGTAGTTGCACCTTCTTGCTTATATCGTTAACGTTAGAATGTTAGGAAATCACGTCGACGTCCAGGATATTGTAAAGAGTAAATAAAAGGAGATACTGTTAAATTATTATGATTATTACCAGGACATAAGTCGGTTTCTACTTATTCAAATTATCGACGTGTCTACACGTTGCAACTTTTATTGCATCGTTTCGCTAAGCGAGCGTTAGGCTAGACAGACACCATAATACCAAGCTGATGTACGATGTAATATTAAATCCCGTTGGAAGCGAATATATACTAGTTATTACTGCAATAGAAGTACGAATACATGAATTAGTCTGTCATTGATGTATGTATTAATCTCATTTATCAACTCAACTAATATGCCAAACTGCTAATCCAGAACCAATATTCAATGTAGTGCAGACTGTAGATGAAGAACCTTTAATCTCAGCCGAACTGTCTGTTCCAGCAATGAATATAGGTACATTAAATGTCTTTTTCACCTCACTCGCTCGGAAAACCTCCGTTTATAGGGCGAAATCTGCGTGCAAAAGTCCATTTTATCCGCTAGCGTGCAAAAGTCATTTGAATTTCGAACACGACGATTTTGATTCTCTGTGGTGCATGTAACTTTTTTATATTTAAGACTCCTTCAACGCGTGACTGATTCATCAGTCGATAAATCTTCAAATAACCAATCAACGCACGCTAAATAAAGGGCGATCTGGTCAGGCCGGCTAAAATCATATGTACGTTTGAATACTTCTTTTATTAAAAAAAAAATACACCCACAATATCACGTCCAGAAACCTGGTTTGTGGTTACAGATTTTTAAGTTTTTATTTTTTCTACAGTTTATTTTATGTTGAATATGTTTATATATATTAAAAGCAAGTATTTCAATTTCATTTACATATTTTGACTAGTAATTATATTAAATACAACACAAATTTTAATATTTATTTGTTATAAAAGTTGGAACATAAGAGTGTAATTTCTGAACGCACCCGAGAAAAAAAAACTAATTAAAAAGTTGGAAGTTTTCACAATAATTCACGTAAACAACGTAAATTTGTTCTGTGGTGTGGAGAATACATACTGTTGTCTTACTTTACTGAAATATCGAAAACAAGGAAGTTAAGTTAAGCCCAATTTGGAGTATTTATTCAATGCTAAAAAGCCTGCATTAACCCTTAATTTGACAAAAAAATACGGAGGTCGCTACTTCAAGCCTCGTTAAGGTAGAATAGAGCAAAAAATTCTGATTCGAAAAAAAATGGAAAAAGATGGTCTAAGATTGTGTGCCTCCTGTGGTACACTGCCAAATTAAGGGTTAAAACGAAAAAAGATTTGTTACAAATATTTGGAGACGATAAGTAATTTACCGAAACTATTGGCGTTTTTAAAGAAGATAAAGCCGAAATAATCTTGTTCGGATCCCATCGTCCAATAACTTCTAAAGCAAGTGTTATGGAAAATACTCCCGAGTGGCCAACTAATCCTTCCCAGAATGCCATTCTCCCACATTCACAACGAATGTGTCAAGTAGTTTCAAATACAAATATAATATAACAGTGCTTAAGAAAAACTCAACGATAAATATACACGACGATAATACAAATTACGGCCATATTACTTTTTAATGTTTAATAATTATGTGCGGTTCTCTCGTATTTTTTTGGTTTGGATTTGAGTGTGTTATGTTTTAAATTTGGTGTGTTAAATAGAAGGCAAAATTAAATATGATTATTTTTATGTTTTAATTGTTTTTCTTGAATCTTGCACTTTCCTCGCTGTAGTGAGGTGAAAAGTTGTGTGTTCCGCATGGCTGCAAAATTATTTAGCTTCTCGTGTCTTGAAAGCCTCGCTACGCTCAGGAATCTATCTTTGAACCATTCGCTTCGCTCATGGTTCAATCTTAGATTCCTTCGCTCGCTCAGCTTTCAATTTCAACACTCGCGCCAAATAACAACTTTGCAGCCTTGCATAACAAATAACTATTGTTTCCATGAGCTGTAGCTACGCGAGAGCTGCTACGAACTGCTGTGGCAGACTGCATGAGCTGTTTCTGCACGTCTTGGTGGATTGAAAGCGAGTCACCCAAGGCTGATTATGCGAGTGGAAGTCGCCTTTACTATACTGGATTAAACTGTGAGTTCGTTCCATACCTGATAGGGAATCGACCTGGGTGAATGAGTATACGGTTTTTCAGAATAACAGTGTCGGCTGCGCAAATGAACTTCACTTTGGTGGATTCGATTGATGTCAATTCATCCTAGTATTTATACCGTAAAATTGCAGAGTTGTATGTTTGTATAGCCAAGATGACGAGCAGAGAAGGAGTCCGCTACGACTGATGCGAGGGCAGCTTGCTGAGAGGAGCGTGCTGATGCTGTTGGTCAAGTTGAAGATGGCCTTCGTGGACGAAGGTTTCTTCAGGATGGCCGATTGTTAGAACGTTATTTCGGAACGTACTTTGGGCGCTGGCAACCCAAGAGTTTGACAGCGATATAGCCGCGTATTGTGAGCGTAGCGTCATAGACCTTGATTAAGATCGGTTATTGTTCTGTACTTACTAAAATATATTATTATCCAATATCTAGTGTTTTTATTACACTTCACTGCGGAAGGAAGCCCTAGGTAGGTACTTCGGCTAACATCGGGATAGTGTTGAGCCGGAGTCACTGCCAATTAATGAGAGTTACTTACTTTAGTTATTGGGAGTTATTGGGAGTTACTCCCTCCGCGCGATACCGAATAATAGCGTTGTACAGTAGTCGGTTGATAATCGATCGTAGTAGGTACTTAAAGGATCTCTTCTAGTTATTTTTTAAGTAAGTAAATGAGCGCTAAATACAAACGTAAATGGCAGACAAACAAGTAACATGTACAATACGAAGACAAAGATATATTAATGTCAGTTTCAAGCATCAAATTGAGGCCTTGAAGATGAAAATAAACTCAGGATCTCTCTAATATCTAACGTATGATATTTAACGTGATTTTAGTGAGCTCTGAAACCCAAATAAATTTTATCCTCAATACAATAGAGTTCATTTCACAACATTATCATAGTATTTCGAGAAATAGAACATTCATGAACATTGACGGAGCGCCTAACGACAGTCGCATAGCAACGTTTCATTACAAATGCTGAGGTTGCTTTTTTTGGCAGGCGCGGTAAAAACAAAAAAGAAACAGAAACATGATTTAATTTTGTGATGATTGAGTTCGACCTAGTTTTTTGTGACTGTGAAATATGTTTTCAAATCTGTTTTTTAGCCGTGAGCACAGAATACTTAATAGTATTACATACCGTGAAATATATTGTTGTCTCAGAAACCTCAGATTATCAGTAGTGTTTATGTTTGAAATGAAATGAAATTATTTATTCAGTAAGTAGGCCACAGGGGCACTTTTACGAGTCAGATTGTGAATCTAACGGCATTTCGCAAAAGGAGCCCGCTGTTGAGAAAAAAACCGAAAGAAACTCAACAGTAAGTCATTTTTTCGTAAATAATACTTAAAACAATTACATGATACATTTGTGTTATAACTAATTACACTGGTACACGTAAAGGAGATGTATCAGATGTGTTTAGAATGAAGCGCAAGATTGAGTAATTTAATGGTACACCATTAAACCACTGAACCTGATCAGTGAATCAGGTTCAGCCGTCCAATACCAAAAGGTAGTGTCATTAAAAAATTAAAAATTGTCGCTTAATTGTAAACATTTGATTTAAATGCTAGCAGACGTTACTGCTTTAATAAAAATAATTGTGTTTATGTTTATCAAACTATTGGGAAAATTCAGACACTAAGTATTATACCAATATAAAACAAGCTGCGCCGCGCGGTCTTACCCGCTCATCCCACGGGAAGCCTAAATTTTTTCGGGATAAAAAGTAGCCTATGTATTAATGGTGTCAGCTACCATCATACCAAAATGAATCAAAATTGGTCCAGCCGTTTGAGCGTGAAGAAGTAACAAACATACAAAACAAACACACTCACAAACTTCCGCCTTTATAATATTAGTGTGATACTAATGGCACTGTTTTGTAGACCTCGCGAGTATGTTTAAAAATGGCTGACAAGAAACCGTTTAGTTGAGTTCATAAAATGAGCAAAAGATTGATTAAAAATATGTGAACTTGGCTTTACTGTCAACGGCGTAGGGGCGTGTTCAGATCTACATGTTTGACTATATGTTTTTATTTTAACCGCCAAGTGGGCTGTTCGTCTAGCCAGTCTATGCTGTCTGTTTGTTATTTCTTTCACAGGAGTCCGACTGTTGAACCGAAATCTTCAACGGCACCCGTGGGCTAAACTCAGTGTGCCTTTAGCAGTAGCCTTGGTTTGGCATTGTCATGTCCTGCTATTAAGCGCGATATTTGTGCCATACCATGGGGTTCGCTGTGGGTATGCATAAGTGTAAATCATTTCTTTATTTAGTTATTTAATCTTTATTTTACGAAAGAAAACTTATCGTACAAAAGGCGGACTTAATGCCATGAGCATGAGACATTCTCTAAGATTCGAACCCCGGCAAGGGCAAATATTTGTATGATGAACTCGAATATTTGTGCCTGGGTCGTGGATTTGTATTTAAATACTTACTGTGGCACTAGATTGATTTGTGTGAGGTTGTCGGATATTTATTTTATTATTATTATTATCACCTTATTAATTTTAATTCTTAGGTTAAGTTTTCTATTATTATTACAGTTCAATAGCCCAGAATGATTAAAAACATGAGACTACTTAATGGAATAACATATTAAGAATCGGAATTAGATACGACGAACCTGAGAGTTGTCATGGCAACGCACCAAGCTTTCTCTGGGATGGGAATACCTACCGATACGGCCGTATTCGGAAAATTCAAGTGGTTAGAAATTGAGTAGAGTAGAGAAGAAAACTTATTGTAACGATGTTATCTACTGGTAAGTTGTCATCAAAGTCGAAGTAGTTTATACTTCAAGTCAGGCATAGGTACCTAATCATAATGCACTTTTGAATGTCAGCTGTTTTGCAAAACAGTAAATATATTTTATACATAAAATTACATAAAAAATGTACGGTAGTTTAGCTATATTATTGCGTTAGGTATGTGTAAGTACGTATACGTACCAAATTTCAATAATTCGACTGTTGGAATTTGACAAAGGTAGACGAAACAAAGACATTCCGACCGAGATGGCATTGTAATCAATGCTCTAAATATTGTCCCTGTAGTCATAACCTTTCCCATAAAAAGTTGGTTTTCAATACAATTTCTGATTTTTATAGTGAGTCCTGTACATCAAAAAATCCAAATTCAAATCTTAATTATGCAAGTAGGCCCCAAGGGCACGTTTACATGTCTGATTCTATGTCATTGTATAACAATAATAAAATATCACAACAGACAAATGACTGGGCTCACTTTACTGGGAGATTGTCTCCGGGTCCATTAGGTACTTAAGCATTTTCTCTGAAACCGTAATACATTGGGAATGTTATAAAACAAACTTAACCTAACCTAAACAATAGGATCAAGAATTATGAAAAAAATATAAACTTTAGGGGGAACATTTCCGACGAAATATAAATTCGATGAATTGCAACAATCGATGAAACTTTTTTCGTAAACCAAATTGGGTGCTGTACGAAGTTAGTTGGACATAATGAATTATAATAGGTATTTTTAATTAAACACAAACTAAAAGAAAACGCGTTTTGACTATTAATTTCTATGACGTATCAAGCCAGTATAGTTGAGTAAGGCTCAGGAGCGTTTTGAACGCTCCTTAACTTATGTTATGTTATTTTTATAGAATCTTTTCATTGATTCTATTTTTTTAAATGTGGAAATACCACATTTTTTATTTTTATAAATAATGACACAAAGGTAAATTAAGTAAGAAAAATTGAATGCAATCTACTGCAATCTAAGCAGGATAATGTTATGTTTTCACGAATAATTAATATTATTTTTGCAAAAAATAAGCGTTCATTGGTGAGCCCATAACAGAGCGATTTTTGCGAATTGTGATGAACTACAAAAATAAGATTATATTCGTCTAATTTTCGTAACACAATATCGAGCAGTTGAAACGCTCATGAGCCTATACCCTGTATAGAAACTTCATACGAACGAATAGTTTTTGACATTTCATAAAGACTATCTGTACTCTTACCATGAGTTTACAGTAACAGTACTCGCTAGCTACCGCGTAAAGGATTTGTATGGAGAATTGTAGTTCTACAAAGTAACCGGTAGGGGCGCTGTATCCTCTATAAAAATCATTTACGCTATCGCTAGCGAGTAAGGTCACGTAACTCATGGCAAGGGTAAGTTGTCATCGAATACCGTGTTCCAGAATACGACCGTGGAACGGCTCGGCTGTTTCCAGCGAGTATTTATATCCGCTCGCCGCGCCCGGGGCCGCCCTGTCGTCAGGCGTTCGCCGAAAACCTGCCCGAGTTCCCGGTACGACCCCGCCACCCTAGCTCGCTACTACAAGGTCTACAAGCCGACTCAATGGAGCTAGACCTACGATTGTAAGAGCTAGACTTAAGGCGTGTTTTACCTACTTCAAAAAAGGAGGAGGTTCTTAGTGCGTTGGGATGTTTACTTTTTTAGGGTTCCGTACCCAAAGGGTAAAAAATGGGACCCTATTACTAAGAATCCGCTGTCCGTCCGTCTGTCTGTCTGTCCGTCTGTCACCAGGCTGTATCTCATGAACCGTGACAGCTAGACAGTTAAAATTTTCACAGATGATGTATTTCTGTTGCCGCTATAACAACAAATACTAAAAACAGAATAAAATTAATATTTAAGTGGGGCTCACTATACAACAAACGTGATCGGTTGCGTGAATTTTGCACCTCATTATATGCGGCGCCTTTCATCGCCCTGTCGTCGGGCGTTCGCCGAAAACCTGCCCGAGTTTCCGGTACGACCCCGCAAGCCTAGCTCGCTACTACAAGGTCTACAAGCCAACTCAATGGAGCTAGACTAGGGAATGCAATACCCGGATGGATACCCGGGTACCCGCCTACATTTGGAGTCGGGTAAAACCCGGGTTTTCAACTCTTAAACCGGGTATTACCCGAAATTAAGAAATGTTAAGAAAAATAAGTGAAATCAAAAATAACTTTTAACAAAATGTTCTATTACGGTTAATAAAGCTGTAAAGTAACCCTAACTTACTGCGTTATAAATCTGTTTATATAAACCATCTTGTAAACGACCCAAACATATTTTAAACTATACTTTACTCTTTAATTTTGAAGTTTAATTTCTGATGATATTTATATAGTATTGAGATTTAAATATGGTAAGCCTAATTTCACGATATCTATCTATATATATATATAAATGCAAGTGTCCTGACTGACTGACTCATCAACGCAGAGCCGAAACTACAAATGCTAGAGAGTTGGGAATTTGCACAGTAGGTTACTTTTATAACGTGGGCTAGGGATAAGAAGGTATTTTTGGAAATACCTCCCCTAAGAGGTTTAAATAGGGGTGCAAAGTTTGTATGGGGTACAAGTTTTTATTCATGCTAGGAACTTGAAACTTTGTAAAAAGATATTAAAATAAAATGGAAGAAAACTAATTTCAGCGTTTTTTTAAATTCACCCCCTAAGGTGGTAAAAAAGGGGTTAAAAGTTTGTATGGAGATTAAGGGGCTCCCCGCTCTCAATGACCTTCGATCTGTTGCGATAGATTTTCCCATATTATAAATAGCTAATCATAATAACATAGTTTTTCCACAACAAAATACCGTATCAGGTACCTTTCACATGTCACTGACTTTGAGATACAGGCCGTCAAAGTTTACGATTTTTTCGGGGAAAAAGTTGTGGAAACGGTTTTTTGCGTTTTTCTCGAAAAGTATTGAGAAAAATAGAAAAAGCTTCACAACAAATTTTGTGGAATATGGTTTAGAACAATAAAATGTAAGATATTTTCTACATATACACCGGGGATAAAAGTAGAAACGAGATTAGTGTATTTTTGGTCCTTCACCGAATATTTTTTTATAAAATACACAGTCGTTAAATCAAAATTCAGGTTACTACAAAGTGTTAAACATAGACCATACTACAATATATATTAAATAGGACATTATAACTCTATAATCCACAAACTAGATACGATGTAAAAATCATCAAATTGGCTGATTTCTGTAGGGAGCCCCTTAAGTATTTTTTTGAGCGCGGGACTTGAATTTTTGGGTAAAGGTACACTATTAGAATACAAGAAAAGTAATTTCAGCGTTTTCAAAAATTCGTCCCCTAAAAGGGTTAAAAAGGGGTTGAAAGTTTGAATCCATTAGAAATTCCTTGAAACTTCTTATCTATCTTCTATATACAAGTGTACAAGAGATAAGAAGCGATTTTGAAACATTCAACCCCAAGGGGGTTAAAAAGGGGATGAAAGGTTGTATGGGGGGGGGGGGGGGTACAAGTTTTTTTTATGTTAGGAACTTGAAACATCGTAAAAATGTATTAAAATAAAATTGAAGATAGCTAATTTCAGCGTTTTTGAAAATTCATCCCCTAAGGTGGTAAAATAGGGGTTGAAAGTTTGTATGGAGATTAAATATTTTTTTGAGTGCGGGACTTGAATCTTTGTATAAAGGCATATTATTAGAATACGAGAAAAAAAAATTCAGCGTTTTCAAAAATTCATCCCCTAAAAGAGTTAGAAAGGGGTTGAAAATTTAAATCCATTACAAATTCTTTGAAACTTCTTATAAAGGCATATATAAGAATAAAAAAATAACGTTAATTGTTCGTTATCAAAAATTCAACCTCTAAGGGGGTTAAAACGGAGACGAAAGTTTGTCTTGGGGTTCAAATTTAATTTTAAGCTAGGAACTTGAAACTTCGTAAAAAGGTATCAAAATAAAATAAAAGAAAACGGATTTCAGTGTTTTTGAAAATTCCTCCCCTAAAAGGGTTAAAAAGGGGTTGAAAGTATGTATGACGATCAAAATTTTTTTTTTTGTGTGGAACTTAAAACTTTTTATAAAAGCATATTATAAAAATACAAGAAAAGTCATTTCAGCGTTTTTGAAAATTCAGCTCCGAAGATGGTGAAAAGGGGGTTGAAAATTTGTATGAAGATCAAATTTTTTTTTTATTGCGGAATTTATAACTTTGTATATAGGCATTTAATTAGAATACAAGAAAAGTAATTTCAGCGTTTTTGAAAATGCTACCCCTAAGGAGGTTAAAAAGGGGTTTAAAATTTATATGTAGATCAAAAATTTTTTTGAGTGCTGTACTTAAAACTTTGTGTAAAGGCATTAATTATTATTCGAATCAAAGAATTTATAAACGTCGTTCTTAAACTCTAATTCGAATTTAGTAAAGCTATTCGTTCGTTGATGTACCTGATTTTATAATGAATTAGAGCAAATTAGCCGAAAAAAAAGTAAAAAAACCGGCCAAGAGCATGTCGGGCCACGCTCAGTGTAGGGTTCCGTAGTTGCTCATCCTTCACAATAAACTGCTGTTTTAAGCCCGAGTTTTAAGTTAAGAAAGATTTTAAGCTCTTTAAAAAGGTCGTAAACAACCTAGAAACTGTAATCACTTATTACCTTCTGGAAGTCAACTAACGTCCTTTTTAAAGAAAAAATATGAAATTTGGCGATAACTCAAAAACGGCTCGACCGATTTTGTTCAATATAGTTTTCATTGAAAGTACTAAGGTCACATTTACATGAATTTTTCCGAGTTTTTTTGAGCCGTAGATGAAAAGTTAGAGGGGGGGGACACTATTTTTTTTGTTTTCGGAGCGAATATTTACAAAACTGCTGACTTTATCAAAAAATAATGTTAAGAGACCCCTATTATTTTTACAAGACCTATTCAACGACACCCCACACACTAGTGTTGAAAAGAAAAAAAAAATCACCCCCACTTTAGGTGTTCGAGAGGTACCCGAAAAAAAATTTTTTTTTTAATTATTATTTTACTGTTCTGTCGGCGTTATACATACACATACTCATACTAAATTTCAGCTTTCTAGTACTAATGATCACGGAGCTAAGCCGCGGACGGACGGACGGACGGACGGACGGACGGACGGACGGACAGACGGACATGGCGAAACTATAAGGGTTCCTAGTTGACTACGGAACCCTAAAAAGGCCAAGAGCGAGTCGGACTCGCGTACGAAGGGTTCGCTACTATTTCGTAAACAATTGCAAAAAAAGCACGTTTAGCAATTTCAACATTACTTAGATCTGTAGGCCTATGATGGTTGCGTTTATCACGTGATAAATAAGTGTCAAAGCATCCGTCACGTTTTGACCAATTGCGAGTGCAAGGGACAGATGCTTTGTCACTTATTTATCACGTGATAAACGCAACCATCATAGGCCCCCTAAAAATAATAAAGATGTAAAATTTTCAAGATAAAGGTTCCACGCGGACAAAGTCGCGGGCAACAGCTAGTGTCCTACAAATTTTTCCATTGAGTTACAAAAAATGTATGGATTTTTTTACCTAAATTTCGCATTTTGTACTAAAATTGAGTAGGTACAAAATGAGGAGCTCGAAATGAAAAATAGATAATTCGACAACAAAATAAAAATTTCTGTAATTCATTTTGGAGAAATCAATGGAGGAAAAATTGTAGGACATATCGTGAAATTAGGCTCACTATAGTCAGAAGAAGCAACTTTACCAACTCAACAAACTTTATTGACGTCTGAGAAAAAAAAGAAATTGACAACAAAATAAAAATTTGCCCTTATATAAATGTTACTGAAAGCTCTCTAGTATATAATGATAATGAGGGTATTTGGTTATACAATACAGAATTTGTATTGTCTACATTAAGCCCCTGTTTTCGTTATTAACATTTCTCTTTAGAGAATACGCAACTGATTAATGTTGATAGGCAGAGGGGTTAGGTACTCATAATCATAGCTCAAGCTTTAAGTACTTAAACTAAAACGATGGCTATAAAATCTTTAGGTACTAAACCATTGGTACAAAGATCAAAGCACAAAGAAAAATTGATGCGTTACCTGGTGGAAGAGACCGGGTATCGAACCCGGTGCCTCTGGATTACCGGTTCAGATGTGAGTATAACCATATTTTTCAGCATGAAATTGACAGGAAAAAGAAACAATGCAAAGATCGCCACACAAAGCATAAAGAAAAATTCGAAAGGTTATCTGGTGTTAGGATGGTGGAGAGGTTAACACGCTGGACCAGTAAAGGTAAGGCAAGAAAGGATCCGCCAGGTGATGCGTTTAATTTTTTTGTTCGTGCTTTGGTCTTTGTATCAATGGTTTATTATAAAAAATGTGGAATGTACCCACATTAAAAAATAATGAGACATAACATGTTTCATAAATTTATCTTTCGGTAGCTAGCTAGCTCTTTTCATAAATCTAAAGCGCGGTCAACTTCGTCAACGAACGACAGGAAAGTTGAAACTTTTAATTTTGTTTTACCTCGGTCGAATAACAAAGGTCTTTTAACCTTGTGTCAGCTAAAAACTGGACCAAAATGGTTGAAATCCAAAGGTATTTATTTATTTATTCAAATTAGTTACACAGCATTCATTACAGACTACAGTATTAAACTACTTAAGGCACTGTGAACTACAAAATTACATTTTAAAAATCTTAAGTTTGATTTAGGCGACGTAACTGCGTGGCTCCGTTGCGTCGTCTCATCTGGCGCAGGATTCGGCAGATTGCCCCGAAACCGCCGAAACACAACACCCTTCGGCCAGAAGTTTGCACTTGCGATGGTGCCCTGCAGCGGCCGCGGCACGCGCACCACAAACGAGCTGAAGTGCACGTAGTGGCGGGACTGCAGCTGGTGCACCCTCAGCGAGAAGCCAGTCTTCCGGCGAACGTACTCCACCACATCGTCAGCCACGGCGGAGTGATGCAAGCGCGACATATAAAGCGCCTTACTCGGTGTCGCAAACCGATTCCCGTGAAATTTTGTTTGCAGCGGGCCTACGATGGTTACGTTTACCACGTGATAAATAAGTGACAAGCATCTGTCAATCACACTCGCAAATCACACTCGCATTTTGTCAAAATGTGACGGATGATTTGTCACCTAGGGCTTGTGCACAAATCACGTAAGATTCGATAGGGGTGAAGGGGGGGTCACGTTGGAGGGACTATAAGGATACATCACGTGTATTTTTCTACAGAGAACGAACTAAGAAAAAATCTACCTCATCAGGAGATACATTTTCTAGGTTTCGTTAAAAATACCAATAACATTTTCACTTGTTAAAAATAGCGTATCGATTTTACGAAATTCTGGTGAAAAAAATATACGTGAGATCGTGAGGGGAGGAGAGGGGGGGTAAGAACCTCACCAAATATCACCAGGGGGCGAGGGGAGTCAAAAAGTAGCCGAAAAAGCTCGCTATATGTACACAAGCCGTTATTTATCGCGTGATAAAAGCAATTAACCATCATACAGGTTCAATAATTGTATATAATTATAGATTTTTTGCCGAGTGAGTCTTTCGAAATTTTTCAGAATGGCGAAGATATAGGGGCTGAAAACGTATAAAAAATACGCTTCAGCCATTTTGACAAATGATCGCGAAGTCTACAGCTCACAGAGCCACAATATAATTGTTATTGGCCAGAAAGTCTTGTAAAGTTTTCCGGACTCATTAGGAGTTTGTGTATAATACGCGGGGTACACGCCCACGGCTCGCGGCGAAATGTTTTCGGGATTGAAGACCACACCTGAATTGTAAATTGTATGCTTTAGACTTGTAATTACTTGTACAAGGTTTAAGTCTGAGTCTGCTTACCTACATTGTTATTGTTTGAACAAAGGCTTTGTTTTTGTTTGAACAAAGTGCGGGTACATACTTATACCCTGTTTCTTTTGGTGTGTTTTAAGATACAACAGATTTTTCAGATTGGCCGAAATACCTAACTCACGTTAATTTAATGAGCGTACTCCCACAAATAACTTTATTTTATATCGGAACAACATATGGCTTGGTGGTAAGCGAAAAATGGATTCCAAATCGCAATGGCTACAGACAAGAAACTAACGGTGCCTTGTCAGTAGAAACTGCCATGCTGGCCCGCGAGTCGCTTTTTCACGTTTCGTTTGAAGGGTCCTATGTTTTAACTCTGCCATTGCTGGTCCCATGCCCGTATGAAAAAGAGGAGGGTTAGCTGGATCGTGCGGTGGTGAAATAACCCGATCATCTTTAGGCCTCAGTGGTCTCAAAATGACCTCGAAAATCCTGCCCTGGAAGGCAAGGGAATAGGTTCCCTTGCCTTCCAACTCATAGTAGGCTATGTAGTTATCTCCCAAGAAAAGTTCCATGAATAATTACACACATTAAGGTCACGACACTCAGCAATAAGGACCATGACACAAGGAGGAGGATAGTGTAAGAAAAGCAGGAAACACATGTGCTGACAAAGAGTTTTTTTAATATTACGAACATCCATACCTGAACACGGCTTAACTTATTGTAAGGGCGTTAAAGTGCATGACACATCTGGAGATATCTGCGTCTACCTGGTTCGCTACGATATATGTGACGGCGACTCGCAGAGCTTCGACTTAAGTGTGTGCTTAATTCGACTATGGACCTATTTTGATTAGGTATCTTGCGATTCAAATTTCCACCTTAAGAGAAGAACAGTGCCAGTTCCAGTGTACGACGACGAGTGAAACGTGGCTTTCTGCCTACATCTTACAACCTGTGTGTGATACCGCGTTCCCAGGGCCACTTGGAGAGCGTACTCCCGCATAGTCGTGCTGTCCAACTGTATACAGCTATTTAGAGCTTACCTGGTTAACAAACGATGAGCGAAGCGAGGAGTATCCTGTGATTAGATATCTTGAGATTACAATTTCTACCATAAGAGTAGAACAGTGCCAGTCTTCATTAGGTACAACGACGAGCGAAGCGAGGCTTTTGCTGCAAATATCTTACCTGTATGTGATACCTGTGTGTGATACTGACTGTTGAGTTTCTTTCGGCGTTTCTTCTCAACAGTGGTCTCCTCTTGTGAAATGCCGGTAGACTCAGACATGTAAAAGTGCCCTTGTGGCCTACTTGCAGAATAAAGTTCATTATTTCATTATTATTTCATTATTACCACGTTCTTCAAGATGGCTCATGCCCAGAGCCACTTGGAGAGCGTACTCCCGCATTGTTGTGCTATCCAACTGTAGAGCAGGCTCAACTACGTAGTGTCGCTGCCGCTGATCGCCACTTGAATTTGCTTTCTGTTCCACGGGTGGATCAAAGTCACTTAGGTTCGTGTATTCGTCATTATCGTCATCATTATCACCATAATCATCTTTATAACCATCATCATGATCATCATCTTTATATGTATTTCTTCGGTTCATAATATAATCTTGTGTATGTAGCTTACAGCTATTCAGAGCTTACCTGTTTACCAGACGACGAGCGAAGCGAGGAGTATCCTGTGATTAGGTATCTTGCGATTACAATTTCTATCATAAGAGTAGAACAGTGCCAGTCTCCATTAGGTACGACGACGAGCGAAGCGAGGCTTTCTGCCAATATCTTACCTGTGTGTGATACCGCGTTCTTCAAGATGGCTCATGCCCAGAGCCACTTGGAGAGCGTACTCCCGCATTGTTGTGCTGTCCAACTGTAGAGCAGGCTCGGCTACGTAGTGTCGCTGCCGCCGATCGCCACTTGAATTTGCTTTCTGCTCCACGGGTGGATCAGAGTCGCTCAGGTTCGTGTATTCAGCTGAAAAATGACGAGAACGGTTTACTAAGAAACAAATCTATAAAAGTTTTGAGTGCTCAGATGTCAAGCAACTGAGCAAATGTAAGCATTGTATCGGCAACACCATGGCGGCTGAGTTGAGATGATTTGATGTGTATTTTCACAGGTTTTTAATATTTTTTTACAGGTTTAATATGGCGTCGGACTTCACTTCGTCCTGGGTTCAAATCCCGGCAAGGGCAAATATTTGTGTGACGAACTCGAATATTTGTTTCTGAGTCATGGGTGTTATCTAGATATGTATTTATATATTTATTTATTTAAACTTTATTGCACAAAATACAAAAATAAAAGTACAAATGGCGGACTTAATGCCATAAGGCATTCTCTACCAGTCAACCATAGGGCCAAACAGAAACTAGCAGTTGGTGCTGGATCATAAAAAGCCGTGTCTAAAAACATAAAACGAGACAAAAGTCAATAAGTTTGATATATTTATATATTAACAATATATGTACATACACACATATGCATATATTATGTATATCGTCTTCTAGTACTCATAGTACAAGCATTGCTTCATTTGGAATTAGGTCGATTTGTGTCAGATTGTCCCTTAATATTTATTTATTTATAATATCAAGCAAATTTATTAATTTCTCCATACAATTATTGGTACCTATACCGGCCTGTGACGTCACTAGCTTGGAAGCCTTTTGTATGGAGCGTTTTTAGCGCTACGTAGGAATGTTGAACTTTGACGGTCAATTCTGACTTTTGAGCAGTTTAAGTGTAGTCAGTCCCATATAGACATGTTGACTAATTTTTTTTGAGGATTATGAACAATGACTACTTACAGAGGAATAAAAATTCTGCGAAATGTATCATTCGACGAAATAAGTTTTTAGGAGTCAAAGGGGATACATTTTTAACCTAAATTCGATTAAAATATACTGAGATGACAGAGATCCCGAGCACAAAGCGATATGAAACGGACTATAAAAGCTATTACCTAGTATTGACACATTTGACGACATTTAGAGTCTAACTTCCATTAATTAAACTCCATTATAAAGAAAATTTCGTCCAAAATGTATTCTAAGTCAGTACTAATTATAATTAAATGACACTGTGATTATTGTAATTATTATTACAAGTCCACAAGTTTACCTACAGAACAATGGACGCCATTAAAAGTTTAGAATTCTTGTTGCTATTATAATTCTATAGGCTCCTTTGTGTAAAGTACCTACAACAATAATACATACAACTTGATGGAAATCCTGTAGAATTTTTTATAGATCTACTATTCCAAATAATATTTTCAACTTATATCATATCACAGTAGTCAGAACGAGCAATTCTTGTGTTACATATCACTACATAGTATAACACAAAGTCGCTTCCTGCTGTCTATGTGTCCCTATGTTTGCTTAGATCTTTAAAACTACGCAACGGATTTTGATGCGGTTTTTTAATAGATAGAGTGATTCAAGACGAAGGTTTATATGTATAATTCGTGCATAATTTATCAGCATTGCAGCCGTGCGAAGCCGGGGCGGGTCGCCAGTATATGATCGACTATATCCCTGTATCAAAATTGATAAAAAACCGCCCAGCCGTTTCGGCGTGATGAGAGGACAAATCAATTTTTACCGACAGATGGCGCTGTACAGCGGGCGCCGCGCGCTCAGACAAATACTACATCGCACTGCTGTAGACTTTTTCCTAAAATGTTAATTCCTAAAAAAAAAACAGATTTTCGATATAGTATGTTTCTAGGCAACAGCACAGCCCTAACGACTTGATTAAGAGGCCTTATTCCTTTTAAAAATTTTTTTTTTCATATTATGACAAATATATTGATAATTTCAACCAACTTTTTGAAGTGAATAATAGTTTTCCCCAAGTTCTAGGTAGTAACGTAGCTATTTCATGCTTTCATTGCGTGCATTTAAAAATAAGTTGAAAAAACGAATTTTCCGCGTGAATTTTGTCAATTTCGAGTAGTGTCTGAAACAAAAATTATCAATGAAAAATTCAAACTGCAGGTTACAAATATATACCAATAAATCTCAATAGCCCCTGTTTTAGGTAGTAACATCAATAATATGTTAAGAAACATGTTTCATCATGGAGAAAAATGTCTAAAACAATCAGCATTTTAAAAGGAATAAGGCCCCTTAAACTATTGTTTATAGATCTACAGTCTACACCCATCTTGTTAAATTCCTATAACAAGTTCAGATATTATAGGTAAGGACCTACATTACTTGGCAGCGACCAAAAACAGAGACGTAATTTCATAACAGTACCGAAGCCACCGCGAGGTCACCATAACAGTATAAATTTTGATCAAAATATAATATTACTAGCTTTTGCCCGCGGCTTCGCTCGCACAGGGTCTGGAAACGTTATCTGTCTAACTTTCTACCCGTTTAATTGTTTCTTAGAATAATACAACTAATAGAAATCTACGCGCATACATAAATTTTTGGGTAGTAGATTTATATATTTCTAGGTCACGGCGTGGTATACACATGGGGCATTTATTTCCCGATGAACCGAACAAAATCATAGTCAAAAGTTTAATCTCCTTAAGGGATAGGAATCTCCTCTAACGTTTTAATCAGTATTCTCAGTTGTTACAAATAGCCGGTCAAGTGCGAGTCGGACTTACGCACAGAGGCTTCCTTACGAACTATGAAATCACTTCACATTACTAAGGAAAAGATAAAATGTACTTACTAAGTGGCAAATTTAACATTACCGTTGGAAAACTGTTTTACGTACTTTAAATACAGACTACTTTTTTATTTAATTAGTAACGTATAGTTTCAGATTACTCCCTTTAAGAACTTGTAGTAAGAGAGTAAGACACGGTATTACTTGCCAAATTCATAGTTTTAGTTCAACTGAAAATACCTAAGTACCTTATAAAATTTGATTCCCTTGAGAGTATCGACGTTTGTTTTGGCATAGGTAAACAGCCGGATCTTTTTTTTACATTATAACTTAGAAGTTTGGTTTTTTAACAACTTCAAAGGACTATAGTCGTGAGTACTTATATGGTTTTAATTTCCACTTTATTCGATAGACGGACAGACAACTAAGTGATTCTTTGAGGGTTGCGTTTTTTTCCTTTTGAGGTACGGAACCCTAACAATGCATTTTTTTTACACGAAGTTTTGTCACTCTATCCTACGTTTTGCATATAAAGTTTTTAACCTCTTCATGAGATAACTTTCCAAAAACAGAGTTTATACACGAAAATATTCCTCACATGAACTTACATCTTCCCCCTGTACTCAGACAATACTCGTACATTAAAAAAAAATCTGAAAGTAGTATTTTGACACACGGAATATGACCAGACTTACGAAACAATCTCATCTTTTCTCATCCAAACTTTCGCCTCCCATTAGACAAATTTTGGAGATAAATTTCCAAAAAACCTAAGTTTATTTTCTAAATTTTTAATGAATATTCTACATAAAAACCCGTATGCCTCTGATTCATAACATGAAAATGTTGTCACCTTCAATTTCACATGCTTAGGGGATGAAAATTAAAAAATGCATCTCTTACTTTTTAACTTAATTTATGGTGAAAAGTTGTTTGTAATGATTAACCTATGCCCGAAATATTATCACTCTTACTCAAAAAATTCCAAGCTCGCTATACAAACTGTCACCTCTCAGCGTATCCCATTAGGGGTTGAATTTTCAAAAACGCTGAAATCAATATTCTCAGTTTTTGATGAAGAGTCTACCCGCAAAATAGTGCACCTCTTACTCAAAAAAGGCACTTTTCAAAAACGCGGAATTCTCATACAAAGTTCCGAGTCCATTTAACCCGTTTCGGGGATGAATTTCCAAAAAATCTGAAACTCGTCTTCTTACTTTGCATAGAAGAACTTATACGCGAAATATTACCACTCTTACTCAAAGAATCCTATGCTCTTCATACAAATTTTCACCTCCCACTTTACCCCATTAGGGGTTGAACTTTCAAAAACGCTGAAATCGAAATTCACAGTTTTTGATGAAGGGTCTACACGCAAAAGAATGCACCCATTACTCAAAAAAGCCCCGTTTCTTAAGAAAGTTCCACTGTCCACTTAACCCCTTTCGGAGATGAATTTCCAAAAAATGCTGAAAGTCGTTTTCTTACTTTGCAAATAAGAACCTGTCCAAGAAATATTACCACTCCTACTCGAAGAATCCCAAGCTCTTCATAGAAACTTTCACCTCCCTCTTTACCCCATTAGGGGTTGAATTTTCAAAAACGCTGAAATACATGTTTTCAGTTTTTGATGATCAGTCTACACGCAAAAGAATGCACCCCTTACTCAAACAGGCCACGTTTTTCTTACAAAGTTTCACTATGCATTTAACCCCTTACGGAGATGAATTTCCAAAAATGCTGAAACCTGTTTTCCTACTTTGTATAGAAAGAGCTGTACACGAAATATTACCACTCTTACTCAAATAATTCCAAGTTCTTCATACAATCTTTCACCTCCTATTTAACCCCTTTAAAGGATGAGTTTTCAAAAATCATGAAATTAGTTTTCTTGTTTTTAGATCAAGAATCTATACACAAAGTTTTATTACTCTAACTCAAAAATTACGTAAGTTCCATACAAACTTTCAACCCCGATTTGACACCCTTAGGGGATGAGTTTTGAAAAATCCCTTCTTAGTGCTTGCTTGCATCGTATATTTGAGCTATTCTAGAAATTTGAAGTTCCTAGGTTCAGTAGTTTCGGCTCTACGTTGATGAGTGAGTCAGTCAGTCAGTCAGGACTTGTCCGTTTATATCCCAAGTAACACAAGTTGCTGTATAACTATTCACATTTGGACTATTTTAGAGCTCTTGGTGTAATAAGACTCTAATAAGAGTTCGCTGGTAGACTTTCAGCTGAATAATAGCATTCAGTACTTTTTATTCAGATTAAGTCTGATTAACAGCTGCATTACGTCCAAAAAATGTATCATTATATCGCTTCTATTCAGCTTTTACCACTTTCAGCTGCATAGTAGCATTCAGTAATTTTTATTCAGCTTAAGTCTGATTAACAGCTGCATTATGTCCACAAAAGCATCATTATATCGCTTCTATTCAGCTTTAACCGGGATTTAGACCTTTTACCTGAATAAGGGCTGTTTATTGGATAAAATTTTGCTGACAGCGGTATAACGAGGTATGTGTGAACTACTATTCCGCTGACTTTTAAGGTACCACGAGTGAACTATTATACAGTCAATAGGCGTATAATGGATGAAATGTGGTTTATTATACTGCGTAATGCTGACCGTATTTACCGCTAACCAACCTTTATACTGCCGTTGATATAGTCTACATAGGGGCTGTTTAAACATTCACTAGATGCCTAAATGCTCTTTAAAGGTACACTAATGTACCGGTATACCGGTTGTTACTTAATAGTAGTTCACAAAAGTAACTTCCATCAGACTTTGTCTGAATAAATGAGTAGGTGTGGACCTTTGTGCAGTAAATGAAGTAAATGTGGTACTTAAATCAGTTTATTTATCTGTTGATGGCTGAGAAACGGATTTTGCTCCACTAAAGTAAAATAACAAAGAATAATTTGTATTGCACTAAAAGTATCCAAGAGGCTTAAATGTGGATTCCTAAATTGCTATATAAGACCTGTTTAAATGTTCACGGCAAGGCTAAATACCGAGCATGTGAATTATTAAACATAAACAAAACAGGTTATAGCTGATTACAGTTCACGTGTTGAATTTTACACAGTTTTTTGCTAATTAGCAGAACACAAGTGACCTACAAAATAGCCCTTAGCAAGAATTTGAATGTATAATGGTTCACATCGCTGCTTAGCATCAAGCCACCATTTTATACTGTGAATTTAGAAATTATCGTATCATTTTTTTCGTTTTAAGAGGATTTAGGCGTGAATACTAAACCGAAAGAACTAATGTTTACTTCCTAAAATCATTGTAATAACTTTTAACCTAATATTTACGTTTAAAGCAATAAAAAAATATTTGTAATGTTTACACCAAGGCTTATTTATATCAAATATCAGAGAAAAAAATGAATATTTTCGTGGCGCGTCAAAAATATCTTACATATTATATAGGTATAATGACAGTAAACTCCCATTCCCAATCATTTTCTTCACGTTATTGTGAAAAACAGCTACATTCCCGATGGTAAAAAAATGTGTCCTCCATTAAAAAATACTTTGTAACTTGTAACACTTGACACAATAAGTCACCATCACCTGTGCATTGACTCGAACCAATTATGTTACTGTTTGGCAATGTTTAATAAAAATAGTTTCTCATAATACAGCTCAGCGGCAGCCTATGTATGCTTAAAAGATTTATAAAGGTGCACATGTGAATAAAATTCTGAATAAAGGTTAACTAGTGCTCCCTTAGTCAGTTGGTATTCAGCCCTTATAACTCCTGTAACCCTTTATACCACCGTTAAATTGCTCTTAAGCAGCTTTAAAGCAGCAACGTGAACTTAGGGCTGAATAATTTGTGCCCATTTAAGAGCTTTAAGGTCTGTATAAGGTCTTATACAGCCCTTATACAGGTAATGTATTCAGCTTTAAGAGTAATTGACATAACTTATTCAGGTGTTATACAGACTATGTGTGTTACTTGGGATGTATAGATAGATAGATTTTAGACCCATCATATGTATGATATGGTATTGTATATACAGCTCTTCACTTACGCTTATGCGCTCTGCTCAGCATTTTCAAAGACACCTGAGCAAGCTCCCACTTAAAGCATGCTCAGGTAGTACCGAAACCGAAGTACTCACAACTCTCACAAGCCCCCTCATCCTCACCTCACCCCTGACTGCTGTCCTTCAATATTCGCTTCAGCGTCGCGTCTTTTGCCCGCTCTGAGCGAACTGAGCAAGCTCCCTCGGGGCGCGTGCTCGAGTAGAGCAATGAGCACTCACATTCCCCCGCTGACTGCTGTCTCAATCTTCGGTTCATCGTCGTACCGCTTGCCACACGCTGCTCAGAGCAAACTAAGCAAGTCCCCTCGGGGCGCGTGCTCGAGTTGAGTAAATGAATACTCACATTCCCCCGCTGACAGCTGCCTTTCAATCTTCGGTTCATCGTCGCGCCGCTTGCCACGAGCTGCTCTGAGCAAACTGAGCAAGTCCCCTCGGGGCGCGTGCTCGAGTTGAGTAATGAATACTCACATTCCCCCGCTGACAGCTGCCTTTCAATCTTCGGTTCATCGTCGCGCCGCTTGCCACGCGCTGCTCTGAGCAAACTGAGCAAGTCCCCTCGGGGCGCGTGCTCGAGTAGAGCAATGAGCGGGGTCTGTATGGTGCAGCACGCGACCAGTCGGATCACGTGCTTGTGGTAGCCGACGTGTTTGAGCATTTCTATCTCGCGGAGGAAGTCTTGTGTTTCTTCTTCTGATGCGTTTTCTGTGGAGTTCATTTAAGTGTTAATTTGGTGTGTTTTGAAATACTTAATGCCTTGGGCACCATTTTTATGTTTATATTTATACATACGTTTTATTAGTATTTGGTAAATCTTAACCCTTAAATGCTTAGTGTAAGATGCTTACATAACAAAAATATCGATATTTTTTTGAGTGATTTCATGAGGAAATTTAATCCATTCTAATATTTCTTCGCCCTAAGTTGACGGTTGTGTATTAAGAAAAGAGTTACAGTTGTTTAATCACGAGAAGGCGGAAAGGAATATGATATTTGTACATTTAATTTATGTTTCCAATTTATTAAGAAAAAATATATATATATAATTTGATTTCTCTCATAACTAGTTCACTGTAAAGCACCAAATTATCTCGTTTTTATTTAAAAAGAAAAAATCATGCATTTAAGGATTAAATACATACGAAAACTAACACAAACCTAACCTAACCGATTGATAGGTTCTACTGGATGAGCTTATTAAAATACGCCGTGTATTTAAAGATTTCAGAATTATGAAAAACGTTTAACGCTTATATTATAGCAAATATTGCATTATGACTCAATAATTAAAAGTGAAGTGTAAGTACTATGAAACAAACAAATGTACAAATGACAAATCTGAAAATTCAAGTTTAAAGACGTAGACAAAGTACTTAGTTTTTTCCTGAAACCAGGTAATTATGTTCATGATTTTATAAACATCGTTTTAAAGTACTCATTACCCAAACCATATCCCATAACGACCCAAAGGTTTGATTTGTTGTGTATGTAATTATTCTAAAAAATAAACAGTTTTGGAAAAAATATGGCTTTCGGACAAATGAAAACTAGGCGAAATGTTACGGATGTTGTACATACATGCCAGATGAGCCTAATGTGCCAGAAGGGCAATAAGTACTTTATTTAATAATATCTATCAGCGGTTCGTATATGACTAAAACTGGGGTAAAACTCGCTGGGTCCCGATTTTTTGCTATTATTTTTACTTAAGTCGAGCCATAAGGTGATTTAACGAATTTAATAAAATTGAATAATATAAATACAGCAAAATTTGCAAATGTGACTTAGTCAGTTCTCCTTCTTAACCCTTTAGATGTTAGCTTTCCGATCCGATGCAAATTGAATAGCATCCATAGACATCCATTAAATAGCTATAACTATGTCAATATCAATTGAATGAAAGGTAAGATTAATACATAATGTCTCGCGCCTAACGTATGAAAAACTCGTCAACCGTAGACAAAGTTGTCTGAGTAGCTGCTGTTACATACGCAGAGGATCATCATCATTATCTTACCTTTATTCCATTTATTTGAGGTTCGCGCCTGTTACTCTTAAACCCTTAGTGTTAAAAGGGTTCGGCAGTATTTTACAGCCAGCTGCCTACCTAACGCCACCCCTACATAAAATAATGAAATAATGAACTTTATTCTGCAAGTAGGCCACAAGGGCACTTTTACATGTCTGATGAGTCTACCGGCATTTCCCAAGAGGAGACCACTGTTGAGAAGAAACGCCTTAAGAAACTCAACAGTAAGTAATTTTTTCAGAAAGCATAAAGTACTTAACAATTACGATAATATGAACTTAACTATACGTAGTTCTCTAAGAAAACATAATATTAAAAGTGTATTTTAAGATATAAATGATAAAAAGTGTAAGAATAAAATAGAAACTACAAGAAAGCCTGACGGTTTATCACAATTTAAATACGTATAATATCAAACGTACTTGATATGCTTTCTTATTAGAACTGTGTCCCTTAAACTAGTAAGGTAGGTACAATCTAAGAAGGAGTGAGCTACGCGGTTTCTGGTTCAGGCCATGCATTTTTGTCTGTCAGATAGTCCTCTACTGTATAATATGCTTTTGACATTAGTGATTTTTTTAAATAATTTTAGAGAGATAAGCATTCCTACTTAACTTGGTTCGTCTTTTATTATCCTTAGTAGCCTTTTACGACATTCACATACAGAGTTGAAGTGGGCTATTCTCAAACCAGCACAGCGCGGCAGAGGATCTTCTATAAAACACGTCTAAAATGCAATAAAATTAACTCAAACTTGTCTGTCTAGCCGTCATAGGCAAGTGTGAAAACCGTCGCGACTTTCATTTCCTAGACAATAATTGTTTTATGTAATACATTTCTTCAAGTAATTTGATAAACCTGTTAAGCCCGTTAACGGATAGAACCAGAAACATCTTGACTAACTATTAACCGTTGCACGTGCTGGTGAAATGAGTCTCCAAATTTTTGGTAAGTCATTCGTACAAATTGGCGATTTAATTTCGTTGCAGTCCGCTAAGTTTGTTACTGCGGTGAAGTTTAAAAAGTAACTTTGATTTATTATGCGCATATTATGCGAGTTCGAAGTATCAGGTAACCGACCGAAGAAACGCTAAACGAACACCTTTTGGCCAAAATTCTTCCTTTAGGACGGTCGCTAGTTTATCAGTTGGAACTCTCAGCATGAAGAAATTAAAACTCACATCGTTGAGTCTCCAAAATCCAAATTCACGACCATCTGGATGATTGCGGTCTTCAACTCCGTGCATACTCTTAGTCTGTGATGTCTTCAGCAGTCGTAAAGTAATCTACATGCCTTTACACGGCAACCTCCTAGATAACCAGACCTAGACTGGACACATACAATATACAACTAAACCATGTCCTATAAGCATCTTGGCTGCAACGATGAGCATTTCAACACTGGGCACCACTAGTTACGCTACATGGACTCTTCCGAAGGTGCCGCTGCCTCGGAACGGGGTACCCCCCACTTATCCCCCAATATATTAGTACTCGCCTGTAAGCATCTTGGCTGCAACGGTGAGGCTTTCGCCGCCCGGCGCCACTAGTTGCGCCGCGTGGACCCGCCCGAAGGCGCCGCTGCCTATCAGGGCACCCAGGTGCACGCGTGAGCGGGGTACCTCCCACTGGTCGTTCTAAAACATAACGAAAAAGCTATGTAGGTACGTTTGACTATTATAGGTCGGACAATGTCGAATTGCATGTCATAGAATCTAGTAATATAAAATGTACGCTGCTTTTATTTTGACTTTATTATAGTTAAACAATAAAGCAAATAGTTTTAACACTTAACCTGGCAATTCTCTTTGACCATTTTTTTTCAAACCAGAATAGTTTACTTTATCCAACCTCAGTAAGGTTTGAACCATCGACCTTTCTTTTTTCTGTTTTTTCTGTTAAGGGAATGTAGCTTTTATATGATGCAATCAAAATACGCATTTGTCCTCTAATGAATAAATAATGTCACATATGCGCATTCTCATTATTACCTACCAATAAGTATTTACTTATAAATTTATTTGCTAAGCCACAGATAGTTCCTAGTAAGGTATTTCATCATCATCATCATCATATATTTAAGAGCTAGGCTCTTGTCAGTGAGTAATTTCCAGCTCATTTTTCTTTTATTTGCTCCATATATGTCCGTCTTGGTCTTGGAGATTTGGAAAAAATGGCTTTCCTTTCGGACAAATGAAAATTTGGAGAAACGTTACAGATTGATGGGAAATAAAAATTTGTGTTAGTAGTAAATTAATGTATCGAAACTTTGCCATCATTGATTTTTTTTCCCCCGGGTAAAAATATCTAAATTTCGTGTGATTTCGTTAGCAGACGTGTGTATCAATAAAATTTCCAATAATTACAAGGATTATCAATTAAAACATTACGCAGTAAACGTTCTCTTCTCCCTGACCCGTTGAAATGGCATCTGATGGGCATTTCAATTCTAGACCGACGGATTTCAAATTGTAATTAATGTACAGACATTCTATACCTGTATTTATGTAGCTTTGAATAAATTGCGACAGCTGAGCAATAAAGATTTGCATTAAAAACACATTCAGTTTATGCATTGTCGATATACCTGTGTGTAAAATACTATCATCTTAATATTGCTTGGATCTTGGGTCATAGTCAGATTTATTTTCGAGTCTTTCCTGTGGACATAGGCGAAATAAAATAATAAATTCCAGGGCCTAATTTTCAGATAAAACTCGTATGAGAGTAAACAATGTTCCCTCTTCTATAATCCGATGTAATAGCAACATAACCTGGATTCATACCTATAGAAGCTAACTTTTGACCACCGGAGGGACGACTTTTGTTTTTTGAACTGACTATGACATGAGCCTCTTACTCTTACTATTTTAATACGTTATCTCAAGAATATAACAACAATCTGATTATGACCGATATGGTCGATTGCAGATATAAAGATAAAAAAAAACTCAAGAATATAGGACTTCATCGAAAGCAAATATCATCATCTGCTGGGCAAAGGTCTCCCCAAGGAACTCCACAACGATCGGTCGTGCACCGCCCTCATCCGACGGCTTCCCGCAATCTTGACCAGTTCGTCAATAGAATTGTTCGAAATCCTTGTGAATTTTGTGAAAAACATAATAATATATATGTAACCATTGACGTGTGGTTGGCGTAGTTTGTAGTGCACCTGTCTAATGAGCCAACGGTCCCGGGTTCGAATCCCGGCAAGGACGATTTGTGCGATGGACTCGAATATTTGTGCTTGGATCATGGTTGTTCTATGTATTTAACACTTTGCACGCCGATCACGAGAATCACTCGGTACGCATTTTTTCTCTAATTCGCCGGCCATTTTAATAACTGCCATGTCTAGCTCGCCGATGACGAGTACCACTCGTGACACTTTTTTTCTTAGAGTCGCGGATAACGAATAGTACCTACTCGTGATCAGATTTCATACTGTTTGTATTAAAATATCGAACACAGTTCGTGATCCGCTTAATAGCAACGTGTAGAAGAACGTTTAAGCTACCCGCACACATACAATTTATTAACGTGAGGGTTGGGGGAAAGGCATGACGATGCGTCGCCCGCGCTGCCTCATCAGTGCGCTGCGCGGGCTACCTAACAAATCCATGTTAGAGTTTTTATTTTTTCATAAAACGAGTTCTTTTCAGCGACAGTTTTAAAATAAAATAAATATTATAAACACATTGTTTTATTTTTATCATTATAAAATACTAAAACACCTCTTAAATAAAAAAGAAATTATTCCTGTATCTAGGTTAATTATCTATACATATAAACGGACAAGTCCTGACTGACTGACTGACTCACTCATCAACGTAGAGCCGAAACTACTGAACCTAGCAACTTCCAATTTCTAGAATAGATCAAGTATACGATGCAAGCAAGCACTAAGAAGGGATTTTTCGAAACTCATCCCTTAAGGGTGTCAAATCGGGGTTGAAAGTTTGTATGCAACTTACGTAATTTTTGAGTTAGAGTAATAAAACTTTGTGTATAGATTCTCTATCTAAAAACAAGGAAACTAATTTCTGGATTTTTGAAAACTCATTCTTTAAAGGGGTTAAATAGGGGGTGAAAGTTTGTATGAGGAACTTGGAATTATTTGAGTAAGAGTGGTAATATTTCGTGTACAGCTCTTTCTATACAAAGTAAGAAAACAAGTTTCAGCATTTTTGAAAATTCATCCCTGAAAGGGGTTAAATGCACAATGAAACTTTGTAAGAAAAACGTGGTCTATTTGGGTAAGGGGTGCATTCTTTTACGTGTAGACTGATCATCAATAACTGAAAACATGTATTTCAGCGTTTTTGAAAATTCAACCCCTGATGGGGTAAAGAGGGAGGTGAAAGTTTCTATGAAGAGCTTGGGATTCTTTGAGAAGGAGTGGTAATATTTCGTGAACAGGTTCTTATTTGCAAAGTATGAAAATAAGTTTCAGCATTTTTGGAAATTCATCTCCAAAAGGGGTTAAATGGACAGTGGAACTTTCTTGGCAAACGGGGCTTTTTTGAGTAAGGGGTGCATTCTTTTGCGTGTAGACCCTTCATTAAAAACTGTGAATATTGATTTCAGCGTTTTTGAAAGTTCAACCCCTAATGGGGTAAAGTAGGAGGTGAAAATTTGTATGAAGAGCTTGGGAGTCTTTGAGTAGGTGTGGTAATATTTCGTTTATAGGTTCTTCTATGCAAAGTAAGAAGAAAAGTTTCAGCATTTTTGGAAATTCATCCCTGAAAGGGGTGCAATGGATAGTGAAACTTTATTTGAAAATCGAGCCTTTTTGAGGAAGAGGTGCATTATCTTGTGTGTATACTGATCATCAAAAACTAAGAACACGTATTTCAGCGTTTTTGAAAATTCAACCCCTCATTGGGTAAAGAGGGAGGTTAGTTTCAATGAAGACCTTGAGGTTCTTTGAGTAACATTACGTGTATAGATTCTTCTATGCCAAGGAAGAAAACAAGTTTCAGCACATTTGGAAATTCATCCCCGGAGGGGGTTAAAAGGAAATAGAACTTTGTATGAGAATCGGGCCTTTTTTGAGTAAGAGGTGCACTATTTTGTGGGTAGACTCTTCATCAAAAACTGAGCATATTGATTTCAGTGTTTTTGAAAATTCAACCCCTAATGGGATACGCTCAAAGGTGACAGTTTGTATACAGAGCTTGGAATTTTTTGAGCAAGAGCGATAATATTTCGGGCATAGGTTACCTAACCATAATACAAAAAACTTTTCACCATAAATGAAGTTAAAAAGTATGAGATGCATTTTTTAATATTCATCCCCTAAGTATGTGAAATTGAAGGTGACAACATTTTCATGTTATGAATAAGAGGTATGCGGGTTTTTTTGTAGAATATTCACTAAAAATTGAGACAATAAACTTAAGTTTTTTATGGAAATTTATCTCCAAAATGGGTCTAATGGGAGGCGAAAGTTTGGTTGAGAAAAAATGAGATTGTTTTCGTAAGTTTGGTCATATTCCGTGTGTCAAAATACTACTTTCAGACATTTTTGAAATGTACGAGTATTGTTTGAGTAAAGGGGGAAGATGAAAGTTCTTGTGAGGAATATTTTCGTGTATAAACTCTGTATTCATTTTTGGAAAGTTATCTCCTGAAGAGGTTAAAAACTTTATATGTAAAACGTAGGATTGAGTGTTAGGGTTCCGTAGGTACCTCAAAAGGAAAAACGCAACCCTCAAAGGATCACTTAGTTGTCTGTCCGTCTATCAAATAAAATGGGAATTAAAACCATATAAGTACTCAGGGCTGTAATCCTTTGAAGTTGTTAAAAAACCAAACATTAAGTTATAACGTAAAAAAAGATCCGGCTGATGGTTTACCTATGCCACAACAAACGTCAATACTCTCAAGGGAATCAAATTTTATAATGTACTTAGGTATTTTCAGTTGAACTAAAACTATGAATTTGGCAAGTAATTACGTGTCTTACTCTCTTACTACGAGTACAATATAGGGGGTAATCTAAAACTATACATTACTAATAAAAAAGAAAAGTAGTCTGTATTTAAAGTACGTAAAACAGTTTTCCAACGGTGACGTTTATTTTATATTTTCCTTAGTAATGTCGTAATGTGCAGTGATTTCATAGTTCGCAAGGAACCCTCTGTGCGCGAGTCCGACTCGCACTTGACCTGCTATTTGTATTATCTGAGAACACTGAATTAAACGTTAGAGGAAATTCCTACGAGGCCTTATTCCTTTTAATTTTTTTTTTATATTATGACAAATATATTGATAATTTCAACCAACTTTTTGAAGTAAATAATACTTTTCCCCGAGCTCTACGTTAGTTATTTCATGCTTTCATTGCGTGCAGTCGAAATAAGTTGAAAAAACTAATTTTCCGCGTGAATTTTGTCAATTTCGAGTAGTTTTTGAAACAAAAATTATTACTGAAAAACTCAAACTGTAGGTTTCAAATATATACCAATAAATCCCAATAGCCCTGTTCTAGGTAGTAACATCAATAATATGTTAAGAAACATGTTTGATCATAGAGAAAAATGTCTAAAACAATCAGCATTTTAAAAGGAATAAGTCCTCTTAAGGTGATTAAACTTTTGACTATGATTTTGTTCGGTTCATCGGAAAATGAATTGCCCCATGTGTATACCACGACGTGATCTAGAAATATATAAATCTACTATCCAAAAATTTATGTATACGTGCATATTTCTATTAGTTGTATTATTTTAAGACACAACAAAGCGGGTAGAAAGTTGCACAGATAACGTTTCCAGACCCTGTGCGGGCGAAGCCGCGGGCAAAAGCTAGTTATTTTATATATAATATCACCGAAAATCGCCGGCGAACCATAGGTGGCACCTTAAAAAATGTGCGGCGTTCTTGGGAAAAAGAGCATCACGAGCGGTGCCCGTGATCAGCTGTTGGAGCGCGGTACCGATTATAACTTACGGCGTGCAAAGTGTTAAGTATACATTTATCTACTGTGTTATGGACACTAGACGACGATAAACATACTTATCCATGACCCAGGCACAAATATTCGAGCTCATCACACAAATATTTGCCCTTGCCGGGATTCGAACCCAGGATCGCCGGCTCAGTAGGCAGTTGCTTAACCACTGCGCCAGCTGCGTCGTCAAATATATGTGTTATATATGTGTATCGTCGTCTAGTATCCATACCAAAGGCCTTCTTGAGCTTAACTTGGGACTGGATAGATTTGTGCGAGGTTACTGATATATTTATTGTACTAGGTACTTATTGTACAAAATCCTTGTTAATTTTGTAAAATTCATAATACAAACAATTTCTAATACTAATGCCTCTGTGAGCTGTAACTGTATACAAATTATCGCACTTACTCACAAAATTTCACGAGTTTGTTGAAATCTGAACATCCGGATACGGGAGATAAGAAAGAATTTTTGGCCAAGCTGATAGGGAGACACTTCGCTCGGTCGCTCAATGATTGACGGACTTACCTCGCTATCTTTCAGGACATACAGTGGGCTCTCTTCCATCTGTCCTCTTCTTAATGGCGGCTGGGCGTTTCTGCGGACAAGAAAAAATATCCATTAAAAAACTAGGTAACATTCAGTTCCTAAAATTTCGTAAGACCAGAACGAAACTAGATTTGAATGGAAAAATGAGGAGTGGTTTCCCCTCAATAATATGAGATAGTTATCTGTGTTGTATACCTGTCGCATCTCTAGTGAGTTGCGTAGTACGAGCCTTTCAGTTTGGGGGTCAGGGTTGAGGCAGGCCAGTATTATCCTCACGTGACCAAGAATCGGGGTTAACCGATGTGATCTTAAGTAAGCGAGCCTATATGTCGATAAAAGAGGGCATTTTTCAAAGTGTACTCGAGTGTACACGATCGATGGTCGCATCCAACGCTGCTCTTCCAAAAGCTTCTTCGTTCCCTCATTTTTGAAAACTTCAATCTTTTTTGACACACCACCACCTATTTTGTTTGGCACGCGATAGCTATGACAGGTACCTGAAAACATAATTATAGAAAGTCCAAGAATTCACTTCTAAAGCCAATTATAAAATATTGGCATACCAAAAATTTACTTCTTATGAAAAAAATGGCGTCACATGCCCGACGTTTTGGTGGAATGCCCGTATTTTGCCTCCAGTGTACAAACCTACAGTAAACTGTGTGCAACGCAGGGAAAATTCCTTTTGTAATAGGTATATTACGTACATACTTTTTAAGTAAATGTATGATGGGGCTATCGGCTTTGAGTAAACAAAATTTTGCACCGATTATCACAAGTTGCGTAGATTCTTCTGGAGAGAGATGGAGTTTACGCCACATTCGAGATAGCCATACGCACGCAACATTGCGACGAGTAGTGATGCGCCACGCGATATCGATGTTTAGGTTCGCTGACCTTATCCCTTTAATCTCCAACGAACATTGTTAATATCTTTGTCAGGGGTGCGTATTTTCTCACATAACTTTTTAAGTCCTATTATCTGAAGTCCGAAAATATTTCTCATACTATTTTATATCATAATGATCACTCTTCATAATTTTTTTTAATACTAACGATTGAAACTCATAATCATCAGAACTCATAAGATCACTAATCATACAACTTGTTTATACTAATATTTTTTTTTCATATATTTTCTTACACTACTAATCTAACTCCTAATCATCAGAATTCATAATCATCCGAATTCATAATCATCAAAACTCATAAAATCAACACTCATACACCTTGTTCATACTAATATTTGAACCACTACCAGGAAAATAGATTGGATTACAAAATTTGAACGAGCGAGCGAGCGAAGCGAGCGAGCAAAACCTTTCAGAGCAGATCCGACGTGGCCGGGTTAGGTTAGAAGGGCAGGCGGGAGCGAAGCGTAGCGAGCTCCCGCCTGGCCTTCGAGGTTATTTTTTTTTTCGTCCCGAAAAAAAGGCTTGCTTATATTCATACTATGTTTACATACAAGAACAACCCACCGAACCACTACCAGGAAAATAGATTGGATTACAAAATTTGAACGAGCGAGCGAGCGAAGCGAGCGAGCAAAACCTTTCAGAGCAGATCCGACGTGGCCGGGTTAGGTTAGAAGGTCAGGCGGGAGCGAAGCGTAGCGAGCTCCCGCCTGGCCTTCGAGGTTATTTTTTTTTTCGTCCCGAAAAAAAGGCTTGCTTATATTCATGGTTCCATATTGGGTTGCATAAATTTTTAAGCCATAATGTCGGTGTGCATAACCACTTTTGTCATAAAAATCTTTCCGCATAAGTGTGTTACGCATTAATTGATCCGCATACATTTTATGACCATAATGTCTGTATGCATAAGTAAGGAATGCCATATACTTTTGGAGCATATGAACCTAAATCATAATCTTTTAACGCCATAATGTTTTTATGCATATCATATTTTGGCGCATAATACTGAACAACATACAGTGAGTACCTACTAATTATAACATTTTACATGTGAGTAGTCTTATCACTTCTATTTTACGATGCGTAGGTATGTATATGTCATTTATAAATAAAGCATGTTGATTAATTGTTTTTTCCCTGATCAATCTACATATCATGCGCTTTTTTAACCGAACCTAACCTAACCTACTTTTCTGGCCGATGTTCGTATTCATAGGTTCACAGTTCTAACCTAACCTAACCTACAACTAACCTAACCTAACCTAACCTACTTTTCTGGCCGATGTTCGTATTTATAGGTTCACAATTCTAACCTAACCTAACCTACAACTAAGAGGTCAGTGTGGAGAAGGATTTCTTAATGCGGGGGGCTTCGCCCCCCCGTCCCCCCTTTTTGTTTTTCTGCTTGTGTAAGTTTTGTATCATTATTTCAAATGTTATATTTTTGGTACATGTGATATAACTTATACTATATAATGTCTATTTCCATTAATAATTATGAAAGCCATAATTTATGCGTTGCTCTTCTTTGTACTATCAATTATTATGACATTCAATAATATGATTTGAAATTTTGTGCCATACTAAATTATGCTTATGAACAGCCTGCCGAACAACAATTATGAGGTAAATTTTTTATGCAATTAACAATTTATGACAAATAACATGTATGAGGATAGCCATTATGCGAAATGAGTTATGACAATCGAATTTATGACAAGAATTTTTATTCCACTAGAGGTGATCCCTATATTCATACTGTTTACATACAAGAACAACCCACCGAACCACTACCAGGAAAATATATTGGATTACAAAATTTGAACGAGCGAGCGAGCGAAGCGAGCGAGCAAAACCTTTCAGAGCAGATCCGACGTGGCCGGGTTAGGTTAGAAGGTCAGGCGGGAGCGAAGCGTAGCGAGCTCCCGCCTGGCCTTCGAGGTTTTTTTTTTTGCGTCCCGAAAAAAAGACTTGCTTGTATTCATACTGTTTACATACAAGAACAATTTCCATAATGTTACCGTTATGAAAAACAATATTATGAGTTCAAATAATTTCTAATGAATGCCATTATGAATAGGAAAATTATGATAATTGTCTGTTATGAAGTAGTAGTTATGAAAAAAAAAATTATGAGTTTTAACATTTCTTAGTAATGACATTATTAAGAAAAAAAGTATGATAACTGACTGTTATGAGTTCCGATGGTAGTAAAATAAAAGTATGAAGAAAAAAAGTATGAGGAAAAAAATTATGAAGAGTGATTGTTAGGAAGAAAAATCGGTAGTAAAATGAAAAATAGGAATAAAAATTTTATGAGAGCCAATATCCCCTTTGTCAGTGGCAAAGAAGATTGAGAGAAAATTAAAAACAATTTTAAGAAGATTTTTGGACACCTGTAATTCCTTAGTAAACATACAGCAATTCGGACGGATGATGTACTTATTATATAATCAGGATAGATTGCTGCTTATACTCGTGCTTATGCTTGCTTCACTTCAGGTAAGTTAGTTTGATCCTGTAATTGTTTTTAGCGTGTGCTGTCCCACTGCTGGGCAATAAATAATTATTCCTGAACGTCAAATTGATATGACCTCCGTTTTAACTATAAGTAAGTACACAAGAAAACGGGTGGCGTTTGTACACAGATGGTTGTAATAAATATATACATACCTATATATATATTGACGTGACAACGTCTTAATTTAGGTTGCGCTCGGAGTCACTCATGAAAAAATGTAACGCCCGCTCACGGTTGATGAGTGAGAGAGACAAAATATATTGACGTGACAACGTCTTAAATTAGGTTGCGGCTCGGAGTCACTCATGAAAAAGTGTAACGCCCGCTCACGGTTGATCGCTCACGGTTGATGAGTGAGAGAGACAAAATATATTTCTATAGTTAAAATTTGTGCAATTCTTATTTTCATTCATCGAGCATTACTGTAACAAGAGGGAAGAGGGCGGAAGAGGGAAGAGGGAAGAGGGAAGAGGGAAGAGGGAAGAGGGAAGAGGGAAGAGGGAAGAGGGAAGAGGGAAGAGGGAAGAGGGAAGAGGGAAGAGGGAAGAGGGAAGAGGGAAGAGGGAAGAGGGAAGAGGGAAGAGGGAAGAGGGAAGAGGGAAGAGGGAAGAGGGAAGAGGGAAGAGGGAAGAGGGAAGAGGGAAGAGGGAAGAGGGAAGAGGGAAGAGGGAAGAGGGAAGAGGGAAGAGGGAAGAGGGAAGAGGGAAGAGGGAAGAGGGAAGAGGGAAGAGGGAAGAGGGAAGAGGGAAGAGGGAAGAGGGAAGAGGGAAGAGGGAAGAGGGAAGAGGGAAGAGGGAAGAGGGAAGAGGGAAGAGGGAAGAGGGAAGAGGGAAGAGGGAAGAGGGAAGAGGGAAGAGGGAAGAGGGAAGAGGGAAGAGGGAAGAGGGAAGAGGGAAGAGGGAAGAGGGAAGAGGGAAGAGGGAAGAGGGAAGAGGGAAGAGGGAAGAGGGAAGAGGGAAGAGGGAAGAGGGAAGAGGGAAGAGGGAAGAGGGAAGAGGGAAGAGGGAAGAGGGAAGAGGGAAGAGGGAAGGGGGAAGGGGGAAGAGGGGAAGAGGGAAGAGGGAAGAGGGAAGAGGGAAGAGGGAAGAGGGAAGAGGGAAGAGGGAAGAGGGAAGAGGGAAGAGGGAAGAGGGAAGAGGGAAGAGGGAAGAGGGAAGAGGGAAGAGGGAAGAGGGAAGAGGGAAGAGGGAAGAGGGAAGAGGGAAGAGGGAAGAGGGAAGAGGGAAGAGGGAAGAGGGAAGAGGGAAGAGGGAAGAGGGAAGAGGGAAGAGGGAAGAGGGAAGAGGGAAGAAGAGACGGACATAATTTTTTCTTAAAAATCGATATGGGTGTCATCTCCAAGGTTCCTCGGGGTTACGTTACGTTACGGGGTTACAACAACAACAATAATAATGGCTATGATTGTGTTATAGCTTAGATTGACAATGTATGATTATTACAAATAAAATATCTATCTATCTATCTATCTACGATTACGAAAATGACATCCATTTTGAAATCCAAGATGGCGGACATTATTTTTTCTTAAAAATCGATATGGGTGTCATCTCCGAGGTTCCTCGGGGTTCCGATTACGAAAATGACATCCATTTTGAAATCCAAGATGGCGGACATTATTTTTTCTTAAAAATCGATATGGGTGTCATCTCCAAGTTTCCTCAGGGTTCCGATTACGAAAATGACATCCATTTTGAAATCCAAGATGGCGGACATTATTTTTTCTTAAAAATCGATATGGGTGTCATCTCCAAGGTTCCTCGGGGTTCCGATTACGAAAATGACATCCATTTTGAAATCCAAGATGGCGGACATTATTTTTTCTTAAAAATCGATATGGGTGTCATCTCCGAGGTTCCTCGGGGTTCCGATTACGAAAATGACATCCATTTTGAAATCCAAGATGGTGGACATTATTTTTTCTTAAAAATCGATATGGGTGTCATCTCCAAGTTTCCTCAGGGTTCCGATTACGAAAATGACATCCATTTTGAAATCCAAGATGGCGGACATTATTTTTTCTTAAAAATCGATATGGGTGTCATCTCCAAGGTTCCTCGGGGTTACGATTACGAAAATGACATCCATTTTGAAATCAAAGATGGCGGACATAATTTTTTCTTAAAAATCGATATGGGTGTCATCTCCAAGGTTCCTCGGGGTTCCGATTACGAAAATGACATCCATTTTGAAATCCAAGATGGCGGACATTATTTTTTCTTAAAAATCGATATGGGTGTCATCTCCGAGGTTCCTCGGGGTTCCGATTACGAAAATGACATCCATTTTGAAATCCAAGATGGTGGACATTATTTTTTCTTAAAAATCGATATGGGTGTCATCTCCAAGTTTCCTCGGGGTTCCGATTACGAAAATGACATCCATTTTGAAATCCAAGATGGCGGACATTATTTTTTCTTAAAAATCGATATGGGTGTCATCTCCAAGTTTCCTCGGGGTTACGATTACGAAAATGACTTCGATTTTGAAATCCATTTTTTTCTTTTTTGACGGAAGAGGGAAGAGGGAAGAGGGAAGAGGGAAGAGGGAAGAGGGAAGGGGGAAGAGGGAAGAGGGAAGGGGGAAGGGGGAAGGGGGAAGGGGGAAGGGGGAAGGGGGAAGGGGAAGGGGGAAGGGGAAGGGGGAAGGGGGAAGGGGGAAGGGGGAAGGGGGAAGGGGGAAGGGGGAAGGGGGAAGGGGGAAGGGGGAAGGGGGAAGGGGGAAGGGGGAAGGGGGAAGGGGGAAGGGGGAAGCACAATGTTTTAGTAAACAAAATATATTTCTATAGTTAAAATTTGTGCAATTCTTATTTTCATTCAATTCCTTGTTCCTATTGTGCAATTTAATAATATTCATATCAATAAATATTCTACCGAGAATAAGACGTTGTCACGTAAAATCTTCCTTCGCCCGTAAAACCGACTTTACAGGCAACCATTTTTTTTATATTTATTACACCTACCGAGTTCTTACTAAAAATTTTCAAAAAGCTAGAATAGGATCTTAATGAATGAAAACTAAAGCTTTCAAAACCACTAACAGGCTATTTCAAATGTGCTAAATAAGACAGCTGTTAAAAAAGAAACCAAACAATTCCAACTATAAATACGTACATTGCTTATAACACATTCATTAATCAAGCTACGCGTAACTAGACTCATTAATGCCAAATCCAAAAACAAATCAAATCATTTCCTCAATAATATCGATATAATTGACCTGTCATCACAACACTAAAGGTCATGTCACAGGTCAACTCGCGCGCCGATCGGTGTTCTAACCAGTGACGCAACTCTTACGCAACGTACCATACTAGTCCGTTCCCAGACATACACACAAAACTTATACACACTATACAACTTTAAAACAAGGCAATACAGTCTCCACAACACAAACTACGTGTAAATGAAAGTTGGTAAATGTACAATCTTGTTTTGCAGCTGGTTTTAAATCTTATGGCTTCGGCGAAAGATGTGTGTGTAGTAGTTTTCGAGGTGTAAGTAGTATGTGGTCACCTGACCAGCTGATGTGAACATCGCAAGGTACAGTTACGGCTTTTGTTTCGACAACATTGTATGTTGCTGTTTTTTTGTCTGTATGGTTGGGATAAAACAATCAACTTGCGGCCAGCGGGCATGGGCTTGCTAAGCTTATGGACTAGTATCAGTTGTGACTACTTACTTATTGTGTAAAATATTTGAGGCCTGTATAAAAAGATAAGTTGGTAAAGTTGAAGATTAAAAAACCAGCCAAGTGCGAGTCGGATTTGTACCATCAAATCAAATAATTTACGGGTTAAGTTTGCACTTGATATGTATGGCGCTGGCTTGGCGCTGGATACAAATAAGGTGTTAAGTTAACGCATCACGTTTGTTGTATGGGAGCCACGCTTATTTTTTTTATTCTGTTTTAGTATTTGTTGATATAGCGGCAACAGAAATGCATCATCTGTGAAAATTTCAACTGTCTAGTTATCACGGTTCATGAGTTACAGCCTGGGGACGAAAAGACAGACAGACAGACAGTGAAGTCTTAGTAGTAGTTAAGCCAAATATGTTTAGGCCATTAAAAATTATGCGAAATAGATAGGACCCATATATTACTTAGTTTTCAGGCAAATGCAACATGGCACGTATTAACGCAGTATATCACTGCAATAACCATAAATAAGTCTTGTAAGTCAAAGTAGTCATGCGCAAAGGATTCAATAGATCAAGTACGAAAGGGATCAAGTCTCTTATGATTACTGTGGCGCTTACGCTCATTTAATGAGGTGACGGGAGTTCTTGTTGCGTCGGCGCACCTGTGGCCCTTCTCCTGCGTTAAGGCTCATCAGTACCTCTACCATGAGTTGCTTTCGAAATCTTTCGATACGCTCACCATGCTCGCTTGCGAGGAAACGTGCTTCGAATCGAGCTACTACTACACTCACAAAGTGTGGTAGTGTGAGTTCAAAACCAATGAATCTGTCTCTTTTTAACTAAACTTAAGAGAATGAGTAAGAGCCAAAATAAAAAATGGCGGATATACGGTAGCGAGTATCGTTTACGGAACGTCGCAAATTCGGCACCATGAGATTCAAATCTGACAGGTCCACCTCGAAACTATCGAAAAATACGCTAACGAGTGCAGTTTAAACTCTCACTGCCAAATCGAAGGGTGAAATCATATTAGAATTTTTGTTTTATAAAGTTTTTCAATTATTAGTGATCCAAATAATGCCTGCAAGACATTAGCGAAGGCTATAATAATATGAAGAATAACCACGCTATTCAGAAACGTGAGTGTAAATTGGCATTAAGTTATGTACAAAGTGTTAGGTAAATCCACTGTGTGAAAAAATTAACTTTTCAGTCAAAGATGTGCCCCGAACCGAACACAAAGTGCGAGCCAAAGCGTACGTGACTGATTGTCAATGAAAGTGTCGGCGAAATTGTGTTTTGGCTGGAGGATACAGTTGCTTTTTGGATGTGGGTCCATCGTTGGTCCGAGGAGCCTTCATTCAGCCTTCTTCACTTCTATACAATGCTACTGGAAAAGGTCTACTGTCTAAAGTAGGGGCTACTCTGAAGAACATCACTGTGCAGCAGCTGTCCAAAAAAGAAGTGCCTGACAGACCAAGTTCATCGGCATTATATATGAATTAATTTCAGAAGCATAAAAGAGGAAATTAGACAACTTACAATTGCTATAATTTCAACATACTGTATTATACATTACTCATTACACTCTTTTAACATTGATCAAGACAAAAATAGACAAAGACAAGTTTGTTGAAACAATGAAAAAAACATTCACAGACTCCGGCAATAAGGAACAGAAGAAGCTAGTAGTAAGTAAGTAGTAGAAAGAACAGCTTGTGGTGTGAAATGAGAGATGGCCGTATCACAATTAAAGCTTCGAAGGTACATACACCAGATGGTGTGATAAATATCATATAATGAAAAATGTGCATACAAAACAAAAGTCTATTTTATCCGCTAGCGTGTAAAATTAATTTGTATTTCAAAACAATGATTGTGAATCTCTTTACTTGTATGCTTTTGTCTTGTTCATATCATTTGGGTTTGAGTATGGTATCTTAAATTTGTAATGGTAGGCCTTATACTTTTTTGAATGTATTATTCTCATATTTTGACAAATATATTGATAATTTCAACTAACTTTTTAAAGTGAATATTACTATTCCCTGAGTTATAGATTGTTTCAACATAGCTATTCAATGTTAGCTCATTAATATTAATTTAACATTACTGGATTAATTTTACTTATAAACATGACATAGAATTAATTTTTATTTTGATGTGTACCTACACAATTTTTTGGTATTAGAATTATATCGATATATTGATCGTAACTACACTATTGTGTACTTACATATTATTTATTATCCAGACATTCATTTATTTAATGTCTATTGTATTGATTTACTATTATCATTTTGTTTAATGATCACATTCCGAAGAGTAATATAAACTGACATGTACTTGTATTTATAAGAAATGAGTAATGGTGTGATAAATAAACTTAACTAAACTAAACTAAACAAGCTTTAATGTCAGGAAGCCTCGAACAATGAATATACACAATGTAATCTGTTTAAATTGTTTTATTTAAATAATTTTATGTTTTATAATTTTTTATTTCTTTTGCAACATAATAACATCTTGTATGTAATCACAAATTAATAAAACAGCTTCTAATCAATTTTGTTATCTCTACAACCCAAAAAATGAAAATACTTATTTAACTTTCTACCAAAAGAATATTATACATTACATTCAGTCATAATTTAGGTACTTATTCTTACATATACTTCAATAGTTTATATAGATCACTATAAAATTATACTGAACAACAAAAGTTTCTTTTCAATTAAAAACACACATTATTTTTGAGACTGTAATTGTTCAACATTTGTCGGAGTCCGTAATGCTTAATGATGAAATAGCTATGAACGAACGGTGACAAATGAACAGTATTTCTCTCAGACGTTTTAACAATGCCTGACTTCATTAGCAATGGCTTTTTAATGCAGGTATTTGAGGACCTGTAATAGATTTCTTCATCTGCTTTTTGGTAATTCTGAAAAATAAATATTCAAAATAAGTAACATTGGTTAGGGTACAAAATTATATAAATAATATTATGATTTTTTTTATAAACAGATATCATACCTCAAGTCTCAATTATTTGTAGTATTAGGTATAACATCATCTTTCAGTGTGCCGTCTCTAGCAATCTTTTTAACCATGAAATTTTGTTGACATCCTTATGTATGAAAAGTATCTTCTAAAGCCCATTTTGTACCTCATGTAGTTGTCTTTTTCCATCTGAAATTTAACATCATAGCTGACATACCAACAATCTAATATTATATTTAACAAAACAGCACAGAAACTATAAAGAATATTTTTTTGTAATCCTAGAGTGCATTCCTAGAGTACATTCAAGAGGTTAGGAATTCATCATCATCATCATCAGCCTATTCTTGTCCACTGCTGGACATAGGCCTCTCCAACTGCACGCCATTGTAAGCGATCCTCAGCTACTCTCATCCAGCTTTTGCCAGCTGTTATTTTGTTTTGTTCTATGTAAACTTATAGTAGGTAAGTAATAGCTGGTATGTAACTTCTATGATCTTCACACATAATTCATTTTAATGTGATAAAATGGCATTTGGATGTCTCCGAGCCAAGTATCTCCACATTTTTCGCCTTGTGCGTGTTAAACAAACAGTGTCATAGATAACACATTGCGGCACCAGTTAGGTATACAGCATACGCCATTATATCCAATAATTTTGAAGAAAGTCGATGAATTCCACTCTTGTACTTATATTAAGTAAGACAAAACAAAAATCAAGTGTTTATTTCTTATTTATTACATTTGACGTCTAGTATAGGGTTGCCAACTCCAAACAAAATTAACCCCAAATCTGAATTTGAAACTAAAATCCGCTCCAGACCTTCCGATCCGATCCAATTTAGCGAAGCAATCGGATACTATGTAGTACAATTGTCCGATTTATCGGAAGAAATCGGATAATGTGTAGTACAAATTGTATTTTTTCCGATAAATCGGATCGGATCGAAGGTCTGGGGCGGACGGACGGGCGATGCAATGACGCGTGTTAAGTTTTTAGTTTTTAAAATATATGCTGTCATCTGTCTTGTTGTGGTCTTTATATAAAACTCAAATAGAAAACATTATATATCTTGTTTGTGTTTATTTTATTGCCATTCCAATGGTTTACTGAGTTCTTACAACTTCCAAATTCCACTGCTGGGTCCAACATTCGTTCCCCACTTCAATATACACCCATATAATATTTAAATATTTTTTTCTGTATGTGAAGAAATATAAGAAAATACATAAAATAACCCTAATCTATGACAACTATGTCTGCATAGATATTTAATCTTCAACCTATCCGTAAAAAAAATAAGCTGTCAATAATTTTAAAGCCCAACGTCATTCGTTTTTTAGGGTTCCGTACCCAAAGGGTAAAAACGGGACCCTATTACTGAGACTTCGCAGTCCGTCCGTCCGTCCGTCCGTCCGTCTGTCACCAGGCTGTATCTCAACAACGGTGATAGCTAGACAATTGAAATTTTCACAGATGATGTATTTCTATTGCCGCTATCACAACAAATACTAAAAATAAAATAAAATAAATATTTAAGGGGGGCTCCCATACAACAAACTTGTTATAGATTATATATATGTATGTATAGGTACGGAACCCTTCATGCGCGAGTCGGGCTCGCACTTGCCCAATTTTTTTTTTAATTAGACACCAGTCTAAAACACGTTCCAAACCTTCCGATCTGATCCAATTTATCCGAAGCAATCGGATATTGTGTAGTGCAATTGTCCGACTTATCAGAAGAAATCGGATAATGTGTAGAGCAGTTGTTAGGACATTTCTTCCGAGAAATCGGATCGGATCGGAAGGTCTGGAGCAGGTTTTAAGTAACATATACATTGCGTCATAATTTTAGACTTAAAACTTTTTAGAATAAGTATTTTTTTTAATTATTAATAATAACTTCTGGAAAAATATAAAAACAGTGATTAAGTCCTCTTTTTAAGCGGAATACAGAAAAGTAATAAAATTGTAGTATTAAAAATATGAAAAGCAATCGGACAATGTGTAGTGCAATTGACAGCACTTCACATTGTCCATTGTTTCGATTTACGCTATTGTGATTTGTAACATTAAGTCATATAATTTGTTTTATTATATATGAAGGGGATTTTCAAAAAAAAAATGTTTAGTTTTAGGGGTTTTAACTTCGGGTTTAAGGGTAATTTTGTTTGGAGTTGGCAACCCTAGACGTCACATGCACTATAATTTCATGCACTACGATTTCTAATTCAAGACCAAAAAAACTACCACAAGGTTGCCACTACAATAAAATATTTTTACAATAGTAAATTCCTTTTTCTTTTTTAAACGCTAAGATAATTTATTTATTGGTAACTTTAACTCTATGTTTTAACAAAATAACTAGAGGAGAAGAATTACGAGAGGAGATAATAAAAACTTAAACATCGGAGATTTTTGGTACAAAATCTGGTATTGTACTTGTAACATTGTGCATTTGGTGCAAGCCAAGAAACAAACTCAGATGTCATTTAAATGTTGTCAATTTTGACAGTGACGTATCTGTCGTAGTTTTTTTGGTCTTGAATTAGATTTTAAATAAAAAATAAATACTTGTTTTGTCTTACTTAACATAAGTACAAGAGTGGAATTCATCGACTTTCTTCAAAATTATTGGATATAATCGCGTATGCTGTATACCTAACTGGTGCCGTAATGTGTAATCTATAACGACACTGTTTGTTTAACACGCACAAGGCGAAAAATGTGGAGATACTTGGCTCGGAGACATCCAAATGCCATTTTATCACATTAAAATGAATTATGTGTGAAGATCATAGAAGTTACATACCAGCTATTACTTACCTACTATAAGTTTACATAGAACAAAACAAAATAACAGCTGGCAAAAGCTGGATGAGAGTAGCCGAGGATCGCTTACAATGGCGTGCAGTTGGAGAGGCCTATGTCCAGCAGTGGACAAGAATAGGCTGATGATGATGATGATGAATTCCTAACCTCTTGAATGTACTCTAGGAATGCACTCTAGGATTACAAAAAAATATTCTTTATAGTTTCTGTGCTGTTTTGTTAAATATAATATTAGATTGTTGGTATGTCAGCTATGATGTTAAATTTCAGATGGAAAAAGACAACTACATGAGGTACAAAATGGGCTTTAGAAGATACTTTTCATACATAAGGATGTCAACAAAATTTCATGGTTAAAAAGATTGCTAGAGACGGCACACTGAAAGATGATGTTATACCTAATACTACAAATAATTGAGACTTGAGGTATGATATCTGTTTATAAAAAAAATCATAATATTATTTATATAATTTTGTACCCTAACCAATGTTACTTATTTTGAATATTTATTTTTCAGAATTACCAAAAAGCAGATGAAGAAATCTATTACAGGTCCTCAAATACCTGCATTAAAAAGCCATTGCTAATGAAGTCAGGCATTGTTAAAACGTCTGAGAGAAATACTGTTCATTTGTCACCGTTCGTTCATAGCTATTTCATCATTAAGCATTACGGACTCCGACAAATGTTGAACAATTACAGTCTCAAAAATAATGTGTGTTTTTAACCTTTTGACCGCCACAGTCGGCTGTGGCCGTCAACAAAAAATCGTGCCCCTGACGCCACGTCGGCCACAGCCGTCCAAATTTCAATGATCAAAAACTTTGTAATTCTAACCGCTACAAGTATTTTTCAATCCCTGTTGATTTTGGGGCACATCTTTTTTTTTTTTACTCTGGCGTCAGTGGCACGGTAAATTGCTAGATCGCTTGGCGGTCAATAGGTTAATTGAAAAGAAACTTTTGTTGTTCAGTATAATTTTATAGTGATCTATATAAACTATTGAAGTATATGTAAGAATAAGTACCTAAATTATGACTGAATGTAATGTATAATATTCTTTTGGTAGAAAGTTAAATAAGTATTTTCATTTTTTGGGTTGTAGAGATAACAAAATTGATTAGAAGCTGTTTTATTAATTTGTGATTACATACAAGATGTTATTATGTTGCAAAAGAAATAAAAAATTATAAAACATAAAATTATTTAAATAAAACAATTTAAACAGATTACATTGTGTATATTCATTGTTCGAGGCTTCCTGACATTAAAGCTTGTTTAGTTTAGTTTAGTTAAGTTTATTTATCACACCATTACTCATTTCTTATAAATACAAGTACATGTCAGTTTATATTACTCTTCGGAATGTGATCATTAAACAAAATGATAATAGTAAATCAATACAATAGACATTAAATAAATGAATGTCTGGATAATAAATAATATGTAAGTACACAATAGTGTAGTTACGATCAATATATCGATATAATTCTAATACCAAAAAATTGTGTAGGTACACATCAAAATAAAAATTAATTCTATGTCATGTTTATAAGTAAAATTAATCCAGTAATGTTAAATTAATATTAATGAGCTAACATTGAATAGCTATGTTGAAACAATCTATAACTCAGGGAATAGTAATATTCACTTTAAAAAGTTAGTTGAAATTATCAATATATTTGTCAAAATATGAGAATAATACATTCAAAAAAGTATAAGGCCTACCATTACAAATTTAAGATACCATACTCAAACCCAAATGATATGAACAAGACAAAAGCATACAAGTAAAGAGATTCACAATCATTGTTTTGAAATACAAATTAATTTTACACGCTAGCGGATAAAATAGACTTTTGTTTTGTATGCACATTTTTCATTATATGATATTTATCACACCATCTGGTGTATGTACCTTCGAAGCTTTAATTGTGATACGGCCATCTCTCATTTCACACCACAAGCTGTTCTTTCTACTACTTACTTACTACTAGCTTCTTCTGTTCCTTATTGCCGGAGTCTGTGAATGTTTTTTTCATTGTTTCAACAAACTTGTCTTTGTCTATTTTTGTCTTGATCAATGTTAAAAGAGTGTAATGAGTAATGTATAATACAGTATGTTGAAATTATAGCAATTGTAAGTTGTCTAATTTCCTCTTTTATGCTTCTGAAATTAATTCATATATAATGCCGATGAACTTGGTCTGTCAGGCACTTCTTTTTTGGACAGCTGCTGCACAGTGATGTTCTTCAGAGTAGCCCCTACTTTAGACAGTAGACCTTTTCCAGTAGCATTGTATAGAAGTGAAGAAGGCTGAATGAAGGCTCCTCGGACCAACGATGGACCCACATCCAAAAAGCAACTGTATCCTCCAGCCAAAACACAATTTCGCCGACACTTTCATTGACAATCAGTCACGTACGCTTTGGCTCGCACTTTGTGTTCGGTTCGGGGCACATCTTTGACTGAAAAGTTAATTTTTTCACACAGTGGATTTACCTACACTTTGTACATAACTTAATGCCAATTTACACTCACGTTTCTGAATAGCGTGGTTATTCTTCATATTATTATCACTGATATAATATTCTACTCTAAAAATGTCTTGCATGCATTGCAGATAGCATAATAAATCCTTATCGTACTCCAACTCCATGTCTTTTGGCCAATATTATTCTTATTCAGCCTTGGCAATATAGTTAGAAAGAGACGACTTCGTTAAGTGACGTTTTAATACACGAACTTTCGAATCGAGTTCACGTTAGCGAGCTCATACGACTCATGGTGCCGACCGCTTCTGGTAGTTCTATAAGTATCCGCTAGAGGCGCCGTACAGATTCTTCATACAAATCCGTAACGCAGTCGCAAGCGAGGACGGTATTTGTAAACTCATGGTAGAGCTACAGGTCATTTCACTTTCCATATATCAATAGACGAGGTATCTGATATATTGACTATTATATTGACGATGCGGATGGCGCACTTTGTAAGCACCTGCCTTCTGAGCCGGCAGTCCCGGGTTCAATCCCGACCAAGGCAAATATTTGTATCATGACCTCGAATATTTGTACTTGGGTCATGATTGTTCTATGTATTTAAGTATATATTTATCTATGTAAGTATGTATATCGACTACCCTTAACACAATCCTTCTTGAGCTTAATTTGGGACTAGATCGATTTGTGTGAGGCTGTCTGATATTTATTACTAGTTATATGCCCATATAAGGTAATTTAATTAGTCCATTCTTCGAGAACTGTGTTATTTTCAGTATAAGGGAGCGTTTCCACTGAAGTGGAAATGAGCGGAGCGGACCGGCTTTGACTATTCATAAAGCATCTGTGTATATATGTAGATTCAGTTCTACCAGCAAATTTAACTCATGGCACACAGTAGTACTGTTTTCTGTAATGAGATTACACAACGACAAACCAAGAACTATATATATTTTATATCTATGTTTTTAGTTATACCTACTGCTAGGATATTATGTGAGAAATGGATAAGCAAGGTAAATACGGCGCAATAATTGTGTGCTAAGGAGCCTTAACCCAATCTGGATCTAGATCAGATGCGCCAGAGCCACTCACTTGCCCTATGACTTTACCCATCGGTTTGCCGAAAGGACTTGACCAAGTTTTAAGCGGTTAGCGTCCGAAGGACTCAATGTTTATATATATTTTTTAATATAAAGGCCAGCCTGTTGTTTTAGAATCTGCCAATAAACACAGTACAGTTTGTATAATTAAATCTTGCAAGTTTGACTACCTTTCAAGATTCCGTTTGAATTGACACTTTCTTTACGTACGTAAATAGGATAGTAATACAATACAATATTATAATTATTTTAACAGAACAGGCCTTAATCGCGTTCAAAACGTGTTTATTTAATAACCTCGACGTTTCGAACGTGATCTTACGTTCATGATCTCCAAGGGACCCTTCGGGGGAAGGCAGGGTCGCTTTTCACTTTATGATAAAAAAAACATATCAATTGCTGTACCGCTCGCCTCGCATGCGTTAGTTACAAGTTGTCACCGTGACGCAACCACATATCCACATCACATTAAGGGTACTTAGTCAAATATTTGGCTGGTATCTCTTTCTAATAATAACAGTTCGTTGATTCCTAAATTCAAACGCAACATGCACCTGCGGTAAGACGTTGAAATCGTTGAATAATCATAATAATAAATGTTATTTATTCCAGGTAATGAGACCCATGTCAGCATGTTACAATACAGTAAAATAAAAAGGGGTGTAAGAATAAAAAGTAAAACTGGACATAAAAAATAAAAGTGGACATTCACAACAACTCTTTATTTTTATCACGGTGCACGGTCAGCCAGCACTTCAAAATCTGTCAGTTCAGGTGTTCGGAAAGTGTGCTGAGGATCTCATTCTCAGGTAAGAGAATGCGGTTCCCGATGAAGGACGAAGGTAAATAAGCGACAGACCCGCTAGTTCCTATCACTCGGACCGCGCGCCATCGAAGTGTAACGAGTGGCGGTCACCCACTCCGTTTTCGGCTGACCCCAATGATGCGTTAAACCATACAAGGTGCCACCGTGACGCAACCATCCATACATACACTCCACATTTTATGTAAGTTGACATTATCGTAGGACGATTTGGGTGTAAATGTTATTGCCGTTCCGTAATTATATTATTGTTATTTACTCATTCATTGCATATTCAGTTAAGATTTTTTAAATATTGGTGTGGAAATTAAAGAATGTTTGCATTTCATACCCTAAATTAGTTTACAGCTGACTTCAAAGTTGCGTTAAATCATACAAGGTGCCACCGTGAACATTCGAACTTTTATGAAAGCTAACAATATGCTAAGACAATTTGGGAGTAAATGTAGGTATTATTGTTGGCTCTACTGTGTTTGCTTTTGATACAATAAACGTCTAAGCATTCGTTGGGACGATGTTATTTATTCAGGAAACGTAACGCGACCCATTATGTTCGGTTAGAATCTTACAGTGGCTGTATAAGTTTTAATTTTCAATTAAAAGCGTTAAGCGTGAATGCGAACGGTTATAGAAGATTGTATGAAAGATAATATGAATAAGAAGGAAGTTAACGGCGAAATGACGAGTAAGAAGAATGGACGAAGAAAACATGCTGCGCCGAACCCAAATAAATGAGATAAATGCAAGGGAATGATGACAAATTTTCTTTTTCAATTATTCCTAGCGTAAAAGGAAGAAATCCATATAGTGGCTTATTTGGATTGCTATCTAAAGGGCCACCATCAGAGCACACTTCCTGTCGTGATGTCCCTTTCGGCGGTTTTCTTTACCCGCAGCCTCACGGCGACAAGCGGCTGACGAAAGTAATCTTGATCACCAAAGAAATAGCCGCCGGAGCTCTCAGATTGCACGACTTGCCGTCGCTTACATTTTAATGCATTAAACTACAGGTACATATGTATATACTGGAGTAACTATACTTCTACGAGGGGTACCCCTTATCTTGCACAATCTCTATTGGCCGAAATACACTTCGCATAATCGTTTTCGCACAACCTTTTTAGCCGAATGATACTATCGCATAATTATATACTCACCACAATTGTTATGTCGCATAATATTCATTTGGCACAAATTTGTATAGCAGAATACTAATATCGCCAACTTTTATTTCGCAGAATTTTATGTAGCACAATATAAGTCCCGCCGAATTTATTGCGGCATAATTGTACCATAGCATACCCACAGAACCGAATCGCTGCCAGAAAACAAAGTTAGGTTAGGTTGAAACTGTGTCCCTCACAGAAATGAAGGCAAGGCAGGTAAGTAAGGCAGGTCCGACTTGGCTTAGGTTAGGTTAGGTTAGGTACGTCGCTGTACGCTGGCGTGGTGCGGTCAATGGCACTGTACGGGGCGCCCATTTGGGCCGGATCCCTGACCGCCCAAAATCAAGCCCAATTGCGAGCCCCGCAGCGGGTTATGGCGGTCAGAATGGCGAGGGCATACCGCTCCGTTTCGCACGAGGCGGCCTGCGTGCTGGCGGGGACCCCACCCTGGGACCTCGACGCTTCAGCTCTGGCTGATATATATTGGCGTGTCGCTGAAGCGCGAGAAGAGGGGATCGAATCACTCCTGGAGGACGTCAGGCAGTGGAGGCTAGACTCCCGCCGTGACGTAATCCAGAAGTGGAAGGACAGACTCGAGGTACCAAGTGCCGGCCACTGGACCATCGGAGCGATCCGGCCCGTCTTGGAGAGATGGGTCGGAAGAAAGGAGGGGTTTCTCTCCTTCCACCTTGTACAGGTCCTCTCGGGGCATGGCTGCTTCGGCAAATACCTGTGCAGGGTGGCAGGATGGGAACCGACAGCGGTATGCCACGAGTGCGGCGCCGCTGAAGACACGGCGCAGCACACGCTGGAGGTGTGCCCAAGTTGGGCGGAGCAGCGGGCCGCACTCGTGGCCGTAGTGGGGAACGACCTCTCCCTGCCTGCCGTGGTAGAGGCCATGGTAGGCAGCGACAGGTCGTGGGAGGCGATGTCCTCCTTCTGTGAGGACGTGATGGCGCAGAAGGAGACAGCGGAGCGTGACAGGGAGGACGATCCGGCCTCTCAGCCAATGCGCCGCAAACGCGTGGGGCGACGGCGGCTGGCCTACGACCGCCGATTACCCCCATAAGGGTGCCTGTGGGCGGCAGACACGGGGACGTCTGTCGCCTACATGAAGGTCCCCGAGCGATAGGCGGCCGTATATCGGCACGAACGAAGGCCGGGTTGAGCAGTGCTCCCCAGAGACGGGTCCGAAGCTCGGACGGCCGCTAGCAAGGTCGCGGTAGTATGCGAAGAGCGTTTCCCGCGACCTTGCCTATAGCACAGAGGCGGCAAATGGAGGGGGGGGTTTTTAGTGGGTACACCATAGGCCTCATTAGCCGACATGGGAGTCCCACATAACCACCGGGGTCCGTCCCCGCACCCTGGTGGTATGCGTAATGCATTTTCCAGGTTAGGTACGTCGACGAGCGAAGCGAGGAGGAGTGTTAGGTTGAACTGTGACCCTAACGAGCGAGCGAAGCGAGCGAGCTGCGCAGGTCCGACTTGGCTTACGATTCCTAACATTACCAATTTCACCTTAAGGCAGATCCGACTTGGATTAGGTTAGGTACGACGACGAGCGAAGCGAGGAGGAGTGTTAGGTTGAACTGCGACCCTAACGAGCGAGCGAAGCGAGCGAGCCGCGCAGGTCCGACTTGGCTTACGATTCCTAACATTACCTATTTCACCTTAAGGCAGATCCAACTTGGCTTAGGTTAGGTACGACAACGAGCGAAGCGAGGAGGAGTGTTAGGTTGAACTATGACCCTAACGAGCGAGCGAAGCGAGCGAAGCGAGCGAGCCGCGCAGGTCCGACTTGGCTTACGATTCCTAACATTACCTATTTCACCTTAAGGCAGGTCCGACTTGGCTTTTTTTTTTTTTTTTTTTTTTTTTCAAACCTCACACAAATCAACCTAGTCCCAAATTAAGCTCAAGAAGGCTTGTGTTATGGGTACCAGGCGACGATATACATACATAGATAGATAAATAAATACTTAAATACATAGAACATCCATGACCCAGGCACAAATATTCGTGTTCATCACACTAATATTCGCCCTTGCCGGGATTCGAACCCGGGACCGTCGGCTCAGTAGGCAGTTGCTTAACCACTGCGCCAACCGCGTCGTCAAAGTCGGCTTAGGTTAGGTACGACGACGAGTGAAGCGAGGAGGAGTGTTAGGTTGAACTACAACCCTAACGAGCGAGCGAAGCGAGCGAGCTGCGCAGGTCCGACTTTGCTTAGATTAGGTAGTTATTTTGTTGTTTCGTATTAATATTGAGTCGGACTTTTAATTTTTCGGTGTATTAAAATAATCATGCGAACGGAATATTATGCCATATAAATTTCGGCGACACAATTATTCGACCATAGGAGTATTGTTCTAATCAGCATTATGCCAATGTACTATTCTGCCAAAGAAACGTGTGCGAAATGATAGTATGCCAAGAAATTTAGGCAAAAAGCAATTGTGCGAAATGATGATTGTGCCAATGGTTGCTATGCGAAACGAAAATATGCCAATAAATTTTGTGCAACACATTAGTAACCCAAATACACCATCAGTGAAAATTTCAACTGTCTAGCTATCACCGTTCTTGAGATACAGCATGGTGACAGACGGGTTACCCTCATCTAGCAGAAACTTTTTTTACCGAAAGTAATGTTTCGCATAATACTCATTTCGCAGAAATTTTCTGCCGCTTAAACGGGAAATATATTTTGAAATGTTTTTGTGTATCCTGGTGGGATCACCTCTAGTGGAATAAAAATTCTTGTCATAAATTCGATTGTCATAACTCATTTCGCATAATGGCTTTCCTCATACATGTTATTTGTCATAAATTGTTATTTGCATAAAATTTTTACGTCATAATTGTTGTTCGGCAGGCTGTTCATAAGCATAATTTAGTATGGCACAAAATTTCAAATCATATTATTGAATGTCATAATAATTGATAGTACGAAGAAGAGCAACGCATAAATTATGGCTTTCATAATTATTAATGGCAATAGACATTATATAGTAAAAGTTATATCACATGTACCAAAAATATAACATTTGAAATAATGATACAAAACTTACATAAGCAGAAAATCAAAAAGGGGGGACGGGGGGGCGAAGCCCCCCACAAGGGGGGCTCGGGGGGCGAAGCCCCCCGCATTAAGAAAATCTTCTCCACACTGACCTCTTAGTTGTAGGTTAGGTTAGGTTAGAATTGTGAACCTATAAATTCGAACATCGGCCAGAAAAGTAGGTTAGGTTAGGTTAGATTAGTTGTAGGTTAGAACTGTGAACCTATGAATACGAACATCGGCCAGAAAAGTAGGTTAGGTTAGGTTAGGTTAGGTTAGGTTAGGTTAAAAAAGCGCATGATATGTAGGTTGATCAGGGAAAAAAAAAAATAATTAACATGCTTTATTTATAAATGACATATACATACGCATCGTAAAATAGAAGTGATAACACTACTCACATGTAAAATGTTATAATTAGTAGGTACTCATTACACTAATTTCAAATTAACAAAATATATCTATTATGGAGATTGGTATGTATGTTGTTCAGTATTATGCGCCAAAATATGATATGCATAAAAACATTATGGCGTTAAAAGATTATGATTTAGGTTCATATGCTCCAAAAGTATATGGCATTCCTTACTTATGCGTACAGACATTATGGTCATAAAATGTATGCGGATCAATTAATGCCTAACACACTTATGCGGAAAGATGTTTATGACAAAAGTGGTTATGCACACCGACATTATGGCTTAAATATTTATGCAACCCAATATGGAACCATCCTGGTAGATTAGGATAGGTTAGGTTAGGTTTATTTTATAGCTTTTCAGCAAAATGTATGGTATGAGTAGAATAACAGTTATGCGAAACGTTACCTACTTTTGGTAAAACAAGTTTCTGCCAGATGAGGGTAAACCGTGACAGACGGACGGACGGACGGACAGAGAAGTCTCAGTAATAGCGTCCCGTTTTTACCCTTTGGGTACGGAACCCTAAAAAACAAGATATGGCACTCCGGAATGACAGGCGAGATATTTGACGCGGAACACCCAAAAATTCCGAAGTTGAATTTATCCGAATCCATCATAATTCCGAAGGATGATATTTGCCGTGTATGGTACGAGGGCGAATCAAAAAGTTCTTAGAACAGCATGGTGGTAAAACCTTTTTAAATGTAGTTTATTTTTATTTTATTTTAGCTATCCTTACGACATAATATGACGACAATTTTTTTTTGATTACGTATACCAATAACACATAATTAATTATTTTGTGAAGCAAATCGCTCAAAATCTGTCATAATGGACAAAAATGAGTTACGTGCCGTGATTAAGTATTTGTGTTTGAAAAAAATGTCCACTAAGGAAATTCATTTGGATATTCAGCAGACTATAGGTACTAATGCTGTACCATATTCCACGGTTGCTTGCTGGGTTGCCGAATTTAATAGAGGTAGGCCCAAGTGTGAAGATGACCTTCGCTCCGGCCGGCCTTCCACCTCTGTTACTGATGACAACGTGGCGAGAATAAAAAAATTGGTATTAGAAGATAGAAGAATTAGCATCAAACAGTTAGCAGAGATCCTACACATTTCTTTTGACAGCGTGCAATCAATATTGACGGACGTTTTGGGGTTTAAAAAAGTTTCGCTAAGATGGGTTCCGCGAATGTTAACTGAGGTAAACAAAGAACAGCGTGCGGAGGTTTCGAAGCGGAATCTCGAAATCATCGAACGTGACCCGGATGCGTTTTATCGCCGATTTGTAACCCAGGACGAAACATGGCTCCACCATTTTGATCCCGAAGCAAAAAAACAAAGCATGTCCTGGAAACGACCATCTTCTTCAGCTGATAAAAAATTTCGAGATTTTCCGACGGCGGGCAAAATTAGGGAATCTATATTCTAGGATGCGGAAGGAATCCTGTTTATTGACTACCTGCCGAAAGGAAAAACTATTACAGGTCCCTATTATAAAGAATTAATCCCGAAAGTGCGGCAAGTGATCATAGAAAATCGCCGGGGAAAATGGTCTACAGGCGCACTGTTTCACCACGACAACGGCCCAGCTCATCGCTCACAATTGGCAATCACTGCGATCCGCCAAGCTGGCTTCAAGCTGTTCGACCACCCGCCATATTCTCCGGACTATGACTAGGAAATCATTTTCACATATTCCCGAAATTAAAAGCACATCCGCGGAATAAAATTCCGAGATGATAATGCCATAGTGGGTGCTGTAGAGGAGTTTTTCGAGTCCCAAGGAAAATCTTATTTTATGATGGAATAAAAAAAAAATTAAAACAGTACTTAAAGTGTATAGAATAACAAGGAGACAATGTAGAAAAATAAAAGAAAGAAAAACAATTTTCTTTTGTTTTTCACCCTTATTCTAAGAACTTTTTGATTTACCCTCGTATGTTATACAATTTAATTAGGTTAGGTTAGGCCTTAGGGTTATATATAATAATAATACCTAATCATTTATTTCGGAATTTCATCCATATCGTGTTAGTAACATAAATAATAAACCTTATAACTAATGTTAGTAACATAAAAATATCAAAACAAACCTTAACTAACTTAACCTAGGTGACAAATGCAAGGCATTCCATCCTTGCAAGAAAGGGCCTTCTACACTATCCGCGACTATTGCGAGGAGGCTGTTGGCGCCGCAGTAGCGACTATGATATCTCAAAAAATATCAACATATTTCATCAGAATTTTCGGTGATAGTGATGCATTCAGTCAAATTAAATGACAGAGTTTTGTAGTGTACCCCATTTGACGTTATCACGCTATGATTGGTTGGTTGCTCCTGTCAATCCGTTTCTGTGTTGCCAGTGGTGTATCATAATACTCCCCGATTCCCTTGTTACCTGTACGAATCTCATAAGATCGTGAGTGTTTTAAATCAATTATTACGACAAAATAAAACTTAGTCAAAGAACATGACAATCGTAATGCATAAATGCATAATTATTATATTTTTGTACGACTGGCGGCAAACAATTTTCTCCTTACAATTATTTTGTTAGCATAAAGCGGCAACTAATCAGTGACGTAGAAAATCTCACTAGCGTGCCATATCTTATTTTTTAGGCTTCCGTACCCAAAGGGCAAAAACGGGACCCTATCACTGAGACTTCGCTGTCCGTCCGTCCGTCCGTCCGTCTGTCACCAGGCTGTATCTCAAGAACGGTGATAGCTAGACAGTTGAAATTTTCACAGATGATGTATTTCTATTGCCGCTATAACAACAAATACTAAAAATAAAATAAATATTTAAGGGGGGCTCCCATACAACAAACTTGTTATAGATTATGGTACGGAACCCTTCATGCGCGAGTCGGACTCGTACTTGCCCAATTTTCTTATACCAAAGAGCTATGTAGGTCTTATCATGAACATGTTCATTGTAAACATTTTGAGTAACGCCGACGACACTCAAAAGTGTCGGTCTAAAAATTTTACTCGCCCATTAATGTCTTTACAAACATCGTCATTTAGCTCCAGGTGCAAAACTAACCAAACCTGGTACAAAATTAAGGTGGTTACTGCCTTTTTTCATTATTGTAAAAACAAGACGGTGCGTGAATTTAAAATCCACAATTATTGGGCAAACATCGAATTGTGCAACCGCTTTCTACGGGAAACACGCGTAATAGTTTTGACAAGTTATTTTGTTTGTCACGTTGCGCATACACAATGTATGTTAATCATTTGAGGTAAATGTTGGTTGGATAAAAAAACTGACTTTTTTTATGTCATATGCAAACGAGCAAACGGATCGCCTGATGGAAAGCGATTACCATCGCCCATAGACACCTGCAATACCAGAGTCACAAGTACGTTACCGACCTCTCAGGTGGGAGTGAGTAAGCTTATTACGACTTAAACGAAAACCATCGTCACAAATAAAAGTTCACGTCATAAGAGTGCATTTCATGCTCCGGATGACTCCTTTGGCACCCTACAAGAACGTTGTAAGAGGGAGATGCATGTTGATGTTTTGTGTAGAAAAATTGTCTTCAGTTATTTTTTCAGATGAGAAGCTGTAATAATGTATATTTGGAATCAAATGAAAAAAAAAGTTTTGTTAACAGTAGCCCAAATGTTAGATGCTATAGTTACATAAATCGGAGGATTGACAAACAGAGGGCTACTAAGCAACCAAAATACATTTATGAAACCAGTAATGTCTCATTTTTTTTATGGTTGGTCAAACAACCAAAATTAGTTACGTAAAATTGGCATAATTGTGCTTACTACTAAGAAGTTAAACTAGTTGAGCTATTTCTTTTACAGTGCAATTTTAAAAATCCACAAAAACTTGAGGACGTTCCGAAATCAAAATCGCTCTCCTTCAATCCGTATTTAAATTGTAAAGCTCAATTCAGCAAAAGGACAGATCTTAATCAGTTCAATCACCAATCAATTGTCGCGATCAATTGTTTTGCACTTACGGTCACTATACAGGTTGGAACATTTCTAAAGACTGGGGTGACAAGATAGTATCATCTGAGTGATCTACAATCCACCCTATTATAATTGTAAATCTGGATTTAAAAGTAAAAAAAAGTCATCAAACTAAAATGTTTTATTATCAGTGATAGATAACCCTACTAGTTCAAAGGTTTTATTTACATTTTAAATTGACACCTGTCTTTAACTTAAGCAATGTTCAAAATATGCTAGGGTTGATATGTGCAGATTTTTACACTTATGTTTCACAAACTGTATCTAAAAAATGGATAGATATATTTGCATAGTTCATTTGTGAAAAATGAAGTACTCAGTCTGAACAATTCCCTGTTTGCTTAAAAGTCCCTCGATCTGTTCCACCCTGTATAAAGGCAGACAGAAATATTTAGCATTTACTTTTAAATGTAAGTATTAAACAATGCGGTGAGCTTTCTTCGTGACTAAGCTTGCGTAAGTACCTGGTAGTACCTACTCTCACTCAAATTCAAAGGTAAGAGTTACGAGTAGTTATGCGCCCTGTCATACAATCATAATTGCTACTGCGCGCATGGGCTAAATTGTTTCATTAAGGCTCAAAAATGCAGTTTTCTTTGATCAAACATGTTTCTTTATCTTAACATATTATCAATGTTATCAATTAGAAAAGGGCTATTGCGAAAAAAAAACGCTACAGACTCGACGTTCCCTCTTTCAGTCATCCTAAAATTCCCCTGTATACTGTATTTAATTGGTTATTTTTGAAAAATGCGACGCAATTGCTTGGATCATAAATATGCGATCTGGGGCTTTACGAATTACCGCCCGGCCCCGCGGTTTGTCTAAAAGTTTACGTGTTGCCATAGCCAGGATGTGAGATATTCTCCCCACAGAAAAAAACACTTAAGCCCTAGGGTGACGTAAAATATACTAACGTAATGTCAATCTTAAACTCTTATCAGTTTAAGGATTTCGTAACGTTCGACTTGTCTTGTAAGTAACTGTTATTTAATTTGGGCACGGTCCATGCACTCCATCGAACACATCGCGAGATCCGATCTTAAGATGTCTTGTCACGTTGAGAGAAAGGAGTCTGTAATCATTTGAATATCGTTGAGTCTACATTGTAGATCATTACACTTCTCAGTTCACTGGTGGACGAGTTGTTGATAATGATAATAAATACAATAAAAATACTTCTCAAAGGCTGCCTGAAAGAGATCACTCTTTAGCGATAAGACCACATGTGGTTGGGTCGCGGGACACTTTTTATCTATTTTTCAATTACTGTGTAATTATCTTTCTTGTATAATGTATTTTGGTGTGTAATAAAGTTTATTTGTATTTAAGTATTCACAAACTCCTGCTATCTACGACATTTACGAATTCACCGCACTAGGTACTTACCTATATGTAATGTCTAATGTACCTACTATTGATTGTTGTTATTCGAGTTTCAATAAATTACATTGATAAGCCATTAATTAAATATTAATAGAACACATCGCTAAAGTATATGATATATATTTCATACAATCGTAATCAAAAAGCTTGAACTTTTTTCTATGTTGTAAATTCTGTTTATCACTGAGGCTATTAAATCTTAGAAATTGAAATGCGACCAGCAAAAAATAAGTTACCCAATAATTTCAAGGCTGGCTGAAGTTTGAATCTAAGCAAAAATTCGCATCAAATCTTCTGGTTATTACACAAAAGATAAAAATCAATGCCCATTACTGCGTAATCTACATCCCACACGAACAATAACGTTGAGAAATTATGGCGGCCATCTAATTCAAAAGTTTAAAGAGTCCCAAGTCTATTACTGTTTGTAAATATTTAATTATTTTCAATAAGGACTTATAATATACTAGCGACCCGCCCCGGTTTCGCACGGGTGCAATGCTGATAAATTATGCATGTATTATACATTTAAACAATATTCTTGAATCACTATCTCTATTAAAAAAAAAAACCGTATCAAAATCCGTTGCGTACTTTTAAAGAACTAAGCATACATAAGGACAGACAGACAGCAGGAAGCGACTTTGTTTTATACTATGTAGTGATGTACAACATTATAAATGAAACATTTACATACCTAAAATATTTTTTAGTTTGATTCAGAATTTCAGATATGATGTTTTCTCGGAAGTGAACAAAATAACCAAATTCAAAACATTACCGGAATGCTGCTCAAACCTTCGTTCTTCTTGCGTTATAAATTCTGAATCCTATTGAAAAAAAAAAAAAAAACTTGACTTTCATCAGTCATCACTGTAATTTTGGCTTTATTATACAAAAAATACTTGAGAGGAATATTTAGTCGTGTTTCCTCTTTGTTTACCAACATCAGTGGCATTCATTGACTTTCAACGTCAGTTAACAAAAACTTTTAGTTGCCAGTCAAATAAATTAGTACCACAAAAATCCGCAATATTGCGTGGGTTGAAAAACACCCTGTTGGGCTGGGCTATACTGAGGCTCTTTTAGCAACGGTCACAAGACCTAGTGCCGTCCTAGTCTACGTAATAGCAGGATATTAGTGTTGACTAAGCATTGAATGAAGCTAAACAAAGAAACAGAAAGCGGGGAAGCGTACTCCACATGCGACGGTGATCAGTATACGTCGCGTGTATTGAATGGAATAGGTACTTTGAGTGAGTCACATCGACAGATTTTAAAACCGATTATGGTTATGTATAGACAGGCAATTAGCTAATCACTCGTTACTCAATGACATCTTACTTAGTGACAGCGATCTGGATATATTATATTTTTAACTCCGAGTATAAGGCTCATGGCCTCAATCACTGGCTGCTTGGAGTCTAACTATTGTTAGGCCTAGCTTTTTTACTTTTTTTTATAAATACTTAAGTATACTAAATTTATTAGCATGCTGTATTTACTGTAAGTGTTGATTGTGACCTTATAAATAAATAAATAATTTATACTGTTTTTTTTTATTAAAGCAGTAACGCCTTTAAGTCTATGACTTTGAGAACCAACGGCGAATCTGGACACTAAACGTGACCACGTAAAAGCCCGACCACCTGTGACAGAATTATATAATTATGTCAATGGTGTGCTCACATGTCCGCAGTGTTCGCGTAGCTTCATCAATAAGGTAGGCTCCACATGCGTTCTCACCAGCGACAAAATCGGAATTAACAGCAGTCGTCGTGGCCGAAAGCGGCCGTGAAGATAATAATACAATAAAAGCATAATAACGCCTGCTAGCGTAAACATAAATCTTTATATTGAAACGAACAATTAAATTTTTTATGGTTTGGGTGGGATTTCAATCCACGTCTCCACGAACCAGAAGGCAACTACCAGTTGTTCTATCAAAGCCACCAACAAAAGACTTGACTTTTTCGACCAGTTGCTTCAATTCTTAAATGTCTAGTGCTCTATATGTCTCTATATCAAGAATTTTTCAATTTTACGCATCATTTTACGCTCTAGACTTAGTTTTTGAATAAACAGCCATAAAAACCCTCTGTTATTTAGTGCGAGTATATAGTATATCCTAGTATCATTTCAGCACTGAAAAACCGATCGTTGTGGAGAACTTTGGGGGAGGCCTTTTCCGGTATCCGGTATCGGCTGATATGATGATTTTAGCACTGTTCCTCTTAAGATCCTGTCTGGATCGAAGAAAATGGACTAGTCTGGACCCGCTAAGTCATAGACCGTGTACCTTACGTAGCAAAATTTCCACGTTAAGGAACGTCAATTTATCAATACAGATATACATCATTTTTAATTAATGCATAATAACTAAAGATAAGCAGCAATCGCCTTTATCAGCTATCCAATTATCGAAGAATTGAAATTTTTCATTATCATCTTTCCTAATAAATCTTTTGAAATTTCGCCATTTTCATATCATCACATCATACAATAATGAAATGAATCACGTAAAAACAAGCACTACCTAATTACCTTTTCGTTCTCGTATAGGTACCTCTTTTGTTTTGATATCAAACCTTCATTAAAAACTCAGTATACGTCGTTATGAACTCAATTAATTGTTATGATTACATAATGGAGTTAATTATACGAAATTCCGGAAAAACGTACTAAGATAGGTACACATGATAACTCATGCGATGGATATCCGGAGTGTGACAATGGCTGAGGCACGCTATGTGAAGAGGCGGTTGTTATTCATCTTTGATGAAAGAAAACGTCGTAACATGATATAAGAAATATTTAAAATTAAGTCTTAATACTACATACGTAAGATGGGATTGACATTAGATCGAAAATGTGACATATCGAATGGCAAAACGACGTAGATTGATAGTAGATCAATGTGTACGGAACAATGTTTTGGATTTCGCGAATCATGTTTAGGATTTATACTCGTAAATAGCTGTGTTCGCGGGATAAATCTATAATAATATTAAATTCTAAAATGACCACAGTGACTCGTCGGCTCTCTGAAGGTCGCATTTTGAACTCTTCCGTTTTTTAAGGACTTTATTTTTAATGTATTTTTAATTTTCATTTTTTGTATGGCACTACAAAATGTCGATCACCAATGTGTATTATGTAATAGATGCTATCCATAAAAATTACGATCCCAAACTCGCTTGGAACAGATTCAGTTAGATCATCAATTTTAATATGAGAGAACAACCCGATTTTATTATGAGTTATTTTCGTCGAATAAAGAAAACCTATCGTGCTACCAAATTCATATACATAATTAACAGCAACTTACATGCATTTCTAAATTTTATGTTAAACGCTATTTACATAGATTAATTCATCAAAAACGCTTCAAGACCATTCCGGTATCTCATGAATAATTCTGCAATAAAAATAGCTATCTAAGTACTCGTATATTCTTTACTTATTTAGAATGGTTTTACTGTTATAATAAATTATATTAAACGTTGGGTATGCCATGTTTGTAGTATATTTGGTATGGACTAAGTATGACACGCTACATAAGTACTTAGGTCTGTCTGTATTTGAAAAACCTAACTTAACCTAACGACATTTCGGAAAATGCCCCTATTTATCACTTGTTCCACACTCGTATCTAAAAAATACCTTTGAAACTTCAGTCATCGTCGTATTTCAATTTAGTGTTTATTCCAGAACGATTTTCCCATTGACTGTTTATAAATAAATATCAGACAACCTCACACAAATCGATCTAGTCCCAAATTAAGCTCAAGAAGCTTGTGTTATGGGTATTATACGACGATGTACAATGTACATACTTATATAGACCAATATATACTTAAATAAATAGAACAAACATGACCCAAGCACAAATATTCGAGTTTATAACACAAATATTTGCCCCGGCCGGGATTCGAACCTGAGACCGCCGGCTCAGTAGGCAGGTGCACTACAAACAGCACCAACCGCGTCGTCAATTATTTGTAATATCACCACATTCACTAATAACTCGTATTTCGCACCGATATAAAGTAATGATAAGTTCGTGGGTTGAACGACCTTTGCACATTAACTGTAAAGGTCTCCTTATGTCATGACACGTATTATCGAGCTTTAGCCAGTGACGTAATCAGTGACGCAACAAGGGCTGTAGATAAATTACGAAGAATATTGTCTAAGTAAATATGTTTACAAATAATAGATAACCTTATAAAATAATGTGCTACTTAATATAATTTCTTTAATGCTAAATTTAGCACTTCAAGTACTACCTGGCAACACCAGCCAGTGTTTCCGATGTCAGGGCTACTATGGAGTCTAAATACACCATTAGCATAAACAAATATCGTAAATATTTGCCCTTCCTCGAGTTCATCTTCCACACAGCTGAGGTCAGTCAACTCTGTCAATATATACACAAGCGAGTACTTATTAAATTTCTATACTTCTTAGGCTAAATTCAACGTTACTAGTGATATCTGTCTGAAATATCACCATTTTATGTCTATATATCACTTCGCGAGTTACACAGGGCACTGAGACAGGGTCGCTCACAATGGTCCTAATATAGAAGGCTCTAAGTTACTCATATGGCAAAAGGCCGAGCTATGCTCGGAGTCTCCTTGCGTGATTGAATCAAAAATGAGGAGAACCAAAGTTGTAAATATAGCTCAGACAGTCGCCAAACTTAAGGGGTAGTGGGGTGTTCGTTACTTGATTGTAGAGAACTTTAGGGGAGGCCTTTGTCCAGCAGCGGCCGTCTTTCGGCTGATACTTTACGTTTTTTTTCAATGCACCATGAATAGCATCTATTATGCTGGCCATTATCACGGCCATACATGTATATCACTCAAATGGCTGTATGTTATATATCGGCAAACGAATTAAACCACAGAGGGTATAATGTTATTAAAAATATCGTGAGACATCTTTAATAATTATAATAACGGTTTAAACTCACGTAAAATTGTCAGGAACGGCCCGACACGTTTCGAACTCAAATGGCCCACTGCCGCGAGTCGCGTATAGCAGCACGGATAGAGGACCCTGATGAAGAGCTCTATATGAGTTCGAAACATGTCCTGCAATTCCTCACAATTTTTACGTGAGTTTAACCCGTTTTTATAATTACACAGAGGCTGTATTTATATGGGAAACATAATCGTGGCCGAGATATTTTGTAACTAGGAAAACTGAGTTTTTGGTAGCCTCAGCATGTATCCAAATGGTACGAGAGTTATTAACTTGCGTGACTATCTAGAGATAAATCGCCTTCATTAAATAATATAAATTACAAAATCCGGCATTCATTCACATACCAATAAAAACCCGAAATTGAGACATCATTATTACATATATGAACGAAAGTACAATCACTTAAAAATGTTAGCACCATATCGCATTAACGTACCATGTCCCACAACGTATGAATACAAGACGCGTGTTAAAGTGATACGGTTCCTTATTATTCTTTTTGCAGCACTCTCACTCTCAACTCGAACGTGACCAGTATAGTACCATATTAAGCACTAAACTTAAGATCCGTATGCACTTAAACTTCAATTTAAACTCTAAAAGTTGTAGCAATGTAGTTCATATTTCTTTGACACAAACTTGAACACTAAATCTGAGGCCTTATTTGATTTTGTGTATTGTCTGTTTAAGTTATGGTACTTTTTCTTTTGGCGGAGTTATCTGAACCTGTTTCTCTGTAGGTTACTCGAATCGGAAACAGTTTAAATATGGCGTAACACATCCTGCCGTCTGTACGAGTATGTAATGAAGTAATTGATTGGTGCTTTTATCTGAGTCTGTAGGTCAAATGTCTGTACATTTGGGAAACAAAAACAACTGAATGAGGGTTTTTTTTATGGCACAGCGGTATTCCAGGGGTCGAATCCCGTTAAGGGCAAATGTAGGCGACAACCGCGTCCGTCGGTAATCGACTACGCCGGCAACTCCGAAACTCAGGGATGAGTAAGGAGCGAAACGGACTGTAACTAGGCTAAGGTAAACGGACGAGTAATGTATATAGAAATCGAACGATATACAATAATATACAAAAATAACAAATAAACAAAACAACAACGGATCGGAGTAACACTTAAATTAACACCTAACTAATTATAGTCTCTGTCTATACAACCTGTTTTTATTCAATTGCTTTAACTTTAAGGGTTAATTCTTTACGTCTTATTAAGTCAATTTCTCAAAGAAACTAAGTTCCTAACTCGCACCGTAATCTCAGTTTATCCAGTGTAAAATCTTCTTATAGCCAAAGACCGGACCGATGGTACTACGCTACACTGATTACTTACTTACTTATTATTTACTTAAAACTAAATGCTTCGCAAAGCTGTCCGCAACAGGCAAATATAGCTACATGTGATGAACTTTATTTATATATAATATATTTGTTGTTGATTCACGAATGTTTACCGTCGTTTAGTACCTATCTATATACCGACCGCTTTCTGAGCCTGATTTAGTACTAGGTCGATTTGTGTGAGATTGCTCACTATTTATTATGTTTGTACGGCTATTTTTATAATGTGTTCATTTACATTTACAACATATTAATGTCAAGTACTGCACTGCAAGTCGAATAGAAAAAAAAACTATTAACATACACTTGTATGTCTATCTTATATTATCTTATCTTATCTTATCACCCATGTGTCTGTGATGACGCCGTTGGCGCAGTTTGTAGTGGAGCTGCCTACTAAACCTCGGCGGTCCTGGGTTCGAATCCTGGCCAGGGCAAATATTTGTGTGATGAACTCGAATATTTGTGCCTGCATGGGTCATGGATGTTATCTATTATTATGTATATCGTACATACGTACGTATGTATATCGTTAGTACTATGGCTACTAAGCCATAGTACTAAGCATTGCTTAGTTTGGGACTAGGTTGATTTGTATAAGATTGTCCCTTAATATTCATTTATTTATTTTATGTTACATCGCTCAAATGGCCAACATATCAATGTCAGTATAAGGGCTCTGGAAATATCAAACATAATGAATAAACAACGTTCCAATCACCAAATTACGCAAACCAATCTCATCAAATCATCACCCAATTCAATTGTGGTCGAAAAATTCAATTATTCAATTAATTTGACAGGAGCGAACACCGGTTGTGGCATCTATTGTTCTACTTTGAATTGAAATCGGTTATTACGGCAATCTTCTGATTATCTAATGTTCTATTCATCTCGTAGGTAGCCTGTAATCTTCCCACGAGAGTACGGAACTAGCGAAATTGAGATTTTCTTAGGTCATGAGGGTTATTTTTGTTTTCGCACAGATGACTACACTGTTAGAGAAGGCATGCAGTTTATCAAAGACTAGCTTTTGCTTTGAAATCCGGGTTCACTATCCTACAGGAACCATGTCTTTTAGTTGTATAAAAAAAAAAAAAACAGTCTATGTGTTAAGGTGGGGTATCAACTATCTCTGTTCCAAATCTCGACCGTTTCGACGTGAAGTAGTATCAAACATACACACACATACACAATCCCTTTTATAACATTATTAAGTGGGATTTCATGCATTAACATTTCTCACATCCTTTCTACATTATAAGTGCCGTGCGTCACCGACATGTTGTAACAACGTCGCTACCGTAGCCAAACAAATCATAACAAAATGTATGGTAACTAACTCACTTGACGTTTGGCTGGTGGCTTACTAGTGCCACAGTTTATACGTAGGTAGCAAACAGGCTGTATAAATTTATTTTATACAGCCGTTAGAACTCTAATTTAAGCTGTGTAAACGGTGTATACGTGGGCAGAGCTAGGGTGCGTTTACACTAACGCGGAACTGGGCGAAGCGGATGCTCGTATGCAAGTCCCGGCTAGCCGTCTTGGCTTCACCGAAGACTAGGAGGCACTGTAGGGGCGACTGGGGCCCAAGAATGTAGAGACGGAGTCGCAGGCGTGCCTGGTCTTCGGGCCATCATCTTGGGGATGGCTGCCTGGGCGAAGTGGAGCATAGTGAACCATGTTGGAACGAATACATACGTCATCTACGCGTGCGTGCATCTAGGAGTGGGAGTGGCTGCGAACGCGCGCCGAATTTGCCTAAACAAAGGCGGAAGATGGAGCCCATCACCAAGGTGCAGGGCGTAGGCTGCATAGCGTGGCTTAAGGCTGTCTTGTTATCAGTCAGAAATAATGAGTCAACCGACATACAGTTAAACAACCCGTTACACTTTGCAGAAAGTTAAGCAATTAAAACTCTTACGTGACCTTAATAGCTCTTACGTGAGAGTTTATACAAATTATAGTAATAAAGAATGCTTTAAACAACTCCTATAGCACTCAATTTCCAAGGAATACTATCTGTAACAGTTTTAACATAAGGTTATTTTTATATTCATCCGGCAGTTGGAGATACGACTGTAAAGGATGGCAAGTAACAAAGCGTCATAGTTGTTGTTGTATTGTTTTGGTAGACGAGTTTATTTTCGTGAGAAAATAGAGAAAAATGAGGATTCCTCAATGTAAATTGCTTAGAATGAGGACAGCTGTCTGACCTGAATAGGGTAACTTGTTTACAGATAAGTTTGGTAGCCTAGTTATAGATACATTGTTTGTAGTAATCTAACGATCAAAATTTTACTATAATAACAAAATGGCCGTAATACCTATCTCTAGAATTCGGTTTAGCCTCGAAACATATTCATTCCTTATCATTTATTTATTTGTATTGGGCATACATTGAATTAGATTATTGGCATTGCCAAAATATATTCGTTAATTTTTTCGTCGTCGGCAATATAACGTTGAATTTGCTATATGTATCTCAATGTTAATCGAATTATTATTATATTATACCTACGCCTAACTTTAATAATTCTTTCAATAAAAAATAGTAAATCTTTATTCGTAAAAAAGAAAATCAATTCGTTTTGGGTGTTGTATCACCTTTACTAAGTACGTATAGTAATTATGATAAATATAAGTTTATTTGTAAAATGATTACAATATGTAAATTTAGAATTCATTATAAAAAAAATTACAAAATCATTCGCTGATATATTATGAACTTCTAATCTAAATAAATATATATAGAAGAAATTGAACACAAGCAATTTGAGTTACTATGACGTTTACAACATTTTCGGAAATGAACTACGATAGTATTACTCAAATGATACTTCTAATACTATATGAATACCTAAAATAAGCATGAATAGTTTATACTTCCCTTCTGCCATAAACTATTCACCACTAAGTTGTCAATACACTCGAACGACCATCAATGACTCAGCCAAAGCGTTGTTTTACACATAAAAGAAATTTCACTTTCGTAATACAAATTTCTTAGCAAATATTACGACTTCGCTTTCCAACCGAGCATATGTTAACTCAATAATGATATGCCCAAACACGCCGGAAAATTACGAAACTCTCGATCGTGTCATAAATATTCAGTAAATAATATAAAACGACTTCTGACCGGTTTCCGTGTAATGATTGCATAATGCCGATCATCTCTTATTGTTCTGATCTACTTTTACTCGTTTTAAATAAGTTTTTAGGGTCTTTAAAGGATCGAAATGTCAAGGTAGTGAAATTGTGGAAATCTCGAATTGGTTTTGCAATGAATATTTAGCGAGTCTTATTTGGTGGCGTAAGGCGAGATGGTTCTTTCAGACGTTACGCAAGAGGTCACACTCCTGCTTGCGCAATGTGTGTCGCCCACGCCGCAGTGAAAACATACTTTCTACCAAACCTCACCTTATCTCTGTGCTATGTGAGGAAGAAATCAAAATCGTATTGGTTTTATCAAGTTTCAATTGTTCTTAGAGATATTTGGGTTTTGGAATAATAAGATGTTAATTTCGTTGGTTTATCGATTTTTTATGCAAAAAGTACTTTACAATACAGCTAGAATTAATTATTATACATTAAAATTACTATTTACATAAATACATTTAGGCACCGTAATTTTTTGTTCTACTTAAGACTAATCCTCGCCGGCAAAGCAGGTATCACATGGGGGCGCGGGAGCGCGGTTTTTAGTAGGGGCCGGACTGGCCAGGGGGGCCGTAGGAGGAGCTGACTCCGCCGCTGGATCCACCGTGTCCACCGCCGATGCTGCCGCCGGAGATACCGCCTCCGATGCTACCTCCGTGACCGCCGCCGATGCCGCCACCGATGCTACCGCCGTGACCGCCGCCGATGCCACCACCGATGCTACCGCCAGAGATACCACCACCGATGCCAGATCCACCTCCGATAGCTCCACCTCCGATAGAGCCGCCGGACTCCTTCTGGGTCTTGTACTTGATGAAGTAAACCTCGGGCTTTGAGGGCTGGGTGGGCGCGGCGGTGGGGATGGTGATGTCGGGCTGTTCGTCGGGCTTCTTGACCAACACGTAGACGAGGGTCTTCTCCTCGTTCTGGGCTTGAGCGGGGATGATGGGCGCGACGGGGGCGGGGGGAGCGGGCGCCTTAATGAAGATGATCTTGTAGTGCTTCTGGGGGACACCGCCGCCGCCGATGATCTGGGGGCGCTGTTCTTCGGGTTCTGGGGGTGGGACGTGGACGTAGATGTGTTTCTGGACGATGGGGGCGCCACCGAAGCCGCCGCCGAAGCCAGAGCCGCCGCCGAAGCCAGAGCCGCCGCCGAAGCCAGAACCGCCTCCGGAGGAGAAGCCACCGCCGGACGAGAAGCCGCCGCCGCCGCCGCCGAGGCCGAAACTGCTGGAGCTCAGACCGCCGGAGGAGAAGCCACCTCCGTGTCCGCCACCAGAGGAGAAACCTCCATGGCCGCCACCGGAGGAGAAGCCTCCATGGCCTCCGCCGATGCCTCCGCCAATGCCTCCGCCGCCACCGGGTGCGTTGTAACTGTATCCCGCCTCGGGCCTGGCCGAGCCGAGCGCCGCTACGGCCGCTAATACCTACGGAAAACAAAAACACTTTTATAAAAAATCGTCACTGAAACTCCATCGGGATTGTGGAACTATGAATTGATTTTTAATCCAAAGCACTAAAGCACGTCACTGTCACTCGAACACCCCAAACCGACACATAATCCTCGGTATCCTGGTTCACAAAATATTCCGATATTCTTTTTTTGAAAAACAATTATCGAGTAATATAAACAGGTGTGCCGGTGGCACTAGGAAGTTGGGTTCGGTCGGGGGTCACGGGTCACAAGTCACTTTCACTGCACGGTACCTACCAAGAACGCTTTCATGTTGTCTCACGGAGTAGTCGAGGTTGTGTGATGCTCCGGACTGAGATCGGAACGCTTATATACTGTCACCGAGTCCGCACCTCTCTCCCTGAGTCTTCCTAACACTCGGCCTTCGGGCATATGAGAATTATGAATTTAATGACACAAGTCGAATTCATCTTCAGTGAAAACAATGTGATCTTAACGGTCATCGGCTTTCGCGCTTCAGGTATTAACATGTCGTTCGGTAATTAATAAAACATTTTATTTCAAATTGTTTTCGTAGACCAAGTTTTTGTCATTATCCAAATTTCTTCAGTTTCTCGCTCCGTAGGTAACTGTGGCACAGAAATAATATTATGCTAATTTAAGTTTAATTGTACGGCATAATGAGGTCAAACAATAATGTTTTTTTTTTTAAGTACTTGTTTCAGTTTTTTCCTCGAATATAGTTGCACTAAAATCACATAACACCGTAAATTTAAACCAATAGGTAACGTAAAAAATGTCGCCATGTAATAACCATTTGTAACCATTGTGTTATTTATTCCATTTAATTTCCATGGGTTTGATTTTTACTCAAACATTTTCCTGTTTTCAACGGTTATTTAAAAATTATCTAAAATGAATGGTGTTAAAGTAGGTAATGGAGTATGGTAATGTAGGTTTTAATGAGCGGTTTTGAGGGCGAAAATTACCTATATTAATGTTTCAATTACGTAAGTTCATAGAACAAAAAGCTTTCGGACATTTGGGATGTCCTAAGGCTGTAGAAGGTATAATTATTTCGTCAATTTAGAATATGTAATAAATGTAAAGCTGCATTTAAATAGATAACACGCTTCGACCACGACTGAGCTCTTTTCTTATGCTACTTATTTTTTTAAGTTATTAAATATTATTGCAATAAAATGGGGATTAGGTTACGTACTTATGCTCGTTTGCTTGGTGTGTAAAAATCGTGTAAGTAAGTTTTAAAGAAGAGTTAAAATTCAATTTTGGATGTCTGCCCTCGATCTATTTTAGCGATATTCTCTATGTACCTTTAATTAACAGCATATTTAGTGTCTCTTAAAGCAACTCGAATAGAAAAAAATCTATATTGAACATACTATTATCAACCACGTGGCCATGTTGCCCATGGTATAGTCGATTCATCGCTCAAATAGCTATATGTTAATTTAAATCGAATTAAGTCCCATAGTCACTTTATTTTCAAATCGCAACGCCCATAAAAATAACGTTGTTGTGTTGCGATTTTTTTGCGTAAACAAGTTAACTGTTTCGACAATGGAAATGCTTTTGACGCAATTTTCCTTCTATCATAATATATGATGGTCAAAGGCCAAGGAATGAGGCCAACACAAATTGAAACGAACTAAGTATTCATATGTTACGTGTAAAAGGAGACATGTATTTATCACCTTAACATCTAATATTTGCTCGTTATTTATTTAATCGAATTTTATTTGAAATTATAACTAAATCTAGTTACATAGTTATATCTAAAAATAAAAATAAATATATACTATTAACTAAAATATAGGTTAAAACGGTAAACTACATACTAAAAATAGCTTTTTTTATACTTTTCGCAGTATAAAACAGTACTTAAAAAATCGGGCCTCGGGGCATGGTTTAAGACGCTGGCAGCATTTTCTCGCTAATAGCAACGCGTATACGTTGAGCGAGGAAGCTGCAAGCTTACATTATATATAAAAAATAAAAATAAAATAAATATCGGACAACCTCACACAAATCGATCTAGTCCCAAATTAAGTTCAAGAAGGCTTGTGTTATGGGAACTAACTAGACGACGATATAGATACATACTTATATAGATAAACAACAACTTAAATACATAGAACAACCATGACCCAAGCCCAAATATTCGAGTTCATCACACAAATATTTGCCCTGGCCGCGATTCGAACCCGGGACCGCCGGCTCAGTAGGCAGGTGTCTACAAACTGAGCCAACCGCGTCGTCATATATAAATGTAAGTGACGAGCAAGTTTTTTAAGTTTTCGTGAAACCCTCAAGACCTCTGTCAATTTTCTATGCATAAAATAAACACTACTCGTATATGTATAACTTATTTGTTGTAAAATATTAGGTTTAGGTAGTACCTATTAGGTATTTTTTAGGTTTTAACCTACATATTATATATATATCACTATACTATGTCTTTAAATTCGTAAAGTGTCGTAGTCAATTCCACATAAAATCTTAGCTTACGCTTTCATTTTCACATTGACTCGTAACTTCACGTGTGTATAGATCTTATGACAATGCGATAATGAAATGCTATGCTGTAGATAGAAGTTAAAAACATTAAAAATATTTGTGTGAATTTGTTATTATATCAAAACTTCGCTACGAATTTCCACGACAGCTGAATTGACTTAAATTTTTTAATCCAGGCTTTTCCCGATATACTAAAAATCTTGTTTTATACTATTGTAACATTGTTATATTAATGAACTTGATGAATGTATGTAAAACTTCAGCGAATACTTGAGAATTGCTTGTAGTGTACATAACCTTCCCTAGTCGTTAGTACTTTCTTGTACACATTGCGTAATATTGTGCTAACTAGCTAGAGTCGTAATTTAGTATATTTTAATGGGACATTTTACGACCTTTTAATAAACTTTAAACTTTGTTTCAAATAATCTCACGTCCACTAACTAGACAATGTTTCAATCAATGTTGTTGTTGTCAATGTTGTTGCTCATTTAATTAAAACAATTTAAACGGATTATATCGCGTACATTAATTATTTGAGCCTCCCTTAATTAATATACGCGATTTAATCCTTTTAGATTGTTTTATTTAAATTTGTGACAGTCGCGGAAACCGAAGAGGATATAATGTTGTCGCTGTCAATTATGCTGTTGTCAATGTTATTGTTGTAATAGTTGTCAACGTGGTGTTTTTAAACTCTGACATACCCAGTAAAAAGAGGGTTGTTAAAAGATTAACTTTCGTATTGGTTATTTTAGTATGTAATTTACACTCACGCTCATGTGAAATTGTCAGGACATGTTTCGAACTCGTATGGAGTTCTAAACAAAGATGAGTTTATGTAAGTATATCTGTATATTTTTATTTATGTATGTTTATTATTTTTGTCTTTTATGGAAGTCGTTCATTTAGTCCTATTATTATTATGCACCACCTACTAATTTCAAACATTATTTTCAACTACTCCGCTACCTAAAGGTTGTCTGGAAGAGATCGCTATTTAGCGATAAGACCGCCTGTTGTTTACCTCTGCCTGTTATTTTAATGTATTTCATGTTGTGTTGTATTCCTTGATGTTGGAGGTGTGCAATAAAGAGTATTTGTATTTGTATTTGTTCTTTATAAGGGGCAGCTAATTACAGCCCCGTGATCAAGAAATTACGTCACATTTCTTTGTTCTTTGATCTTTGTATCTATGTTAAACCATTATTACAAAGGTCGAAGCTCGAAGAAAAATTGAAATGCGTAATCTGGTGGACGAGACTGGGAATCGAACCCGGTACCTCTGGATTGCCGGTCCAGCGCATTTAAATTTTTCTTTGAGCTTTGATCTTTGTATCAATGGTTTAATATAAAAATTGTGGTGTGTACCCACATTAAAAAAAAATGAGGCATTACATGTTGCATAAATTTACTATGTATCTATGGTTAAAAATTCATAGTATTGGCTTGGCTTAACCTAAGGCAAAGGAAAAAAGACTATGGTAGATCGCAGAACGTGCATACAACTGACCGCAGAATGTACATAAAAATACATAAACTTAATATTTTTAGTTAAGAGTGCTGTCGGAAATTCTGGTATTGAATTTTACAATGTATAAGCCCTTAATTGTACGTTTTGACTACTGATTTTTATGATGTCACAAGCCATTTCATAAATTGAGCTGTCATCAAATACCGTTTACACACAATAATTGAAGTTGAAAGAAATACCAATTTTATGGAGACTTAATCAAAGGGTGAAAGCTTTAAGGAATCTCATTAAGTAACATATTTGACCTTTAAATCGTCTCGTAAAGGCACAAAGGTTTAACGAGCTTTTTGTAGCAATGTATCGAGTAACAATACGTAATTTCTTCCGGCTCGACCTTCACAATAGGGAAAAATAATATGAGTGAGTAGGGTAAAAGCAAAGACCGAAAAGAATGTGAGTTAACATAGTATCTATGGCAAAATGCGTAAAAACTGCCCTGTTTTCAACAAATTGCAAAAGAAGAGGTTCTCAAGTCGACGCATAATAAACACACGTTTAGTTGTTGATATTTCATATAGAACGTATTTTGAAAAATAAATTTCTATTTGAAAGCTGGAACCTCTAAATGGTCGCGACTATGGAGGATTCAAGCTTTTCTGCAGTGTGGTATGTGAAATATAAAAGCTTTCGCTCTTAGAATAGGATTTTGTAGTTATTTTGTAGTAAATCCTCTTTATCGCCATTTTTAAAGCAGTAGACTTGTTTTTTTTTACCTATACTTAGTAAGTAATGGGTCCAACTCGCTTTGGTGCAATTTGTTGTAGTTTTATTTACGAGTAGGTAAGTAGTCTGTTATTATTTCATAACCACTTTTTTAAGTACGTAAAACGCGTCACCTCGTAAGTATATAACTTATGTTACATGACCATTCATACAATCACGTGTTGCTCTATGATCCTAGGTATTTAAAATACCGTTTTCTCATCTAGAGAGCTCACCGGAATCCATTGTTAAAAATGCTATTCAATCGTAAAATTATTCAGCATCTGCATTAAAATGCATTAGAAGAAACGGTTCCCTTTGAAACTATCTTTGAATAAATCATTAAGAGTTGGATGCATTTAAGAACCTCTGCAACTCCGGATTTGAACGTAATAATTGATTATATCATATAAGTTAATATTGTATTACGTGATTTAAAAATCTTAAGTCATATTTCGTGTGAAAGTGGGTTTTATTTACGAAATTCCGTCATTTTGATTTAATAATTGCTTTTCGATGTAGATTGCATAATTATGTGCAATATTTTAAAAACTAGTCTTAATCGATGTGGTGGGAAAATGTATATTGCTGATTTTAACGAAACATATTTTTGAAGGTAAGTAAAGAAAGTATTGGGAAAAATCATGGTATTCTGACCATATCTCGGGCATTAAGTAGGTATGTTATTAGAAATCTGTTATAAAAAAACCTAACCATTTTACAATTATTCTGGAGAAACGGAAAGTGGTAGTTGCGAAATAAAGAAAGTTAAGAAAAATTGTTAGGCCATAACGAACATCCCTCAACCCAATCCCATTTGCACCCAGTTTAACTCTTTATCCCATTTTATCCCTACGTAAAATACTTCGATTCGTTTCCTCATTGTCTGTAAACTTTATTAGATGGTCAGTTTTACTTTATTACCTAACAGCTACTCATACTCATAGTCATTTATGTATTAATAAAATTTCAACATTTTACAAGTCAATAAACAAGTACATTACCTACCTATACAATTCATTTCTATTACTACCTACTAAATAATGATTAAATTACAAATTGGAATAGTTACATTATATTATTTCATTATTAAACTTGTACAATTCGTCAATATTGTAAAAATAATTGGTTGTTAGCCATTTTTTTAATTCATTGAGGAACATCATTGTACAATATTCATTTTAGCTTTTATCACTTTTACATCAAATTTGGCGATAATTATTGCAATTATTTTCAGACGATTACTACGCCCCACAAATCGCAAATATTTGAACTCTTCAACACTCTCTTGACCTTTTATTTTGGCAAGTCTTAAGACATTAAGGCTCGAGAACATTTCGGGTCCGACCACCGGCCGTGAGGTCGGCTGCGTCGGCACAGCAATCGAGTCGAATCCAATCAAGTAAACACACGTAATAACGCTTATAGCGTAAAATATTGCCAGTTACGATACGTATTCCGAATTCTGGCGTAGCTTCAGCAATATTGTAATATTAAGCGAAGCGTCACTGTGAGTACAATTTGGAACGGTTTTTGCAAAATTAAAAAGCTGAAATCTTACGGCACGTGAAATAGCGGTGTTAAGTTTACAAGAAACATTTTCGTAGTTCCGAATAGTTTTTGAAATATGTATTATGTATATTCCTGATAATAATAGGAAACGTTAACATAGTTTACGTTGTGATATGTACTAATTTACTCGCAAATAATATTTTGTGATGAACTGTACCTAATGAGAATCCAATATAAACACTTCAGTCTTTATCCCAATTATAATATCATTGATGTCCATTATACCCATGTTACATTACACTACATAGTACATTTTTTGACTATGTACTATGTAGTGATTGTAGTGCATAGTAGATAGTCAAAAAATACTCAACTGTTCCAAAATAATTACTTACTTCGCTGGAAACTTCACATCTAATCACTACATAGTATAAAACAAAGTCGCTTCCTGTCTGTGTCTGTCTGTCCCTATGTATGCTTATTATTTATTTAATTATTTTATTTTTAGCCAATGCTGTCCCACTGCAGGGCAAAGGCCTTCCTCTATATATATATTATATACTAGCTGTGCCCCGCGGTGTTACCCGCTCATCCCACGGGAACACTAAATTTATTCGGGATGAAAAGTATCCTATGTCCTTTCCCGGGTCTCAAACTATCTCCATACCAAATTTCATCTCAGTCGGTTCAGCGGTTTAAGCGTGAAGAGGTAACAGACAGACAGACAGACAGACAGACACACTTTCGCATTTATAATATTAGTATGGATGGATGTATGCTTAGATTTTTAAAACTACGCTACTTAGATATTTATAGATAGAGTGATTCAACAGGAAGGTTTATATGTATAACACATGCATAATTTATCAGCGTTGCACCCGTGCGAAGCCGGGGCGGGTCGCTAGTTTGTAATAATTTCGTATCTGCCCTCTGAACCGTCCGACCAATAAATTAATATAGTTAACCCAAGTTATAATAGGAAAAGCTGTTAGCGTCTACTTCATAACCACTCAGTAAAATTTAATAACTCTGTGACCTTTTACAATCGTCGTAACTTCATTTGCGAACGTAACATGTTTCTGTCATTAACCGACTTCAAAAAAGTAGGGGGTTCTCAATTCGGTTGTATTTTTTTTCATGTTTGTTACCTCAGAGCTCCGTCATTTATGAGTCGATTTGGAAGATTCTTTTTTGGTTCATGAATCTCCAAGTTGGTCCCATAAAATTTTGGTGAAGATCTGATAACGAGATCCATGAGGAATCGAAGGACTTCCTGAAATATTTGGTATTTAATATTACCATAGTTCAAGCATTTACACTCGAAAATCACCATTTGGTGGAGAGAAATTAATAAAGAAGACACAAGCCACCTGTTACTACTGAGGACTCAACCAGTGTTTTTTAATTCACGGATCGTAAGTCGATTTGGAAAACCGATTTGGACCGATTTAAAAAAATCTGTTTTTATTTGAATGAGTATACTCCTGAGGTGGTCCCATTATAACCGAGTTGGGATCTGATGATGTGATCCCAGGGAAATCGAGGGCAACCCTCAAATGTTATAGGCACTCATAATATTTTTTATATATTTTCTAAAGCTATTTAATTATTTGCGTATATGGTAGTCATCATCTTTCTATGCTGAGCTGATGATGGAAAGTTTTTACTTCAAAAAGTGATTCAAATGTAATATGTACATGAACGGGTTATTTATGGCTTTTCAGTATTTTTGAAGTCGGTTCTTTTTTGTTGCATTTTTTTTATTAATACATTGTAAAGGGTTTTACTAATACATACCTACGTAACGAACGGTTAAGAATCGTTAATACTTCAAAACGATAAACGAAATGAAATGAAATGAAATGAAATATGAAATGAAATGAAATAATTTATTCAGTAAGTAGGCCACAGGGGCACTTTTACAAGTCAGATTGTGAATCTACCGGCATTTCGCAAGAGGAGACCGCTGTTGAGAAGAAAGCCGAAAGAAACTCAACAGTAAGTCATTTTTTCGTAAATAATACTTAAAACAATTACAATGATTACATTTGTGTTATAACTAATTACACTGGTACACGTAAAGGACATGTATAGATACTCCAAATCAATGTTAAGTAGGAACATTAAAATACAATTTTAACGTTAAATTCATAATATTAAATATACCCAGAGATTGTATAAAGTCTCTGGGTGTCACAACATGCAATAAAATAATAATTACTTAATTAATTTAATTCCACAGAGATGTATAAGGTCTCTAGGCGTCAACATGAATAATTTACTATAGAAAATAATTATTAAATCTAAATTTCTTAGAGATGTATATGGTCTCTAGGCGTCATAACATGCAATAAAATATTTTAAAATTATAAACCCTAACTAAACTTCTACATTTGAATGTGTGTATACTCGTAATAGTAGAGGATCCCGATATAGAACGACCTTCACCAAGATGTTTATTTGATGAAATGTATTTTATATTTAATTTAATATGTCAATAAATATATTGCATATGGGTTGCCTAACAAATTTTAGTCCAGGGTATGTTTTGTTAAAAATTAAATAAAAAAAAAAATATTTTATTTAATTTCAATTCAATAATCAGACCGTTGCAAAATGCTAGTAGGTATAGATTTACCTGTTTATATCCTATGGGCTTCATACTTTCGATTGGTATACAATTTATCTAATAATAATCAAACCGGTGAAATGTTTAAAAAAAATATATTTTTAATTATTAATTAAACATACCCTGGACTAAAATTTGTTAGGCAACCCATATGCAATATATTTATTGTCATATTAAATCAAATATAAAATACATTTCATCAAATAAACATCTCGGTGAAGGTCGTTCTATATCGGGATCTTAGACTATAAAAGTAAATATGAAACGTAATCTATATACCAGATTTACCTTCTGTAATCAAAATAATCAATTTATAAAACTTAAATATCAGAATATAGAAGATATTTAAAAACAGTGGCGAAATGGGCTATTCGGATCATTGATTCGGAATAAATGATTTTCTATTTTTTGTATACTTATTTTTGCGGCTTAATCAAGCCTACATGAGGTTCGATTCCGTTTATATTTAGTATACTAGAAGGCACCCCCAGCTTCGTACGCGTATTTTTTTAAATACTGTATTAGTCGGGTAAAAAGTAAACCATCTTTGGATGTCCAGCTATCCCTGTACAGAAATTGATTAAAATTTGTCCAGCGGCAGCCGTTTCGGCATGATGCGAGGACAAAGGAAATTATGACCAACATATGGCGCCAGGCTGGCACGGCGCCGCGCGGCCATACAAAACAAATGACGATCCTGCATCACGCTATCGAGATTTTTCCTGAAATCATGACCCCTCTCCATAGAAAAATGATTTTCAATACAAATTTAGAATTTTATAATAGTATAGAAGTACCGTAAAGTGGGGCTATTCGGAACCCGGCTATTTAATAATTTGCAAATTAAATGTTATACGCCCTACCAGCGCAGTAGTTGGAACACTTGGAACAAATGCCTTAGGGTAAGGTGGGGTACGACTAGGGCTGCCATCCATCCGGGTTTCCCCGGATTTGTCCTAGTTTGGAGGCCGTCCGGGGGCCATCCGGGGGGTTTTCAACAAGTGTCCGGGAAAAACCCGGACACTTTACGTGAATGAAAAATAAAGTGATTGTTTTTTAATTACATTATATAGGGACACGTCCGGGGAAACGCGATTTACGCAAAATGTCCGGGTTTTTTTTAAGTCTTTGTCCGGGGTCGGCGAATTTTGAGATGGCAGCCCTAGGTAAGACTATCACCGGGTGAAGACTGCCACAGTTCAATAGGCGTGCGGACCATTTTGTTTGAGGATGTCAATCGATTCAATTTTTTATTGGGATCAAGTCTATATAGGACTACCTACACTAAGACTGCTCTAAAAGTCAGAAAAGACCGTCAAAGTTTAACATTCCTTCAGAGGACTAAAAACGCTCTATACAAATGGCCTGCCTACATATGACGTCATAGGTGGATTGGGTACCAGTATTTGTATGGAGAAAATAAGTAATTTGCCATTTTCACTTTGAAATAGTGCGTTTAAGTTCATGGTTGCCCTGGAATATTTGCAATATTTGCCCTGGCCGGGATTCGAACCCTGGAGCACCGGCTCAGTAGACAGGTCAACTACAAACTGTGCCAACCGCGTCGTCAAATAACTCCTGGGTTCCAAATAGCCTCTAGTGGTTGCCCATCTACTGGTGACTATTTATAAGATAATAGATTATGTGTAAACAAAGTTACTGGCTCCTTCTTGCCAGAAATAAACAGGAATTCATTAAGGAAGACATCCATCGAAAGAAAATTAACGACATATCGAATGTCCCCACACCATGTTAAGAGGCCTTATTCCTTTTAAAATTTATTTTTTTCATATTATTACGAATAAAGGTCGCCGGAAGGCGCTGGATGCAGGTCGCTTCCAACCGGTATATATGGAAGTCCAAAGGGGAGGCCTATGTTCAGCAGTGGACGTCCTATGGCTGAGATGATGATGATGATGATGATGATGATTACGAATATATTGATAATTTCAACCAACTTTTTGAAGTGAATAATACTTTTTCCGGAGTTCTAGGTAGTAACGTAGCCGTGTCATGCTTTCATTGCGTGCAGTCGAAAATAAGTTGAAAAAACGAATTTTCCACGTGAATTTTGTCAATTTCGAGTAGTTTTTCAAACAAAAATTATCAATGAAAAATTCAAACTGTATTAGGTTTCAAATATATACCAATAAATCCCAATAGCCCTGTTCTAGGTAGTAACATCAATAATATGTTAAGAAACATGTTTGATCATAGAGAAAAATGTCTAAACAATCAGCATTTTAAAAGGAATAAGGCCTCTTAATTGAAATGGAAGTGTTCCCTTACAAGGATGTTGTTCTATTTACAAACGGCCAAGTATATTGTTTCGGTTGTATTTAAGGTCTGTTATTATTATTATTTACGAGTATGTACACAAAGGAAGCATTCACATTTGTAGGCGTGAGGCAATGCCGTGTTTTATATCGTTTTTCTCCAGTAAATACAAATATACCTATATTATAAAATCTCACTCAAAACAACCTAGTCCCAAATCAAGCGCAAGCACACTTGTATTATGGATACTAGTCGTGATTTACATACGTATATTTTTAATACTTCCATAGATAAATAAATTAATATCAGTCAACCTCACACATATCGATCTAGACCCACAGTAAGCGTTAGTAGGGCTTGTGTTATAGGCAATAGACGACGAACATGTGAACAAATTTTCACATTATGATTGATGGTCATAAAGTATTGTTTGTCACAAAATTGGTCTTAACACAGAAATTAATAACTTTACCCGAGTTTTAAGAGTAAAACCCGTTAGCGTAGGTTAGGTTAGGTTAGGTTTGTATTATAACAATCCTGAAAAGTTATTTGTTTCCGAGAAAAGTAGAAATTATGATTACGAAAATTATGACTATATAATGACAATTATGAATAAGAATTTTATGTCAGCCAATACCCCATTAACATACTTAATAAACCAAAACCCAGGACTACAAAGGCGCCACCTATAGACTTAGTGTTTGCAATTCCTAAGAGAGTTACGTCACTTACGGCTATAGACGAAATCGCACGTGTGGAAATGGTCCGTCCATAGACGTGGTGTCACAAAACTACGTCCTTCAATGTGTGCATGTATTTATCTACAGTTGACTGTAAATTTTATGGGAATGTTGTATATCGCAATTGAAGTGGCAATGGGCTGGTCATATATGTCGCAGAGACGAGGACGGATGGAGTCAGCGAGCGCTACACTGGAGGCCGCGAACGGGTGGCAGAAGCGTTGGAAGACCGCAAGCCAGATGGTCGGACGACATTTAAAAGACGGCAGGGCCGACCTGGAGTAGGATCGCCGCATCAAGATCAGCTTGGAAATCCATGCAAGAGGCATATGTCCAGCAGAGGACGCATATATGCTGAGAAGAAGAAGAGAAGAAGTTGTATATCGATAAACATATATTCATCACACTAATATTTTAAGGCGAAAGTTTGTGTGTTTATGTGTTTGTATGTTTGTGACTTCTTCACGTCCAAACGGCAGCACCAATTTTGATAAATTTTGGTATGTTCGTAGCTGACAGTCCGCATTAACACATAGGCTACTTTTTATGCGGAAAAAATGTAGTGTTCCCATGGGATGAGCGGGAAACAACGCGCGGCTAGTTATAAATAAAATCAAACATTGATTTGAAACTACTCAATAAATAAGTCTTTAGTTCATAGCTTTAAGGGGATCTGATAAGTTGCTGACACATATGTCGTAAATGCTTCTCAACAGTTGTAGATCAATGCAAACCGCATTAAGCTATTATGAACCCCGTATATAGTTATGTCGTTTTTCTTCCACAAGGCTGCGCAGACGCATGATTTATTGGGTTCGTGTCAGTTCATCGACGCTGGTTATGTTACATTTCAATTCGACACAATTTTCTAGTCACCTATAAAATATGGCGGTTTATCAGATGTAACAGTAAATAAATGGGTGGTAGTCGAACATTTATCTCCCTACCCATCCATTTTATTAGACATTTTCGTCGGGTAGTACATTTGGCTCTACATTTGGCCGACAGCTCCAGTAACAACTCGCTGTTTATTGAATCCGCCGATTTATCTCTTTCTCTGTTAATTACATACTCTCTGCTATTAGGTAAGTTTAGAGCGGATCCCAATAAAGGGTTCAACGAGGCATGAATCACCCTAACAGTAATCGGTGAAAATCTGCATATCGTAGAATCTGCATGTCATCGACTCAGTACACTTATGTCATAGATCTTTGTTTGTAAATGCTGGCAAATAAGATGCAACCGTAATAGTTACATCATTATAGTTACAGCCGGTTGGGCAAAACGGGAAATGACTAACACATTATAAATACTTAAAGTACTTCTTTATTATAAACTGTTGTATGAAGGTAATGAAGGTTTTAATAATAGGCACGTTAGGGTCAATGTGCGCTTCCGATTCCGGTACTTTAATGCATACTTAGGTAAATTTCTACCTAACATGCATTAAGCATATGCATTTGGTAGTTAGTACTAACTAGACATTATCTAGAAAGAAAGAAATACAATTAGTCGTGACGTGACCATAATACATAAAGGGTGTGACAGAAGTGTTAAAAAAAAAACAATAGGTAAGTATAATATTTTTATGGCTGTGCCACGAAAAGGTTCCACCTCAGCAAGATGCTAGCTGGAGAGCCAGCGCTGATCTTCCGGTGGGACCATCGTATCTATTAGAATTTTATCCTGAATTTATAGCGTATACGTAGAGGAGATAGGTGGGCTGATCTGTGAAGAGGCTATGTAAAATGAAGATGACAGAAACATATTAGGATTAAACATTGGGATGTTTATGATATAATAATTACGGTTTGACATAGGAAAGGGCCTCTCTTGATTGTAGTTCGGTATATTGTAGTACGTGTATTTTTTTTTATTGAAGTGGTATATTGAGCAAATAAATGACACTGATTAAAATTTTCTTTGTAAATGTATTTTACACATTTTCCCAAAAAAAGATGTGTTATGTCAATAATTATTTGATTTTAGTCATTTCAGAAACATACCATATTAAAATATCCCCACAACACTATGCCAAGACGATAGAGACATACAGTGTACACGTAACACGCGTATCGTGATCAGTATCGAAGATGTGGACTATCATTATCATCTGTTATGCCATACACGTGCCTTTGACTAGAACTTACAAGCGAAGATCGGTTGATAAAGGGTGAGTAATGACTTTTCGAACTTAGACGACGTCTATAAAAGAGGTTGTCTGAACTGATTGTTATGTTTACACTTATAAACCGTAATAAGGCAACACATTTTACCATTACAAAGGGTTTTAGGTAAAGTGGTCAAGGAACCCTCTCTTTTGTGTGTACCCATACTACCCAATGTGAGTGAAAATGTTCGATATTTGTGTAATGTATCCTAATTTTCCATACTGTTTGTGTGAGTGCACTACCAGTTGTACCAAAGGTACTTGTTTAAGGCTCCCCGCGCACTAGGCTAATGACGACACATGGAAGCCAATGCAATAGAACAAACTCATGGGAGTATATCTTTGACTGGCTTCTACAGTCTGCCTCCACAGTACGGCTGTCTAGTGCGCGGAGCGTTACTAGATGAGCTGATGTTTGAAAACACAAATTAAATATTAAATGATTTGCCCGAAGACATACATGTGACCATACTTAATAGTAAAAATACGTGTAAGAACACCTTAAAAAAATAATATTTAAGTGCCAACGGCGATGTATGATTGCTGGTGTGGTCTTATTACTATATCTTATTAGTATGATTATAACTACCTATCTGTGCAATGTTGTGAGCGGTGCGAAACATTCGCGTCACGTCTAAACCTCCAACAGGTTTCTGTAACGCGTTTTAATTTATAAATTACTAGCCGTGCCCCGCGGTGTTACCCGCTCATCCCACGGGAACACTAAATTTATTCGGGATGAAAAGTATCCTATGTCCTTTTCCCGGGTCTCAAACTATCTCCATACCAAATTTCATCTAAGTCGGTTCAGCGGTTTAAGCGTGAAGAGGTAACAGACAGACAGACAGACAGACAGACACACTTTCGCATTTATAATATTAGTATGGATTTGTGCTTAATTAACTGAAAAAAAAATTATATAAATACCATGTGGGCCCTGTAACAGTAGCAAAAACTTAAAACATAGCTTTTACTCGTCAAACTGAACAACATCTGTTCAGAAACTTTAAAAAAAAATACTTTTTTCATATGTTCATTATTTCAAACAAAGTAAATAGCATTTTCAATGTACTCCGTCCAACATTGACATCGCCTTAGCATTGACATAGCTGTCACTTTACTAAATATCAAATGTTTCGCAATACATTGCTTCTTTGAATAAACTTTATTTTACAATTACACATTATAAATGAGTTATTTTTATAAATTGTTTAATAAATGTTGTTCAGTTTGAGGGGTAGAATCTATGTTTTAATTTATTGCTCATGTTACAGGGCCCACCCGGTATATACAAAGATCGATGGTAACAACACATTGCATTCGTCAACCGCTTAAGAGCCATCTTTGGCACAAAATCGTAGTGTCACCCTAGAATGGCAAGAAATTTCTGCTCAAGTCCGGCAAGGTGACAAAACCTTAACTGTATTTGATCTTCGTCGTATCTATAAGTATCCGTTTAGTTATTAATTGGCTATATATAAATAACTTCTTACAAAATGACGTCCGTTAATTATACAGGACTTAAACTACCTGAATAAGTATTCCTTTATTCAACTCTGTTTTACAAAATCAGAATAAAATGCTTTCAACATACCATCGCAACCAAATCAAATCGAATTAAGCCTGAGTTGTTCCGTGGATTTCTTTCGACATTCTTAATATATGAGCCTTATTGGAAATTCCGGGAGGGTGTGAAATGGAATTTTTATCGTCTCCAATCCTATTTTGTTCGCGATTAAGAGTACCTACGGGGTTTTCCTTATTATTTCTATTCTTTTACTGGTTGAAGTGTGCAAGAGTGTACGTAACAGGTGTCTAATATCTTACTGAGATTGATGATAGCACTTGTCCCCGATTGCACCTGATGTTAATATTAAGTGAAAAGCCTGAGGAGCATGCATACCTAGAAAATGCCTACTCACTCTCGACTTAGATATCCTAGTTATATTAATCAGGGAAAAAGTGTACAGGAAGAGAGTTTCACTCTATTGTTGTCAAGGACGCCAAGCGTCTCGTACGAATCGTGGTATGTCAACAACGTAAGGGTGGAATCCGAGTCCGCGTCGTGCATTGTGATATCGGAGGAGGACATCCCTGATAATGACATCCCTGAAATGTCGGCTATATCTCGGATATGACTATATTTCGACGACGCGGTTGGCGCAGTTTTTGCCTACTGAGCCGGCGGTCCCGGGTTCGAATCCCGGCCGGGGCAAATATTTGTGTGATGAACTCGAATATTTGTTCTTGGGTCATGAATGTTATCTATAAGTATTCATATTATATTGTATATCGTCGACTAGTATCCATAGTCCAAGCTTTGCTTAGTTTGGGACTATGTAGGTCGGTTTGTATATGATTGTCCCATAATATTTATTTATTTACATGTTTAAAGTGTTGAGTATTTTATCAACTATAGGTATGAATAGACTTCCTAACGGATTGTTGTAAATAAATACCTTACCAAGATCTATACTTTTGGCTCCGAAATTACACGAAAAAGCGTATTTCTTACTCTTAATGGTTTGTAATCATAAAAATAAGTCTTACATCCTACCAAAATTCATAATCAAAATCTGAATAGGTTTTTTTCTATAGACTTTTATCAGAAAACAAAGGGTTATTAAGTATTAGAAATATTTTGAAAAGCCGAGCCAAAAGTGAAATTAATTAGGAATCCAGTAGTCGACTTAACAAAAGCGTTTCAAGCACAGGCGTTTGTTATATACCTATTCATAATTTGCGAATTCATTCAATAAATAATAAGGGTTCAAGGAGTTCTAGAGTATGAAATCTTTTCAGGCGGAAAAATATAGCCGAAGGAAAACAAAAATGAACTGGGTTAATCTCTAGGGGTCATGTACATCTTATTTTTTAGGCAGACAAACAATCTTAACCGTAGTCTCCATTTAACAGGAATATTTGAGTTAAAAACTGTACCTTAGGGATTTTCGGGCATAGCTTCGATAACCTAGTGGTCAAGGTGGTCCGTGAGCAATGTCTAGATGTGTGCGTTTGCTCGAGCGCGCTTGTATGTAGATTGATTTCTGTACCTATCTGTTTTGTGCCGTGGCTCACTAAAACTGGCTTCACTATCAATAGTGCAGTCATTGAAGCATTATTGCTCCGAATTTTTTTACTGTGAACCGAATTGCATACAATTTTGGAATTAGGTTAATCTTACCCTTAACTTCAAAAGTGAAAATGATTTGAACTCTGCAACCACCCTGGGGGTGGTTGCCACCCCTTCTCGGGGGTGAATATTTTTTTTTCAAAATAATCTCGGATATCGATAGAAGGCCTAATTTTAAGCAAAAAATCATCTATAAAGTTTTTCAAAAAATCCTATACTTTTCAAGTTATTGGCAATAGAAAATTCGCAATTTTTTCACGTTTTTCATCGGTTTTTTGCAAATATCTCCAAAAATATACGTTTTATCGAAAATTTTATAAAAACAAAATTGTAGCAGGTAAAACAATGAACAATTTGGTTTTTTATAAAGTATTCTAAGTGCAATATTAAGCTAGATATTTAAGATCAAAGCCGTTTTTTATTATGTCTGAAATTTAATCGATGTGGTCAATGCCATCTAGCGGCGAGCAGATGCATTTTATGCATTCCAATACAAAAGGGTTTTGTAGTGCTTGAAATAAGCTTTAAAATGAGCACTATTAAAAGTCTTTTGCGCGTAAAATAAGTGAGCTGTATTGCAAATAAGGGGAGCATCTAATGTTTTTTTCTTTTAAATCAATGGGTTTCATAAGTGCCATTTCCACCAAAATTAAAATTAATCGTATTCCGCCTAGAATTAACTTTATTATGAAGAGTTTGATAGATAGTATCAGTTTGGCTGCTTCAGGACACATATTTTTCAAAAAAGTCACGATTAAAAAAAAAAACAAAATTTCAAATTTTAAAAGAACCCACTTTTTATTCATAATATCTCAAAAATGACGACAGATACATATAAAAGTGTACGGATTAAAAATTAAAGTATTTTTCTGACAAACAATTTGGTTTTTTTTGTTTTTTCTGTCAAACAAAAATTGACGGAGATATGATTGTTTAAAGAGCGCGTGGCAGCGCAATCACAGCCTCTCTTAAGCCCTTTAACCCTTCACCGTTTTAGAAAAAGGTTTTTTACTATATATTGCAATAAAGGATGTTGTAGCTCTCTTAATTACCTTTTCCAGGTTTTTTTATAAATTGTGATAGCATGAAAATTGAAGGAGTTATGGTCCAAAAACTTATCATATTTTTTTCTACTTAGTAACTGAAAATTTCGGAGTGTGAATATTTGGAGCAATGTGAAAGTACGCAGTATAATAGAGACCCACAACTATTGTAATGTGTATATATATACATATGGCTCATATATTTTGAAAACGTAGGCATGAATACATACCGCTAGATGGCATTGACCACATCGATTAAATTTCAGACATAATAAAAAACGGCTTTGATCTTTAATATCTAGCTTAATATTGCACTTAGAATACTTTATAAAAAACCAAATTGTTCATTGTTTTACCTGTTACAATTTTGTTTTGTATAAAATTTTCGATAAAACGTATATTTTTGGAGATATTTGCAAAAAACCGATGAAAAACGTGAAAAATTGCGAATTTTCAATTGCCAATAACTTGAAATAGATGATTTTTTGCTTAAAATTAGGCCTTCTATCGATATCCAAGGTTATTTCGAAAAAAAAAAAAACACCCCCGAGAAGGGGTGGCAACCACCCCCAGGGTAGTTGCGGAGTTCAAATCATTTTCAATTTTGAAGTTAAGGGTAAGATGAGCCTAATTCCAAAATTTCATGCAAATCGGTTCACAGTAAAAAAATTCGGAGGTAAGACCGTATTTTTCGCTTCAATGACTGCACTACAAGCGCTGACTAGGTTTCTAAGTGTTTTTATTCTAAGAGAAATAGGCACATTTTATTTGACCCGCTGGGTATAGTCTAGAGGTTAACAAAACAAGGAAAACGGGGACTCTTCCACCAGGTTACATTTAAATTTTTCTTTGAGCTTTGATCTTTGTATCATTGGTTTAATATAAAAATTGTTGTGTGTACCCACCTACATTTAAAAAAAATTACATTACATGTTTCATAAATGTTTAAGGAAAACACGGTGAGAGACACAAGAAGAAACACAGAATGAGAATGAATGAATGAATGTTAGGTTAGTATTCTTAATTTTTAGAAAAAAAAAATGGCTGACTGTTTCGTTTGGCTTTCTTCTCTGTTGTCTCGTTTGGGGAAAAACCGGTAGACTCGAACGTGTATTATTTTTAAGTCTCGACGAAAAAGAAGGCGTGTTACAAGTTTAACATCTGTATCTGTGTATTTGTGTGTCTGTCTGTGTCATTGTAGCTCCCAAACGGAAGGACTGATTTGAGTGCGGTTTTTTAAATTGAACTTGTCCGTCGAGATGGTTCTTAGCTAAGTTTGGTGGAAATAGGACCAGTAGTTCCCAAGATATTCGGCTTTAATTGGATCAAGTGACAATATCTCAGCCAAACTTGAAGCTAAGAATTTCAAATTTTGTAGTTATGTATGTTTAGTTTTAGTAGCAATTTCTATATCACTTATTGAATGAGGATCTCATGACGACCAGCGCGGTGTACTTGTCGCGGGTGTGTTAAATTCAATATTTAGCTTATATTAGTTCGTTATCATAGGTGTAGAATCATTCTCGAAAACGACTGTCTGTCCTTATTAAATTTAAGGACATTGCTCCCAGATCTCTGGAATCTGAATTAACAGGTAATTGAACTCGTTGTGTCAAGGACGAATCTTAATTTTGAAAGGATCCCTAGCGATTTAAGCAAAAGCATTTAAGCTTTGTGATCTTAGGCATCCGACTGATGACGGAAATGTGTATAACAGGAGATATTTAAGAGGCCTTATTTCTTTTATAATGCTGATTGTTTTAGACATTTTTCTCTATAATCAACATACCTAGGATGCCTCGGGGCATCTATACGAAAGTGACGTAGCAAAATATTTTATCGACAAAAAAATATACCTATCGATGTTACTGTCAACATCTAAATGTCATCGACATAAATAAATATTACTTATTTCTCCACATATTCAAATAAACATATTAAAACGTGTATTTACATGTTTATTTTAAAATAATTTTCATAATATACGTAAATTGTCATTTTGATTGAAATGACATCCTCATACTTTTATTAATGACCTTAATTTAAGAGGCTCGATATCAGATATAACATCGAACCTCTTTATAGTAATCGAGAATGTTCAATGAGCAAATATATAAATTAAATTGTATCGACATATTTTTTTATCGATATCCTATCCCTAGAACGTGCCCCGAGCTATCCTAGGTATGATAATCAAACATGTTTCTTATCATATTATAGATGTAACTACCTAGAAAAGGGGTATTGGGATTTATTGGTATATATTTTAAACCTACAGTTTAAACTTTTCATTGATAATTTATGTTTCATACACTACCCGCAAAATGAAATCATGAAATAGCTATGTACCTATAGTACATTTTTTTTAAACTAAGCTCATCCACTTATTTGCATTCACAATGGCATTGTGTCTAACACAATCCTATCTGCTTTTGTTCTCGTAACCGCCAACCAGTTACTTACAAGAAAAGGTTGTAGCTACATTGCGTGGATATTGAATTTTCAACCTTATTCCTTGTTGAATAGGTTTAAAATGGTTGATGATGAGAGTTCATAGTCCTTTTTCTATATAATACGATCTTGTTGAGAGTCGGGCAGTTGTATAATTTAAAAAAAGTTATGATCACCATTATTCTGTTAGTGTATTTTGTAGTCTAATTTCTAAGGAAATAGAGTCTATAATCTATATTAACCTTCCAAGGTGGTTACAATCTGCTTTTACTACGAGCTCGTTATCTTAATTTGTGGTTAACCACTCAACGGTGTTGAGTTCTTAAGTGGATGAGCTTAGTTTAAAAATTTGTACTATACTAACTCGGTGAAAAGTATTATTCACTTCAAAAAGTTGGTTGAAATTATAAAATAGCTATGACATATTAATGAAAAAAATAAATTTTAAAAGGAATAAGGCCCCTTAAGGTGAAGAAGAAGAATTTATAACCATACTTCACTACGTTTTACGTTAATTATCGTCACAGACATAAAACAACGTAGTATGCTTAAAATTGGCTCTATATTTTCTCATTGTATGTTTGAGGTTATGGTTTTATTTTTCATTAGTTTATGGGACTGCACTAGCGTTCCGTACATCTAATAATTTTTAACTTTTTTCTATTTTCTGTATTTTTTGTTCAAGCGGCAACTGAAATACATCATCTGTGAAAATTTAAGTGTCTTGCTATCCTGGTTCATGAGATACAGCCTAATGACAGATATCGAGCAAAATACGGCTAATAAATCACGTTTGTTATATGGGAGGCCCATTTAAATATTAATTTTACTGTTTTTAGTATTTGTTGTTAGAGCGGCAACAGAAACACTTCTTCTGTGAAAATTTCATCTGTCTAGCTCTATCACTGTTCATGTGATACAGTCTCGTGACAGACGGACAGACAGACAGTGGAGGTAATAGCGTCCCGTTTTAGCGACCCCTAAAACACAATTTCATGATTGATTCCATAATGAAAGTTGCTCAGTGTGGTCATCCCAATCATATAACTCCAGCTCTTGACTCCTGAATAACCCTGTATAATTACTTTCACTTTCAATTTAGATCAAATATAACTTTGATATTATTAAAGGCTCGTCAAACGACCTCGTCCCGTGTTTAAGTCCAGGAGTTTCGTTTGTATCGTGCCGTCCCGCTCGTTCAAATGTTGTTGGACACGAGATAGAGAGGGATGGCACGGTACAAACTTCTAATTTCGATCTTGGGAGTTAGTCTTCAGTTCACAAGTTCGGTCCCTTGTCGCCGCAGGGTCCTATCACCAATTAGACTAATCTTGGCAGATATTTGACGTTTACAAACGATTTTTAATCCCCTACAAAAAAAGTGCGTTATAAGTTTAACATATGTAATCTGTCGAAATGGTTCTTAGCTATGTTTGGTTAGTTATCGAGGGTTTCTTAATTTTTTATTTTGGTCGAATTCGATTAATTAATGTCTGTAAGAATGCGATTCACTTTTTATACCTGTCTCGCTCGCTCTTACGCGATTCAGATAAGAACCTCTCAATTCTCACCCGAACCCGGATCCCAATCTGAGCTCACGAACTGTAATAAGTAAGTAAACACTTTATTGTAAGTTAACAATTTGACGACGCGGTTGGCTCGGTTTGTGTAGAGACCTGCCTACTGACCCGGCGGTCCCGGGTTTGAATCCCATCCAGGGCAAATATTTGTGTGATGAATTCGAATATTTGTGCTTAGGTCATGGTTGTTCTATGTATTTAAGTATATATTTATCTATATAAGTATGTATATCGTCGTCTAGTACCCATAACACAAGCATTCTTGAGCTTAATTTGGGACTAGATCGATTTGTGTGAGGTTGTCTGATATTTATTTATTTATTTTACACAAAAACAGTTAATATTTTATGCAAATTACAAAAATTACAAATAACACAGGTACAAAGGCGAACTTATCCCTATAAGGGATCTCTGCCAGTTAACCTATTAGCAATTGAGTAAGTCCGAGAAGAAGATAGACTTACTAAAACCTTCTACAAAAAGTACTAATATATGTAACAGGACAGGATGGGTCAGTTCACATTCGCCAGTTCTTGAAAATTAAGTCATATTCTACATTCCAGATTCTACCGATCCGGTGCATTCAAAGTATCGACTATCGACAGTTACGACTGCAGTTATGACAGATGATAGTCTAATCATTGGGTCACAGACTACAAGCCTGACTCGTAACTCGAGGTGACCCGTCACGGATTAGGACGGCACTCTTCCGAGTAACGTGATCCATCCCTTGGGCTAAATTCGACGTTTAAAATAGCATGTGTCCGAAATCTCGCTACATGACATTCTTTACCGTCAGTTCATCGAAGTAACTGTATTCACAGCCAAATGACATCCAATGCTGAACAACGTTTTCTTTGGATCTCCGCGTTGAACGGTCCTGCGATATCCGTATTCAGAAGCTTCCCACGACCTTCGCAAGATCATCGGTGCTCCTTGTGGGGAGCCTGTCTGTTATACATCATTCAGTACATGGTCGCCACTTTTCTAGCGTTGTCATATCATTAAAGAGCAAATTCCAGGGCGCAAGCTGTATTTCAAATTTTCATATTGGGCCATAATTATGCTCTTATATGTCAACTTGTCAACGTCACTTAATGATCATTCATCATCATCATTCCCTAGCCGATATCTCATTTATTTGGGGTCGGCGCAGTATGTTTTCTTCCTCCATTATTCCCTATTAGTCGTCATATTGTTGTTTACTTCTTTCTTATTCACATCATCTTTATTTGGTCTTCCTTTTCTTCTATATCCGTCCAAATTCATGCTTAACGCTTAGGTACGTGGCTGGTTGCTTGTGCTGGTTACGTGACTTTCCTCTCTTCGCATCACGTGCCCATACCCTGATAGTCGGTTAGCTTGCAGCTTACTTAATGTCCATTGTAAGAGTGATATTGCTAAATTGGAGATATTGCGATGCCTCGTCGAATTGCAATCCTTCATGGGCTCGTTATCGTATCTTTCTTAGCTTGATAGAAAATGCACTCTTATGGCAAGCAAAAAAGCTGTATTTGCACCAAACTAGTTTGTTAGATATGACGATATGCGGTTTATATGTAAGTCATGCAATATTTTCTGTATTGACTCAACATAATGATTTTGCAATCACTTTCTTCTCCGGTTCGGTTTAGGCGGGTTTCACACTGACCGCGCAATACGTAGAGATAATGTTGGGCCGATTACCGATTTTTCGATATTCGTAGCTTTTTTTTTTTTTTTTAATATTTAAATCAGTTTTTTTACAAATTTTTAAATGTTATATTGCCACTTTTGGAAACCCGGGAGGTTTATGTAATAGTGGCAAGGTCACGCGGTTCGGTCCGCATCATTCATCTTAAGTATAAGTAGGTATATAATACTGTAGTTAGTTAGGGTACATTGAAGACACCGTTTACTGTCGGTTTGTAAGGGATATTAGGTATAAACTTTAGTTAAGTACTGGGCATATCGTAGGTAGGTTATTTAGGTTTGTTAGGCTGCTTCAGATGCCCGAAGGACAAACTGGCTCGCGGGGCTCCTAGTTTCGCCGAATTGCGAAACAAAAAACCTAATAATTCGTAAAACCCACATAATAGATATAATTTACTAAGCAGTTCTCAATGGGTGGTATAAAATCGTTAGTCATAATTTTAGGTTATTTCACAAAAAAATCAGGTTGTTATAAAACTAACCCGGATTTCACTTTCCAAATTTTGTGAAATTATGCATTTCAGAATTATGGCTAATGATTTTATGCTAAACAATACGTTGTGACCTTCAATGTGTAGGAGGAGTTCCATACTAAGCAATAGTTACGTAACCCTTGAATGGCTATCTCATCTAATCTACTCTTAGAATAAATACGCCTAGAGAAACCTAATTAGCGCTTGAAAGTGAAGCCAGTTTTGGTTAGGGCCCTTTCAGACGAACGGCACTAGTACAACTGCAGCCGTCGACAAGTGACGGCTGCCGTCGACAAGTGGCGACGGCAGCCGTCAACAGGTGGCGACGGCTGCAGTTGTACTAGTGCCGTTCGTCTGAAAGGGCCCTTAGCCACGGGCTAAGTTTCGTCCGTGTGCGCATCCGTCACGTCAATGTCACAAGCAAAACGTCTCTTTGATTGGTTCGTAGACACGCACACATAAAACCCAAACCGGCTTCATCATCATCAGCCCGGAGTCGTCCACTGCTGGACATAGGCCTTCCCCAGTTCGCGCCACCATACCCGCTCCTCAGCTTTCCGCATCCAACCGCTTCCCGCCACTCTTTTTAGGTCGTCGGTCCACCTGGCGGGAGGCCGTCCTACAGGGCGTGTCGTTCGTGGTCTCCACTCTAGAACTCGTCTGCCCCATCGACCATCGGCTCTACGACAAATATGCCCCGCCCACTGCCACTTCAACTTGCATATCTTAAGGACTATGTCGGTCACTTTGGTTCTCCGTCGGATCCGGAAGAAACCGGCTTCATCTTTCACAAAATCTGTTGCATGAAGACTCTCGTTTAAGGCGTAACTTATTCTAAGGATCTGACTCATTAAATAATCAGCCTATGACACTTACAATGTTAAATTTGCCACCCGCAATTTGTGTAAGCTCGCGGCCAGTGTCACCCAGGCAGTGTGAACGCTGCCTTACGTTTAGTGATGGGCCGTTTCCGAGAATATTCCCCAGGCGAGAATATTCTCGGAAATATTCTCGGAAACATTCCCCATGAGGGGAATATAGGGGAATTTAGGATTTGTATATGAATAACATTTATTTTATGACATTCTATATATAAGTAAATGCTTATCTATTTAATAGGTTAACAATTCAATAGAAAAAAATATAAAAAGTCAGCTGTAAATGTAAATTTCCTATGTTCTCGAGAATATTCTCATTGTTCTCCGGGAATATTCTCAATGTTCCCGGGAATATTCTAATTGTTTCCGAGGAATATTCCGCAAGTTTTTAAATTGCTCTCAGGAATAACATGGTAAAATAAATACCAGTGAGACAAGCAAGTTAATTTCTGATAGAGAAGGAATAGAGAAAACACGTGTGTTGTCAACGCAACGCAAAAATAATTGTATTTTATTTAGTTTTTATCGTTTTTATGTATATATTTATTTCATTATTTCAATAGTATTTTAAATAGGTAGTGTATAGTAGTACCAAAGACAGGCATGCCATAATTCATTACTTAAATACACTGCCAGAAACATAAAATAAAAAAAAATAATATCAGCATTTAATCTTTTGCAATATTTGATAAAATTATTTTTCTTTAATCAGTTGGATCCAAGCCAATGTTGATGCTCCAGGCAGGGTTCCATAGCCGCTATCACAAATATATTACAAGATCAAGAAGAGAAGTCTTGTTTTGGTGCGGGGGCTCATCCCCCCCGAGCCCTCCGCTTCGTAAATCTACTCGTGACTTGAAAGTTCAAAGTTGTGTTTATTATCTAAATACGGGGGCTCTGCCTCCGAGAGTGTCTCTTGAGTCATCGTCTCAACACTTTGGATTTAAGCTATCATGTTTCTGTTCTTGGTAGTTGCTTTGATTTGAGTGCCGCCACCGCTTGTCCTAGCTCCACTTGTGACTTCAAAGTGATATCTTAATCATCGTTTCCGAAGTTGACTTAAAATAATCAAAAGACTAACAATCTTGTTTCCCTTCTGTTCGGTTTCTCCCCTAGGCCCCTCCCCTATCTTATAGTCTTCGACTCCTCAGTAGATTACGGAATTAGAAGACATCTTCTCATTTTCATTTTCGGATTCAACCGTAACTTATCGCTGGAAACGTTATTCGCCCCATCAATGAGGCGCATATTTGGCGCACTTTTAGTGGATTATTTCTGCCATGTCTCTGTAGCGGAAAATCAAGCCGACTGTCTTTCGCGCGGCTTGACGTCTTTAAAGATTCCAGGCCAACTTCTGGTTTCAAAGATCTTCTTAAATGCAGCGAGATCCTACCGACTGCGGGAAGATAACCTGTGTTCAAGAAATTTTCAGCTCTTAGAATTATTTCTGCAGCATGGTGTTATTGGAGTACGAGGTAGCTAGGCGAGAAGCTTCTGAATTAACCTACCAACAAAAACACTAGATCATACTACCGTAAAATGGACACAAACACGAAACCAATCTGATTGCAGATTCATGAGATATGTCATGCTGGGCCAGATGAATCGTTTTGTGGCAGCGCGTCAGTGTTAATGATTTTTTTCTGCTAACTGCTAACAAAGTCATACAAGTTTCAAGTTTTACTTCTCTAAGTACCCTTTATGAGTTGGTTGACTATTATTACTCGTAAACTTGTAAAGCCTACCTTAGCAGCGTTTATATAGCCAATACCCAAGTACTCCCAAAATTTGCAATTTAAAGTTTGATATTTCACAAACAGATCTATAAATCGGAAAATTGTTACAACAAACCTGCAACATTTTGTAAGGCCTATCCAACGACATATCACACCATGGGGTAGACTAGAAAAAAAAGACATCCCCACTTTATTATAGGGGGAGGTAAAGTAAAAAAGTATTTTTCCAAGAATTTGTTCTACCAATTTGTCAAAATGACTTATATGTATAACCATGCCAAATTATAACTTTCTGGTACTAAAATTCTCTCTAGTACTAAGAAAAGTTCAATGTTCCCCATTTTGGAGAATATTCTCGGGAACAAAGGAAATTTCCGGAAATATTCCCCAGGAGAATATTCTCGGGAACGGGAATATTCTCGCGGCCCATCACTACTTACGTTCATATTCATACTATGATAACATCAAAGTTGTGTAACAAGGAAAGCGTTAATATATCCGAATTTGGCATACCTATGTGTATGAAACGGGTGATGATGTCAAATCCCTTGTCATCCGTATAAAAATATCGTCCTTTTCAAACATCATATTTGGAAAACTCAACCAGGCCAATTAAGATGGGATAAGTGAAAGTTTGTAAGGAACCCTCGGTGCGCGAATCAGATTCGCACTTGGCCGTTTTTTTTTTAATGAGACAGTTGTTTAAATTGCCATGTAAAATTCATAATGAGAGTTCCCGTTTCTACCACGACTCTTCTCTTTACGCACAGACTCTACACTAAGTGAGTGCCTCAAGAAGAATGCGGGGAAGACATAGACAGAGATGGCGGGAAGATTTAGACGTATTCGTCTGAGTCAGAGATGATAGCGAGAGTGGTTTATTGAATGATTCACAGCGTTTACGAATGTAACTTGTTAACCCAGAACACGATAAACATCTGAACTACATGCAGAACCGTGGGAAAACCGCAAAATCACAATCGGCAGCTAACCGACAATAAAATAGGATGATTCAATCGTTCAAGCTGTGAAAATGTCTCGTATCACCCAGTTTATAGCTTTACCAAACGAACTTTGCAGCTGTCCAAGGGATCCCAACCATAACAAAGCGTTACTGATATATCAGCCTCAGCGGCAAATATAACTTTGTAGCAGTAAAACCTATTCTGACTCAACTATAATACATTCGAAATTAGCCAAGAAGCCTATTATCATACTATGAATATTATGCGTAATATAGCTGCCTTTGAAAACGCGCAGGAAAGTCGTTTTCGCCATTCAAACTTCATCTTTTTCTCTACAAAATATGGTTATTTTTGGCAAACGCGTTTCGGTAAGATGCGAGATTCTGAAAGTATAGAATGGGTATTTTGATCAAGGTTGTATTGAAATTGTGGGATAATAAATAAAGTTAGGCATTATATGGTTTATGGCGTTGAAATCCGATACGCTTTGAGGGCATGGTCACATTATATAACAGCGGAGAACACATTTATATAAACAAATAACAATGTTGTTATGAAAGAAAACATAGAAAACAATTGTCATTAGAATTGACTGTTCGTATTTTATGTAATGTTCTATTATCCTATTCATAGCACGTGCAAAATACAGTAAGTATCTTTGCTACTGGCTTTGCTATAACCTAAGCATTAGGTTTGTGCCAAAATATTCACTTCATTTACGAAGTCAATTCTGACATGCTTAAAGTACCAGTGTATTTTGACGTGGGATCCGAAACACGTGGTATACATCATCACGTGTCTTATTACATCAGGGACGAACTATGCGGGATTTGACGTAGACTTTAACATTGAGAAGGGAACTCGCCTGTCACCCTTTACTACAGGCAGAGAAAATCACAGACCTGTCTAATCCGGTCTGTCTAAGTCTATACGGTGCTTAGCAAGGACCGGAATTCTTCATAGCAAAAATCAAACTTTGAGAGGGTTCGATCAGTGTTTTATCGACTATTACAGATTCTAGCTTCTACATAATTATCTTAGACAATTCGCTTCAATTGCTAAATAACATAATCATCCGGACTCAATGGTAATAAAATTAACTTGATTTTAGGTTAGTCTAGTCAAAGTTGTTGTAATCCATACAAATTATATACTTACTTCTATCTATATCTATAATTATACATGTGAGATAGATTACATTTCGTATGTAACCATTTTCATGTTCTGTGCTGATGTTGTTGTCTTTCTGTCGGATCTTCAGAGATCCGTGTTATTTGTATTCTACATGGTTACCATACACTTGGCACTAGATACAGGAAGCCTTGGGCTAAGGGGAAGAATTGGCTAAGTCACATTTACAATTTTTACAGTACCGGCAAATTGACCATTAGGCGGTTGTCACACTGCTCCGCACATCGGAGCTCTAGGGTAATTTTCCTCTCAGTAATTCATGTCAATTCAGACCTCAAGAACATCTATAAAAAATCAGTTTAAGCTCATTAAGATTAGGATGACAAAACTAAATGTATGTGAGACGCAAACGCATTTAGTACTTAGGTAAGATAAGCTTTTGAGTTTTGGATTAGGTAAGGAAAGTATAGGCTTTCCTTGATTACTTTAGAAATGTATAAATATCTGAAAAAAAAAAAAGTTTATGATTGGTATACTCTGTCTGGTCATATAGGTACTTACATTCCATCATAGTTATACATGTCCAATCTCGAATCTACGTTTACGCAACGCATTCCTTGGAACATTTAGTCACAGATAAACAATCTCTATATAATTATCCGGCACTCTCTAATTCGATTAGACATTAAGACAAACACAAGACAAGTTGCGCAGTCGCAGCGAATACCTGTTAGAGCACAGAAGAAGTGTGAACTTTTAAAACAGTACCTAGACTGCATAGTGAAATAGTCGCAGACAGAAAATTAAGTAAGTGCTTTGAGCGAGAGGGTAACTAAGCGAAGCACAGAAGAAGTTTTAATTTCCAAGAGTATAGAGATGTGTAGCTCGCGAGTGAGTGATTCAAAAGAGCTATATAATTTGGTTTAGCTCTTTCGCTCACTGAAGATTCAAGTAGCTCAGTATCTCATCTATCATCTCAGTATTACTCGCTCGCTCGCCCGGTTTTCCCATTGTTTCGTCTTTTAAATCTAGATTGTCTCTAGTTCTCTACTCACTCGTGAACGATATAGTCTAAAGATCTACTGAGCATGAGCTAAATGAGTGATACATATATCGGTGAGCTAAAGACACATATCACTCATTTCACTTTAGTGACATATTCTGCGCATGCAGTTACAGACTCATACTTACAGTTAATCAAAAATATTGTATGTAGAGCGCGAAAGAGAGTTAATTAAGCAATGCCAGCTACCGCAAGTGAACAATCGGGATCAGAACATCCATAATACAAATAAAAAATAGAGTTAAAAACTTTGGCTTTCATAAATTGACAAATTCAGTCGATTGCATCATGTTTCCGTACTATCAGACTAAAGCCAGACAGTCTACGGGGTTTCATAATAATTTAATTTTTGGGCTAGCTAAAATGTATTTTTTTTTATTATTCCTACTACCTAATTTACTAGAAAGTTATAAAAAGCCTTTTGCTTTAGCATCACATTTTTATGGAACGTTTGCTGTTTTTATACAAAAGTCTTATAATTGTAAAATACATGTGAAACGTTATTATTGATTCAACATTTGACATAAAGTCAAGGTACTTATTATTGAACTTCCACTAGCTGAGGTGCAAATTTTACGATAACGTGAAATGCTAACATATACACACAGATGTGACAGATGTACAAATATTTCACTAGCCTATTTTTTCCTCTTACAGTACCTAATCAATATTTATGATATAGATTCGCCCGTGAGGCAAAATATCATAAATATCATCTTGTTTGTCCTTTGGGAAATGAAAACAAAAATGGCCGACATTTTAACTATAATTACAGTCAAATATATATATGGGCGGACTCATTCGGTCTCAAAAATATGTCCCATCGCTCTTATGCCGTTGAAATAAAGTTTTGCTACATTTTACGCTCGACTGTACCATTGAGGTTTCTTCGATGTCAGAGTGTACATGCATTGACTCCGTTTGAATGATGAAATTATAAATCGATTCGTACCGACAATTAGCATTGCGCCAACTATATACTGTGCGATTCGCAAGACACGCAAGACGCAAACTGTGCGATTATGATTGCAGCTGCGCACAGGCTTGGCAGGCTAATTAATGACAGTGAGCTTTGTACAACCCACATTAGGGGAGGTTCTCAATTTATACAATCAATCAAGACTGACATAAAAGACTTGCAGGACTAAATGGGCACTTTATTCGTAGGGCTGCAGAGGCTAACGGCTTCTTTGATTGGCGTCTACGCAGCGTGCGACGCAGCGTGCTTGGGCCACAAAGAAGGACTAATGATCTGCACCTCTAGCATAATTGTAACACGCGAGTGTATGTCGCGCGACAAATACTACCCGTCACTTTCCTTTCAATACCGTGCGAGCAGCACAACTATGCTTCGAGAGTCTAGTCGCGCGACATAGCGTCACCTGTCACTTTCTCACAGTACAGCATAGAAATATAGGTGAATAAATCTCGCGAGACAGAGTCGCGGGTAAAAACTGTGCTTGACGTGCAGGACAGGTGATGATGTGTCGCGTGACATGCGAAGTCGCGGCAAGATATGATCTGCTGGTAGGCAGCCGCAGTGCGCTGGATGCGTGCGACGCAGGACCGGCCATTGTGGCTTTCTTTGGGGGAGGTCTATATCTATCAGTGGGTGCCTTTTGGCTGATGATGGTGCGAATTTTCCCGTTATCCGCGTCCGAGTGGCAATGATGGATGCATTTTATTAAGACACCATTCTCTACCTATTAAGGATTTGTGTACATAAATGAAGGTATATCATATAGATAATATTAAACCTGTCCGATAGACAGATTTTTGTGGATACTAAATGCGTGTTTTTCAAATGCTCAGAATACTATATTTTTTGGCTTTTTGTGGTTTTAAATGTAATTTCGCGGGAATAACACACATCAATTTAAGTTATAAAATATATTTCAACCTAAATTGAAGCTTTTAAAGTGGATTCTATACCCTCTTTATGTTGTATGGGAGTCTGACCGACTCGAATACCCTTAATCACTGTCCTGTAAAACGGGGTATAACTTATGACTTTTGCGCTTTATCACCTGCTGGTACGAACAATACATATCAGTGATGCATAACCCAATTGTCGACAGGCGGTTCTCTTACAGTCTCGCGATTGTCGCTCGTTAACCTTTGCTTCCTCGCCGGTGAAAGCGCGATCGATCACACACAATACGCAGATGGTACAATTATGCGTTTGTCGATCATTATCTCGAAAAACGCTGAGTGTGGCAACGGTTCGCAAAGCCTTTTATTGCTTATCATCTGAAAGTTACAAGTTACCCAAATGTGTAATACCAGTAGTTTTATTCTGAGATCTTAATTGCTAGTAATGAAGATCACTGTTAAAGTTAACAGGTCTTCTGCTAGAAATATATTTCTTAATCAAGAAAAAGCTTGAAACTTTTGCGTCCGACTGTCCACGATACGACGACAAATAATTATTCCGTCTCCGGTAGAGATAATCCGTGGCCATTGTTAATTGTCCATTTATTATGAAACAGTCATTATTACTAATGGTGAACATACATAATACAGTTATTGTTTGTGGTGGTACATGTTATTTAGCAATTTCTGACTGCATCAACCTCCTTATTAGGCTTTAGGAGTCCGCAACTTCGCCTGCGTATTTTTTTTCTTTATCATAGTCGGGTAAAAACTATCCTATAAATATCTTTGGATATCCCTATCCCTGTACTTGTCATTGGTTAAATTCATCCATCTATTTCGGTGTGATGAGTTGATAAATACAATTTTACCAACGAACCGCGCTGTACGAATGGCGCCACGCTTCTGCGTCGTGTCGTGCCACGTCGTGCTATTTTTTTTTCTTGAAATATTCCCCCCTCCATAGAAAACTGATATTCAATGCAATTTTAGATTGGCTATTATAAGCATAGATAAAAAACCGGTAGATTCACAATCTGACTAGTAAAAGTTATATTATATTAAGGAATAAATAATTTCATATCAAAAGATTATATATGTGTTTTTATTGATATGTCAATGATCCGACGAAAACAGATGGTATATGGGTCAAATAGAGTTTCCTTGTGTGATCGATCGGAAATAAGAAGATTCACGGTAGCTGACGGTACCAACGTAGCTGACATAGTTCAGAGAGTTGTCGGGCTCAGAATACTCAAAACTAGATGTGCCGTTTCCGAAAATTTCCAGTAAATTTCCTCAATTTCCATACATGAATATAAATGAGGAAAGTTTCCGGAAATTCACGGAAAAGGCACATCTCTACTCAAAACATGCTTGCAACTTTAAAATATTAGACTAAAACTCTACTTGTTGTCTATTTACATTCATTCCAACATCTATGTTAGAATCTTCCGTATTTTTTCCTTCCACTTGGCCCCGTCTTTTTCATCCTCAATAGCAGAGCGACATATAAGTTACAAAGCTCTTAAAAAAAAAAAAACAAAAAAAAAGAGACCGTTGGCCCCCATGTTCTTTTACGACAACAAGCCTGCGCTTTTTCGGCCGTCCGCCAGATATTACTCCATAGGAGCTAAAATAATAGGTCTAAGGCATTTATTATCAACATACTCTTTGCCAAAAAAAAACAAAAATTGGAAATAAATTAACTAATAGACAGCATCGTAATCAATGCAAAAAAAAACAAAATGCAATATTAAGATTTTTCCTGCAATCGTGACCTCTCCATAGAAAGTCGGTTGGCAATACAATTTTACCGTTTTATACAATGAACAATACCTTGTATTCCTCATGACCTCTCGATTCGGAAACAAATGCATTGCATCCGAGCATCCTTCAGTACATTTTATTGATCATAAAATGTTTAAACAATGCACCGGATTTGTAATTGCTGATGTAAAAGTTTAACTGCAAAGCAAAATGCTTTAGGAAAGGATTGTTTCACAGATTAACGATTGCCGTATGCTGATTAGAGGTTTATTTGTGTTCCATGCAAGAGGAAGTGAGCGAGTACAGTTATGATAGCTACATACATAAATAAACAAATTAGTAAATGTGTGGCTAAACTCGAGAACGGAGAATAATAGTATATTACCGCAGACGCCGGGAAAGAAGGGCTTGCCGGGTGAGTAGGTAAACGGCCGACCGTAGGGAGGCCGGATAGTGATACGAAGCCGCTAAGCGCTAGCTAGGCTAGTGCTTTTTTCAAACAAATGCGATGAAATAAAAAAATACACCACTAAAAAAGTACACTTGTTTAGACGGCATGTTAAAATGACTACGGAACCCTAAAAAAGTATACTTTCCGGCTTAGGCCTTCAATTTTGTATGAAATTCCTTTAGCTCCTTATCACACTTGCGAGCGAGTTTTCTACTACAAATAAGCGTCGCGGCGAACTCGCTGCGTGATCGACTTCATACAAAATCGCTCGCGATTCGCAAGTGTAATAAGGCCCTTACAGTTCTCTCGAGTAGTTCCACCCGAAACGTAACTTCGAAGCCTGTTATAGCGCACGCATGTTTGAGAAATTAAACAAATTGGTAAAGGCGTGGCTATAGCGTATGTATTATAATATTAAGTGCAGATGTGTGATGGAAAAGACGTGACGTGAACATCGCGCGTCAATTGTTTTTCATACATTTACGGTGCGTCCCCGTTTTTAGAGCAGCGGTGGGGGCTTTCAGTAAAAACGGTACGGATACGACACGTCACTGCGTAAACGCATCGTCACCGATTTTTTGAGCAGCGGTGTGGGCGCACTTTAAGACTAAAGCAACAACTGACCTCACCGCTAACGTCCGAGGTGTGGACCACATAGCGGTTGCAAAACCATTATTGTGATGCCTTTTTTTCTCAGCGCCGGATGAGCCAACGATAAGTTGCGTGCGCGCAGATTCGCGATTACTGTTCCACAGATTTTTGGGTCGTTAGAATTATTAGCATAATTTAAATTAAAAGTTATAATAATCTACACAGCGGTGTCAAAACCATAGAATAATATAAAAATAATAGAATTAAAAGGTACCTAAGAACTGTGTAGGTGTTCTAGGGTTCCGTACTTCCGTACCTCAATCAGCAAAAAACGGATCAATTTGTTGTCTATCTGGCAAGCGAATCAAAACCTATAGGATACTTCCCGTTGACCTAGAATCACCGGCAAAAAATCACGTTTATTGTATGCGAGCTCCACTTATCATTTGGGTGAATCAACTTTTATGTGTTGTTTACTCTGTCCCCGTTGTCCAGACATCTTCATACTCTTTCATAGAAAAATGCTTAGGTTATCCGAGGGACAAATTTTGCGTAACCATAGCAACAAGGTGCACTTAAAAGTTGATTCACCCATTGAGATGCAGCCTCGTGACAGGCAGACAGACAGACAGTGGAGTCTTAGTCCTGTTCTTAGACTTTGGGTACGGAACCCTAAACATTATCAAATCTATATCCATATATTTATGTATATAAATTATTGTTTTGCTTTGAATAAGTACTATGAATCTGAACCGAAATGACATAAACTAAAATAGGCATGGAAATAATTTGGCAGCCGCCAGTCTGATGAATTATGTCTACATTTTGTCAGAAGCATGATTGACAGCGACCGTTGGCCTCGATTATAGGTCTTCTAGGTCTGCGTGTAATGTTTGAGATACGCTGGTCTATAGGTCAAATAATAATCTTCCTATAATGCGGCTTTGCAAGAATGAAAGTGACTGGGGGTCAGAGTTGAGATATAAAACTGTTAAAGTGCAAATTGCAGACATGCATAAATTATGTTTAGGTATTATGTGTTAATTTCTGAAACATGTAATGTCTATTTTTTTTTAATAAAACACGACAATTTGTGTATTAAACCATTGATACAAAGATCAAAGCTCAAAGAAAAATTGAGTTACCTGATGGAAGAGACGGGGATTCGAACCCGGTACCTCTGGATTGCCGGTCCAGCGCGTTAACCTTTCCGCCACCCTAACTCCCAAGCAACCTCTCGATTTTTTCCTTATGATTTTTTGTCGATTTTTGCATTATTTATTTGGAAAGGCTTTACACCGCGCGTTTTAGCGATCTCTATGTGAATACGTTACCCTTACTTACGCTACATCTTACCGCACTACTTTACAGCAGTGAACGAGCAAGCGAGAGAGGCCGCTGTTATTTTGTACATTTAATTTAATGTCTTATCTTTTAATGTGTACCCAACACACCACAATTTTGATATTAAATCATTGATACGAAGATTCTCCGTCTCTTCTGGTAACTAGGTCACTAATTTAATTTTTTCTTTGTATGTGTCGTGTAGTACTTGTGTGTGATATATTCTATATTTCATAATGATTGATTGAGTTGTTGATAATGATCTGTAAGTTTTGGGCAACGTAAATCATCACCTTATTAACTGGAACCGGTACAAGGGATACAAACCTACATTTTTGCCCGCCCGTCTCCTTAGATGACTCAAACTGTAGCTTAAGTCAATCCCGAGATCCAATATTTGCCGATTCTTGATTAGCAAGCTCAAAAAAGTTATTGGGAAATTCTCAATCCAAGTCAAATAAAAACTTTTGAAATTTTGTCCAATTTTATAAAATCTTAAAAAGTTACCGACCAATTTTAGGAATTTAAATTGCACACTGAAGTTCTCCGCCAGACGCACATTTTGACATATAGATCATCCACATGCCTGAATTTATATGTATGTAGTATATTATGATTATTTATTTGTGTAAAGGGTATAGCCGTGTTTGTATGGGGCATCGGCCCCAGAAGCCAAATCGATTGCCGTTTTGCTAATACATTAGCCCAGATGTAAGATGCTATTTTACAAAAAAAAGACCCTGAAATACTTCAGGTTTTTGAGAAAATAAAAAAAAAACCAAAATTGGTTTTTATTTTCTTTTATCTAAACTACTCAATAATTTTTTTTGTAACTTATACACATTATGTAGGTAATAAAGATGTATTATTAAAAAAAAAATGGATTTCCAAATATCCTTATAAGTAGTGAAATTTTCACTTTAAATTTTTCAATATTTTTTTTTTATATTTTCGAGATAGGACACCCACCAATTTTGGCTATATCATGTATAAACTAATATTCTATAATATATATTTTTTTCAAAAACATTCACTTGGATCAACATATCCAAAATGAAACAAACTTATCGCCTGGTGACAATTTTTCAGACAGTTATTTTCAAAACCTCGTATCTACTTTGTTGATTGATACTGAGATACGAGCTTTATTTTAAGTAGGTATTTGTTACTTAGTTTTGGTTGTCAACTGACGTTATGGTATACCATACATTTGTTGGGCTTAATATGCCTAACTACTCGTACAAGAATTGAATAAAAATAACATAAGAGCGTCATCGAAATAAAATGTCTATATGTAGTACAAACAGAAGCGCATCTAACTGACCATCGGTAGACCTTATGCACATTGACATAAGGCCTACTGATGGCCAGTTACAGTCTGATTTATTTTTAACCATCCATTTGACACTTCTCTGTTGATGTTTGTAGTGATCTAACGATTGATCGAATCGATTTTATCGACGAACTTTTTTTTCGAATCTGCATGTGTTTTGTGTAAATCAATATTTTTTGAGCTACGAGCCGTGGGCCTCACTGGAGCTTTCTATGTAAAATAAGCTTTCTATGTAAAGACATTTTATTTTGACGATGCTCTTATATGTTATTTTTATTCAATTCTTGTACGAGTAGTTAGGCATATTAAGTCCATCAAATGTATGGTATACCATAACGTTAGTTGACAACCAAAACTAAGTAACAAATACCTACTTAAAATAAAGCTCGTATCTCAGTATCAATCAACAAAGTAGATACGAGGTTTTGAAAATAACTGTCTGAAAAATTGTCACCAGGCGATAAGTTTGTTTCATTTTGGATATGTTGATCCAAGTGAATGTTTTTGAAAAAAATATATATTATAGAATATATAGCCAAAATTGGTGGGTATCTCGAAAATATAAAAAAAAATATTGAAAAATTTAAAGTGAAAATTTCACTACTTATAAGGATATTTGGAAATCCATTTTTTTTAAATAATACATCTTTATTACCTACATAATGTGTATAAGTTACAAAAAAATCTATAGAGTAGTTTAGATAAAAGAAAATAAAAACTAATTTTCGTTTTTTTTTATTTTCTCAAAAACCTGAAGTATTTTAGGGTCTTTTTTTTTGTAAAATAGCATCTTACATCTAGGCTAATATATATGAGCAAAACGGCAATCGATTTGGCTTCTGGGGCCGATGCCCCATACAAACACGGCTATACCCTTTAAGTATGTATATATTAGGTATTTACTTATTTCAAAATAGTTTTTTTTTTAATTGTCTCCGAACGTTATAGACCCTGCACCAACTCAATGTTTCTGTTTAGCCTTATGGTTGACTGGTAGAGAATGCCTTGTGGCATTAAGTCCGCCATTTGTACTAGTTTTATCTGTGCAATAAAGTTTAAATAAATAAATAAATAAATGCCTCTCATATCAGCGAAACTACAGGCAAATGTCACAATTTCATAAATTGGGGCACTATACTCGATTATCAGCAAAGCATAAGTAAACATTTTCAATTTCACGATAGTGTCTTTGACGACTGACTTTAAAAAACAAAAGTCGTCCCTCCGGTGGCCAGAAGTTAAGAGTTTGTATGAATCCAGGTTATGTCGCTATTAGGTACATCGGATTATAGATGAGGGAACGTTCTTTATTCTCATACGAGTTTTATCCAAAAATAAGGCCCTGGAATCCTTAATTTCGCTTATGTCCACAGAACAGACGAACCTAAGGGTGAAGCCAGATGAGCGTAATTTGAGTCGCGTAATTTCGGTCGCGCCATACTTAATGTGACGTGATCACGTGACGTGATGTATTTCCTGTGGACATAAGCGAAATGAAGGATCGAGTTCTATCAAAGCCTCCCCACTGCAAAGGTACACGAAGTTGGCAATAGCAACAGATCCAAACCAAAAACATTTCGACACTGCTGTATGAATGAGTGTTCAGTGTGCTATTGATGTTTATTCAATTAACTATGATTGATTGAGTGACTTCATCTTGACAAGGTATCTCTGCTCCAAAGAGCACAAAATCGCGAAGTATCTTCTGAAGCGAACTGTGTGGGAGTCGGATATCCAATCTTAAGCAAAGTTTGAGCTATTTCTGTACTGGCTAGACTGTTAATTTTCCTAGAATAGAGAACCTATAAGGGCTATAAGTGTCAATATTATCGGAGTATGTTTATTAGTATTAACTCCTTTAGCGTATTAATAAAAGGGGAGCCCAAGCGGCGATTTGATAAAGCTCGGCAGATTAATATATAGGTGGATTACCTTGCACCCTTTTGAGTACAAAAAAAAAGAAAAATTAAATTGCGCTCACACGTAGTTCACCAGGACTCGAACGAAATATATTTGTATTACCGGTCCAACGTCACCAAGTGGACCACGTATGAGCGTGATTAAATTTTAGAGCAATTAAAGAAATGTGGTGTTAATCTACCCACATTAACAAATACATGCTTTAGTTGGGCTTTAGTTGGTCCCATTGCATTGTTATGAAGTCAGGATCTGACGATCCCAGGAATCTAAACGCGCCCCTTTCTATAATTTTTAATTCGTTTTAATTGTTCTTAGAAGACTTCGTGTCGTTGTAGTCGGTTTATTTATTTTTGAAGTAAAACACTGTAGCACTGGATATAAAAGTTCATTGTAATTATGAAGGCAAATTACAAACTTGGCTGCCTCTCTTCTTAATTCAAAAAGATTTACCGAGTGCACTCGGGTCATGACCATGCTTTCAATTACCTCGCCGTATTGAGCGTGACAACCGCAGAAGTGAACGTACTCTTGACATTACTGGCTAACATTGAAACTGTTAGTATAGGATGTAATCAATATACGCTTATACCTGTCAATGTATAGAAAATCGAAAGTTTGTTGGATCGTCCTTTCACATAACAGCGGTGAAAAGGATCGTGATTTTTAGCGTTCTGCAGTGAATGGTCAAACATTATAGTTTCAACATCCGGCCGCCCGGGTTCCGGCCGATTCTCTGCCGTTTGAGCCAAAACACAATTACAAGACACGACATCGCATCGTCGTTGTTAATTCGGAGAAAGGGCCAAAACTTAACCATAAGCATAGGTTACGTTAAGGCTGCGCATACTTTAAAGGAATAAAAATTCTGCGAAGTGAAAATTCGACGAAATATAATTCTGCGAAAATGCAGAACACTTCGCTGGTAGAAGGGATACGAATCTTTTTGGGTTCTGTAGTCGACAAGGAACCTTTATAGTTTCACCATGTCCATCCGTCTGTCTGCAGCTTAGCTTAAAGAACGTTAAATTTTATAATCATTATTTCATTTCATAAAACGTACTTATAAGAGAAACCGCAAGCGAATTCTCTAATACTGTTCTGTTACTTTACCATCATAATACATATTATTAGATGGCCATTCGTTTATTTCACTAGTCTTTTTCCGCGACTTCATCCACATTATAAAGTGCGGCTCTGTGACCGACAGAAATGCTTTCAACGTACAGACATATTGTAAGACAACTTCGGAATATTAATATTCTTCAATATCTAACGCCAAAATGATGTCTGAAAGTATTAAATCACAAGTTTCACATCACGATCGCCTTTCGAAAGCGAAAGGTTAATTTTGACTGACAAATCCATCGTCTCAATGTAATTATTTGGTGCGCATAAAATTTACATGTCAGTATTTGCATATTGAATTATTGCGATATTGCTGATGGCTATCATTTGGGTCTTAATAATATTTAAAATTTGAATATTGATTATAATATTTGGATTGGGTCATTATCGTCATCATCAACGTCCACTGAGTCACTAAGTGTTAAAATTAAATTCAACACACACGTCACTAAGGCCTCCCCCAAAGTTCTCCACAACGATCGGACTTGCACCGTCCTCATCCAATTTTTGCCCGCGATCCTAACCAGGTCGTAGGTCCACCTTGTTGGGGGCCTTCCCACGCTGGGTCTTCCGGTCCGAGGTCGCCACTCAAGAACCTTTCTGCCCCAACGGCCATCGTCCTACGGGAAAATTGTCCCGCCGCCCACCGCCACTTAAGTTTGGCAACTGTCCGAGCTGGTTATTTTTAGATTTTGATGCGGTTTTTTTAATAGATACAGTGATTCAAGAGGAGGTTTATATGTATAATACATGCATAATTGATTACCATTGCACCCGTGCGAAGCCGGCGTGGTCGCTAGTAATTGATAAACGAATGTTTTTAGCAGCATGCGCAAACCTAACCCGCAATCGTTAAACCGCATTTTCCGATTCATAATCATAAGTTTAATCAGAAAAGATTCAACCTGACAGGTGCGAGTCGCCCATCGAGGGTATAGGGCGCTTTTTTGTTTCTTCCATCTGTCCCAAGTGCCCAAAGTGAGCAGATACAGGAGTTAATCAATCGCTCTAAGCGGTCATGTTTACAAGATAAGCTCTCAAGTGGAATTCGGACATTTAAAAAAATTTCAACTATACCATACCGTACTTTATACCGTTGGTCGTATGATTACGTACTTTAAATAAAAGATATATTTTATATGATTTAATGACAAATGTGAAGTTTTCATATTTTTCCATGTACTTGCAGTATACGACGGCATTACTTGTCAAATTTCATAACTAAGGTCAACGGAAGATACCCTCTAAAAATATGATTCCCTTGAGAGTGTCGGCATAGGTATATACGTTTTGAAGACCCGACCACCTGTGGTCATCAATTATAATTTCGTCGGAGGGGTGCTGACTTGCAGCATTTGTGGCCGTACATTTGCAGCAAAAATTGACCGTGGCCGAAATCGGCTAGGATTGGATTGGATGATGATATACGTTTTATTGCGGCATAAACGGTTGTATTTTTTTTACGTTAACTTAGAAGTTTGATTTTTTCACAGCTTCATGGGACTGTAGACTTGAGTATAATTATATGGTTTTAATTTCAGCTTGATACCTCCACGCGTTCTCGAGATAAAGGGTCTTGACTTTACAAACAGACGGAGAAACGGACGGACGGACAATAAATTGATCTTATATGGGTTCCGCTTTCCTTTTGAGGTATGGAACCCTAAAAAATAATAGGCGTTTCATAGCCTTCCGCAAATTTCATTTCAATACATAGTGTCCTTCAGATATTAATTAGTTATTCCGAACAATGACAGTCGTTAAGTGATAATTAATGGAAAATTGTTCAGATGACGTTTAAATACAGTCTTGATGCATAATTGATCATCTAATACACAAGGGTACTTATAGAGAAGGTTAGGATTGGATTAAAACATCCGCATTCTACACAGTGATGTTACGACACTTGAGCGTAACTAAATTTTAAAGTCCCTGTATTTTATTTGTGATTTTATAAATAAACTAGCATTAACCCGCGGCTTCGCCCGCGTTCCTATACAATAAACATTATCCTACGCGAACGATGCTCTTTTTTTCAGGATAAAAAGTGGGCTATTTGTTAAAGTTAGGGTATAATCTGCTTATCCCTCATGCATATCCGTCTAGCCGTTTTATTGTTGAAAAGTTTGAATGCATTTATTACGGCTGCAGGAGGTTTCCCGATGACTACTCCAGTCTCGCCGCGCCACGCCACCCGCACTGGCCTTGACGACAATCGAAATGGCACCAAATACAAATTTAAACATCTATTAGGATAACGGGACTCATTCCATACCTCAAAAGCAAAAATAAATCCCTTATAGGATCACTTGTAGCTGTCTGTGAGTCCGTCTGTTACAACCGATTTGCTGCAAAACTACTGCACCGATTGAATTACAATTAGGCACAAATGCTTTCAAGAATTTTCATGTCCACAAATGTCCCAAAAAACATGAAAATGACACCCATATTCATTACACCCACAATCATAACGTCATCGCATCGCCACAGGGGAATGGTATTTCACGTCCGCTACGTTGAGTTTTAAAATAATTGTTGTACCCGTAATCAGCGACCTGATAAATAATAAAAATAATACCCATGTTGATTTTCAGACTTTGTCAACACATTTCCCCCTTTTAGGGGTTCAATTCTTGAAAGGCCTGAAAAGCGAGTTTACTCATATTCTTAGAAATACTCCTGTGAAGTTTCGAATAAAATAGTCTAATCTTGTTTCCCCATACAAACTTTGGATCTCTATTTCACCCCCTTTAGAAAAATCGTTTATTAGTGCGCCCCTATACCCTATAAGGAACCTACGTTCTAAATTTAGACTCTTTAGAATCAGCGGTTTGGGCTGTGCGTTTAAAAACGACACCCATATGTTTAGACATATTTAGACATTTCTACCCCATCGCACCCTAACATGAGAGATGGTATTACACGTCCGCCATGTTGAATTTTAAAATCGTTCTTTTTTTAGTAATCAGCGACCCGATAATCCATAGAAACCAACTCTTCCCTCTTCCTCTTCCGGGATACAGGGTACCAAGTTATCTAATCTTGTTTCCCCATACAAACTTTGAATCCCCATTTCACCCGCATAGGGGGTGAATTTAAAAAAACCTTTCTTAGTGCACCCCTACACCTTATAAGCAACCTACGTGCCAAATTTGGACTCTCTAGAACCAGCGGTTTAGTATTTAGACATTTCAGCCCCATTTAACCCCAACGGGGGAGATGGTAATTCACGTCCGCCTCGTTGGATTTTAAAATCGTTGCGGTTTTGGTAATCAGCGACCCGATAAACCATAAAAACAATACCCATGTTGATTTTCAGACTTTGTCACCTTTCTCCCTTTATGGGATTGAATTTTCAAAAATTCTGAAACACGTGTTTACTCATTTATCATTAGAAATACTCCTGTGAAGTTTCAAATAAAATAGTCTAACTAATCTTATTTCCCCATACAAACTTTGAATCTCCATTTCACCCCCCCATAGGAGGTGAATTAAAAAAAACCTTTCTTAGTGCACCCCTACACCTTATAAGGAACCTACGTGCCAAATTTGGACTCTCTCGAACCAGCGGTTTATTATTTAGACATTTCAACCCCATTTCACCCCAACAGGGGAGATGGTAATTCACGTCCGCCACGTTGGATTTTAAAATCGTTGCGGTTTTCGTAATCAGCGACCAGATAAACCATAAAAACAATACCCATATTGATTTTCAGACTTTGTCACCACATTTCTCCCTTTTAGGGGTTGTATTTTCAAAAAACCTGAAACACGTGTTTACTCATTTATCGTAAGAAATACCCCTGTGAAGTTTCAAATAAAATAATAATAACCAATCTTATTTCCCCATACAAACTTTGGAACCCCATTTCACCCCTTTAGGGGGTGAGTTTTCAAAAATCCTTTCTTAGCGGATGCCTACGTCATAACATCTACCTGCATGCCAAATTTCAGCCCGATCCGTCCAGTGGTTTGGGCTGTGCGTTGATAGATCACTATGTCAGTCAGTCAGTCAGTCACCTTTGAGTTTTATATATATAGATAAATATTAAAGGAAAATTTTACACATATCGACTTAGTTCCAAACGCGATATTTTAAATGCACATCTGTATAATTTCTCAGCACACTAGGTAACTCCACTAATTAACTGAATGCATACCAGAAAAACAAATGCCGTGCAAAAAAAGCAATTGATTAACTGAACATGTCCTACAAAAAAAAACTTAAACATCATACAAAACGAGATGACCTTTTTAACCGAATTCACACCAAAAATATGTGTATAGAATCTTTGGGTCTCCTTCGCAATCCATAATATCGTATGTCCTAAAGTCAAATGCCATACCACATTTACTCTAAACATTTTTGACATATCAATCATTTGTCATAATGATTATTTGCCATAATGATCTTACATCCTAATGATCATAAACCATAATATTACATTACCTAATGCTCTAAATACCTAATATGTTTTGTACTAATCTATTGACACATTAAACTTACGAGTCATAATATACAAAACCATAATTATATTCATAAGTAAATTCGGAATTAAACATTTCGAAGTACCTATTTGGATAAAGATTATTTTTTTAACCAATTTTTTATGTTAAAACAAAAATAGAAAACCGGATTTGGACAAATATAGAATTGGCTAAACCCCGAAAACTGTAGGTTGGGTTATTGGCTGAACCCCGAAAACTGTAGGTTAGGTTAGGTTTGTATTGTGACCACGTACAGCGGAGCGAGCGAAGCGAGCGGAGCGTCAGACTTGCTGAACCCCGAAAACTATAGGTTAGGTTATTGGCTGAACCCCGAAAACTGTAGGTTAGGTTAGGTTTGTATTGTGACCACGTATAGCGGAGCGTCCGACTTGCTGAACCCCGAAAACTATAGGTTAGGTTATTGGCTGAACCCCGAAAACTGTAGGTTAGGTTAGGTTTGTATTGTGACCACGTATAGCGGAGCAAGCGAAGCGAGCGGAGCGTCAAAAGACTTGCTGAACCCCGAAAACTGTAGGTTGAATTATTGGCTGAACCCCGAAAACTGTAGGTTAGGTTAGGTTTGTATTGTGAGCACGTATAGCGGAGCGAGCGAAGCGAGCGGAGCGTCAAAAGACTTGCTGAACCCCGAAAACTAACTAAGATAAGTAACTATTAAGACATATGATGATTATGGCAACTAGTATTAGGATATGTAACTGATAGGACACTTGATCATTAGTACTTAAGATAATAGTGCAAATAATCATTAGGATATTCAATATTAGGATGATCTATATTATGGCATTTACATTAGGATAAACGTTATTATGGCAAAAGATCATTATGACCACAGTTATTATGGAATTTACAAATAGGACAAAGGAAATTATGGATTCCAATATAGACCCAGAATCTTTTTATCGATTCATATTTTTTATGTGGTTGTTGCGGACAGCTTTGCGAAGCATTTTAGTTTTAAGTAAATAAATAAATAAAGATTATTCTATACTTAGATATAAGATCGTTTGCCCGTATAAGCGGCTGAAATTAATTAGATTTCCCTGTATAATCATTTATTCATGTAGAGCTCCCGTCATGTCTTAGTAAAAAGACCACGGCAAAACAAAGATGACTCATCGTGGTAATTTCCACTCGCAGCGCGAGACAAAGGAGTCATCTTTGTTTACGTTCGATGTAAAAATTGAGGAAAATTATAGATTAATTTGAAACTTTGTAAGAATGTAGATTTCAATAAATAGAGTAATTTTGTAGAACATTGTCCCGGCCGCAACCGTCCGAGAACACGATAAATCAAAGACTAAACGGGACTCGCAGCGCGCAGCGCGTTAAGAGTGACCGCGCGAGTGTATATCTCGGACGGTGCGAGCGAGACGGCCTCTTGCCGGGGACAAAGAATCTTTAGGTATTTTCACGCCTCACAGTCGGACAGGAGCTCCCACAGCGTCAACACGCAGATATATTGTAAATTCTAACGGCGTCAATCCGTAGAATAAGTTAGTTTTAAGCTCAGTCATGTATAACTTTTGTAATTTAATGTAGAAAGACAGGGCGGGCGTCCCCCTGGCCTCTAGGCAGAATTGTATAAAAGGACGGCCATTTTTCTATGTAAACACAGTCATCTTGTATCCTACGTAGAGTACCACTCCGTAGTCCGCGCGTTGATCATCGATCCGCCATACAGTTCATCACAGTCATTCCTTAGTCTACGTAGAGTATCACTCCGTAGTCAGGGCGTTGATCAACGATCCGCCACCGTGTCACTTCTCCACTTTAGTTCTGAGCGTTAACCATCTTTGTACTTAGTAGCGTAGTACCATCGGTCCGCGAATTTAGTTTTGTCAGTGTTAGCGTAGTACCATCGGTCCGCGATCAGTGTTAAATTCATTTAGACAGAGACTATATTAGTTAAGAGTAAATTTAAGTGTTTTCCGATCCTTGTTGTTTTGTTTGTTTGTTAATTTGTGTGTAAATATATATCGTTTGATTTACTTTGCGTTTCATATTCGTCCGTTTTCGTTAACTAGTTTTCATTACAGTCCATTCGCTCCTTACTCATCGCTGAGTTTCGGAGTGCCCTTGTAGCCGATAGCCGACGGACGCGGTTGTCGTCTACATTGTTTGGTCCTTCGAACCGGATCGGAATTAGTTATTTTAGTTTAGGTTCGTTGTGTGTAGTTGGAAAAGTGCGGTTTTCCAAACGTCATCAAAGATGGTTTTGACGCGAGGAAATAAGAGTGAGGAGAGTGCGCGCTCGCAGCGTGAGCGCACACAAGCTGCAGTCGACCTACAACGGTTCGCGGTGACAAATGTTGCAGTCACGCACTCACCGCCCGCTGCCCAGGCCCGGCCGGGCCATTCGGGGCTGCAATTTCAAACGGATTCACCAGAGTCCCCCGCCGAAGAAGCTCCAGTTTCGCCACCAACCGACACTACGGCTGGGCGCAGCGAACTGGAACAACGACTGTCGAAGAACGCCGAGCGCTTCGACCAATCACAGCGCACCGCGCCGGCCGCGCACGCCGGCCAATCACAGCACTCCGCGCCGGCCGACCAATCAGAGGCCCGCGCGCAGCGGCGCGACCTCAACGTCACGTTCGGTGATAAAGCCCACGCGCCGCGCCGACCGTCATCACTTCACTCTCGAGCGTCGAACGCGACGGACATGCGGCGCCAAGAAGCAGAACTCGCCGCAATGGAACAACTCAAGCAACTCCGACTTGAAGAAATTCGACTGGAACGCGAGCTCGTCGAGAAGAGGCTCGCGGTCGAAATGGAGCGCATCGATGAACAATCCCGAGCCGGCGGTTCTCAAGCTGACTCTCAACGTCGAGTCGACGACTGGCTGACAGGCGTACAAAATGCTGACGCGGACAATGCGAAGCATACTCGAGCACGGACGCCGCAACGCGAGACACGCGAGCGGCAACAGCACGAGCCACAGACGCCACATAGCCAGCGGGAGCGATCGACGAGCAGAGGACGAGCTATCGACCGCCTGACGGACACAATCGAAACGATGATGCGGCCACCTCCACGTCAAGTCTACGAGTTGCCGCCATTCTCCGGAGAGCCGAGCGAGTGGCTCACATTTTACAACGGCTACACCGAGAGCACTACGCGCTACAAATTCTCGCCATTCGAGAACGTCGCGCGCCTGCGCCACAGCCTGAAGGGAGAGGCGAGGCAATGCGTACAACACATGCTTGCCTCGTCGACCCGCCCCGAACTCATCATACGAGTACTGAAGAAAAACTTCGGGCGGACTGACCTTCTCATCGACCGAGCCATTGAAGAGCTGAAGAGGATGCCGCCATTGGGACCGAGCGCCATCGATCTCAACAACTTCGCAATCAAAGTTATGAACATCGTCTCGACGCTGGTGGACCTCGATCGCCGTAGCTACGGCGCCAACCCGCTGCTAATCAGAGAAGTGACGGAGCGCCTAAGCCCGCACTTACGCAGCCGATGGTGCTCCTACGCCAAGGAGCGCCTACATTCCGCCGAGAGCGAACTCATGCTCATGGCGGAATTCCTACTGGAGGAGAGCGATGCGGAAATGGAATTTTCCCACGCCAAGGCGCCGCCACGAAGACCGACGCCCGCCGCCGAGCTACGGGGATCGCAGCGCGTCCCAGACAACCGAGCAACAAGCGGCGGCGCCGGAAGAGGAGACGTACGACGCCCTCACGAAGATCGTGCGCACATATACGCGACGAAGCACGCCGACGGCTGCTTGTACTGCGGCGGCACTCACTCCACTACAAACTGCCGCAAGCTACGCGAGATCACAATTGGAGCCCGATGGGATTGGGTTCGCAACAACAAGCTCTGCGTCACATGCCTGGACCGACGGCATCGCCGCGACCAGTGCCGCGCCCGCGGCTGTGATGTTCCCGGGTGCACTTACCCGCATCACCGTTTGCTACACGCTGATGCAAGCCCAACGCCGAGCAATGCGCCAGACAGGGCGCAACCAACACCGCCACGCACTTGGACGCCGAACGCGCCATACACGTTGATCGCCACAGCGCCGTGTACCACCGAGCCGTTCGCCTACCGCCAGTACGTGCCGGCACCCCACGCGGCTGAGCAATTCGCCGCGGCACCGAACGCACCGCAGTATACGTTGAACGCCCCAGCGCCGTATACACCGATGCAACATGCCGTCTCGTACGTGCCCTATCCGTACGCGCCGGCCCCCTTCGCGACTGAGCAAGTCGTCGCGACGCCGAGTGCTCCGCCAGCCGCTCTGCCACAACAAATCACTGCGCAACACACAGCAGCGCCGCGACGGCGCCCCGCTACGCGCATAACAGACAATGCACCCGAGACGACGGCGTGCATTTCCGAATTCACCTCCAACACGGCGGAGTTCGGACACACCACTACAGTGCTCCTCAAGATCATCCCGATCATCATTGGCGGACCACGCGGCGAAACACAAGCCTACGCTCTGATGGACCAGGGCTCAACAATCTCGCTCATAGAAGAGAGCCTTGCTGACGAGATCGGCGCCGACGGCGCCACCACGCGCCTACACATACAAGGCGTGGGATCCATGGCTGCCAGCGAGAAGAGTCGTCGAGTACACGCCCACGTGCGCAGCCAAACAGGCGGCCCTGCGCATCCGATCGAGCTACGCACCGTCGATGACCTGGGCCTACGCGCACAACGGGCAGAGAGAAGCGACGTCACGCAGTTCCCGCATCTCGCCGACATGGGCGCAGCCTGCTACAGCCAAGCCCGCCCACGCATCCTCATCGGTGCCGACCATTGGCACCTGATGCTCCCTTACGCACTCCGCGTGGGCAGACACAACGAGCCCGCCGCCCAACTATCTCCCTTGGGTTGGGTAATCTTTGGGACGGCGCCACAGCAGCACCCGAGCAGACCACATGCCGTGCTGCACTGCCACGCCGTACACGACCCGACGCCACTACGTGAGCCCCAGCCCGTGACGGCGTCACTCAAGTCTCTGCGGAACGCGCCGACTGAAGACGAGCGACGGCAGCCTACAGCAGAGGAAGACTGTCCCTGCAACCAATCCACTCCGGCGGCGTCACCCCGAGCCACACAGTACGTGCCGACGGGGGAAGATGACGACGCCCGCCGCCTACGCCGAGACGACGGCCACGCCATACACCGATGCGGTGTAATCTCAAGAAGAAGCCTGCAAGAGACGCCAGCGGCGTCACCTCAACCACACACTACAACAGTGGCGTCGCCCGCCGCGACGCCGCGCAAACAACGCCGACGGCGTTGCCCCCGTTCCGACGCTACTAGTCGACGGGGGGAGGAAGACGTCGTAACGCGCACGACGACGCCACGCACGCATACACCACGTCAACGCGCAAAGAAGAGGAAGCGGCCAAGCAGACTACGCCCACGGCGTTATTCCCACTGTGGCACCACAAGGCGACAGAAGAGGGCTGACAGCGCGCGTCGCCTGGACATAGGCGCCCGATGCTACGCCGGACCCGAATTCCTGTGGCAGCCTGAAGCGGAGTGGCCACAGGAGACGCCGACACAACGACAGAGGGTGATGACGCACGCCGCGACGCCTGACGCGTCGCCTGCCGCCACACCCGATGCGACGCCTGCCGCGTCGCCAGCCACCACTACCGCCGCGGCGCCCGCCGCGGCGCCTGCCGCTCCTCCGGCCGCGACGCCACCCGCGTCGCCTGCCGCCACGGCGCCCGCCGCTACACCGGCCGCGACGCCCGCCGCGTTGCCTGCTGCTACACCCGCCGCGACGCTCGCCGCGTCGCCGGCCGCGACGCCACCGCGTCGCCTGCTGCCACTCCCGCCGCGGCGCCCGCAGCCACTCCGGCCGCGACGCCACTCGCGTCGCCTCACGCCGCGGCGCCCGCCGCAGCCGTGTCGAGCTACGACAGCCGACGCGAAGCGCAGCCACCATGCAGCGCACACACTCAACGCCGCCAGGCGTTGCCCCCGCTTCAGTGCTGTCACACAACGGGGGGAGAAGAGCGTCGCGTCACACGCAACGACGCCGCGCGCAAACATAGCGCGCCACCTAACGCCACCGTCGCGACGCGCTACCACAGCGCGCGCCCTGACAACATCACGCGCCATGACGGCGCGCCCAACCATGGCGCCAAGAAGAGGAGCCGACGATGCTGCTCGCCGAGGCCGAGGCGATGTCAACGCCCGGCCACTCACATACATCTCCGTGGACCCGAGGAACGAGACAACACATCCGGGTCCCGACGGCGAGGTGCAGAACGCGAACGTGCACACCAAGGACAACGTACTTCGACGCCCGTACGGAAGCTGTCCTCCCCATGCAACCCGAGTCTACGCGGCAGCTCGACGGGGGGAGTCTGTTGCGGACAGCTTTGCGAAGCATTTTAGTTTTAAGTAAATAAATAAATAAAGATTATTCTATACTTAGATATAAGATCGTTTGCCCGTATAAGCGGCTGAAATTAATTAGATTTCCCTGTATAATCATTTATTCATGTAGAGCTCCCGTCATGTCTTAGTAAAAAGACCACGGCAAAACAAAGATGACTCATCGTGGTAATTTCCACTCGCAGCGCGAGACAAAGGAGTCATCTTTGTTTACGTTCGATGTAAAAATTGAGGAAAATTATAGATTAATTTGAAACTTTGTAAGAATGTAGATTTCAATAAATAGAGTAATTTTGTAGAACATTGTCCCGGCCGCAACCGTCCGAGAACACGATAAATCAAAGACTAAACGGGACTCGCAGCGCGCAGCGCGTTAAGAGTGACCGCGCGAGTGTATATCTCGGACGGTGCGAGCGAGACGGCCTCTTGCCGGGGACAAAGAATCTTTAGGTATTTTCACGCCTCACAGTCGGACAGGAGCTCCCACAGCGTCAACACGCAGATATATTGTAAATTCTAACGGCGTCAATCCGTAGAATAAGTTAGTTTTAAGCTCAGTCATGTATAACTTTTGTAATTTAATGTAGAAAGACAGGGCGGGCGTCCCCCTGGCCTCTAGGCAGAATTGTATAAAAGGACGGCCATTTTTCTATGTAAACACAGTCATCTTGTATCCTACGTAGAGTACCACTCCGTAGTCCGCGCGTTGATCATCGATCCGCCATACAGTTCATCACAGTCATTCCTTAGTCTACGTAGAGTATCACTCCGTAGTCAGGGCGTTGATCAACGATCCGCCACCGTGTCACTTCTCCACTTTAGTTCTGAGCGTTAACCATCTTTGTACTTAGTAGCGTAGTACCATCGGTCCGCGAATTTAGTTTTGTCAGTGTTAGCGTAGTACCATCGGTCCGCGATCAGTGTTAAATTCATTTAGACAGAGACTATATTAGTTAAGAGTAAATTTAAGTGTTTTCCGATCCTTGTTGTTTTGTTTGTTTGTTAATTTGTGTGTAAATATATATCGTTTGATTTACTTTGCGTTTCATATTCGTCCGTTTTCGTTAACTAGTTTTCATTACAGTCCATTCGCTCCTTACTCATCGCTGAGTTTCGGAGTGCCCTTGTAGCCGATAGCCGACGGACGCGGTTGTCGTCTACAGTGGTAATACCACATTTTTATGTGCTTGGATTGTAGTAGATCGCATTCAATTTTTCTTTCTTAATTTACCTTTGTGTCATTATTTACCAAAAATATGGTTCGTACATCGGATATATTTGAAAGTTTCACCAAAAATACTGACTTGCACACTAATTATCCTCGCACTGCACACTAAGATCCGACTCGGCCGGGTTAGATTAGGTTAGTTTTTTTTTATATCCAGTAAAACAATTTTGCAAATACCTTTAAATAGTATATTTAATTCGCATTATTTAGTGTGCATAATTAGTGTACAAGTCAGTATTTTTGGTGAAACTTTCAAATATTTTGATCGAAAAAAGGGAATATACAGATATCGATTTAAATACATGCCGTTCCAAACTAAGCAAAGCTTGTACTATGACTACTTACAGATAACATTCATGAACAAAGATTCGAGTTCATCACACAAATATTTGCCCTGGCCGGGATTCGAACTCAGTACCACCGGCTCAGTAGGCAGGTGCACTACGGTGCAGAAATAGAAAACGGAACACACGACCTAATCTATTTTTAATTATTCCACATAATGACAAGGATTACAAAGATATGTGCCAACACAAGCGAAAAGGTTTTGAAATAAAGTAGGAAGACAACAGTCATTGCTAGTCACACATGTCAAAAGTCACGACACGCTAGATCATCTGTGGTCACGAGATTGACACAAGTCATGATTTCTTTATCAGCCTCACGCTACGTCCCGCAGTGCGCAACTCCGCAGGTTAATGTTGGTTACTTCATATACACACGTAAAATTGGCAACATGCACAAAAAAAAAAACATTGTACCAATCAAATGCGATTTTAATACGATACATATGTCCAATCCTATCCAATGCGATTAAGACACTAAGAAAAAGAAATCAGTGACAGAGTTACTGCGCGTCTGTACGGGTAACAGTCCCTGCTGAAGAGCTCCATACGAGTTCAAAACATGTCGGGCCGTTCCTATTTCACGTGAGTGTAAACCGCTTAATAAAATAATTAAATATGTCTCACGAAAGTTTTAAAAAGATTATAGGATACTAAGAACTTCAGAAATGGGAGTCAAAGTGAAACGTGTCAACTGAACGTCAAGAATGCTCCATAGAAAAAATCGCGCAGGTGTGTCATCACAAATGTGCGCATGAGCTGGCAAGTGTAACACAATATCATGCATTTTATAGTTCATAAAATACTTATTGAAATATATAGAAAACATCCATGGATGTGGAGGTCATGACCTATATGATTAAATATTCGAGTTCATCACACAAATGTTTGCCCTTGCCAGGATTCGAACCCAGGACCACCGGCTGCACTACCACTGCGCCAATCGCATCGTCAATAGATTATCCCTTTCGATCTTCTCAAAAGCTGCTAGTAAATCTTATTTTGTTGATCGTTTGTGTACTAATAACTAACTGATCATGAGCGGTTGATTGGGCCATGTACGCCATTGCGAGCGGCTATAAACGCGTGCCCGAAGCGCGTGAACAAAAACGGAAGGCCGAGCCATGCGCCATTGTGCGCACCAGTGAAAGGCTATTAGCGCGAGACGTCCATATTCTAGCCATAGCTTAAGGATAAGGAGTCATGCGCGTATCTTCGCAGATCATGCCTGAAAACGCATAAAATAATATAAAATACGCAATAACCATTTTACAAAATATAATTATTATATAATAAACAACAAGTTAAATGAGATTAAGGTTGCATTATCATAAACGCGCCCTAACATGGCGGCAATAATCATAATAATTAACGTGTTAAATTAAATAAGGCTGCATTATTACCGTTGCGTCCGCGGGCCATTATAACCACAATAACCTTATGCAACGAGTCATCCGAAATTAATGGCAGCAAGGTTGTGGCCACGAAACGCGCGAGTTTAGTTAGACTGGTCACTATTATAAGACACTACTTCTTCCTATTATAGTCTGTTTTTGTGAACTGATTACTTCACAGGTTGGAAACAAAACCAATTGAACGCGATGTATATTTTACTATATAGAACTACCGCTCCCCAACTGATAATTGACAGGTTAAATTAAAAAAGGCTACATTATTACCCATGCGTCCGCGGGTCATTAAAAAAAAAAACCCCGTCTGTTCCCGCCCAGGGGTCGAATTTTGTGAGTAGGTTCGATAATTATGTACCTATAGAGATTTTTTTGTCGAATTATAAAAACGGTATAAACTCACGTAAAAATTGTCAGGAACGGCCCGACATGTTTCGAAACATGTCGGGCCGTTCCTGACAATTTTTACGTGAGTTTATACCGTTTTTATAATTAGTAAAGATGTCTCACGATAGTTTTAATAACATTATTTTTTTGTCGATTCAGTTTTTCATAATGGCGTAGTTGCGGGGGTAAAAAACCTACACATATCAGAAATTTCGAAACAAACTCGTTCACCCTCCTCGAGGCAGTAATGTACAGATGCGATATGTGACTAATCTTCGCTTCTATTTTCTTGTATTTTTATTTTAGACTGACGGAGATGCCACGACTGCGCGAACAGCAGCAGTGTTAGCGGCGAGCGTCGAGCGGCAAAAACAAAATCACAATGACGTATACATGCCACCAACCGCCGCGCGCGGTATCGCTCTGCGTGCTGCTCTGCGGCGGAGCCACCATAATGAAAATCAATTAATTATACATATGGTGAAGTGATGTACGTTGAACGGACTCCATGTACATATGATTGATTTTTACAGGTACAGCCAAAAACAAATCATATGTACATGGAGTCCGTTGGGACCAAGGAACAAAATAATGGACATTGATTGTGGCGCCGCTGTGGAGCATACTCTGTAGCGGCGCCACTATTGCCGTTATGTCGATACAAATATGTCGATATACCTAACCTTAACTATACACCCGTAGACCTTAACATGTTGCAATTAGGTTTATATTCGTTTACAAATGTACAGTTATTTAGTGTACTTATTCGATAGTACCATGGAACTGTTAAGAAAATAAAAAGGCGGACAGTGTTCTTAGCGAAGTCCTAAAATAAAGTCCGTTTGATGTAAGTATTTTAATTCCAACCGTTTTTTATTATTGATTCGTGTAATCATGAATTCAACTAAAGTGGATTGTTCATCATTGATTTCAAACACAATAATGCACAATTTATGAAACATATAATGTCTACTTTTTTAACGCTGTTTTACTAAACCTCTGGTATGAAATAGTTCTTTTAAATATCGATATTAACAACACTAGCGAAACCTGTGGCAACATTCGTGTGCAATGAACTGTCAAGTTAGTTCAACTTATTAAAAACTCGACTTTAGGAAAGATGCCACGACTTTAGAGCGGTGCAGAAAGCGGTTCGTGCGGTGTACGTACGTCACTACGTGGCATGGTCACCGCCCTGCGCTCCGCCCGCCGCGCCACTCGCCGCTAGGCTAGGACCGAAGTCATGGCCGTAAATACTCTTCCTCACGAAAATCAGCCTACTAAGAGTTATCCGTGGCTTCCTTCGTGTTACCGGAACTTAAATAGCTTAAGTACCTATGTTTAAATCTATGACCTAAACGTGTGCTCAGTTTCATCCATAGTTCGTTCGACTTTAAAGTATTTAAGTAACGAATATCAAAATACTTCTATATTAAATAGTAGGGGTTTCACCGTTAGAGTAATTACGGTCTCAAATCTAGTTGTTAAACTAATTAAGTACTTTCGTAATTTCGTCCGTTGAACCCACGATCTTTCTATATCTTGCCAGACGAGACATTGTTTAATTAGCGCCCAGAACCTTTTATTCACCCCTATCTAATTAGTTTAATTATAAAACCCTTCTGTTATTACATATGCTTATAAAGAATCCTTTGTTGCGGCGACAATAGGGATCAGGTATTTTGAAGGCCACATATTTTGTATAACTTATTGTTATGTATTTAAATAATCGGAATTAGTTATAGCGCTGAATTTTTGTTTTCAGGTACGACGGCCATAATAGGCTAGTTGACTCGTGGCAAATTGTAATAAACTAATGTTTATTCCCTATAGTATTTAGCAAAGGAAACCTAAATACTTATATATTTTTAAATTCATAAAAGAAAAAGATGGCTGAAAAAAAATGAATTTGAAAATATGATTTTTTATCTGTATTTTGAAATGCTTAAAACGCTGTCCGCCATTTTCGCTTATGATAGTGACGTCATCGGTCCTGTAAAGAAAACTGAAAATCTACTTTGCTGACTTCGAATAGTGCCGTCCCTCTTGAGCTCCTGTCAAAGTATATTGGAGTGAGCGGAATGTCACTATACGACGGTCGAATTTCGAATATTTACAGGTAATTCTACGTCACGCCACAGATTAGCAAAAGGAAAAAATGGCGGACGGCGTTTTTGACTAATCATGAAATTTCTAATTTTCAATTGATACAATTTAGCTTTCTAGCTTTCACAAAAATACAAGACGTTTTTTTAGAGCTAGTAAGATCAATTTTAACCATTTAAAATATATTACAAATAAACTGAAACTGTAATAAGAGGAGCGAGCAATTTATATAATTTTACCATGTTTAATTTAAAATGCCAATAATTTATAAAGTAAAATGAATATATTTTCGATGTAAGGGCCTTATCACATTTGCGATGTGCGAGCAAATTATATGGGCAAAATATCATGTACAATATATTATATGTGCGAGCAAATTAATTATATTATGAAGGCGATCACGTAGCAAGTTCGCCGCGACGCTCATTTGTTTATAGAAACCTCACTTTTTTTTCTTCAACAATGTAGATGAATATGATAGGGAAAGATATTCAGTAGGTAGGTAAACAAATGGTTTAATTTACTGATGACAACTTTGTTCATGAAACCTTAAATTCGTAATAAAACGAACAACGTAATTTCGGAAGCAAAAATAATTGTCTTCTCAAATTAGCCGCACGTGTTTTGCCGTTATTTGATAAGTAAAGCCTTTCATTTTCCTCATTTCACTTTGTGCTGTAATTTATTTAATTATTTGAAAACGTATGCTTCTAAAAACTTGAGGGTATTGTCATGGCGATCCTTATTGGGAGCTAAACAATATGGTCTCTTTTTTAGACCTTTTATTAATGTTGCTATTGCGATATTCAATGTTTCTGATGAGAATTGTCTGAAATATTGCCACTTTATTTCTAGTTTAGCGCAGTGTTTTATTTGAACAGTATTTTTTTCATTTTCTGAATGAAATGAAAAATACTTATCAAGGTCTTAAGCGTGAAAATCAAAAGAGTTATATTTATATCCCTAATGTGTTATTGACAAACGCGAGTAATACATATGTATAATATATCCAATTAAGCCATGTTCAAACAAGGGAAATCTATATTAAAATTAGATAATTAGATAAATAAGTTAATTAGATATATTTAAAAGGTTATTATTGTTAGGTAAAGTATTGTACATGTAAAGGTTAAATAACCTTTTGCCCATTGGTTGCCACCAAGCGGTTGAAGGATGATCTTTTTACTGCAAATGCTCCGCATTGCATTCCGCATAAAATGAGCTACTATCTCTTACCGGGGTTTTATCCGCTATCTACATGGCCCCACCTGACTTGCACAAGCAAATTTCTTCCAAATCCATAATACCTCGGTAATCACTACTCGATATCGTTGCCATATCTACTTATGCATCAGGTATGCCGTATGCTTGTTTGTCAGTGTTGCAGATTTATCCGCTACTTGCATGGCCCCACCTGACTTGGACAAACAGATTTGTTTTTTTCGAGTGAAGTTTTTGGGCTTGTACCTACCTATTATGCTTGTTTGTCAGCGTTTTAGATTTGTCCGCTACCTTCGTGGCCCCACCTGACTTGCACAAGCAGACTTCCTCAGACGCCGATCCATAATGCCGCGGTAATCGTCTCGATATCGTTGCCATATCTACTTATGCATCAGGTATGCCGTATGCTTGTTTGTCAGTGTTGCAGATTTATCCGCTATTTGCATGGCCCCACCTGACTTGCCCAAACAGATTTGCTTGTCAAGTAAAGTTGTTGTGCTTGTATGCTTGTTTGTCAGTGTTTCGGATTTGTCCGCTACCTTCGTGGCCCCGCCTGGCTTGCACAAGCAGACTTCCTCCTAGACGCCGATCCATAATGCCACGGTAATCGTCTCGATATCGTTGCCATTTCTACTTATACATCAGGCATGCCGTATGCTTGTTTGTCAGCGTTTTAGATTTGTCCGCTACCTTCGTGGCCCCACCTGACTTGCACAAGCAGACTTCCTCAGACGCCGATCCATAATGCCGAGGTAATCGTCTCGATATCGTTGCCATATCTACTTATGCATCAGGTATGCCGTATGCTTGTTTGTCAGTGTTTCAGATTTGCCCGCTGTCTTCGTGGCCCCGCCAGACTTGCACAAGCAGACTTCCTCAGACGCCGATCCATAATGCCGCGGTAATCGTCTCGATATCGTTGCCATTTTGAAAGAAAGAATGTTGCAGATTTATCCGCTATTTGCATGGCCCCACCTGACATGCCCAAACAGATTTACTTGTCAAGTGAAGTTTTTGTGCTTGTACCTATGCTTGTTTGTCAGTGTTTCAGATTTGCCCGCTGTCTTCGTGGCCCCGCCAGACTTGCACAAGCAGACTTCCTCCTAGACGCCCATCCATAATGCCGCGGTAATCGTCTCGATATCGTTGCCATTTCTACTTTTACCGTCTAATCGCTTCTTACTCTGCCATTTCACCTTTCGAAGTTTTGCAAATATTTGTAGACGTTATAAATTGTATAGCGCGCTAAAGTTACCGCGCTGCTGGGTCATTATTCGAGCGTTTCGACCGCCTCACTATCGTGGACATATTTTCGTAGAATTGGGCGTAGATTTTGATGCCATTTTCGGATATTTGTTAGATGACCCAGCACTAAAGCCGCAGTCCCTGATGGACATACCTGAGCTAACGCGGGGCACGTTCATAGGGATTTCATATCGAAGAAAAAGATGTCGATGTATAAATATTATTTAATACATTGTGATCATTGAATATTCTCGATTTCTATAAAAAAGTTCGATATAGTGTCTGATAAAGTGAATATTTTAATCTAGACGGCAATCTTTTATAACGACGAATATGGAAATAATATTAAATATTATAAAATAAATAAATAAACGGACGGTTTATTGTTTCTATTTTAAAATGAAGAGAAAAAAATATATTGAATAACATTTAGATCTTGACAGTAACATCGATATATTTTTTGTCGATAAAATATTTTGCTACATCATTTTAGTATCGGTGCCCCGAGTTAGCGCAGGTATGCTGATGAAGAATTCCGTACGAGTTGGAAACATGTCGGGCCGTTCCTGACAATTTCACGTGAGTGTAAACCGCTTTATACAATAATTAAATTGTATAGCGCGTAAATTCTAAATGATCTTTCATTAAATAAGTAATCGAAATTATTGTTTCTGTGTTTAATCTGTAACAATAATTTAGTGTGCAATAAAACATTTTGTATTCGTATTTGTGATCGGTTTATCTCACACAAATCGGTTGTCTTCTGTAACACAGGTTTTCTTCTAGCTCAGAAGGCAGGGACTTCTACTGATTGTTTTTATTCTTTTTCTCAATATATTATTTACATCTTTATCGACCTAGTCCAAAGTTAAGCACTAGAAAGCTTAAGTAGTGTTATAGATGGATACTAGATGACGATGATATAGATAATCTTATGCATCATGGTCTAGAAACATTCGAACTCATTACACAAATATTTGTTCTTGCCGGGGTTCCAAGAAACCAACTGCTTTAAAATTAAGATATTTTATGGGTGGGTACGTTAAGAAAATTAAATAATACATAATATAGAATCCTAAATAAGTCACAACTTAAAAAAAACCCAAGTTAGTTGAGTTGAGTAAACGTTAAATAACAGGATAAGTACTTCTAAATTAGAAGCAAAAACAAAGAAGTAAAAACTTAATTAATATTGAATTTCATTATGATAAAACTATATATATTTAAGCAAAGTTATACAGCCAAAATACAAATGTTCCGACGAATAATTTCATTAGCCAAGAGCACTTTATTTTAATTTTCGTTTTCCGTCCGTTTACGATTATTTAACTTTGATGGTCAAAACTTGACCTACTTTTTCTTCTCATAGCTTGTAAACAAACAAAAACTACAGGCTGTTTCACGCATTCATAATTCCATTTCATTTCTTAAAAAAAAACTACAGTAGGGTAGACTGATGTTGAATTATACAACATACTGTAGTTATAGAAATAAAATTTGCTCAATATATCATGAAACATTTTTTTTTAAATTATGTGACTTCAAAGTTACGCAAATTTTATTTACCTTTTAATCCAAAAGAAATTTAGAAATGGTTTTCAGAATCGTCATAATTTAACAAAACAATAATTGTATGAAAACCATGATCTTAAACGCACTTTTTCATGGTGAAAATGGCAAATTAGTTATTGCCTCCATACAAATGACAACACAACACACACACACACACACACACAACTCACAAATGACGTCACATGTAGGTGCCATCTGGTAGTAAATGGGTAGTAATGTTGATCTTTGACGGTCATTTCTGACTTTTAGCGCAGTCTAAGTGTAGTTAGTCCCATATAGACCTTTGATCCCAATAAAAAATTGAATCTATTGACATCCTCAAAAAAAATGTTCTACACGCCTATTAGAAATAGATCTCTTAGACATCTGTCCTAGATATATCTATTTTAGTGATGTGCTATATTTTCCGAAGAAATGCAAGATGCTTATGCAAGGAGATGTTCAAAGATGGGATCCGAAGGCGTTGGTTACCTATCGTCCGCCTGAAAACAAAATAAATTTTCAGGTTCTCCACGACCCAAAGGTTGTCTGGAAGCGATTGCTCTTTAGTGATAAGACCGCCTGTTGTTTACCTCTAATTTTAATTTCTTGCGTTGTATTTCTCCTGTATGTTTTATGAGGTGTCCAATAAAGAGTACTTGTATTGTATTACAGTACAGTCAGCCCGCCGTAACCAGTGTGTAAAAACAGAGTCATTCCTACAACCCACTGTATCATAACATAACTAAACTCTATGAAAACATACACATTAAGGCCGTTCCCTGAGCCAGATTTGCAAAAATACCCCAAAAATTATCCTATTTTTCTACGAAACGTTGATATTAGTAAACGAGGGAAAAATATATATCATTCTTGATTATATTATCTTTAATAACACAGCATTCGATACACGATTCATAACACTTCGCTCGATACAATTAATTCCCAAAGTAACCTCCAATTCGAATTTTTACTCCAACTTTACTTGTTTTTTTTCTACGTGACACTATGAAACAAAAAAAGGAGAAAAATCAATCATAACTAAAATAGTAATTTTACAGCTTCCGAATTTCAATAATTGAAGCCAATATTTTTAAAATAAATAATCATCGACAAATTCTTACGAAAAAAGATATCGCCTTACGACCCGCAAGCTCTGTCTCCGTCACTCTTTTGAAATGTGACTGTGATGTGACAGGGACGGGTGGCCTGAGGAGGGGCTCGGGGTTCTGGCTCAGGGAACGGCCTTAAAGTATTTACATACGTACCAATCTATGCGTAAATTATACTTATACAAACGATACTTATTCCGCCCATTACCAAATACGACCCTTGACATCTAAAATTGGAGAGACATTCCATCATCTTTTTGACATTATGAGGCAAGGCAACCTTACTTTACAATTTGGGCATAATAGTGTTGCATTTGCTCCAACAAGGTAATTATAGAAATACTTTTAACGATGTTTCGAAAATGTCACGTCATTTAAAAGATGTATTTTTCTCATATTATGACAAATATATTGATAATTTCAAACAACTTTATAAAGTGAATAATATTTTCCCTGAGTTTTAGATAATTTATTGCTTGCAGGCAAAAAAAATATGAGGGTTCATTATGAACTACATATATAAATGTAAACATACAACCAAATACAACGGATACTCGAATACATTATTAGTACCTACCTAATACGAGTAAATTGATGTCTTCTACGATTTTTTTTTCGGTTATATTTAACAATAACATTGTAATTTAATTGGTTAACTAGCTTCTGATAATTCCAGTAATGTAAATTATCAATACTTTTCTGAAGAAGTTTAATAACTAAGACAGAATAACAACAAGAAGTTTTGTCGAATGTTGGTTCGTGGAATGGAATAGCTTAACTATCATCCAGTAATACGGGGTACATTATTAAATAAAAGTCTGTCTCGTCAAATTTTTATAAACTCGGAAATTACTAGAGATGCGCAAATCATGTCACTCATATGAAGAAGAACGATTCGTGTCTAGCTCACGCGATATATATGTCACTCATTTCGTTCATTTCGTTCAGTGGATCTATAGACTCAAACTGCTCCATCATACCAACATACTCATTTCGTTCATGTCTTTCATTTAGTTCAGAGGTTCATTTGAATGGTGCGTTGTAAGAAGTATTAAGAAAGTATACAAAATTAATACTAATGACGTAGCTATTGCAAAAATGGGACTCTTCTCAAAATAAATTATTTGACGTCGTTAATTTATTTTATAAGTATAACTTCATAATTTCAAATAGCATCATTCAGTTCAGTGCATATTGAGTGGTGAGTGGAACTTAAGATATACTGATAGATTCTATAGTGAGTTGGTTCATCTTTCAGTGAGTGAGTGAGTGAGTTAGTGATATAAATGAAAGATATACTTCATTTGAATCACTCACTCGCGAACGACACACCTCTAGAAAGTACTAGACCAATTTATTTGTAGGTTTCTTTAGAGTGTGGAGACAACGTTGAAAGTTATGGAGAAATCTTCGTTAATACTTTATGGATGTCTAAAATTTGTAATTTGCAGAAGCCACGTATCAACTTAATTTGCTGTTTACAAATAAAATAGCAAACCAATCCCAAAGAAGGAAAAGCTTTTGAAAAAACTCAAATAAAAATAAGCATCAAGTTCTTTGAGGAAATTGGAAAAGCTTGGCGTATATTTTGCTTTATCTTTGTAAAAAAGGTAGTCTATTCTTTTTTTTTTTTGGAAAATCAATACTCCTTTTTGCTATGCCGCAGTCCGGTAAAATAAGCCTAATTTAGCGAAGCATTGCAATACCTCATAACATACATTTACTTAGATAGATTTTCCTATTCGCAGTTGCATTGAGCGATATTGGCTAGTTTGCATTTTAGAGAAAGTATGTCGCTTATATCATCAGGACGCGTTGACAGGTAATTGGTAAACATATGCAAACAGATTTCGTCCTTAATAATGGTAAACGACAAAGTGGCCCATTTTTATTCAAAACGTCACATATATTATTCATCTTAATTATATATACGTAACAATGTCATACCGCGGTTACTTAGAGCACGCTAAAGTAAATACATCGATCTAGTCCCAAACTAAGCAAAGCGTGTATTATGGGAACTAGACGTACATAATATAGATAACATCCCAGGAACATCCCATACCCTGAAACAAATATTCGAGTTCATCACTCAAATATTTGCCCTGGCCGGTAGTAGACATGCAGCGGCGATGTCTCCCTTACATGTCATTGTAAACGTCGAATTTGGCCCCAATTGCAGCAGACGGACAAATTGACGGCTCAATACATTATCGCGATATCATCAGCGGGTCGTTGGCGGAAACCAGCCCATTGTTCCAGTGCCTTCGATCATATCGTTCGCCGCATCGGTCTGCGAACTTTCCCTGTACCCTTACTATGAGTTAAGAGGCCTTATTCCTTTTAAAATGCTGATTGGTTAGACATTTTTATCTATGATCAAACATGTTTCTTAACATATTATTGATGTTACTACCTAGAACAGGCCTATTGGCATTTATTGGTATATATTTGAAACCTATAGTCCAATGTTGCGAGTCCAATATAATAATGTCTTCAGGGCCCTGTTGAGGCTCCCTCGATACTGTAGTGCGTCTGGCATTTTTGCGGATGCTAACATGGACGATTTTTATGCCATAATACGCAAAAAAACTGCGTCTGTAGTACATCGTATACGGGGGAGCGCCAACAGTATCCTGAAGATGATAGCTGACCGGTTTGACTCGGTCATTCTTGGCCGATATATCGAACTGCACGTTAGAAAATGTGCAGTTTGATATGGTGGCTAAAATGACATGAAGGTCTGTTACTGTTACGTGCATTTGTGTGTGTGTTACTGTCTTGTTACTAACATAGAATATAGTTGTAAATACTAACAAACTATGGACTTCTCTGTCTGAAAATAAATGATTTTTATTTTTTTATTTTTATTTTTTTATTTTTTTTTTTTATTTATAGTTTGAATTTTGCATTGATAATTTTTGTTTCAAAAACTTCACGCGGAAAATTAGTTTTTTCAACTTATTTTCGACTGCACGCAATAAAAACATGAAATAGCTATGTTACTACCTAGAACTCGGGTAAAAGTATTATTCACTTCAAAAAGTAGGTTAAAATTACCAATATATTTGTCATAATATGAAAAAAATATTTTTTAAAAGGAATAAGGCCTCTTATAGTGACCGTGCTCGCTAGCGACAGCGTAGACGAGTTGTATGGAGAATTGTAGTTCTACAAAGTTACCGATAAGGGCACTGCACTATACCCTTACCGTATCGTGTGCGAACTTTCTCGAACTGTATACCCTTACCGGTAGTATAGATTTTTAGAATTTTGACAATGCCTTAAGGAGATATTCTTATATTGTAACCACATTTAACTGCATTATGATTATGACGTAAATATCTTTTGTTGCCATCAATTGTTATGTTTTTTACTATTACTAAATTATCTAATTTTTATCTTTATGACGATCGTAGTATAAATGCATGTAAATTGTCTTAGCGTTATTTATACTGACATTTTATATTACGAAATAAAATAAATCTAAATCTAATCTACCATGAGTTTACCGAGACCGTGCTCGCTAACGGTAGCGTAGACAATTTTTATGGAGAATAGAGAATTGTAGTTATACAAAGTAACCGCTAGGTGCGTTGTACTATAATACTATTATCATGAGATAAAGTGACTGTACTCGAGCGACATCATAGACGATTTGTATGGAGAATTGAAGTTCTACAAAGTAACCGTGCCCCTAGCACTGTACTATACCCTACCATGAGTTGTCTGTACTTGCAAGCGACAACATAGACGATTTGTATGGAGAATTGAAGTTCTACAAAGTAACCGTGCCCCTAGCACTGTACTATACCCTACCATGAGTTAAAGTGTCTGTACTTGCAAGCGACAACATAGACGATTTGTATGGAGAATTGAAGTCCTACAAAGTAACCGTGCCCCTAGCACTGTACTATGAGTCAAATTGACTGAAAAAATCTCATAAAAAAATAAAAATAAAAAAATAAAAAAAACATAACATCATACAAATCGTTTACGCTATCGCTAGCGAGTTTGGCCACGTTAACTCATGGTAGGGGTACTGCAATGATTCATCATTACACTTTTATGCAATACTGACTCGGGTTGAATTGAACGAATGTTAGACTTTTTATGTAAGAGTGTGTATTTCAATATTACGGAACACAAAATCGCAACCTAACGCAGCTACTTACTTTAAGTTACTTCTTAGTTTGTTTTAAAATGAACGCGTAAGTAATATACCTACGTCCTACATAACCTTCATTATGAATTTAAAATAAGTAAATTTGAATTTAAATTATTAAAGGGAATAGGCTAGTTGACTCCTGTTTCATTGTATTGTATGATATAGGAAACCTAAATATATATTTTAATTTAATTACGGGATCGCCCAAGTCACGCCACAGATAAGCTAAAGACGAAAATGGGGACGGCGTCTTTGTCTGTTCATGAAATTTCTAGCATTATATTTCTTTTTAGCTCAATAACAAATACAATACATTTTTTTTAAGGACTCGTAAGATTAATTAACCACTTCAAATATGTATTAAAAATGAGTCAAATGAATTTCGCTGACATTCGCCTACTTGACTGGCGTGCTCTAATCAAAGTAACCTTTGTGACTTCAGAATGAACTTATTTTTCGGTAGGCGTATAATTTAAGATGGCGAGACATATAGCGAAAATGCAAATGACAAACGCGAGTAATATTTAGGTATATCTTCCAGAATGACAAAGCCCAAATATTGTTAAAGTGGGGATATCACAATAAATCGTCGAAATCGGCGCAGTTAATTGGCGACATATTATATGCAAGGATTAGGGAGGGAATATTCTCATCACTATGTTCTAGTTCATTGCTGAACCTAGGCCTCTTTATGTTAATTTTACCCTGATAAACACTAGATAATATAGTGCAACCGTGGCGTGGCGTACATATAACCCGGCTCCCACTGGCTTGCTTATTTTGGACGAATGAGCGCCATTCTCTAATTGCTAATAACGTAAAAATGAGCGAAATGTATCTCGGGATTGACTAAGTTTCTGGATGACGCTATGCGACTGTTTTATTAACCATCAATTTATTTACAATCGGGAAAGCTCGGTACCTATTAATAACTAACAGAGCGTGGCAAAATTGGCACAATTGTGCCTATATCTGATCCCACACGTGTATTCATATGTCAAGAACAGCCGCAGAGCTTGTTATGTAACTATTCTAACCGAACAGACGTAATTCCGTGTCAGACTAATTGAACATAATTACTGGCCAAAGCTCACCGAGAAATATTAACAGTTCGGACGATTGCGTCCAACAGTGTCGACATAAAATTGTAATAGTTTTGGTTGGTAGGAGATATTTTCAAGTTTGGTATGTCAGGGGCAAGCGCGCGGACGGGGTAAGTACAGATGTAATACTACTAACGCCATCTAGTGGTTTAGTGAACCTGAAATGTAGGCAATACAATATAAAACAGCAGCTTAACGTTCATGTTCGAATAATATCATATCATCATCATCATCACGTTCGAATACTATCAATTTGATCCGGTATTATTGTATAGTTCGCGTTTTTCACTGGCTCTCCCATTTCGCATGCAGCTAACATTTTGCCTAGTGTGATCGCATCAAATACCGACCCACTACTGTGAGACGGCGACATTCCCGTTAGTGGATTTCTATTCCCGTTTAAATTCCGTCTTACTGTGATAGTGAGATTTAACCAGGTTTAATAAGTACAGTTCAAGTAATGTCTAAAAATAAAATAAAAAAACTGGGTAGGTTCTGTGTTTAGGTAAAATAATTAATAACAGAGGGGCGCAGTTTGAACGTGTGCCCTGGGCGCCAGCCGCCATTTTACCTCGCTATTTAAGCGCCTGGTTCATGAACAGGACAGGTAAGGTCAACGTAACGGTATCTGTCCTATTCGATTATTTTTATGACCGGCCTTACCAAACTTGAAAATATCTTTTACGAACCAAAACTATTACAGTTTTGTGTACCTAAACGGTTCACTAAATCATTGCAGAATTATTTATCGACGAGTGTCGTAGAAAGCATTTTAATGTAAAGTTGAAATGTCTTGCACGGATCCGTGTTTGAGCATACGAGCGGTTAAGAGCCCTTATTCCTTATAAAAAATATTTTTTCATATTATGACAAATGTATTGATAGGTAAGTTCAACCAACATTTTGAAGTGAATCATACTTTTCCCCGAGTTCTAGGTAGTAACATAGCTGTTTCATGTTTTCATTGCGTGGAGTCGAAAATAAGTTGAAAAAATTGGGCAAGTGCGAGTCCGACTCGCGCATGAAGGGTTCCGTACTTACCATAATCTATAACAAGTTTGTTGTATGGGAGCCCCCCTTAAATATTTATTTTATTTTATTTTCAGTATTTGTTGTTATAGCGGCAATAGAAATAAATCATCTTGAAAACTTCAACTGTCTAGCTATCACCGTTCTTGAGATACAGTCTGGTGACAGACGGACGGACGAAAGGACGGACGGACGGACGGACGGACGGACGGACGGACGGACTGACAGCGAAGTCTCAGTATATAGGGTCCCGTTTTTACCCTTTGGATACGGAACCCTAAAAACTAATTTTCCGCGTGAATTTCTTCAATTTCGAGTAGTTTTTGAAACAATAAATATCAATGAAAAATTCAAACTGTAGGTTTCAAATACATATATACCAATAATTCCAATAGCCCTGTTCTATGTTTAGAAACATGTTTGATCATTGAGAAAAATGTCTAAAACAATCAGCATTTTAAAAGGAATAAGGCATCTTAACTGCCATAGCGTACTTAATTTTTGAAAAAAATTCTGAGCAGTGATGTATGGCGTACACTTATTAAAAGTTATAAGTGACAGTTGTGACAACACGATTTTAAGTTTCGACAAACAACAACAAACAAAAACATTGCGTGCTGAATTATTTTAAATGGAAAAAAAGTTAGATTTTTTTAATAATTTACGGATCAATAATATTAATAAGTGCGTACCTATACCTACTAAGACCCCGTAACGTTTGCGGTTATATCAAATATACACGCTGTATATCGCAGACATATGTGCGTGGTTTGTCGCTTTAAAACATAGTAATATGTAAAGCACTAAGTAATACATTTTTGTCATGTTTAATCTTGTTACTAAATTATAACGAATTTGTTTGAAAAATATCCAAGGTAAAATGTCACGCAATGCCTTTCAATCGCCTTAGTCCTTGAGACAAAGTAAGATAACTTACATAAATAGATTAAGTTTCTTTGTAACCTACACCTAAACCCCTTAACTTTAGTTGTAACTTACAAACTACACAGACGAATAGGCAAACTGGCAACTAAATTAGTACCTAACAGAAGAAGGGTCAGAAGTTGAGAAAAGACGTTTTTAAGCCCGTTGTATTTTTCTTAAGATGGTAATGAGTTTTAGAAAATAATTAAATACTTCATTTAAGAATTCATTTCACGCCAGTGGTAAACTTGTTCTGAGTTGTGATCTTTACAAGCTTTTATTATCTTTTATCGAAAAAATACTTACTGTTGAGCCTCTTTCGGCTTTCTTCTCAACAGCGGTCTTCTCTGTTGTAAAAGTGCCCTTCTGGCCTACTTACTGAATAAATAATTTCGTTTCATTTCATTTCATTTCAACTTGCCAAACAGTCCAGCCTGTCTAGCACAACTGTGCTTCACGACTCTTGTCGCGCGACATAGCGCTACCCGTCTCTCTCTCACATTACTGCACAGACAGAGACGGGTAAAAATCTCGCGCGAGAAATAGTCGCGTATATCAGTTGTGCTAGATGTGCAGGTATATGTATGTCTCTCTAGTCTCTATCTGTCAGCCACGGACGTTCACTGTTGAACATAGGCTTCCCCTATAGCGCGCCACAATGTGCGATCCTGAGCAGACCGCATCCAACAACTCCCCTGCCCTCACGAGGTCATCCATCCACCCAGTCAGGAAGTATATGTATGTAAGTTCGGTAACCATGCAATAATGACAAAATCAAGCCGGTATTGTGATAGTGACGGAAGGTAGGATCATATGGCCCATCGAGTTTGGACTCATTAAATTTCTATCGACGAGCAGTTGATGTTTGTATCCGATGAATAGTTTAATAGTACAATCACACTAATATTATATAGGCGAAAGCTTGTGTGTGTGTTTATGTGTATGTTTGTTACTACTTCACGCTCAAACGGCTAGACCAATTTTGATAAGATTTGGTATGGAGGTAGCTGACACCCTGGATTAACACATAGGCTACATTTCATCCCGAAAAAATTAGGTGTTCCCGTCGGATGAGCGGGTAATACCGCGGGGAGCAGCTAGTAATAAATGCTATCAAAACTCATTGTATGTAAAAATATGTTAAACCGCGTCACTCTTGCGCCGTAAAAATTTAGATCTCATGTAAGTATAAGATAACATCAGTGTGCCATTCTCATTTGCATGACTTAACCTAAGTTACACATGGAAAGTTATCCGGATATGAGCGTTATATAAGAGAAACTGGAAAAGCATATGAAAATCAAGCATCTGATAAATGTAATATTATTATTAAAACTATAGTGAGACATCTTTCATAATCCTTAATATTATAAAAACCGGCCCAGTGCGAGTCGGACTCACGCACCGAGGGTTCCATACAATTAAATCATTTTTAACTTATTTTCTCTGTGTTTGATATAGTGAAAACAGAAATACATAATCTGTGAAGGTTCTTGAGATACAGCCTGTTGACAGTACCGAGCAAAACAGAGCAGACAGACAGACAGACGGACGGATAGCGGTGGCTTAGAAATAGGGTCCCGTTTTTACCCTTTGGGTACGGAACCCTAAAAACGGTTTAAACTCGCGTGAAAATTGTCAGAAACGGTCCGACATGCAGCCAGACGGGCCGCGAGTAGGGCTGCCATCTCTCAATTCGCCGACCCCGGACAGACTTAAAAAACCCGGACATTTGCCGTAAATTTATAATCTTTTCCCCGGACGTGTCCAAAAATAATATAATAAAAAAAAACTGGTCAAGTCGTGTGCGGGTGCGAGTCTGACTCGCGCACCGAGGGTTCCGTACAAACACTTAAGTTTGCACCTGGTATGTATAGCGCTCCATACAAATGAGGTGCAAAGTTAACGCAACCAATCCCATTTGTTGTATGGGAGCCCCCCTTAAATATTTATTTTATTTTATTTTTAGTATTTGTTGTTATAGCGGCAATAGAAATACATCATCTGTGAAAATTTCAACTGTCTAGCTATCACCGTTCTTGAGATACAGCCTGGTGACAGACGAACGGACAGCGAAGTCTCAGTAATAGGGTCCCGTTTTTACCCTTTGGGTACGGAACCCTAAAAAACAATCCCTTTATTTTTCATTCACATAAAAAGTGTCCGGGTTTTCCCGGGACACTTATTGAAAACCCCCGGAAGGCCCCCGGACAGCCTCCAAACTAGGACAAGTCCGGGGAAACCCGGACGGATGGCAACCCTAGCCGCGAGCCGCGTAGCAGCACGGATAGCCGTCCCTGATGAAGAGCTCTATATGAGTTCGAAACATTTACGTAACCGTTCCTGACAACTTTTACGTGAGTTTAAACCGTTGTTATAATTATCTGAGAAATACTCTTTTAGGAGGGAAAGAGGAAGGTAAACTAATTTAATATAGAACGAGCCACCACTGTGAAAGTAAACAGGGAGAAGGGATAGCGGTTTTTCGGACAAACGATACGTTCACTAAGCGTGAAATAGTAAAAAGCCTATCATAGGACAAACGATAATAAATAATTCTAATAGATTTCGGACAAATTAAATCCGGTCAATGAGTTTTAGTGATTGAGATAGGTTGCCTAGCGGAAAGCGTTGAAACTGCTATATGTAAATAAATTAAAAATATAAATAAATATCAGAAAACCTAACACAAATCGATCTAGTCCCAAATTAAGCTCAAGAAAGCTCGTGTTATGGGTACATGACAACTATATACATACTTATATAAATAAATATATACCTAAATATATAGAACAACCATGACCCAAGCACAGATATTCGAGTTCATCACTTAAATATTTGCCCTTGCCGGGATTCAAACCTAGGCCCATCGCCTCAGCTGCCTCGTGGCAAGATAGTTTGCCTAGCAAGAAGCGTTGAAACTGCTATGATTTGAATAAAAAGCCACGAATAAAACTATAACTTTATCGTCCGGCCGTCACAAAACCTACGTCTTAAGTTAGGTAACCCGCTAATGGCAGAAATAACCTAAAAACCGAAAAGAGCGAAGGGCATCCGTCGGCCTTGGCCCGCCTTGACACGCATTGCGAATATCGTGCTTTGTTTGACACGGTCGTTCACATCTGCTTTAGTGTCAGCTGATAGAGATCTGAGTTTTATGGGTTCCTTTCTCTAGAAAAGCGCTTTTCTCAAACATATGCAATTAATTAAAAACATACACCACTCAAAATACATAATTCAGCTGTTTAGCCCGTTCATGAACATTGACGCTATGATTTAAAAAAAAAACTTCCAGGCCTAGGCCTTCAATTTTGTATGAAATTCTTTTACAGTTCTCTCGAATTGTTCCGCCCGAAACGTGACACTTCGAAGCCTGTTTTAACGAAGGTTATATATTTCATTGCATGTTTGAGAAAAGTTTTTTATTGAACTACTGTAAAAATTACCGGCCAAGAGTGAGTGGGACTCGCGCACGAAGGGTTCCGTACCATTCTCTGTAAGTTTGTTGTATGGGAGCCCCCCTTAAATATTTATTTTATTTTATTTTTAGTATTTGTTGTTATAGCGGCAATAGGAATACATCATCTGTGAAAATTTCAACTGTCTAGCTATCACCGTTCTTGAGATACAGCCTTGTGACAGACGGACGGACGGATGGACGGACAGCGAAGTCTCAGTAATAGGGTCCCGTTTTTACCCTTTGGGTACGGAATCCTAAAAAGGGCTAGGCGGCTGCTTTCTAATTTGTTTAATGCAAAAGATAAATAACATGTGACATTATGTCACTGACATAATGGTAGCTCATGCCAAGTATCACTCAATAAGCCAGGGAAATCAACCGCAAGTATATTCAATGTAAACATGTAAAATGTACTTGACGTAGCTCGAGAACTCGATGTTTGCCAAAAGAAAACACCTTCGGTATTCCGCGTAACTGTTTTTTTCGTTTTATGTTTAAATTTGGAATAAAATCTGAAGGAACTAAGAAAAGCAAAACGGGAATAAATATTAATATAATTAAACATTTTGAAGGTTATATTTAATTTCTAAACACAATTATGTTTTTCGGAATGATTTTTGATGTGGGTAAATTCATACCACATTTCAAACGTGCTAAGTTATAGTTATAGTACTACAACTAGATCATCCAGTGACCTGTAATAATACGATTAATAAATAAAAAATAAAGATCAGCACGCATATACTATAGTTTTAAGACGTTGGACCGGTCATACAAAGATACCAGGTGCGAGTCCCGGTGTGAACCACGTTTGAGAGCAATCTAGTTTTTTTTTGCGTGTTGATCTCTGTAGTATCTATATTGCAACTCTTACACCTTTTTATTTAGCATTATTTCATACATTTGTTTGATGTTTTATTTATGTGTCCGACGATGACGACTCTATTTGGCTTCTGAAAATGCGTGAAGAATGGTTTGGAAACGGTACCTAATAATTATAAAGTCAGTTCCAAAATAACGTAACTTTGTTTCCAAAAAACAGGGTATACTTATTATTGCGGATTTTTAGTGGTACCTACTAATTTATTTTACTGTTAACGACAAATTTTTGGTAACCGACGTTGAAAGTCGGCGAATGTCACTGATGTAAACAAAGAGGAAACAGGACTAAATATTCCGCAAATGTCAAGTATTTTTACATATTAAAGCCAAAACTATATCCACAGTGATGAAAGTCAAGTTTTTTTCAATAGAATTCAGTAGGTATTCATTTTGCGAGAAGAACGAAGGATTGAGCAGCATTCCGGTAAACAATGTTTTGAATTTCGTTAATGACAAATTACTAATCACATTTAATAATGCAAATATATGACGTATTAATATTTTTATTTTAAGAGTGATTGGCCCGAGTCTTTCGACTGTACGTGGCTGTCATGGCGGTGCGAATATATGGCGTAATAGTATGCTAATTTTTTCCATATGAAAGCTGTTTTTAGCCCCATTATCCCTGGACCGACACCGAACGGAAAAATTTGAAAGCGGACGTGTTGAAACGGCATAAAAACACTAATATCCGATGATACAACATGCAGCGCCGAAACATCAATTTACTTTTACCATCGCCAATGCAATATCGGAGCACTTGAAAGGTGTGGCAGTTGCATCAACACCATCCATATCTCACCCAAATTCCTATCAAAACCTCCCATTTCATTCAATTTCAACTCCAACTTCAACGTATACGGTATCATTTTAAGTGAATTGTTCTATAAGCTATGACTTTTTGAGAGTTATCGTTGGGATGCACTCTTTAGTTATTGAACTTAATGTGAATCCTGAGCTCTTACGTATTGTGTTGTGGTTGAGTTTTGAAACAGTTTTTTAGCATTGCGGCTAGTTTACTGTGTGCCTAAGCTAACGAAATATGATCTTATTTATTTCGACACAAACGAGTTCAATGCCACTTAGAACGTATTTCAATGGGAAAAAGAAGAAAAAATTGGGCAAGTGCGAGTCCGACTCGCGCATGAAGGGTTCCGTACCATAATCTATAACAAGTTTGTTGTATGGGTTGTTCCCTTAAATATTTATTTTATTTTATTTTTAGTATTTGTTGTTATAGCGACAATAGAAATCTATCACCGTTCTTGAGATACAGCCTGGTGACAGACGGACGGACGGACGGACGGACAGCGAAGTCTCAGTAATAGGGTCCCGTTTTTACCCTTTGGATACGGAACCCTAAAAAGCATTGTTAATAGTAAGTATCTGATAAATAAGATAAGAAGTTTTATTCAAGAGGGTTTTGTCGTTGAGTGCCCACAGTGTAAATGTCTGTTATTCAAATTATTATGTTTACGCATCTCAAACACAGGTGGTGTGACAGTTTAATTCTAGTGCAAATCGACTACTTTTTAGGCATTTGTGTTTTGTTTAAAAGGAATTTACCAATTTTATAAAATTGGCTCTTTACATTGTTTTAATAAGTAGGTAACAAAAAATATCTTTTGTTCAAATTCTGCTAGAGTGACCTAGATTTGGCATGCATTATAGGAATAATGCTCTTGATAGTTTTTTACATTAAGTATTTATTGATTTTATTTTTATTGCACAAAAGGAAATTTATCGTATCAAAGGTGTACTTAATGCCATGAGGTATTCTCTACCAGTCAACCTTAGGGCAGTCATATCAATGAAGCACATACCTGCCACAGTAGAAATACGGCGCCATTTTTTTAATAAAACTTCTACGGCACTGCACGGCTAGCATAACTTTGACACGCGATTCTTTCTCGCGCGAGATATACTACCTGTCGCTATCTGTACAGTACTATGAGATAGTGACGGATGATGCTATCTCGCGCGACATGAGTCGCGTGTCAAAGTTATGCTAGACGTGCTGCACAGAAGTTGTAGTAGATAAAAAAACAGTCTTTTAGGTTTATAGAAAATCTATGATAATGACGATGAGTGTAGAGTGTACATATGCATCTGTAGTACATTATTGACCCTTAAAACACTCGTGTGATCCTATTAAAACCACACGCATGTTTTAAGATCTCTCATTATGCAACAGTTCCATAAACTACTATACAAACAGACAGACAAAAAAAACAGTTTAGGTTTATAACAATCCGAATTTAGAATAACACACAAGAGAATGCTTATTCGAGCTGCAATTGTGGAAAGTAGTAATTTGAATTCGAAAATGGTAAAAACTGTATTACGCAGTCTATTATGAAACTGGCACACTGTAGGCAGCCCTAGATATATTTGAGTCTTGAGACAGAATGACATCAGCGCGTAAATAGGTGATTCCGTATTCTGCCTGTATGTGCGCTTAAGATTTCGCCTAGTAGTGCCTTTATGTAAGAGCACTGCTGACTAATGCTCCGTTCTATTGAATAGTAATCCTGTGATGAAAGTGAAATGGGAATTACGCAAATATGTAATGTGTATTACATAATATGACGACGATTGGCGCAGATTGTAGAGCACCTACCTACTGAGCTGGCGGTCCCGGGTTCGAATCCCGGCCAGGGCAAATATTTGTGTGCTGAACTCGAATATTTGTCCTTGGATCATGGTTGTTCTAGCTATTTAAGTATGTATATCATCGTCTAGTGCCCATAAAACAAGCCTTTTTGAGCTTAGTTTGGGACTAGATCAATTTGTGTGAGGTTGTCTATATTTATAATTTATAAAAAAATATATAGTATATTTTCTTCGGTTTCCGCGACGGTCACACATTTAAAAAAAAACATTTAATTTAAACGAATCATATCGCGTTTATTATATTAATTATTTGAGCCTCCCTGACGTTTCTGTAAGTCTCCAGTTACCGTTGTCAGAGGTTGACTGAGAAAAACATAATATTTGTGTGATAAACTCGAATATTTGTGCTTGGTTCATGGTTGTTCTATGTACTTAAGTATATATTTATCTAAATAAGTACGTATATCGTCGTCGTCTAGTATCCATAACACACGCCTTCTTGAGCTTAATTTGGGACTAGATCGATTTGTGTGGGGTTGTCCGATATTTATTTAGTATATAAATTTTACGCTGTCAAAGTCAGGAAGCATTCTTATTTGTTAGGAAGCATTCTAATTTGTTTACCAAAAAAGTTGTGAAATCTCAAAGACGAAACAAAATAACTAAACTAGGACTACCAGCTACAAAACTAGAGATGTATAAAAAAGGCCCTTATTACCGATGCATACTAGCCGTAAACAAATTGCCAGTGATACTCAGATGAACCGAAAGACATAGTATTTAAAGGGAATTAAAAAGCTATTAATTAATAAATGTTATCACTCCATAGATTAATACCTAAACGACGAATCTTTGCCAAAGTAAAATTATACTTAGTTCATGTGATAAGATAATAAATATATTAATAGTGTAAAATTACTTATAATCTATGATACCTACAATTATGTAATAAATAATGTAACAAAATTTAATTTATTATTTTAATAATCTAAATCGAAATTGTACCTAATTATACACCCACTACTAAGTAAATTGCTGTGCCCTGACAGGGTTCGTGTTATGGACTTAATCTTATTAATGTAACATCTTATTGTACAACATGATAATGCAATAAGTAATTATGAATTATGTCACATTTATGCAAACTACCCATTTTATAAATTTGGTATTAAAGAGTTACATGCCTAATCAATCATAGACTTTTATTATAGACTATAGTTGACATTACATCAGTGCTAATATACCTACTCGTATTTTGTACTACAATCTCAAACTAAGTCTGAAACAGCAAGGATAAATAAAGGTTAAACATTCTTGAAACTGAATGCAAATATTATTCGCACTGAGCATTTAAAGCAGGGCTAATTGAGATGTTGTTTGACTAATATTGTGAGTAAAAGGCATTTAATTTTGGCTTAAAAGCTGTTTCTCTGATTAACTTTATTTAACACTAAGTGCGCAGCGTGGTGTTACAGTCCGACCAAAAAGAGTAGAAATCAAAAAGTAGCAATAATGTAGTGTCCTCCCTTTCTTATCAATATAAGAAAACGCGGACGAGTATTGCCACTTTTTAATTTCTACTCTTTTTGGTCGGACTGTATAATATACCCCCTCCCACGGGAACACATTTTTTTTCAGGATCAGAAGTAGCCTATGTGGTTAATCCAGGGTGTCCGCTACCTCGATACCAAATTTTATCAAAATTGCTCCAGCCGTCTGAGGGTGAAGAAGTAACAAACATACAAACACTCTCTCAAACTTTCGTCTTAAGAGGCCTTATTCCTTTTGAAATGCTGATTGCTTAGGCATTTTTCTCTATGATCAAACATGTTTTTTAACATATTCTTGATGTTACTACACCTAGAACAGGGCTATTGGGATTTATTGGTATATATTTGAAATCCACAGTTTGAATTTTTCATTGATAATTTTTGTTTCAAAAACCACTCGAAATTGACAAGATTCACGCGGAAAATTAGTTTTTTCAACTTATCTTCGACTGCACGCAATAAAAGCATGAAATAGCTACGTTACTACCTAGAACTCGGGGAGAAGTATTATTCACTTCAAAAATTTGGTTGAAATTATCAATATACTAGCGACCCGCCCCGGCTTCGCACGGGTGCAATGCTGATAAATTATACATATTTTAAACCTTCCTCTTGAATCACTCTATCTATTAAAAAAAATCCGTTGCGTAGTTTTAAAGATTTAAGCATACAAAGGGACATAGGGACAGAGAAAGCGACTTTGTTTTATACTATGTAGTTCAAAGGTTTATTTTAAAATACCTAAACACATACATGACAATATATTTACAATAATAAAAACTATAGATAAATATAAAAGAAAGGATAATTATTATATGTAGTGATTAGTCATAATATGAAAAAAAAAAAAAAAAGGAATAAAAGGCCTCTTAATAGTTTTAGTGTGATAGCCTGTCAAAAAATCGGCCACGGTAACTCTCCAGCAAAATTCATAGAAAAAAATATAATATATTAAGGGACAATCTTACACAAATCGACCTAGTCCCAAACTAAGCAAAGCTTGAACTATGGGTACTAGACAACGATATATATAATATTATATAAATACATATGTATATAGATAACATCACACAAATATTTGCCCTGGTCGGGATTCGAGCCCAGAACCGCTAGCTCATGAGGTAGGTGCACAACAAACTGAGCCAACCGCGTCGTCAATACAATAATGACCAAATAATCCAATATTGCTTAGTAATTTCTACTTATTGGGTAACAGGAGAATGGAATTTGATTGAAATTACATTTTATTGTGCATTTGCCGGAAGATGAGCCAGTAGAAAGTGGCGAAAGTTATTTACTCAATCCATTTGTTTGTAGAAATATTTCATTGCGCACGTAGTTTGAGGAAACAAAATTATAATAAGTACGCCAATTCTTTTTAGACACAGATAATTTGAATTATTTTAGTCTTTTGATAACGGCAGCTGAAATAGGTGCCGAAACCTTTGAGGCTTAAATAATTATCGCGATATAATTGACCTAATATGTTGATGTACTGGGTGGGCATTTGTACGCGGTGGTTAAATTTAGTTTTTGGTTTTAATAAGTAGTTTCGTAAGTCCTAGCTTTTTCATTTGTTACTTACACGATATGGCTCTCGCATCTGAAATTTCACGTGAGTGTAAACCGCCTATCGTGCGTGTCCTACAAAAACAACACTTTTAATTTAAAATATCTCGTTTTAACTTGGAATTAATCCACAGTAAAGTCAATCAATGACTGTATCTCACAGTTATTTAGCACATTAACAAGTGAGTGAAGCCATACAAAATTAAGCCCTTTTGAAAAGAAACTCCTCAAGTTTCAATACCACGTTTATGACCTACTAGCGACCCGCCCCGGCTTCGCACTGGTTCAATGCTGACGCATGTATTATTGAATCTCTCTTGAATCACTCTATATATTAAAATGCCGCATCAAAATCCGTTGTGTAGTTTTAAAGACCTAAGCATACATAGGGTCAGACAGACAGCAGGAAGCGACTTTGTTTTATACTATGTAGTGATTACATTAGATATTGCAGTATCGTTATCGAGCTCAGAATTGGAGGGGTTAACATTAAAATCGTTTACCTTATCTTAACTACTCTCAACCGATGATTAGATCTTCAAATACAACCTAAATAAGTATAAACTTTATTACTTAATAAAACCTCACATATTTGTATTTCCAAAGCTATTTCTCATATCAATGGCACAACGCTTTACCCTCATTTCTTGAAAGACTGCACAAAAGAGCAAGTCATAAGTCAAACTCTTGGTGAGCATTGGGCAAACTGTGACTTGTCAAAGTATTGTCAACATTCGTCGTTAGTCTCTTTTCCACTGTATGTTAGACAGTGACAGGGCCTTGTCATTGTGATCATTAATTAGAACAGTGGTTCCCAACCAAGTGGTCCGCGAACGATTTCAAATCCGAAACAAAAATGCAATTAAAGTGGTCCCTGGTCAAGAAAAGGTTGGGAACCTCTGAATTGAAGAGTTAATTTGTGGACGAAATATTGAAGAAGACTGCCAATTTGTGAAATATGTAATGTCTAATTAGGGTTCTGTACCCAAAAAACGGGTAAAAACGGGACCCTATTACTGAGACTTCGCTGTCCGTCCGTCCGTCTGTCACCAGGCTGTATCTCAAGAACGGTGATAGCTAGACAGTTGACATTTTCACAGATGATGTATTTCTATTGCCGCTATAATAACAAAATACTAAAAATAAAATAATATAAATATTTAAGGGGGGCTCCCATACAACAAACTTGTTATAGACCGTCCGTCCGTCTGTCACAATAACGGTCATAGCTAGACTGTTGAAATTTACACAGATGATGTATTTCTATTGCCGCTATACTTAACAACAAATACTAAAAATAAAATAAAATAAATATTTAAGGGAGGCTCCCATACAAGAAACGGGATTGGTTGCGTTAACTTTGCATCTCATTTGTATGGAGCGCTATACATACCAGGTGCAAACTTAACTTAACCACTTAAGGATGGAAAGTGTTTTTACGGAAACGGAACCCTCGGTGCGCGAGTCCGACTCGCACTTGACCGGTTTTTTGTAGATTGCTACTGTCACTTTTCTCATTGTGAAAATTTAAATGTTGTCAATTATACTCCTGCGGCTTACGCTATAATCAAAAGAGTGAGCCTTCTCATAGATATACATTTCAGATTCTTAATACTTATCCATTTAATGTCCTGCGAGTACTTTATTTAAGTACTCGGTAATATAATTCTAAACTCTTTTGAAATTATCAAACAAAATCGTTGTAAATGTTTGATATTAAATATCTTCGTTTGAGAAAATAGTTTTTGTAAACATAAAGATATCATATCACATTAAAAGACTGATGACATTATCGCATTAAAAGCTACAACGCCTATTAAAATTGAATAGCAAAGATTTGATTCAGAATATTGTGATAACGATAATACTCAATTAACATAACCTAAATAAAAAAATTAAATCACCCCCGAGACAAGTAGTTGGTCATCATGAGAGTCCTCAGTCAAAGAGATTAAAAAAAAAGATAAATAGAAAATACTACACTAAAACTGAACATGATTACAAAATTTGGAATTCCTAGCTTCAATATTGGCTGAGATCTTGCTACTTGTTTGAATTAAAGGTAAATTGGAAACTACCGGCTCTATTTCCACCAAACAGCTGATAACCATCTAGACGGACAAGTCTTTCGATTCAAAAAACTGCACTCAAATTGGTCCAACCGTTTGGGATGATGCCACAGACAGACACACAGATACACATGTTAAAAATAGTGTGGGTGTAATAGAATGAATAAATGAATTCTATTCTGTAAAGATTAAGCGCAAGGGAACTTTCAATTCAAAAGTCTTGCCTACCAAGTTTTCAAAGACATCCATTGTTCAGTAGAAACGCAGAAATAAACTCAACAGTGCCATTTAAGATTAGTTTTTAACCCCCGACGAAAAAAGAAAAGAGGGGTATTTTAAGTTTAAGATGTGTATTTGTGTCTTTCTGTAGCATCGTAGCGTAGCCCCAAAACTGATGGACCAATTTCAGTGCGTTTTTTTTTCGTCCGTCGAGATTTTAGCTCTTTTTGCTTAGCTCTAGCATAACTGAGACAGGCGACTATGTCGCGCGACAAATACTACCTGTCACTTTCCTTTCAATACCGTGCGAGCAAGACATTCTTAAAAACTCTTTAAACGCAGAATTACTTAGTTTTCAAAATAAAATGAAGTCTTCTTTCAGCAAAATATCCTATCTAAGATATTTAAGGTACTTTCCCTTGTTGTCTCATAGTCTTGGGACACCCTGTATGCTAGCCCTGCTGTAATCATGAGCCTCCATAGAAATATGAGTTCTAATACAATTTCAGAATTTTATAATAGTATAGATCACAGTATAGATAAATATAAGTATCATTAAACCATTGATACAAAGATCAAAGCTCAAAGAAAAAATGAAATGCGTAACCTAGTGGAAGAGACCGGGAATCGAAGTCGGTACCCCTGGATTACCGGTCCAGCGTGTTAACCTTTCCACCATCCTAACGCCCAGATAACCTTTCGAATTTTTCCTTATGCTTTGTATGTCGATCTAGCTTAAAAAAGTGAGACATTACATGTTTCATAAATTTAAAGATATCATTGTCTGGGTTTACTGACAGTAGATACGTCTGTAAGCGATTCATTATTTTAAGGAGTCACTTATCAAAGGAGGTTATTTCGGTGTGAACAATGTTTTGAGACCGTAAGGAATATCAAATATATTGACATAAACCTCAAAGTTGAATTTGGAAGTAAAGCTTGTAAATGGATCCTTTTGACAGGATAGTCCTCGTATATTCTTTATACTATCCCGAATATCCCGTTCTTCCTATTGTTGCCACAGAGCACTACTTCAGGAGTTCAGGCCATTCAAGAGGTAGTTACACGTGTATGTTGGTCTAATAATAAGCATCTATATGTTTAGCCTAACAGGGATTTTTTCAACCCACGCCATATTGCGGACTTTTAGTGGTACTAATTTTTCTAACTGGTAACGACAAATTTTTCTAACTGGCAACGAACAATACCTACAAAATAATTAATGAATCAAAATTTCTTAGAGACCATATTATATGGTCTCTAGGCGTCACAACATGCAATAAATAAAATAAAATTAATGAATTAAATTCCTCAGAGATGTACAAAGTCTCTAAGTGTCACTCTACGATAAGCTGTTTCTTAAAGATGTATACAGTCTCTAAGAGTTCAAAGATAAAATCAACATCGAATTACTTCAATCGAGTACAGGATGAAGTTTCTCACATTTACTTCATTTAACAGCATACTAGCGGTTTACTACAAATTTAATTAGCCCTTGCTAGCATATGATTGAAAGAAGAAAGGTTGCCTATCTTGGTCACGTGCTTAGGCACTCAAGATACGAACTTCTGCAACTGATAATCATGGGCAAAGTGGCTGGAAGACGAGCTGTCGGGCGCAGGAAGAAATCATGGCTGCGAAACATCCGGGAATGGACCGGAGTTACCAGTGCAGCGGAGCTTTTTAACCTCGCCAAAGACCGAGAGAAATATGCTGAGCTGACTGCCAACCTTCACTAGTTGGAGAGGCACTATAAGAAGAAGAAGCATATGATTGATAGCATATTGTTGCCTACCTATTTATAGCGCCACTACCCCTGGGCCGGGCCGTCGCTTGTTAGGCTACACCTACTGTGTATTTTTTAACGTGGAGAAAATGGAGATCGTAGAAAATACAAAAAAGTCTTAGGAACCCTTGGGTGCTTTTTATGAGTGATTTTGACCTAATAATGTATATTGAGAGCGCGAGTTGTCCTAAAAATGTATAAAAAAAATTAACACTAGAAGCTAGTCAAAATTGTATCAAATGGAAGCTCTGTAGTAGCGTAAGGAAAACCCTATTAAATAGGTGTCCAATGAGTAGTTACCACGTACCTACAAATGTAGCTCGTCAATGCAGTAATATATACCTACAATCACAAAATCTACTCAAAAACAGAGTAGTTTATGATTCAGTTATGCTTATTATTTATTACCACATGAAAATAATATAATACTTACCTTTAACATACGAAAAATGTACATAATCATCGACGACTTATAGAACGTGACAAGAATTTGCTCCAATAAAGTTACTCACGTTGTCGTGGAGATACAGCCGCGACACGTGACCGTGAGGCCGCACCTGCACGTCGAGCACAACTTTGACACGCGACTCTTGTCGCGCGAGATAGCATCATCCGTCACTATCTCATAGTACTGTACAGATAGAGACAGGTATTATATCCCGCGCGAGAAAGAGTCGCGTGTCGAAGTCATGCTAGCCGTGCTGCACGTCGAGCACAACTGTGACACGCTGTATGTCGCACGCAGTGTTGTCACATACAATTTTGGCAAAATGGTAGAACAGGATGCAGTAGTTTGTAGAAATTGGTAGAATTTTACTGTTCAGTACGTTTTTATCGGTTAACAATGCAAAAACCCGTGTTTAAGTGCGCGAAATATACTGTCAGTGTCAGTCACACCTCACAGATTCACTTAAAGCGTTCCGTTTCCATCAGGCGATCCTTTTGCTCGTTTGCCACCTAAAATAGGTACACAGAAAAAAAAAAACAGCAACACTCACGTGGTCCTCCCGAACCAGCCGCCGCGCAGTGTGGGCGTGCACGCCGCGGAGACGGGGGCGGGGCGTAGCGCGTGCAGCACGCGCTTGGCGGCGCCGGCGCCGCTCGCCGCCGTGCCCGCCACGCACACCACCACCACCCCCGCTATCGTCGCCCACAGGATCCACATTATCTGGTAGGTAATTTTTTATTGTTTTTTTTTCTCGCATTCCAAATGAAATCAGAGTTTAACACGCAAAAAGCCATTATGCCACTCAGATATAGGTATATATTTATCCTCGCTCACTTCCTTCGCTCGTACAAATAATCACTTCGTGCCACAAAACAGGCGGAGACAATGGCGCACCAGTTTTGTAGATATTTTTGACGGGTAGAGAATGCCTTAAGGTATTAAATCCGTCTTTTGTACTTTTACTTTTGTATTCTATGCAATAGTTTAAATAAATAAATAAATATTTCCTGGGGTATTAGAAATTCGTACATTCACATTTTCAATGGGTGCTCTTGTGTTATTCCTTCTCTCGATTTTGAACAGGTTTTCAAAATCTTTATATATTGGTAAAAGTGCCTATGTTCAGTTACCCTTCTCCATTTATTTATGAGAATAAAATGACCGGTGGAAAGTACTTACATATGTGTCAAACGACATTTTGGAGCCTTTTGCTGGATCTGTAACAAACAAGTTGCATAAGATCGTCAATAGAAACTAAATGCCGGTTATAAACTAGGGTGGAATCCAATATAGCCCAACTTCAGCCCATGCTATATAGTGGCACTAATTTATTTTACTGGTAACGACTAATTCTTGGTAACTGACGTTGAAAGTCGGTGAACGTCACTTATATGTAATCAAAGAGGAAACAGGAATACATATTCCGCAAACAAGTAATTTTTACATGATAAAGCAAAAACTATCCACAGTGATGAAAGTCAAGTTTTTTTCAATAGGATTCAGGATTTATTTCGCAAGAAGAACGAAGGATTCAGCAGCGTCCGGTAAACAATAAATTTGGTTAATGACAAATGCTTGATAAATCGCTGCTGACGTTTAATAATGCAAATATATGACGTACCTATGCTGATTATTGCCATATGAAAGCTGTTTGTAGCACCACTATGCCAGGGTCGGACCGCCACTTTGTTAGGTTAGGCAGCCTAAGATACGCCTACCTGGTACGCCTAACTTAGGCTATACAATTATTATTGATAGACCAGACGAGACGATATGTCGTTAAAGTGTGGAGGCCACTGAAAAGTATGAGGAATCAATGAAACTTTCACAGGTTGTTTGGAGGTGTGACTTCCAGGGTTTCAGGGCGGGAATAGATTCAATAAAACACGTAAATGGGTTTACTGCGGACCACGACCTGCCCGCTCCCGTTGACGTCTGTCATAGTAATGGCGGCTGCGTTGTCTATACGCTACAGGGGGTTAGTACTAAGTTGTTGGAGGAACATGTGTTAACTTGGAGACGGACCAAAACCTCAAAAGTTTCAGATTTTTCTCAGTTTCAAGATCAGGAACTTACAATAGGTACTCTTTCTAGTAAATCTATAAACAACCTGTGATAGTTCCATTAACTTTGTAGTTCTTTTCAGGTTAAAAGTACTGGAGTCACGGACAACCCCCACTAGACGGAGCATGTAAGGCGACCCGCGCGCACCAACGATATGGTACGGCAGAACATTAAAGTATCAACACGGCGGCGGCCACCGTTTAGTTGCGTTCTTGTTTATGATCCATGCGTACGTCAACGAAAAAAGAAATTAAATAAATAACATGGTAAATTGTAGTGTTAAGTGGTGTAGAGAGACCTTATAAACATGGACGGACGCAACTAAACGGTGGCCGCGCCGTGTTGATACTTTAATGTTCTGCCGTACCATATCGTTGATGCGCGCGGGTCGCCTTACATGCTTCGTCTAGTGGGGGTTGTCTGTGACTGGAGTATATGCATTGTATGTTAAAACACGAGCTCTTAGACGTTCAATTAAGAGTACTTGTCTGCTGTCTGAAGAATCTGAAGTTAGAATCCGAATCCGAATCAGAATATCGGATGCTCGTCAATCTTAATTTTATTGACTTCATAGGTACTCACCCGCAAAATTCGGGATGAAAATAAATGTGTAAAGAAGTTCTTTTACGTTGTTTTCAGGAGTCATGTTTTACGTTACATTGTTTTCAAGAAATTTTGCTCGTTAAACAGCTTACATTTTGATACCATTGAAAAGTGTAGCTTGGTCGAGGTTCAAACATTATTTATTACTATACGGAATACTACTAAAATGGAACTTACGTGACCGCGTTAGAATGTTTGATTTACAATAAGACTTCGAAAAGATCTTTGACTTTTGTTTCCACGTTAATTATTTAGCTTGTTTGTTTATCGTATAGTAAGAATAAAATACGTAGTTGTTTTGTTAATTCTTCCGAACGAAACTGGCATCCCAGAAGCTTATCTTCCAACCAAAGTGTTCCACGTCCATGATTCAGAACATTCGTCTTACCTTCTGGTAGGTATGTCACTGATTTTGCCAATGATTCCACAAAATATACTGCTCTATCCGACTGCAAATATTTATTTGGCCCTATCGTAGACTGGAAGAAAATGCTTTTGCCATTTGTACCTTCTTTTATTGTATAATAATTAAAACCTAAATAAATAAATAAATAAAGAATCTGATTCAGTTTATTGTTGAGCTTTACTACCGCAGACAACACTGTTCTGCGGTTTCGTAAGCTAATGTAGTTAATTTTTACGGTGGATCAAACATATGAAGTGATGTCTGAAGAATAACAGGGTAGAGTTGGGTGATAGTCACATTTCGGTTCGAGCCTTTCCTATAGACATAAGCGAAATTAAGGATTCCAGGGCCGAATCTTCTGATGAAACTCGCACGAGAATAAAGAATGTTCCCTCTTCTATAATCCGATGTAATAGCTATATAACGTGGATTCATATAAGCACTTTTGACCAGCGGAGGGACGACCCAGTTGATTCTTGATCTATTTTTAGACAAGCGATGAGGAAAAAAGTGAAGATTGGGAAAGTATGTTCTCTGGAAACAGTATAAAAGTATACGTCATAAATTGAAATCTAATCTATCATTATTCGTTTATGAAGTTACGGCTTGATAATCTAAATCTTGGCAGCACTGTGAATGCGAGGTATATTATTTAGTATAGGTGTATTTGTGTATAATTTTGGAAAACGTGGACAGTAATTGCACAAATGGATCAGGCGTGATGAGCCACTTTCTTCATGTTGTTGAAGGTTGTCGATAACACGATGAGATCCGTATCTTATTGTTTATCTTTGTTATTTTCAAGTGATGGAAACAAGTTGAACAAAAAGCACCTAACCAAACTTACGATTCTCTACTGCTTATTCCGGCATTCCCAGCCAGTTTAATATCAATCAGGGGCATTACAGATTTTTACAGACTATACAAGCAGTATCATGTAGGAAAACAACGTTTTTCACAGTTTACGTCCAAGTCTTTCAGAATCGTGTCTCTGCAGCTAGTCAAGCAGAAATGCTTCGCGACATAGCGTCACCCGTCACTCTCTGTACTGTACAGAAATAGATAGGTTAATATATCTAGCGCAAGAAACAGTCGCTTGTCATCGTTGTGCTGCAGCTGCAGATTTGGTCGCTTTTCATCGAGACCAAATAAACCAATATCTGTGGCCTGCAGAACCTCCAAACTAAATTTTATTCACACTCACCATACGCGGTAGCATTCCCAGCTGGCCCAATGCAGCTCCTATCATCGACTACGCTGACCCTGGCCAGCAGTTTGACATCTATTGTCTTCAGGATCTTGTCTCTCGCCTTCTCTACGGTGGGGAGGATGTAGAATCGAGGGCCGTCGCCAGCTGCGATGGGGCCTTCGGCGGCAACGTGCCGGATCACTTTGTGCGCGAACCATGGCGCTAGGTGCGCGTTTGACACCATTTGCTGACCTATGCTGTGAACAAACAGCATTTGTAATATCAAAAGTGAAAGCGTAGTCTCAATATTTTGAATGTGGGTACACACCACATTTTTTTTTACTAAATTAAACCATTGATTCAAATATCAAAACACAAGAAAGCGGGATCCTACCGTCTCATGACGAACGTTGGTTTGGGCTTCTAGGCGAGGCGAGTCCGATATTGAAACCTTATTTATTTAGACCTTGTTTTAAATAAATAAATAAAATAAAAACGGTCCATAAAAAAGGCTTTGTTTAGCAGCGCATATTTGTCATGTGAAATGATGATGATGACGTTTTATTAATAAATTTTATCTCGCAACTTCGTCGTTTAACTTTGGTTATATTCCTTATTAGCGTTGAAAAAGGGAGCCGTTTTACTCCTAGAAACTTATTTCGTCCAATGTTTCATTTTGCCGAAAAATCATTATGCAACATTTTTATTAATATGTACCTAGGCAGAAATTTTTCATAATTCTTGCAAATATCATTCTGTTGATTAGGTTAGATTAGGTTTGTGTTATAACATAACAATCCATATCCATCCATACTAATATTATAAATGCGAAAGTGTGTCTGTCTGTCTGTCTGTCTGTCTGTCTGTCTGTCTGTCTGTCTGTCTGTCTGTCTGTCTGTCTGTCTGTCTGTCTGTCTGTCTGTCTGTCTGTCTGTCTGTCTGTCTGTCTGTCTGTCTGTCTGTCTGTCTGTCTGTCTGTCTGTCTGTCTGTCTGTCTGTCTGTCTGTCTGTCTGTCTGTCTGTCTGTCTGTCTGTCTGTCTGTCTGTCTGTCTGTCTGTCTGTCTGTCTGTCTGTCTGTCTGTCTGTCTGTCTGTCTGTCTGTCTGTCTGTCTGTCTGTCTGACTGTCTGTCTGTCTGTCTGTCTGTCTGTCTGTCTGTCTGTCTGTCTGTCTGTCTGTCTGTCTGTCTGTCTGTCTGTCTGTCTGTCTGTCTGTCTGTCTGTCTGTCTGTCTGTCTGTCTGTCTGTCTGTCTGTCTGTCTGTCTGTCTGTCTGTCTGTCTGTCTGTCTGTCTGTCTGTCTGTCTGTCTGTCTGTCTGTCTGTCTGTCTGTCTGTCTGTCTGTCTGTCTGTCTGTCTGTCTGTCTGTCTGTCTGTCTGTCTGTCTGTCTGTCTGTCTGTCTGTCTGTCTGTCTGTCTGTCTGTCTGTCTGTCTGTCTGTCTGTCTGTCTGTCTGTCTGTCTGTCTGTCTGTCTGTCTGTCTGTCTGTCTGTCTGTCTGTCTGTCTGTCTGTCTGTCTGTCTGTCTGTCTGTCTGTCTGTCTGTCTGTCTGTCTGTCTGTCTGTCTGTCTGTCTGTCTGTCTGTCTGTCTGTCTGTCTGTCTGTCTGTCTGTCTGTCTGTCTGTCTGTCTGTCTGTCTGTCTGTCTGTCTGTCTGTCTGTCTGTCTGTCTGTCTGTCTGTCTGTCTGTCTGTCTGTCTGTCTGTCTGTCTGTCTGTCTGTCTGTCTGTCTGTCTGTCTGTCTGTCTGTCTGTCTGTCTGTCTGTCTGTCTGTCTGTCTGTCTGTCTGTCTGTCTGTCTGTCTGTCTGTCTGTCTGTCTGTCTGTCTGTCTGTCTGTCTGTCTGTCTGTCTGTCTGTCTGTCTGTCTGTCTGTCTGTCTGTCTGTCTGTCTGTCTGTCTGTCTGTCTGTCTGTCTGTCTGTCTGTCTGTCTGTCTGTCTGTCTGTCTGTCTGTCTGTCTGTCTGTCTGTCTGTCTGTCTGTCTGTCTGTCTGTCTGTCTGTCTGTCTGTCTGTCTGTCTGTCTGTCTGTCTGTCTGTCTGTCTGTCTGTCTGTCTGTCTGTCTGTCTGTCTGTCTGTCTGTCTGTCTGTCTGTCTGTCTGTCTGTCTGTCTGTCTGTCTGTCTGTCTGTCTGTCTGTCTGTCTGTCTGTCTGTCTGTCTGTCTGTCTGTCTGTCTGTCTGTCTGTCTGTCTGTCTGTCTGTCTGTCTGTCTGTCTGTCTGTCTGTCTGTCTGTCTGTCTGTCTGTCTGTCTGTCTGTCTGTCTGTCTGTCTGTCTGTCTGTCTGTCTGTCTGTCTGTCTGTCTGTCTGTCTGTCTGTCTGTCTGTCTGTCTGTCTGTCTGTCTGTCTGTCTGTCTGTCTGTCTGTCTGTCTGTCTGTCTGTCTGTCTGTCTGTCTGTCTGTCTGTCTGTCTGTCTGTCTGTCTGTCTGTCTGTCTGTCTGTCTGTCTGTCTGTCTGTCTGTCTGTCTGTCTGTCTGTCTGTCTGTCTGTCTGTCTGTCTGTCTGTCTGTCTGTCTGTCTGTCTGTCTGTCTGTCTGTCTGTCTGTCTGTCTGTCTGTCTGTCTGTCTGTCTGTCTGTCTGTCTGTCTGTCTGTCTGTCTGTCTGTCTGTCTGTCTGTCTGTCTGTCTGTCTGTCTGTCTGTCTGTCTGTCTGTCTGTCTGTCTGTCTGTCTGTCTGTCTGTCTGTCTGTCTGTCTGTCTGTCTGTCTGTCTGTCTGTCTGTCTGTCTGTCTGTCTGTCTGTCTGTCTGTCTGTCTGTCTGTCTGTCTGTCTGTCTGTCTGTCTGTCTGTCTGTCTGTCTGTCTGTCTGTCTGTCTGTCTGTCTGTCTGTCTGTCTGTCTGTCTGTCTGTCTGTCTGTCTGTCTGTCTGTCTGTCTGTCTGTCTGTCTGTCTGTCTGTCTGTCTGTCTGTCTGTCTGTCTGTCTGTCTGTCTGTCTGTCTGTCTGTCTGTCTGTCTGTCTGTCTGTCTGTCTGTCTGTCTGTCTGTCTGTCTGTCTGTCTGTCTGTCTGTCTGTCTGTCTGTCTGTCTGTCTGTCTGTCTGTCTGTCTGTCTGTCTGTCTGTCTGTCTGTCTGTCTGTCTGTCTGTTTGTTACCTCTTCACGCTTAAACCGCTGAACCGATTTAGATGAAATTTGGTATATAGATAGTTTCAGTCCCGGGGGAGGACATAGGATACTTTTCATCCCGAATAAATTTAGTGTTCCCGTGGGATGAGCGGGTAATACCGCGGGGCACAGCTAGTCTCAAATAATTTACGGTTGCAAAGATAAATGCTTTCTACGAAATTATTTTTCAGCAAAATGACGAACATTGGACGAAGAATAATTCTACGAGTCAATATAGACCCGTTAAAAATTCTAAACGCACCCTAATGAAGGCAAATAAAAATATCTCCAAATAAATCAATATTAAAACAGCGTATGTACGTATTACCAAGCGACCTCATTCAATATATTTTCCGGTAGATGACAGGCTTCCAGTTCCCATGCGAAAAAGAAAAAATAAGTATCTATTATTTTTTTCTTAAGAAATCTTGTGTTGCCTTTTCCTTGAAATTTAACAAAATTGCTAGCCTTTTAATTAGGCGTTAAGCGAGAAAAAAATCATAATTGATTATAAAGTGTGGAAGTAATAGAGTAGAGTAGAGATGTCTAGCTTGCGAGTAAGTGGTTCAAAAGAGCTATATAATTTGGTTTAGCTCACTAGCTCTTTCAAGATGAAGAAGACTGAAGATTAAAGTAGCTCAGTATATCATCTATCATCTCAGTATTACTCACTCTCTCTCGCTCGTGAAAGGAATGTTGCCATGCTGCCGTGAATCTAATTGATCGACATCTCTAGTTCTCTTCTCACTCGTGAACGATATAGTCTAAAGATCTACTGAGCTAAATGAGTGATACATATATCGGTGAGCTAAAGACACATATCACTCTTTTCACTTTAGTGACACATTCTGCGCATCTCTAGAGTACAGTGACTTGTCTTAGGATGATACGTGCCATTGTAAAATAATATCGTTGTATTAAAAATAACCAAAGACAGTATACTCTAGAGGTATGTTCACATACTTGACAAAATATAACAGTTTCTGCAGCCCTTTCGGCAGCCTTTGCGGCTAGGCAGAACATATAATGAATGAGATGGGTGCTATTCGCTAAGATAGGGCCTGGCTGATTGCATGTGTGCGTGAAATTTGACATTGTGTGCCACGTATTTACAGCAACGCTCACGCCGACATTGATCGATGGAGACTGGAGAGGGTCTCCACCCACCAGCACGGTGTAAGTGTTCACGAGGAGGCAGAGAGGCGGGAGGAGTGCGCACAGGAGTGTACTCTAGGGGTCACAATACCTCACAAAATAGAACAGCTTTTGCAGCCCCTTCGGCAGCCTCTGCGGGTAGGCGGGGGGCGGGAGAGTCCAGGTGACGTTGATCATTACCTCCCCGCCCACCGTCACGGTGCGAGCGCTCACAAGAGGGGCGGGGAGGCGGGGGGAGTGTGCGCAGGAGCATACCCCGGACTCGCATTCTGAAAACAAGAAGATCAGTTACTCAAGATAAAAAAGGGCAGTTACTATAAACCGTAAATAACTAAGTATAGTAGACATTTTTTGCGCGCAAGCTGTAATAAGGGTAATCATTTGTTCTTTTAGGTATCAATATCTCGAATTTTCGTATTAAAGCTTTAACCTAACAGCCTCGCTCCATTTATTTTTATTTTTATAGACTGTATTTTTTGGTAGCTCCCCAAAAGTTTCTTCCATCATGTCATGATAATTATACAACGATAATCTATTAAATAAAATATAATCGAATCTCGGTTTTAACATTTCACGCTCGTGAAAACCTTATTTTATATTTTCAAATAGGTATAACGGAAATCAAATTTCAGCGGACGCCGCTTGAAAAATCTTTCAGACGGAGATGAGGAAGCTTTTTAATTTAAGTGACAACAATCTAAGGATTAATATCAAGCAATTTCATTTGGAAAAGCCTTTTGTGGCGGTGGTCTTTGTGAGATAATTGCGGACTTTTAAGACGTCGGTACGCAGGCAATTAAGCAACTTAAGAGGATAGGTTCGCGGTATCGCGGTACGCGCGGCAGGTATCGCGGGCTGGTTTTCCGCAACTCGACGGCTGCCAATGCCAACCCAACTCTAACAGCATAACTGCTCATTTTTGAACCTCTTAAACTTTGCAGAGCCTGCATTGCACGTCATTCTTTAATGTCCTGGTGTGGCCAAATAACCGGGCACAATACCTCGGATCTCCGAGGTCACTCCCAGAAGTCATCGGCAACATCAAGGGGTTAAATAACTGCAAATTTTTTCATACAAATCGAGGATTCGATCTCGACTGTCTCCTCCTCTAAAATTAAATCAATCGTAACGAAATTTGGGCAACTGAATGAGAAGAAAATGTTCTATGTTGGACCTTTTCTATTTCTGCGCTGATTATCATACAATTTGTGTACTAGGCGTCTGTTTTTGACCAAAATTCTGCCGCAAACGGCCGCCTAAAACACAAATTATGATCTAATCATTTGCTCAAATAAGTTTCTTTCAAAAATTACATTTTAGTGACAAGCTTTTATAGCCGACTGTACTTTTCTTTGAATATCCATCAAATGCTCACTGAGACGATTCCAAAGAGCCCAAACTCGGTAGGATTGCTTTTTCTATTATAGAGTTCCTATGGCCACCTTCCGGCTCCATCATCAGATCAGCCATATTATTGTATTGTCATTCAAAGTTATGTAAGTATGCAAAATTTCAGCTCAATCGGTTGACGATATCTGCTTCAAAATCGAGTTGCAAGATTCCACCCGAACAAACATACTTTAAACATACATATCTACAATGCAAGTTAAATAAAAGCTTGTAAAATAGAAACAGTCCGACACAGAAAATATCCTTCCCATTCAGTTCCTTAAATTTCGTAAAGATTGGTTAAGTTTTGGAGGAGGATACAGACGAGAACAAAACCTCAATTTGTATAGCCCGGTTACGTCAAGTTTGGAGCTCATTTGTATCCGACGCCCTAGTTACCAGGTGCAAACTGATAGTATGGGAAAAGAAGCAGCGGTATATCCTCTTAAGCCTGGACAGTATTAGTGAATTAGGTATGACGTCACGTCATGAAAAAAGAAGCGTGTTATAAGTTTAATGGCTCAGTTTCATTGGCCGATAAATCGGTCGATATACCTACGGCATGCGGGGACTGCCCGCAGACGGTATATATAACGACCAGTGAAACTCAAAATGGCATGCGTTATGGAAATCTACCGCACCCCGCATGCGGACCTTATCGACCAATGAAAACAATTCCCCGCATGCGGGCCCTATGGCATGCGTTATGGAAATCTACCGCACCCCGCATGCGGGCCCTATCGACCAATGAAATCGAGCCATAACATGTGCATCTGTGTGTGTTTAACTCCGCCATTGCCGGTCCCAAGCCTGGATGTGAAAGGAGGAGGGTTGGTGAGAAGTGAACCACTCATTGGTAAAAATACAGCGGTTTAGGCTACCAGAAGCCTTGGGTCTCCATTAAAGACTGGCCCTGTGAGCACGCTCGCAATGATGGCAGCCCCGTCATGATCGGGATGCTGTGGGCTAATCACCTGCACATTCTTAAACTAACAGATGAAACCTTCGAAGAGAAATCTAGACCGATCCCCTTACCGACGACCTTTGGCGAGGCACAGGACAGGAGCGGATGGCGACGTCTCACGAAGGCCCTCTGTACCACTGGGGACATAGGACGGCAACAACAACATCTGTGTGTCTGCCTGTGGGATCGTGGCTCCCGGATGGCCCGGTTTGAATGCGGATTTTTTTAATCAAAAGCCATGTCTGTCGAGATGGTTATTACCTATGTTTGGTCGGATCGGGGTTTTTATAATTTTGAATTCAGGTTATTTTTTTTTCCATAATTATATTTATCTGCCTGTATTTCACAGCATTGATTTCACCAAGTGTTAAACAACTTTTTACCCAAACTATTAACAAAACCCTAAACTAAATATAAACCAAATATTGTCTACGAGAGATATCCCTTCAAATACAGCAGATTATTTGAGTACCTATTTGTGTTTTAGGTATTGTAGAGTTATTTTGTATCGTATGAACTAAACGATGTTGATGAAATTGACTTGCAAAGTCACCCTTATTGATTACAATAAACGTATCGTATGCATACTAATTGAACAAATCGTGACTTAATCATTTTTATCTACACCCATGTGATTACATTACTATAACAAGTTCTACATTACTATGCAGCGGCGGCAGCAGGGTATGGAGGAACAAATCAGTGATATTATTTTATAACATTACGATATATGATGATGTTATAGTAACCTCGCGCGCGCCGCCGCCTCATTCATCCCGCCGCGGGAGTAACTGATAGTACTGAGTACTTCATATCTACATAAAAGAAAATCTATGATATGATGATGAATATGTGTCTAGATAAAGTAGCGTATGCAACTGTTCGTAATTAGGCCTTAAAACCACTCCTTATGTATCAGTTGCATAAACTACTGTTATACCACAAAGAAAATGACAAATAAAAAAAATGTTATATAGTCCAGGAGTCAAAGCAAAATATTGATTGCTTTAAACGTGTCCTACGCCTATTTGATCAAATCGTGACGTAAGGATGACGTACGTAGGTAATCATTTTCATGCCACGTATACTACGTACAATCTTACTGAAACTGTAATGTAATTTTCATCACACTTTGCTCGTAAACAAGGGCTTACATCCTAGAAAAGCGGGCGGTAAGTCGTAAATTACAGTGTGATGAAAAACGTCGTACGTGACTCTGGTGGTACAGGAATTCCTAACTCGTGTCATGAAAGCCCTCGCCTTCGGCTTCGGGCTTCTAATAGACACTCGTTTGTAATTCCTCGTTTACCACCCTTGTTACGTAATGTACTATTTATTGATAGTGAAGTTTCATTGCGATTAAGACGATTATGTTATCTACTAGAAGGTGCTGCAACTGCCTCCGCAGCTTTTTCTTTCTTTAATGTAGGTGGGTAAAAAGCTTTTTCTCAAACATCCAAGGAAATGTCGTGCTTATGATCGTGTTAACAGAACGCGAAATACGTCTTTGTATAGCAATTGTTGAAGATTCGTTCTAATTTCAAATTAGAGGTCAATAAAGGAATTTCATACAACATTATTGGCCGTGGCCAACAAAGAGATTGTCTTTTGTTTCAGTGGGGTTTATTTCTTTTATTGATAATCTATGGCATACTGCCAATAAAAAAAACGTAGTTTGTGTATGTATATTTACGTTTTATTTCTGATATTTAACTAGATTATTAAATTAGATTAAAACAGATATTCAATAAAATAAACAAGGAATCACGTTTATTGTTAAAAAATATAACAATATCTAATTAATAAGGTGTTGTAATATATTAATAAATAGAATCATCTTAACATTTGGTGGCAAAAACATTAACACGAACAGCTTAAAAAATAAATTTGTTCTTTTTTAATAAATTTGAAATACATTTGTTTTGATATGAATATATAAGTTGAACATTTGTATTATTTCCTTGGATTTATTTGAGAAAAGCACTATACAAGCCTCGGCGCGAACAGGGATTGTCGGCCTCGTATCTCTAGATGGCCTCGTTATCACTCGGCCATCTATTACTAATCGGCCAACAATTCCCTATTTCGCGGCCTCTGCAGTAATGTACTATTTGTACCATCTTTGGATATACAGCAATGTATCCCCGTATTAAAATTGAATAAAATCCGTCCAGCCGTTTCGGAGTGATGTTAGGACAATATTGACAATATTCAAGATAAACTTAAGTAATAAGAATAAGAAAACACTCCATAGTACACTACGATATAAGAGGCTTAACTATCCTGCAAGGATAGAACGGAATCGAACATTTACCTATCTACAAAGAATATAATCTGTGTCAAATTACCTTTTACATTATTCTACGTAGAATGCTAATGCATCGTCGATGAAATACGATTGTTAACTAATTTTAGCGCATATTGTATACATTCTAGATTTAACTGATACTCCAGTAACAGATTTGATACGCCCCCGCCACATCTGTAATGGTCGAATGCACAGTGAAAAGTATAAATTATATGTATACTTCAAAGTAAATACAATATTTAGTTTGAAGTGAAGGTCAGCACTAAACTAAAAAAATGTTTAGACCATCTTAAAACAATTTTGTTTGCTTACGTAGATGTTATCGTGTACCCAAATCTGCTACTAAACGAGTACTTAGGCTGCCATTAAAGTTGTCTCGTTTTATCAGACTTCATGTGAATGAAAATGAAACCAACTTAATCCATACTAATATTATAAATGCGAAAGTGTGTCAGTCTGTCTGTTACCTCTTCACGCTTAAACCGCTGAATCGATTTTGATGAAATTTGGCATGGAGATAGTTTTTAAGATCCGAGGAAGGACAAAGGATAGTTTCATCCTGGAAATTATCCCTAAAAAGATTGAAAAGTAAGTAAGTAATTCATGATGACATTGATGACCATAAGCACAATTGCTCTTACATTTGCTTAGGCGCTTTTAATAATCCCTTTTATTAATTAAGGTGATTAGGTGGATATCTATCGTGTTGTACGAGGTTGCTTCCATACTTCCAAGTTCCACGCGGACGTAGTCGCGGGCAAAAGCTAGTTTTATATAAAGCCTGACCGTGACCAGAAATGTATGAGGATGCGCTATATTGCGGAATTTCACTGGAATTTATTTCTTACACTGGAAATTATTTTAGGATGCTTTGGCAATAATGTCAATGTCATGCGTGGTGGTGGTTTCTTTAAAAGGCAATTATTTAAAAATATCCAAAGAAAATGCCGATAACCGTTCACAGTCGTGAACGTCATAAATTATAAATAAAGTGTACACATGTCTACTACACGAAAAACAGTCAGGAAAAGAGTGCATTCCAATAAATGATATTACGAGGACGAGGTTATGGGGAGAAACAGACAGGTATTTAAACTAATGTCATTATAGTGCGGTTGCGATTGGTTGCAAAACTGTTGCCGTATAAATCTTATAAATAGCGCCCTCTTGACAATCCTCATATATTTCTGGTCAGGCTTTACATTTCGAAGTTTGTGGAATTTGGCTAGTTGACCCAGTTTCGAAATATATTGGAAATGGTTAATAATGATCTTACTAGCTCTAAAAAAAATGTCTTGTATTTTTCTGAAAGCTATAAAGCTACATTTTATCAATTGAAAATTAGAAATTTCATAAACAGTCAAAAACGCCGTCCGCCATTTTTCCCTTTCGCTAATCTGTGGCGTGTCGTAGTATTACCTGTAAATATTCGAAATTCGACCGTCGTATAATGCCATTCCGCTCACTCCAATATACTTTGACAGGAGATCGAGAGGGACGGCACTATTCGAAGTCGTCAAAGTAGACTTTCAGTTTTGTTTACATGACCAATGACGTCACTATCATAAGCGAAAATGGCGGACAGCGTTTTAAGCATTTCAAAATACAGATTAAAAACCATATTTTCAAATTAAATTTTTTCAGCCATCTTTCACTTTTATGAATTGAAAAATATATATTTAGGTTTCCTTTGCTAAATACTATACGGAATAAACATTAGTTTATTACAATTTGACATGAGTCAATTAGCCTATTGTCAATAAAGTGTTTAGTCTGTGCGGAAAGAGAAGACTCGTAGAAGGAATTGATGGCGTGCCAGTGCTATTTTATGGTTTTTGCTATGCTGACAAACACTGTCACTCTTTGTCAGTTATTAGATCATGAATGACGTTACCATACTCGTATTTATGTAAATTCGTATATGAATCAATATCGTATTAAATACGTAGTTATTTAATATTGAATACACATAAATACCCGTCATAGCGGACACACGTTCTGTGACTTTTGGGAAGTCGATAGTGGGGCTTTTCGCTTTTTCCCGCTGACAAAATCGAATAACATTAAATATAATTTCCCTTGTGGAACTACGTGCGGTTTTAACCCGTTTCGACATTATTTTATACATTAATTCTTACAGTTTTTGTACATATAATTCGCAATGAAATGACATATAAATAAGAGAAGTTTGTTTATTTTATTAAGACGTGTGTCTAAGGTCCAATTGCCATGTAAAATTCATAATGTTAGTTCCCGTTTCTGCCACGAGTCTTCTCTTTCCGCGCAGATTCTATGTCTATATCTGAGAGATACGGAGAAGCCACGACTTTGCGCGGCCAGGGGCGCGGCGAGCGGTTGAGTGAGACAACCGAGCGTGGCGGCCATACGAGCGAGACACGTACCGCGCACCGCTGTCGCGCAAAGCCAGGGCATCTCCGTAATAGCAAAGAATATATAATAACGTAAAAAGAAACGATAGCGATACTTGTGTGCAGTAAAAAAACTCGCGGCTATGTGTGCGTGTCGAGGGGCGAGCGCGGGACGCGCGAGGTGGGGAAGGGCATTCACCTGAATGCCTTGTCGAAGGATTCGGCATTACAAGGTCACCAACGCCCGAGTTACACCGATAGGCCGCTGTCGCGCCTGTGGTAATAGTTACTCACCTTTAAGTCGCACGGGCACGGTAGCGACAGTGTGACCGTCCCATGGATGTGCGAGTAGCTTCACTCTATAGGAGCACCCGGGCCGCACGGCGCATGTCTCGGGAACGGGACTCGCTTGCGCTGGTATCATCCACCACGTAGCGCTCTGAAACAGAAAAACCGGTCAAGCGCGAGTCGGACTCGTGCACCGAGGTTTCCCTATAAACGAAAACGTCACTGAATAATACTCTAACGTCTCTATATTACAAAAAGGTACAAAATAATTGTCACTATTCCTTTGCTATTAAGCTTTAAACAATTGTTAGAATTCGCTACCACAACGCTTACCTTTCTGTTTTATTTCCTTCTTTGTATACAGAAGTAGGTATAACTTTCATTTATCTTTTCACCAACATTAAATAAGTAACCTGTATTACGGTTAATAATTATGAAGACAAAGTAAATAATATCTCTACTTCTGCAACGTATTTTTCATAATCATAATACAGTTATTTCCTAAAAAAAATCGCACACAATGATTGTATCTGTGAGAAATTTGAAATAAGTATTCGTTAGAGCCACAGGCCTGATTTAGTTTAGTTTTAGATTAAGTTTTATAATTTTGGTTAAATGTAATTTAGTTTAAGATTCTATTTTTTTTTAAGCTTTTATTTTCTTTCACCTGTCCCGCTGTAATGGAATTTTGCAAGTTAAATTTGACCCACTTTCCGGTTTCCGATTGAGCTGAAATTTTGCACGAATATGCAAATCGCGTAACAATGCAATATTATGATGACGTGGAGCTGATCTGATGATGGAGCTGGAAGGTGGCCATAGGAACTCCGTGATAAATAAATCAATAATATCGAGTTTGGGCTCTTTAGAATAGTCTCTGTGAGCAATTGATAGATGTTTAAAGAAAATTACAGTCGGCTATTAAAGCTTGTCACGAAAATGACATTTTTGACAAATACTTATTCGTATTTCTATTTATGTACTTATATGTACTTTTTATAAATAAACATTAGGTAGTCTTAGCTTGTGTTTAACTTCATCTTTAGGGAAAGTTTTCAATATCATCCAATCGAATGGGTATTTACTTAGTTTAATGTTGGCAGGTATAAGGTTATCACCTAGTGACAGTTATTCAAAGTTCGAAGGCACTCGAGGTCGACTCGAAACTTTCTACTTCGAAACTAATCAAATTATCATAATTCATCATAGCGGATATGGGTGCTGAAAATTGGGAACATTAAGTTTTCCAAAGGTATTCATATCCTAGCTAGCAAACAGGCTGTATAAAAGCATATACAGCCATTATATCTCTAATTTAAGAGCCCACCAATGCATCCCGGCTCGAGCGATTTGGTACCCCGCGCCCCTCTACACTTCTCGTACATTATTTCTCTCATAATTTCGAGTCCGCGAAAAAAATAAAAATTCAACTTCTTGCCCCTTCTTTTAGTCTTTCCCATTATGCAAATAGTGCTAATTCAGAAAAATCGATGTATAAAATTACAGAGGTGCGTGACGAGTGATACACGTCCGTTGTGCAGGAAGGTCAGCAAATACTGATTGAAATAAACAAAAGGGATAGCTCGCGTTACTTTCACAAGTTTCACACGCGGTAGTTGAGACGGGCATAGTTCGCGCGCTGCTCAGACCGGATGGCCTAAGCGCCAAATCAAATAATTGTTGTTTATTATAAACTTGCACATTTTTATTGAAAATATTTCTAAGGTTTGAGAACATACAATTGTGCATCTTTTCATCCAAAAAACATTGTTAAAAATGGGAGGGTCTTAGAGTTCCAACCAAAAACATCAAAAATAAGTTGCTGTCAAACATGTAATTTTAGTGACAAGCTTTTATAGCCGACTGTACTTTTCTTTGGATATCAATCAAAGACTCGCTCGGTAGGATTGCTTTTTCTATTATAGAGTTCCTATGGCCACCTTCCGGCTCTATCATCAGATCAGCCCCATGGTATAATACCATATTATTGTATTGTCATCAAAGTTAAGTAAGTATGCAAAATTTCAGCTCAATTGGTTGACGATATCTGCTTCAAAATTGAGTTGCAAGATTCCACCCGAACAAACATACTTACATACGGCGATTTGGGCCAAATTTTTTATCTATAGTTTATTTTTAAGTCTAGTTTTTTATTTTTATTTAAGGTTTCATGTTAATTATTATTTACTTACATACATACATACATACAATACAAGTTAAATAAAAGCTTGTAAAAAAAGTTTTAGGTTTGAAAAATAAAGCTATCGAGAATATTATTACCAATCATGTTTTCACCTTCACAGTTTAGAAGATAAACAGTTTAAGTTTAATATCTCGAAAGAAGAAATACGTAATCATTATAGATTAGATATTGATATCTAGGTCGATCAAAATAGCGGGTTTTGCATATGCGCACTCTTAAGCTGTATAAAGGCTGTACAAGTGCTTACGCAGCCTGTGTGCTACTATTAGGGATTATATTTTTCCGATACTCTACGTTACTCGGACCCTAAATCTACGAATGATTTATTTTTAAGTCGTATAGTTTTTTTAAGATATCTTTTTTTAGTCCTCATGATGACGTTTCTTAACTGAAAGTATTTACCTTGGTCTAGTAAGGCACATTAAAAAAAGGAGCTGTCAATGTCAAAACTACTTTTTAATCTTCCTTGCTGATTTCTCGTAGACCAAGGTACTGTTGTATACTTTCGGAATTTTACAAACGTCATTTTGAGGACTTAAAAAATATATATCTAAAAAACTGTACCTACGACGTAAAAAAATAAAGGAATCGTAGATTCTGAATCCAAAATAACGTATACTATCGGGGAGAACTCTAATATGAACCTCTGAGAAACGTAATGATCCCAATAAAAAAAATACATAATTCAGCCATTTCGAAAAATTATCGCGAGATAGTTCACAGAGCCATTTAATATGAATTCCCATATTTTCTAGTTATTAACCCAACAAATCCAACGATGTTACAAGGGTTGCTAAATTAACTGTCAGTAACACTTTAAAACAACAGAGAATGCGAACATATTATTTTTAAATCAAATGCAGACAGCGTGGAAAATTGAAAATGTTAGGTTATAACATGTGCAAGCAACATAATGTTGAAAACATAATTGTAATAATAAAAAAGCAAACACTAAAATATATAATAATATGTAATTTATAAACACAATTATGTTTTCAAATGATTTTTAACGCGGGTAAATGCAGCAACGAAAACTTTATCTTGATTCCAATGCCAAAAGAAATTTGAAATCTTAGGAGCCGAGCTTCAAGTGAAATATCATTATTTAGTATTCAGTCTTTGTAGACTGTTGTACAATGTACTTTAATAATTTATAAGCATTTCATTTTAGAATTGAATAAAATTAGTAAAAAGGTACCAACTTTGAATTACGTACCTACCTACTTCTTTAGATTTTATCCGCGATTTCGGATGCCTGTCAGATGGATAGCCAGTATGACACCAATTTACCTTAATGGCACTAGGCCAGGCGCCAGCACCTCTAGCATAACCGTGACACGCGACTCTTTCTTGTGCGAGTAATATACCTATTTCTTTCTTCGCTGTACTGTGAGAATGTGACGATGCTATGTCGCGCGACAAAAGTCGCAAGCGTAGTTTTTTTTTATGTCATAGGAGGCACACGAGCAAACAGACGGAAAGCGATTACCGTCGCCCTTTACTGCAACACCAGAAGAGACACAAGTGCGTTGCCGGCCCTAAAAGTTGTGCTAGAAAGTGGTTGTGGCAGGGGTTACCAAACTACGACCCGCGAGCCGGATCGGGCCCGTACGTATCGCGAGGGCTTCTAATACAGCCCTCGAAAGAAAATCACAGCAGCCAACCATCTAACCCCCGAGCGACGTAAACTGATGTTGAATTATACAACATACTGTGGTTATATGATGTGTCCGTGTCATGAAACAAAGAAAAAAAACAACTACAAGTGGTACGCTATGTTTTTTTTTAATTTTATCCAAAATAAATTTTGAAATTGTTTTCAGAATCTTCATAATTTAACAAAGCAATAACTAAATTTATAAATTTTATGAAACATGTAGTCTCATTTTTTTTATGTGGGTACATACACACCACAATTTTTATATTAAACTATTGATACAAAGATATCAAAGCCCAAAGAAAAAATTAAATGAGTTACCTGGGGGACGAGACCGGGAATCGAACCCGGTGGTGTAAAAACCTTTCAAATAAACAATGCAAAGATCGACACACGAAGCATAAGGAAAAATTCGAAAGGTTGGTTGGAGTTCGGGTAGCGAAGTGGTTAACGCACTGGACCAGCAATCCAGAGGTACCGGGTTCGATTCCCGATTTCGTCCCCCAGGTAACTCATTTCAATTTTTCTTTGAGCTTTGATATCTTTGTATCAATATAGGTTGACCATGTGTATGGAGCGTTTTTAGCGTTCCGTAGCAATGTTGAACTTTGACGTTTGACGGTTATTTCTGACTTTTAGAGCAGTCTAAGTGTAGTTAGGCCTATATCGTCATTTTGATCCCAATAAAAAACGGCATCGATTGTCATCTTCAAAAATAAAATTATCTACACGCCTTTTATGAAAATTTAATTATTCCGAAGTTTCGTAATTCCGAGAAACTATTTACTTACATGTACATAAATAAAAAAAAAATGAATTCACGCCTTGCCCTTGGTGGTAATTGTGGATATCATACTGCCTATTAGAAATTACTTGTGACGCAATTATCTTCGTATCAGCGTAACTATCTGATCGTCGTTTGTGACTTATCAATATACCTAGAGATTTTCCTAGCACGAACGGCGTGTTGCTAGTGCTTGACAAAATAAAACATCGACAATCTTGTTATCGATAAATACTACTTCAACGTCATAGAGGAAAAATCGTAACATGCATTTTCATTTGCTCCTTAACTTAACATCAACGTAAGTATAATTATAAGTTTAGTAATCAGCTTTTACATTCATAGACCTTATTATCTTAAGGATAAAAAAATTAAAATTAAAATAACAGTGTGACAATTATTCGAGTTTCACGACATTGTAAATAATATTCTCTTAACAACTATGATACTTGGCATTTCCTTTATAACGTTGGCGACCAAGTTGGTAACCACCAGGTTATCGATAACAGGTTGGTCGATATTATTATTATGTAAGCACTAACCACCTGTTGTTCCTGCTAGAAATATATCCACGTATACTTATCAAATATCAATTTGCGATTTACCTAATCATGTGAGGCAGAGTGAAAAGCATTGTTTTCCTACATGACACTGTTTTGTATAGTCCGTAAAAGACTGAAAGGCCTTTGATTGATTGGAGTGGAGATGTGACTGTTCTGCTGAGTTGAGCGTAGCCCCGACTCAGTGGAAATGCATTAAATGAGCATTTCTCAAAAAAATTGCCTACAATTAAGACAGAAATTAAGATCCAATACGATTTTCCTATTTTGTTACCTATTATTTTAGTAATTTATATCAATGTTATGGCTATGTTCGATAATTAGGGTTCTGTTATGCTTATACTTTCTTAATTATACATAATCTGATATAAATGTATTGGAAATCACAAAGAAAATTGGTAACAAAATAGGAAAATTATATTTGACCTTAATTTCTGTCTTAATTGTGGGAAAAATTTTTGAGAAATGCTCAAATATGGGTCCATATTGGCTCACATAAAATAATCATTCATAATTGTCATCAGTCATAATTTTCGTAGTCATAAATTCAACTTTTCTCTGAAACAAATAACTTTTCAGAACCTAACCCAACCTACGCTAATGGATTTTAGTCTCAAAACTCTTGAAAGTTAATAATTTTAGTTACCTATGGATTACGATTTTATTTCAAATAAAAAAAACAATGAAAAAATTACATATAGCTAGTTTTAGACACCAGATAAATAAAGATTCATTAGAGACCTCTATTATTAGGGTTGACATTATTAATATGTGTAATTAAATCGACCTATTTATTGCTATATACGTGCTTTTTAGGGTTCCGTACCCAAAGGGTAAAAACGGGACCCTATTACTGAGACTTCGCTGTCCCTCCATCCGTCCGTTCGTCCGTCTGTCCGTCTGTATCTCAAGAACGGTGATAGCTAGACAGTTAAAATTTTCACAGATGATGTATCTGTTAATAATAATGTATCTCTTAATACTAAAAATAAAATAACATAAATATTTAAGGGGGGCTCCCATACAACAAACTTACAGATAATGGTACGGAACCGTTCGTGCGCGAGTCCCACTCGCACTTGGCCGATATCTTTATTACTATATGTACCTACATGTAAGCACATACTTACAAAAATTACAAATAATACGTTAATTATACGTTATGACTTATGACAATCAATCGTTAATCGCACCCATTAAATATAGAAGCTTACCCCAGGAATGTTGTATTCATAACACATGGTCATTCTGCAGTCTTCCGTGTCGGTCTCACTTTGGACCTCCAGGGAATAATCGCTCGCCCGGGGCCCTGTAACAACAAACATTTATAAATATTACTAAACTAATGCCCTTGTTGCTTGACTTGGAGAGGGGTTCCGATGCTAGCGCGCGTTCGTACCAGCACCTTTTTTTTTCCTTGCGGTTAGGACCCGCGGGTCCTAAGGGGCCCTTTGCACTGGTGGTCGCTGGCATGTCTCGTCCTTTGGAACAAGACACCGATAAAAACCTTATTCTACTTAACCTAACTTAACCTTAATCATCCGAGACCCCGGTGTGGGGTCGTGCCCCACCCGCTAGGGTGGGGCATGGCAACTGCAGTAGTTGGGGCCGCAGCCGCACCCGGTCTCAGTCACTCTGCTTCCACCTGTTGCGCTCCCAGTGAGGAGTTCTGGCAAAAATGGGCCTTTGCCTCGTTTGCAGTGGGGGCGCCTGGTTTCTGTTTTTTAATGGAGGGCTTCCAGCGGGTATGCCTCCTGATGGAGTCCCTGCCAGTTGGGGTTTCGTACCAGAACCTCTAGCACAACTGTGACACGCGACTCTTTCCCACACGAGAAGTATTACCTATCTCTTTCTTCGCTGTACTGTGAGAGAGTGACGGGCGATGCTATGTCGCGCGACAAGAGTACGAAGCGTAGTTGTGCTAGACGGGCTGGTGTAAAGGTTGTCTATGGCCATCCAGCGAAGTAACGCGCGTGTGATTAGGCACTTTTGCACCGGGTGTAACGCGGGGTCCTTTGACTATAGGCTTAAGTGGTTTAACATGTTGATAGACATTACTTTCAATTAAGCGCCATTAAGCCTGTACAGCGAACGCCTAAGCCTATAGGCGTGCTGTCCCGCAACGTGTTGTGTAGTATGTAAAATACTTTCGCATTGTTTGTAAGTGATATATTGACGACGCGTTTGGCTCGGTTGGTAGACACCTGCCTACTGAGTCGGCGGTCCCGGGTTCGAATCCCGGCCGGGGCAAATATTTGTGCAAATATTTTTTCTTGGGTCATGGATGTTATCTATATATGTATTTATATATTATGTATATCGTCGTCTAGTACCCATAGTACAAGCTTTGCTTAGTTTGGGACTAGGTCGATTTGTGTATGATTGTCCCTTAATATTTATTTTATTTATATACATATATGATTTACTGAATAAACGAAATTGCTAATAAAAAATAATTACATTCAACGATACAACTACAGTTATAATCTCGAAAGTGATGCTTTATTTTTTAAGAATTTATTAATTTATAACTTGACAGAGATATGTTATCATTTATCCCTTTTTTTAGCGAATCACATAAGAAATCGAAGTAAATCGTCACTTCAAATAAGAGTCTGGTTATTATTGTATACCTACTCGATCTGAAACTTTAAGATAAACTGTGAGAAACGGCCTTACTATCAGAAGACATTAAGGCAGGTTTTCACTTATACTGATTTGACAGGATTTGATCTTACTCTTTGGATATACTTAAAGCCTAGCAAGCGTCGTTCCGACCCAGGGATGGTGGCGCTACAAACAGCTTTCATATGGCAATAATGTGCATATTGTGCATACGTCGTATTATATTTGAAGAAGAAGAAGAAGAAGATACGTTTATTTTGCAACCAATTACATTTAAATTATACATCTAAATAATTGAATTACATTTGCATTTATTAATTAAACCTCAATGGCTAATTGTCGAGGATTTGTCAGTAACTGAATTCAAAACATTGTTTACCGGGATGCTGCTCAATTCTTCGTTTTTCTTACGAAATAAATACTGAATCCTATTGAAAAAAAAACTTGCATTTCATCACTGTGAATAGTTTTGGCTTTATTATGCAAAAATTACTTGAAATTTGCGGAATATTTAGTCCTGTTTCCTCTTTGTTTACATCAGACATTCACCGACTTTCAACGTCATCAGTTACCTAAAATTTGTCGATGCCAGTAAAATAAATTTGTACCACTAAAAGTCCGTAATATGGCGTGGGTTGTTAATATCCCTGTGGGGCTTTATACATATTCCAAAATATTTCACTTTACGTACTGAAAGGTGCTCTCATTTGCACGCGCCCAGGCGTGATACAACAAATTGTAGCTCAGCATAATAACGCGGATGTTTACCACACATTTCGGGGTCAAAGGACTATTGGAAAAACAGAAATATTCTGACAATACAGATTGTTAGGGCTTTTCACACTTGCGAGTTGCGAGCATGTTTTGTATGCAATATCAGTCTAGTATTCTAAGTCTGGCGAGGGCCTGATATCCGCACTGTACCCATGTGCTTCATTGTCTGTGCTTCCTCGCCAGATATCTGAAGGCCTTATCACACTTGCGAGTTGCGAGCGAATTTTGTGTGGTCTCCCTCGCGATTCTTAACATCGTTTGTCCTAAAATCACTTGCCCGAACTGTTTTGTCCTAAAACTTATTTGTCCGAAACATCAATATCCCTAACTATCAATATCCCTAATATTTTTAGCCATATTCGCAATCCCTAAAATCTATTTTCGTTTTTTAAAGTCCCCGCCCCTTTTGCAACCACCGAAATGCTAGTAAAGTAGTTTAATGGGTTTGGTTAGGTTAGAACTGCGACCACAACAGTGCTCGAGCCGAGCGATTAAAACCAAAATTAGGGCATATGAGTGTTGGACAAGTGATCATTATGACATAAAACGTTAGGGAATGTAAAAATAGGTTAAAAAACGTTAGGGATTCAGATATAGATCCGAATTTTGTATGTAGGCGTTAACGCAGCGAGTTCGCCGCAACTGATATTGTATAGAAAGAAGAGATAGATGGATAGCGTGAAAGATAATATGAATAAGAAGGAGGCATGGTATAAGATGTATAATGGAGGAAGAAACATGTTGCGCTGACCCCAAATAAATGGGATTAGGGAAAGGGAAAGTGTGAGAGTGAAGAATCGCTTACTAGCGACCTGCCTTACTTCTGGTATAATTAAAGTAAGGGCCTTATCACACTTGCAATTTTGCGATCGAATTTTGTATGAAAGCGAACACACAGCGAGTTTCCCGTGAAGCTTATTTGTATAGAAACTCGCTCGCAAATCGCAAGTGTGTAAGGCCCTAAGGGACAGCGGGTTGTAGGTGCGCGACTGCTTGAATTTATTATCTGCCGCGCGTATTTTTTGATTTTGCGATAACTCTTAAGATATTCATTTAAATTGCATGGTGTACAGGGCCATTATGAAGTTTATGAAATGTTTAATAGATAAGTAGTAACAAGCTATATATGATCATGATAAATATCGTTTTCTTTTTTAAACAACAAATGAGCGCGCCGTAAGTTCTTGTATTACCTTAAACTTTATAGTCGAAAAAATAGACTACACCCTACTTCAACTTGCTTCATAAATAACGATCTATTATTTAGTACAGATAAAAGACAGATTGTACCGCGTAAAATTAGAATGCACGTCAAAACAAACACATGTAGCTACGCGCTGAAAAGCATGAGCGCGTGGCTTTGATCTAATACGATCCAATCTTATTGTACTAGCGTACCGATAACATTGATTTGGGGAATCTCTACATCTCCTGTACCTATATCAATTACCTTGCATATTGTTGATCATCTTTGCATAATAGTTTCTTAATAATTAATCTTATTAAAACTTCAACCGCGACGGCGGTTGGGTTCTATCGGATCGGAGAGATTATCGGTCAAGTGTGCGTAATATCGGTAGACAATAAAAGTGATGAAGAAGTGACAGACAGTGTGCAAGTAGGTACCCGTCGCCCTGGTGCTTTCAGCGCGCGCCGTAACCGCTTTTACACGTGGAGAGAACAGTGGGTCAAAACTGTTTGGAAAGACAGTGGCGTTTAAAAATAGGACAGTCAAGTCCGCGCAAAACAAGTCAAGACGTGCACGCACACACTGTCCTTTTCTTTGCACTGCCCTGCCCTCGCATTCACATCACTCGTGATTCAGCTACAAACAGACGAGCTAGAAAGCTGGTGGGGGGAGCGAACTGTCCCTAAAAAAGAGACCAGCAAGCTATTAACTGTTCTGTCTTGGTTACTGATAAGACAGTACTGGTTTGTACTGTTCTGTGCATTCAGACAGTAGCAGTACTGTTTTGTCCACTGTTCTGCCTCACTGTTCTGCCCTCGCTTGAAACCAGCAAAGAGCCGCGTGTCCTTCCAGATCAGTGATTTACCGACCGCGGGGCTCTACGGGTAGCTGATCCTGATGAAGAGCTCCATACGGGTTCGAAACATGTCAGGCCGATCCTGAAGATTTTGACATGAGTTTTAAACCGTTTATAGTAAATGATATTTACCGAATGGCGGCAGCCAGGACACGTTGAACGTGAGCTCATGGTCCGAGTCCTTGAGTGGCAGAGGCACCACGAAGAGGTTCCTCGGTAGACCAGCATGCTGCACAGGGTAGTGCGGGTCCGGGGGGTATGGGTCATCGTCCTGTTGACAACGTTTCTTAGTAAGAACAAGTACTGAACGTAAAAAAAATCATTTTCTGAATTTTGTGGCGCCTTAGATAACTTCTTCATCATCATCATTATTATATCAGCCGATAGACGTCCATTGCTGGACAATGGCCTCCCCCAAAGTTTTCAACAACGATCGGTCTTGCGCCGTTCTCATCCAATTTATGCCCGCGATCCTAGCCAGATATCTGAAACCATTGACGTAATAATACCTCAATGTCTGAAACTAATATATAAATAAACAATTAACAGAGACAACTGGGGACCGAAGAGCTGGCAGCTTCCTCGCACAACGTATCAGCATAGCTGTTCAGCGAGAATGTGCTGCCAGCATCTTATCGCTTATTGCAAATCACTTTAGTTTTAGACAAGTTTTTTGGAGACAAATACAAAAAATATAAGAAAAAATCGGAAGTGGCTCTAGTTTCGCATTACATGTTGCCTTACACACTAGATCTGGATAAAGCTCCTACTCGTATATCAATCCTCGTCCTCCTCCAGTCGATATCCTCAATGCTGAGGGTCGTGGCCTCTCTGAATAACTTTCTCGTGGACTATTTTGCGCCAGCTTACTCTATCCTGGGCTGCGTGGATGGCTTCGTAAACAGAGTTCTTGAGGGTAGAGCGTATTTGGTCCGACCAGCTATATCAATAGATGTAGCCAAATTCTAATTAATTCAATATAAACCCAAGTAGATCAAGAAAAGAGCATATCCGGGAGGTCAATAAATGGTAATTTTGCTGTTGATATAAATATTAATGCTCCGTAACCATTATCTAACACTTCGGGAGTGAAATACTACAAAACTATGATAGTTGTGTGATTGTCATAATTCATAAATAGACGTGAATCTATTGAATTAAAGGACCGTATTTGTAATTGTAAAATCTTTCGTATGTCCGGTTGTTTGGATGTTCGGATGTTCGATTTCCGGTTATTCTCGCCTACAGGCCACATTTCTCAACCGATTCTCATGTAATTTTGAGGGTAGGTTCAATAAGGAACCTATAGAATTTTTTAGTGGAGTCAGTTATTCCAAATTGTTTAAAAACGCGGAGATAACAGTTTTGTGGGACGATGTACCTAGTGATATGTACTTGACATTTGAATAAATATATAAATAATAATGGGGGTTGAAAAGGTAAAAAAAAAAAAATCTACCATTTCAATATACTCTCGCGAGGTCTCACAGAACCACTGGTTTACTTGTACGAACAGATTAGGTAGCTTCTTAATAACTTCTTATACCGGGATTTTTGTATTACCCTTTCAAAAAATCCGGGGATTGGAAGACCTAGAACAGATATAGTCTAAAACACTAACAACAAAAATATATAAATTTATGAAACGTGTAATGTTTCATTTTTTTTAATGTGGGTACACATACCTACTACACACCACATTTTTTATTTAAGCCATTGATACAAAGATCAAGCTTTAAAAAAAATTAAAAATGAGTTACCTGTTTGTAGTTTAATAACAAACAAAACGATCACTTAAATATGTCAAGTTTAAAGTTGATTTTCGCAACGTCATAATACCATATGGTGTACCTTATGAGTGACACGTAGTGTTTTCATTTTTCAATTTTTCTTTAAGCTTTGATCTTTGTATATGGTTTAAACCAAAATGTAACTTACGTATCACGCTACACGAATAATTTTTAACGAATATCACTATAGTGATCTTGATCACGTACACTCATAATTGAATCAGAAACCTAAAACGCTGTTAAATTGAATAGAATTTGTTCACGAGCGACCTTGTGTTTTAATGATCAGATGCCTTTTCATTTCACTCACAAGATTTCGAAACCTTATTAATTATAACTGACCAATGACTGTGCTATTGCCAAGTATGTTTACTAAGAAAATATTTCGGTAAAATATTGTACCTAACTTTGGAAAGTGATTAGTTTTGTTGAAATATATTTTTCTCAAACATACAATGAAATGTCGTCATAACGTGCGGTAAAACAAACAGGCGTCGAAGTGTCACATTTCGGGCGGAACAACTCGAGAGAACTGTAAAGGAGTTTCATACAAAATTGAAGGCCTAGGCCGGGAAGTAATTTTTTTAAACATGGCGCCTGTGTTCATGAACGGGCTACACAACTGAATTATGTTTTTTTGAGTGGTGTATTTTTTTTATTTCATTGCATATATTTGAGAAAAGCACTATACATGCTTTAGCCGTGAATAGGGTTTGCCGGCTTCGTATCACTATCCGTACCTACTATACCTACTCACCCGGCAAGCTCTTCCTTCCCGGCGTCTGCAGTAGACATGGGGAAAAGCGTTACTTTTTGATATCAGTGACTGGCGATCCCGTTCCAAAAATGTCACAGTGAAAAGTCATCGTGACTTTGTCACGCCTGTTACTCGTAGACTGTATGATATTTATGACAGGTCACGGTCAGTCACGGTGCTGTAATTCACGTTATTTTTTTCACACTGTTATTTCGACGTGACTATGTCACGCCTGCTACTCATACGAGTATCACCTTATGATATTGTCGCGGTGCTCTAGCTGGTTTTTAACTATAAGAAATGAGGTTGGAATCAGTTAGAGGACATTCTGTTTTTTAGTCAATACGTACACTTTGGATAATTAATATCAAACATTCCCGTACCGAAAACCCTGAGGTATGAATACTTATTACATTTATGACCGTGTGTTTGTCACACTGTTATCACTTTCATACAAGTAATTGATCCAAAATAACCTTCATACTTTTTTTACGTGCCTGTCGACATTTTGGACTGTCGCACATTATAAGTAAAAAGATGTACTTATGGGAACATTATTTAGGAATACGCGGCGTGTTATTATTTTGGATCAACTTTATACAACGATTTGTATGTACATTGGATCCTATTTACACATTGATACCTTTCACGCTATTTCACTCGCTCTCAGGCAGCAGGCGTCATCCGATTTTCGCTACTTCCGAACACTCCCGACTGAGCCCGATTAGAGCCGAGTTGAGTCACAGTCACAGTACTCCCGCGCCACGCCACGCTCACGGCGTTTGTCGTGATCGTGATTTGAGTAACAGACTGCGCTAGGAACAGTAGGAACGTATGTGATTGTGTCACGTTGTTACTTTGTGAAAAGTCACAGTGACAACTTTTGACGGCGACTCACTGTGACTTTGTCATCGTGACGTTATTTTTCCCCCATCTCTAGTCTGCAGTAATGTACTATACCCTATACGAGTAAACTAGAAAGCCATTTCAAGAAATATGTATTTTATTGAGAGCTGCCAAAAGTTGATTGCATTGAAACTGATGCCTTTCGACAACCACTTACCTAATATAAATTATTTTTCACCTCACCAGCTCAAACATGGCGATTTTGCTGTCAGATAACAGTGAACAAAATGCGATTTTGTTTCGAGCGTGAGTAGAAAGTAGCTTTTTAATTTTTTCAATATATGACCACGAATTGTCATTATTCAGCCAAAGGTTAATTATAAAATTCTAATCATTTGAATCTCGATGCACTCTGTTTCTTTCATATGTATATAAAAGAGAGGGATAGAACCTTATCAATTTGAAATTCGATTTTCGAATCCGACCTCGATTGAGAACAGTTCGGATACGCGTTATACCAAAAAATTCATTAAAAACACCCGAAAAAGTTTTAATTGCAACTCATTTTTTTTCTTTATTTTATTTTTATTTAACGACCGAATATTAAAACTATTGTGCCTTTTATATAAAACAATAGATCACTGCTCAAACAAAATAAGATTTTTCAACTTATTGTAAATATAATTATAATTTATAATTTCACCATTTATCAAATTATCATAGATGCATATTCGAAACGTACCTTAAAAAATATCGAGTTCATATTGTAATTTGTTATTTTCTTTTGCATTTATTTTGTTTGGTGTTTTAGGAGTAAAAATATTAATCAATTTATGAACAAAATCTCGTAATATAATATGTATTTATAAATAAACACGTCATGTATCTGCTAAATCTTCCAATTTGATAAAATAATGACAATAACCGTGTTGGTTGATTATAATTTCAATTAAATTATATTGTTAATCCTTTTTAAGCAGCACTTATCTATTTTCTGATTAATAATATTATTGAAATCAGCAACAAAGACTATAAACATACGTTGGAAGAAAAAGCACAAAATGTCGAATATGTTCTCGCTGATGAGGTGAAAAGTTGTGTGTGCTACACGAGAGCAAAGTTTTTTGCATCTCGTGCTGTTGAGTCCCTCGCTACACTCAGGATTCTAACATAGAATCCTTCGCTTGCTCGGGACTCAAAATCAGCACTCGTAACAAAAAACAACTTTGCTCTCTTGTTGCACAAATAACTATATAGTAATGGATCATCATCATCATCATTTCAGCCATTAGGACGTCCACTGCTGGCCACAGGCCTCCTCAATAGACTTCCACATGGGTCGGATAGCAGCGACCCGCATCCAGCGAGTCCCCGCAACTCTAACCAGGTCGTCCGACCACCTTGCGGGTGGCCGTTCCACACTGCGCTTGCCGGTACGTGGTCTCCACTCGAGGACCTCGAGAGAATTGTAATGGATACATTTCAATAACGAATAAGCTTTCCATTGATTATTAGCTCTCGTTATTTAAATAATAATACATAATTTATTGGCAAATAACGATATTGACAGCAATCGATCAATCAATTTATTGCAAGGAATGCAAGGATAGTACATTACTGCAGACGCCGTAAAGAAGGACTTTCCGGTTGAGTAGGTATAGACGGGTGAGTAGGAAAGTGAATGTTGAATTCTACAGCGTACCTACTGTAGTTATATGAATTAAATTAGCTAAATTTATCACGAAACAAAGTAAAACATACAGAAAAATTAATTCTTTTGTGGAAATATGTGACTTCAAAGGTACGCAAATTTTATGATATTTTTTTTTAATCAAAAGAAATTTTGAAAACGTTTTCAGAATCCTCATTATTTTACAAAACAATAATTGTATGACAATCATGAACTTAAACGCACTTTTTCACGGTGAAAATGGCAAATTTCTTAATTTCTCCATACAATTATTGGTACACCTATACCGGCCTGTGACGTCACTAGCTTGGACGCCTTTTGTATGGAGCGTTTTTAGCGCTACGTAGGAATATTGAATTTTGACGGTCATTTCTGACTTTTAGAGCAGTTTAAGTGTAGTCAGTCCCATATAGACATTTGATTACAATAAAAAATAGAATCGATTGACATCCTAAAAAAAAAATAGTCAACATGATGTCTATTCAATGTTCTGTATTTGTAATTTGCCAAGCTCATTATAGTTTACACATGATGAGCTAAATTATTTAAGAAAGTATTTTTCACCTCACTCGCTCGGAAAACCTCCGTTTATAGGGTGAAATCTGCGTGCAAAAGTCTATTTTATCCGCTAGCGTGCAAAAGTCATTTTAATTTCGAACACGACGATTTTGATTCTCTGTGGTGCATGTAACTTTTTTATATTTAAGACTCCTTCAACGCGTGACTGATTTCATCAGTCGATAAATCTTCGAATAACCAATCAACGCTTGCTAATAAAGGCCGATCTGGTCAGGCGGGCTAAAATCATATGTACGTTTGAATACTTCTTTAAAAAAAATATACACCTACAATATCACGTCCAGAAACCTGGTTTGAGGTTACAGATTTTTAAGTTTTTATTTTTTCTACGCTTTATTTTATGTTGAATATGTTTATATATATTAATAGTAAGTATTTCAGTTTCATTTACATATTTTGACTAGTAAATATATTAAATACATCACAACTTTTAATATTTATTTGTTATAAAAGTTGGAACATAAGAGTGTAATTACTGAACGAACCCGAGAAAATAATAATAATTAAAAAGTTGGAAGTTTTCACAATTCACGTAAACAACGTAAATTGGTTCTGTGGAGAATACACACTGTTGTCTTACTTTATAGAAATGTGGAAACAAGAAAGTTAAGCCCAATTTGGAGTATTTATTCAATGCTAAAAGCCTGCATTAAAACGGAAAAGGATTTGTTATAAATATTTGGAGACAATAAGTAATTTACCGAAACTATTGGCGTTTTTAAAGAAGATAAAGCCGAAATAATCTTGTTCGGATCCCATCGTCCAATAACTTCCAAAGCAAATGTTATGGAAAATACTTCCGTGTGGCCAACTAATCCTTCCCAGAATGCCATTCTCCCACATTCACAACGAATGATGTCAAGTAGTTTCAAATAAAAATATAATATAACAGTGCTTAAGAAAAACTCAACGATAAAATATACACGACGATACTACAAATTACGGCCATATTTTTAATATGTGTGTGCTTCTCTCGTATTTATATGGTTTGGATTTGAGTGTGTTAATGTTTTAAATTTGATGTGCTAAATAGAAGGCAAAATTAAATATGATTATTTTTATGTTTTAATTGTTTTTCTTGAACTTCCATTTTCCTCGCTGTAGTGAGGTGAAAAGTTGTGTGTTCCGCATGGCTGCAAAATTATTTAGGTTCTCGTGTTTTGAAAGCTTCGCTACGCTCAGGAATCTATCTTTGAACCATTCGCTTCGCTCATGGTTCAATCTTAGATTCCTTCGCTCGCTGAGCTTTCAATTTCAACACTCGCGCCAAATAACAACTTTGCAGCCTTGCATAACAAATAACTATTTTCGGTTATTTTATTGTTATACTTCCACGACGCGCCTTGAGGCAAGACCGTGGAAGGTGGCGCAACATCATCCGGAGGAAGCTGAACCATGGTGGATGTCAGCCTCAGCAATGAGGATTACGACGCACGGAGGATTGCTATTATAATAATGTATTTTAGATTCCAAGGTATTTATCTTTGGGCCTTTGATGCCCGCGCTAAATATTTTGATTTGAATTTGGTCAGATTGCGTTTCCTCTGTGATTTGACCAATCACACCGTTTGCACTGACGTGCACGCACGATTTTGCGCAATATGATACTGCATCCACTCCTCTTCCAGCACTGCGTCAGTGAAAAAGCCCCCGGTTTTCGTATAAATGTATGAAGAAATAAAAGTAACAATAGAAACAATAAGCACTACTTTTATCACAGATACGTTTTTATCAGCGCTGAGTAACGAAACGTAAATTTCGATAATTCGCGTTCATTCATTAAACGCGTCCGGTTTGGGAGATATCACACCTGGATGTTCGACATTCGACTTCGTATCGCACCGTCCCGCTCATTCAAATATTATCTGAGAAAGATCGAAAGGGATAACACGGTGCAATTGGAATTTATTTATAGAACCGTTATGTTCTTTTGTATAAAGGTTCTTTTCATCGATAAAAAAGTTATAGTCCATTATTTTATTAAAAACACAGATAATTTACTAGAAAACCACCTAAAACTTTATTTTAACGATAAATAAGAAATAATTATTTTATGAAAATATTAAGACTCACATAATACCCGGGATTAGGCGGGCCGGAGGGTCGAAATCCAGGAATAATCCTCTGTGCGGGATTTCTCCGTATCCCTGAATTTTCCTGCAAAGCCAGACACCACGTGGCAATCCATATAGTAAACAATAACACACACACAACACCGTACATGTTTGACACACAAATCAACCGCAATTCGTTCGCATATCCACAAAGGCGCTATTCCTAGCCACAAACAAAAAAAACACGATTACTGACGTTCGAAAATAGTCTTTTTTGTTTCGGAACTACTGAATTTATCAATTCTCCGTCCCAATCTGCCGATAATGGCCGCAGTACTCGATCCACGCTGATGTCAATGGGATATCTGATAAGATAAACAAATCGCGTGAATTGTTCGCCAATTGCTGGACGATCTGCTTTTAGATCGGTAAACAAACAGTCATTATCATCCTACTGAATTGTTGGGGCATTGGATAATAGTTATCTTATAGCAACAGGCTCAAGCGACAGAGGTACTTACTGTCTGGGCCCTTATTCGACAAGCCTGTGTGACATCCTTTTTAATCCAGTGAATAAAGTGGTTCTACCTTACAAACGGTCCGGTAGTTTTGGATTTTTGGTATGTTGTCTAGGATGGTTAGTGAGTGTTTAAAATGCAAAATTCACAATACCCCTCCTCCGCGCCCGCCGCCATATTGAAAAAACCGGCAATTTCTGCAGATTTTTGCTTATACCTTCGTTTAGTAGCATTTTAGCTAGAAAAGAGCTTAGACAATGTGGTAGACAATTGAATTTACTATAATTTACATTTTAAATTTTGTTTCAAGGACAGATAGGAGATGTGCACATTTAAAAAAATTATAAGAAATCGCAATATCCAGCAATGTACCTCTGTCTTATATCTTTGTTTAGGAGCATTAATAGCTAGAAAAGTCTTGGGCAATGTTGTAGAGAATTAAATTTACTATAATTTACATTTCAAATTTTGTTTCAAGGACGGCTAGTTACGGAGCCGTGTATTGGGCCTGTATTAAAATGTAAAAAAAAAAACAGCATTTTTAATTAACTGAGAATACTGATTTAAACGGTATCCGAAATTCCTATCCTTCCGGTGATTAAACGGAAAGCCAAGGTTTGTATGAGAAATGTCGTATTTTTTTAGTAAGACTAGAGTAACAGTGCTAATTCCACCGTTTTTAAAAATTAAGAAAATTCGTGTTATAAGTTTTTAGAGTTACATTTGGTACGACGACGAACTAAGAAAATAGGAGTGTTAGGTATCTTACGATCACAACGCACCTAGATTAGTTCCGAATGAGTCTCCGTACTACGATCGTCAATAAAGTAGGACTATTCAAAGTTTCTTTAAGGTACGACGAATGGGAACATAGGATGTACCGTTTTCATTTTTGCAATATTTGGTCACAATAATTTACAGAATTCCTTTTTTTTTATCATGTTCTTTACAACAGCATGTAAATTGGTTTTAGTTACCTCAAATCTGCAAGGTCCGCTCAAAATTGTATACTCACTGTTCCGGCATCGAAGTCAAAATTTTATTCTAATTCTTTTACTGTGCAAGCTATTTTACTGTGGAACTCGGTTCCACTGGATCTAAGGCAAGCTAAAACTTTGGCAATTTTTAAACATAAACTAAAAGATCACTATTTGTCTCTACCGTAGCCTAATCCTTTTATAATTCTATGCTGTCGTTTTTCATTATAAGTCTAATGTTAGCTGTGATATTCTTTTCATTCTTCCCTTTTGTATGTATGTACGTTTATGTATGTTTATATATATATAGATACTTATTTGTGTAAGTGTATGACCTATCTGTCTAATATTTTGTATGTATAATTGAAGTTCTTATCTCACCACCTACTATTTTCTGTTTAATTTTGTTTTCTCCGCTACCCAAAGGTTGTCTGGAAGAGATCGCTCTTTAGCGATAAGACCGCCTATTGTCTACCATTGTTTAATTTAAGATTTCTCATGTAATATTTTTCTTGTTGGTGTGCAATAAAGTGTTGTTGTATTGTATTGTAAATTCAGGTTACTTATCCGGCCCTCCGGTGATCGTAGTACTCCAAATTGGGCTTAACTCTCTTGTTTTCGATATTTCAATAAAGTAAGACAACAGTAATGTATTCTCCACGGAACAAATTTTCGTTGTTTACGTGAATTGTGAAAACTTCCAACTTTTTAATTATTTATTTTTTTCTCGGGTGCGTTCAGAAATTACACTCTTATGTTCCAACTTTTATAACAAATAAATATTAAAATTTGTGTTGTAATTAATATATTTACTAGTCAAAATATCTATATGAAACGGAAATACTTACTATTAATATATATAAACATATTCAACATAAAATAAAGTGTAGAAAAAATAATAACTTAAAAATCTGTAACCACAAACCAGCTTTCTGGACGTGATATTGTAGGTGTATTTTTTTTTTAAAGAAGTTATCAAACGTACATATGATTTTAGGCGGCCTGACCAGATCGCCCTTTATTAGCGTGCGTTGATTGGTTATTCGAAGATTTATCGACTGATGAAATCAGTCACGCGTTGAAGGAGTCTTAAATATAAAAAAGTTACATGCACCACAGAGAATCAAAATCGTCGTGTTCGAAATTCAAATGACTTTTGCACGCTAGCGGATAAAATAGACTTTTGCACGCAGATTTCGCCCTATAAACGGAGGTTTTCCGAGCGAGTGAGGTGAAAACTATATTGCTCGATCCCTCTTCTATAGGTTATAGGTTCATGTATTGTCCAGGAGCTTTAACCTGGCGAAGTTGATCGAGTACCGTTGACCGAAGTATTACGAGTAGGTACTTCCTCCACCGAAGTGCTAGTCATATTCGCTCAACCTCGGGTCAACTTCGCGAATAGTGTAGACCTTGCATTAAATGCGTAAAGGCAGTGCCGTATTTACCCCTAGGCCCACAAGGCCCGGGTCTAGGGGCCCAACCAGTCTAGAGGCCCAGTCCCAGAAGCACCATAATAATGTTCTCGTTATAGGGGAGAGGGGCCAAAATTCCAACTGCCTTTAAGTCCGGGCCTGCGTACGGGTAGAAGTACTAGATACTGGTGCAAAATTTCAAATACATATGATATCCCTCGAGGACGAATTGCTTAAGTTAAATCTTCTCTTTATGCTAATCTACAAAATAAAGTCCGAGGAAAAAAAATCTCGTGTTTTTCCTCGGAGACCTAACGGTTATACTCTGGAAGTAACGTTTAGCGCATTTTTTTTTTTTCATTAGATGCAAGTCATATCTACGAAGCTTTGACATTCTCACTATATTATTATAAAATAAACATTTGAACTCGAAGATTTTCTAGTACAAAATTTGTAAAATCCACAGACAGATCGTGGGACGAAATCTAATTTAGAAATTCCACGGGCGTTACGCTCAGTTTCAAGTCCTTTAGTTTCTATCCACCAATATCACTTGTTTACCTAGGATGGGGCAAATATGTAAACTGTTTTAAAATTCAGTATATATTAATGTATATCGAGTAAACTTTGTTAACAACCTATAAAATTGTTTATTTCGCGGCACGTGTATTTCGGCGAGGTTTAGTTAATCTAGTACAGGTATTGAAAACTTTGAATAGCGTTCGGGTTAATCAGTACCTATTAATCAGTGATCTATATAATATATAAAAGTGAAAGTGTGTCTGTCTGTCTGTTACCTCTCCACTCTTAATTGATTTAGATGTATGGTGTGGAGATGGACATAGGATATATTCATCCCGAAAATCATCTTTTAAAGGGGTGAAGTCATCGGTTTATAGTGCTTAACTTTCATCCCCCATATGAAAGTTAAGCACTATAAACCGATGAACCAGTCAGTAAAACAGTGCTCGTGTACTTCGGTACAATATGTACTACATAACACGATGTGACTAATTGACGGCCACATTAATCATTTCATGCAGACGAAGTCGCGGCTAAAAGCTAGTATATCATAAAGTACTGAAGCTAGGTTATGTTCCATAATAAAATATAGAGAAAAGAGGAGCAATAAGAATTAGGGTATTCCGTTAATCAACTCCTAAAGAGGCAAATTTAAAGGAATACCGACTCGGACAAAGTTGCGGGTCGGGATAGTAATATAATATAGTCGTTATGATACTACTGTACTTTTCGATATTTTTAGTGTAGGTGTGCTTTAACCGTGTGGCGGGTTTGTCCCGACTGACCTTGATAGTATAGTCATCTAGTACATAATTGCACATAGACTAGGTAGACCAGTGCAAAGAAAAAAAAAGGAAAAATAGTGAAAGTTAAAAATAAGAAAATTGAACTCACCTGTTCTGTTACTTCCGCGCCGATCAACTCCGTGCTCTCCAGGTATTCCAAAACCTCCTCTGGAACCCCGGAACTCGGAACCTCCGAGGCTAGAACCTCGGGTTCCGTGCCGTCCCGCATCTCGCTCGGACGGAACACTAACAATAACACCAACACTGACACATGCCATTTCATCGTTACATTACACACATTTTCACTTCATACAACACTAGGGCGGAAAACTGGGTTTTCCAGGAACTTAACACTTACATAACGTTTTATTTTGGAGGGTTTTAATTATAGTTTGTGCAGCACATTTTATTAATACACTTTTTATATTTTGTAATGATTTAACATTAGGTTTATTATAATATACGAATATTAATGTAGGTATGTTCACTTTCACTATGTCTGTTTTTACGAAGCACTATTTTTCCACCGTCTAATCACTAAAATGATAGTTTTGATATTATTATTTGCAAAGCTTTGTCGTATTAATTAAATCCAAATTGTTTCACTATTTATCAGATAATATTTACGATACCGAAACGCTTGATTTATCTGATAACGGTATCGAAATATTATATGTCTATTTAGATTAGAATGGGATAACGTTTGTGACGACTAATACAAAACAGATCTACTATGTCTACAACAAACAGATATACTATCTCTTCGGTTACTCTACAAGTTGCCCTACTATATTACATAGCTAACCTATACGTGGATCATTGTCAATACTCGGTCTGTATGGGATAGTCTGAAACTATAAGACATACGAAGATCTGTTCTTAGGAACCATGTCATCGATTTTAATGAAAATAAAAACTGCATTCATTAATTAAATAAAAAAAAGCCGTACTCAGCTCGGGAATCGAACCCGGATGTTTTGGTAAAAACCTCTCAGTTTGGGTAAAAACTGAGAGGTTGTTATCTGGATCGCGTAGGAGCGAGCGAAACCGGTATAAAACTCGTATCACATTCTGTCAGCTCACGCACTTATACTTACTTTAATGCAGTTCGGTTAAATTGGCCATAATATCTCTATCACATGGCGTAGCATCGCTCAAATGGCTATATGTCAATAATCACAATAGTATAGTAGTCATACATACCCCGGAGTTTTAGTTGCACAAATAATGATTTGACGCCTACTGTCGGTCCAGTCACTAGACTCTAGTGACAAGTCATTTGCGCACCGAAAACCACGGTATGTATGCATAAAGACACTCTTGGGTCTCCCTGAATAGGGACGTGACTAACGTCATCTGAACGGGTTCGGTCACCTAGGTCCAATTACCTAAATGTCCAGTATGTCTTTTTCGTCCAACTCCCCGAAAGTCCATTCTCCGCACGTCCAATTCTCCATATGTCCAATTCCTCGAATGTCTAATTCCCCGAATGTCCAGTCTGACTATTTCGTCCAATCCCAGAATGTCCATTCTCTGAACGTCCAATTTTACAGATCATCAATTCCCCGAATGTCCAATTCCCCGTATTCCGTTTTGGCGTTATAATGTTTAAACTGAAAGTACCCTGTGACAAAAATAGAACAATAATAACAGATCATTTTTTTTATTAATTTATGAATGCCACCATTTTACACTTCTTTTGATTAACATAAAAAAACATATATGATTGAGCCGAACACACGCGATGAATTATTTGGCTTCAAGTATACTTCGCGTCTGTCTCTTGCTAAACATGACCTCCATTTATCACGTCGTTGAGGATCACGTGGGAATTTTTAATTAAAAAAATAGAATAATTGTTTTTTTTAATTATGTTGGAGTGTCCCACTGCTGGGCAAAGGCCTCTCTATTTGATCTCCACAACTCCCTGTTAGCTGTTGCTTCCAGCCAGTCGACCAGAAATGCGTCTAGATCGTCCCGCCATCTCCGTCTCAGTCTGCCTTGACGTCGTCTCCCATCTTGCGGCACCCACTGTGTGACTATATAAGCCCACCTGTATGGGTGCATGCGGCTAACGTGACCAGCCTAGTCCCACTTGAGTTTGGCGGTTTTTGCTCCAACATCAGCTATACGCGTTTTGGAATAGACATACTGGTAATTTGATATACAATAGTCGGGGAATAGACATACAGGTAATTAGACATACAAGTAAATAGGCATTGGGAGAAAAGACATTCAAGAAATTTGTATTTGAGGAATGGACTTTCAGACAATTGGCTTTAGGAAACTGGACATTTAGGGAATTGGACCTAGGTGACCGAACCCTAATCCGTTTTTTAAAAGGCCTTATTCCTTTTAAAATTTATTTTTTCATGTTATGACAAATATATTGATAATTTCAACCACTTTTTTGAAGTGAATAATACTTTTTCCCGAGTTCTAGGTCTAACATCAATAATATGTTAAGAAACATGTTTGATTTACGAGAAAAATGTCTACAACAATCAGCATTTTAAAAGGAATAAGGCCTCTTAACAAGGGTAATTCAGTTGCCGAAACGTCAGGAAGGCTCGAATAATGAACACGCGATATAATCCGTTTAAATTGTTTTTACACGGATTATATCGCGTTTTGATTGAATGAAGATTGTTAAATAAATAAACCTAGAAACTTCGAGTCCGTGTCAGACGGATTTAATTTGGAACCAGTGCGCACAGGCGCTTAAAATTTAACAAATTGTCGCACAGCAAAAGGACCTCTCAATTTAGTGGACAAATTTTACGACAAACATCCCTAATCCTTTCGGGAATTTTTGTTAGTAGGCGCTCGAACACCGTAGAATCAAATTGTTTATGCTCGAGATGCGATTAGTACTGTAGCCTTACCATGAGTTACCATGACCTTACTCGTTACAGTGCCGTATTTACCCCTAGGTCCACAAGACCTGGGCTAGGCCCAGCCAGTCTAGGGCCCAGTCCCAGAAGGACTTGCAACATAATAGTGTTCTCCTTATTTATCACTTAAAATACTGCTACCTACTATTTAATTAGCTGAAAACCGTTTCGAAAAAGGGGAGAGGGCCCGAAAATCCAAGTGCCTAGGGGCCTTAGCCCTCTAAATCCAGGCCTTAAACGATTTATATTGAGAATAGTACAGCGCGCTAGCGGTTACTTTCGAGTACTGTCACTGTAAAAATCATGGTAAGGGTATACTAAAAAGGTGGAATTCACAGCTTGCGGTGAGAGATCATTCTCCTGTAATTTAGGTAACGAACTTGACTCCTAAAATTATGTTTCGTCGAATACATCATTTCGTTGAAAGTATTTTTCTTTGGAACTGTAAACTACCTATTTGATTAATTATTTTTATTAAAGCAGTAACGTCCGCTAACGTAAACCAAATGTTTACAATGAAGCGAAAAATGTTTCGCTTCATTGTAAACATTTGGTTTACGTTAGCAGACGTTACTGCTCTAATAAAAATAATTAATTTGGGTGTAGCACATCGTTACTATCGATTCTCAACATAATTAGAGACGATGGTGCCGATTATAAAGTCTAAATCTTTACGGTAGATGGCGCTACGATGCCACCCTAAGGCATGTAGAAGCAACTGGTTGAAAACTTCAATGGCTCTGACATCTACCTATTTGATTGTTATAAATAGGCATCGAACTTTTGATAGCACGGTAAACTTATTCATACTCATACTCATAAGTGTATTTAATTCGTAATTTTAATTTTATAGTCGAGCACAAAGTCAGAAGAATATACAAATATCGGAATTTTGTAGGCATTTCTTTTTCGTCGTCATAAAAAACGTAAATATTTGTGACTTTTTACGTGTTTTCTGGAGTAAATTGGGTTCTAATATTGATTGAATAGCCATCTATGACTAGAAAATGCACGAAATCGACAAATAATGTAGTAAAATCTAGGAGCTTGTAATATGGTAAAAATCATTTAATAATGGGGATAGTTAACCTCAATAACTATAAAGGCAGCTTGGAATGAAATTGATGAATGAGTATGACGATTAATTATATTTTAATGTTAAGAGGCCTAATTCCTGTTCAAATATTATTTCGTATTATGACAAATATATTGATAACTAGCTGTGCCCCGCGGTGTTACCCGCTCATCCCACGGGAACACTAAATTTATTCGGGATGAAAAGTATCCTATGTCCTTTCCCGGGTCTCAAACTATCTCTATACCAAATTTAATCAACATCGATTTAGCGGTTTAAGCGTGAAGAGGTAACAGACAGACAGACAGACAGACACACTTTCGCATTTATAATATTAAGTATGGAAGTATGGATTTCAACCAACTTTTTAAACTGAATAATACTTTTTCCCGGGTTCTAGGTAGTAACATAGCTATTTCATGCATTAATTGCGTGCAGTCGAAAATAAGTTGAAAAAACTAATTTACCGCGTGAATTTTATCAATGTCGAGTAGGTAGTTATTGAAACAAAAATTAGTAATGAAATATTCAAACTGTAGGTTTCAAATATATACTAATAAATCCCAATAGCCCTGTTCTATGAAGTAACATTAATAATATATTAAGAAACATTCGATCATAGAGAAAAATGTCTGAAACAATTAGCATTTTAAAAGGAATAAAGACCTCTTAATATCGTCTCCATATATCTCTCTAAAGTCTTACGGTGCAAACAGAAGTCCGATACTTAGTTATTAAATAAATCTAACCTAACCTAATCAATAGAATGATATTTGTAAGAATTATGAAATATTTCTATTATACTATAGTACCTATAGGAATAACAAATTCTAAATCTGTAAAAGTAATTTTTCAGCAAAATGAAACCTTCGAGTTTCGACGAAATAAGTTTCTGGGAGTCATAGGGCATCTATGGTTCCATTTTGAGCTTTACGTTACATTCCTCTCTTCCTGAATTACTAGCAGCCTGTAATGTAAATAAACTAGGTCGATGCAGAGTCAGCCACCGGCTAAGCTTGCACCAAAGATTGGAGCGGAGTTTTTTTTTTTCGAAATTTTCGAAATTTTCTCTTCGTCACGACCTAGCGAAATTTAATTTGTGCATTTTAAAACAAAAATTTCTAAAATCGGTTGAGAACTCGCTGAGATCTGCGCATTGTTACAAAGTCCATTCGAGTCGATCCATGGGAGCTTCGCTCGCTTCGCTCGCTCCGCTCCAATAAATATCGGACAACCTCACACAAATCGATTTAGTCCCAAATTAAGCTCAAGAAGGCTTGTGTTATGGGTACCTACTAGACGACGATATACGTACTTATAAATATATACTTAAATACATAGAACAACCATGACCCAAGCACAAATATTCGAGTTCATCACACAAATATTTGCCCCGGCCGGGATTCGAACCCGGGACCGCCGGCTCAGTAGGCAGGTGTCTACAAACCGAGCCAAACGTGTCGTCAAAAAAGTCGCGTCGTAAAGAAATGAAAAGTATTTTCTTTGACAATGGATAACATATCTATTTTGACATACTTACATAATGTTTTTGTCGTCGTAATTAAATAATACAATCACCTAGATGCTTATATGTTGTCAAACGACGTTAATTATAAAAATACCTAAGGTCATACAGATCAAACCCCATAACAACTTAGTAACAATAATTCACCGCTAACAATTACACGCATCAACTAGCTATATTTAATAAAAGCAACAACAAAAAACCAAACGTATCAAAACACAATAACGTCTTTTAACAAACTCGAAATATTAAAATTATTCTCTTACATTTATTTTATTATTTTTTTCACTTGTACGTTTTAAGTAGCGAAAGTTTGGGCGGCAAGGCGAGGGCGGGCCGCCCTAACGGAAGCCGCGACGAGACTGAGACTCAACCTTGAGCTGTGTTACCATGGGTCTCGAAGTCGCATGGACGCAATTTGCGTGAAACACGCGTGACTTGTGAGGAAACACAGGGATATTAGGTTTCACCCTATTTATTGCATATATCAATTATTTCATGGTGCTGGAAATCGATAAAACTGAAATCCTGTGTTACGCCGATGATACTGCGATATTCGTGGTAACTCTTGGCAGGATGTACGGGATGCGGTTATGAAGGGTTTACGAAGAGTAGTAGACGGGTTAACTCATTTAATTTTTTAACTGTTAATGCAACTAAAACGCATTCATATTTAAAACCGCTTCGTCTCGTCCTACGGTTAACGGTCTCTATGAAACACCTGTTCTGTTGCCTCTTCTGTAGCTGATGGCTCAATCTGCGATTGCGCATTTATCAGTAGAAAAAAGAGCTGTATTGAAGCTTTTTATAAACCACGATAATTCCCTACTGACGACAAGAAAGCAGAAGTCTTTAGTCTTCGTATGTTTTGTTTTGAGCCACAATTTTCACTCATAAGACAATTCTACAACATCCACCCTATCCTGACTGGTTAATGAAAATATTTAATTCCCGTGCCAACTGTCAAAACTATGTTTGTAAAATGTCAAACAATAATATTAAAGTATGTGACGTGCCAAATTATTGTGGCTAAAACGCAAATACGGGAGCTCTTGCTATCATGTAAGTACGTATGATCTAGCTGAAGAAGCTTTGATGTAAAGCGCTATTCGCTGAAGGAAGCTAAATTCTCACTTGAAGATAATTTTCTTCAAGTGAGAATTTAGTGAGTTTCCGGCGGTACCCTGCAAACAGCTGAAATTCGGTAGCGCAGTCATGGACATGATTCGTCTCGACATTTCGTGGGCTTTTATACCACGGTTTATGAAAGGAAGTGATATTACTTAATAAAATAGACATGTAACCAGCCTAAACTTACTACACCCCTACACAGTCATATCGACGGACTAAAAGCACGAGGGATTTCACTAAGATAAAAAAAACGTGGCCGAAAAGGCTCACAAAAACCACAAAGAAAAAGTACCTACAGCGATGTTATGTAGAAGAAGAAACGTACCTAGATACGAGAACGTAGATGATAAAATACATAACACTTTAAAAATACCTACCTGCTTTTTATTGGGGTTCCGCACCAAAGGGTTGAAAACGGGACCCTATTACTAAGATTCCGCTGTCCATCCGTCTGTCACCAGGCTGTATCTCATGAACCGTGATAGACAGATGAAATTTCCACAGATGATGTATTTCTGTTGCCGCTAAAACAACAATGACTAAAAAGCAGAATAAAATAAATATTTAAGGGGCTCCCATACAACAAACGTGACCGGCTGCGTTATCTTTGCACCTCATTTGGATCCGGAGCCATACATAACAGGTGCAAACTTAACCTAACCCTGCCAGTTAAGATGAGATAAGTACGGAACCCACTTGTTTACAATATACTATTTTGACTGAATTACTCAGAGTACCAAAAGCCTTCTTTATTTCCCTTTCATTATTAGTGAGCCTTCTGCATTTGTACTACTGTCTATTCAGCGTCAAAGGTAGCCGGAGCGAGAGCGAGAAAATTTCCAAGGGAACCCTGCAAACAGCCAATAAAATGACCACGGCCATGATTTATTACGTCGTTTCGTGGCTGTACTACCACGCTTACGCACGACGCTTAGGTAACTAATTAAAAATACTCACTAAAATAGAACTAGGTATAAACTTGGCCGTTTGAGCAATATGGTCTACGGCGGGCATTTCAACATAAAACTAACACGGTTAGGCAGGGTTACTGTCGCTCTAGAGGGTAACTTTAAAATTCCTACTAAGGAATGCAATCGGTTATTATTAGTTAGATAAAACTCGGTTTTTGACCGAAACCGCGGATTTTCATACAAATCGGTTAACCGGCAGTTTCTCCGGCGCTGGCTGAAAAGAGAAGAAACCAGAAAGTAACAACACTCGTAGGCAGCTATAACTCGTCGAACTTACGGCATACTCGTAGTAGGCATCTAAGTAATGTATACTCGTATGCTGTTCTAAAGTAATTAGGTTAAAGCATTTGTAGTGATAACCCAGTGACTTTTTATCTGTACCCTGCAAACATCGCCAGTGTCGAAGATGATTTTAATGCAACGTTTTGCGAGATACTAGAAAATAATAGGCGTAACCGCCATACATCTTCTATTAAAATATGTCCTTTTATAAATGTGAAAGTATGTCTGTCTGTCTGTTAGGTACCTCTTCACGCTTAAACCGCTGAATCGATTTTGATGAAATTTGGCATGGAGATAGTTTATGATCCGAGGAAGAAGTTTTCATCCTGGAAATTATCCCTAAAATGATTGAAAAGTGAATAAGTAATTCATGATGACATTGATGACCCTGTAGGAAATGTAATGATTAGACCAAAAGCACAATTGCTCTTACATTTGCATAGGCGCTTTTAATAATCTCTTTTATTAATTAAGGTGATTAGGTGGATATGGATATTTATCGTGTTGTACGAGGTTGCTTCCATACTTCCAAGTTCCTTGCGGACGTAGTCGCGGGCAAAAGCTAGTAATAAATTTGAGTATAACCAGTTAAGGCCGGTTTTCGTTCCGTTTAGTGAAGTTATGAAGTATTCGTTGTTTGGGCTCGTTTTCTGAGTTGGTATGCAGGCAAGACATTTTTAACCGCACGTATGGAAAATCTGTGAGCCTTGCTTAATCTGTGAGCCTTGAATAAATTATTTCATTTAATTTCATATATTTAGGTACAATAACTAATCATATGTGTGTCATGTTAGGTATAGATAATCTTAGAATTAAGACATCTGTACACTTCTTCTTCTTCTCAGCATATATGCGTCCACTGCTGGACATATATGCCTCTTGCATGGATTTCCAAACCGATCTTGATGCGGCGATCCTACTCCAGGTCGGCCCTGCCGTCTTTTTAATGTCGTCCGACCATCTTGCGGTCTTCCAACGCTTCTGCCACCCGTTCGCGGCCTTCAGTTTAGCGCTCGCTGACTCCATCTGTCATCGTCTCTGCGACATATATGACCAGCCCATTGCCACTTCAATTGCGCAACTCTTTTTCCGATGTCGGTCACTTTCGTGCGTTGGCGAATGTCCTCGTTTCGTATTCTATCTCGCAGAGAGATTCCGAGCATTGAGCGCTCCATAGCTCGTTGTGCCACCTTTAGACGGTGGATTCTTCCAGCGGTTACATCTGTACACTATATGAGAGCAATAAAGATTTATCTTATCTTATCTTATAATACCTTCTAACTCACAAATCTAATAAACATATTTAAAGACACGCGCAACTGCTACACTTCACCAAAGCATTGTTACATTGATGCGGCAAAATATACATGTCCTTATAAATTGTATCGCAGTTGCGAATTTCTACCTATTGTTAACGCAGTGTCCAATATTAAAATATTTAATTTTTATTCTGAAAACGCACGTATCCGGCGCGTTAAGTTAGATGTAAGTAGTATCTCCTTTACTAAAGTGATTATCGAGTGAGTTCCGGTTGGTACCCCGCAAATATTGTCAAACGCCGCGTCGGTGATATAAGACGACGTTTTGCGAGGTTTACTTCCTCCCCAAAAGAGAAAGAGCGTAACAGTCGTGCTCATTGGGCTGAATATGCCCTTTTGGAATGTGTAGGGAAGGGTCTCCGCTTACCGACTTGTTGATCTTGGAGTTCGAATACCAGGCAACAGGTCGGAAAGGACGATGTTCTGGGGGAAGTAAATTGCGCATTGATCTTGTTAGGGTGCTGCCACACCGCGAGCATTCGCCTGTAATGTAACTAAAAAATAACTATGTTTTTTCGTTGGTATTAGGTATACACCAAGATTACTTTTTACTTTTAAGCTGATGCTTTAAGAGTGATGCATCAATATAATTTATTGTTGCTTTTAACATCTTTATCTACGCCCATATATAACACGTTTAGATACTATAGGTAAAGAAAGACCTGGATCTATGATTCCAAGATTTACTTTTCATTCATCATTTCGTAGATAGATTTTTTCTTTGCAACCGTAAGCTATTTGAGATTGTTATAAAACAAACATAACCTAACTTAATCAATAGGATGACATTTACAAGAATTATGAAAAACGTACGACTACAGAGGAATACAAATTCTGCGAAACGAGGTTCCGGCGAAATGATACATTCGTTATTCGTTTCTACATTACTATGCAGCGGCGGCGGCGGGGCAAGGAGCAAAATGATGATGTTACGGCGACCTCACACGCGCGGCTGCCGCCGTGGTCTAATTTATTCCGCCGAGGGATTGCTGGTAGTACTGAGTACTTCATATCTATATAAAAGAAAATCTATGATATGAAAAATATGTGTGTAGATAGAGTAGTTTATGCAGCTGTACATAATTAGATCTTAAATTACTCGTGTGATAATATTCAAGAAAAGAGTAAACCACATTCGTGTTTTAAGATTTCTCATTATGTAACAGTTGCATAATTACACTTCTATTGGTTTGGTTCTTACAAACCAGTAACGCTATTGGTCTGGTTCTTACAAATAAAACAAAGAAATACAATCAATAAACTTTTTTAATCGTCACAGAACAAAATGCACAGCACGTTCGAAAACAAAATCACAAGTCCTGCCACCCGAACATTGGTCCTACCAACCGTATCCGAGGTACAGTGTTGAAAATACACTTCCTTGCAGCTAATACTATGAAAACAAGTCGTTCTAAAACACTTATTCTACATCAGTCATTCACACAATACCTAAATGTTACTCAATAAATAGTGTCTCGATAAACTTAAGTTTTATGGGGTAGTTGAGTCGACAAATAATTTCTTTAAATTATTCGCTATTAATCCGGACGCTTCCTATGGACCGGTCCGTATTTAAGAATCCGAGGTCCGGTAGCATCCCAGCTCCCACCCAAGCACCCTCGACCTCAAGCTGGTCTTCAGGCAGTTCCTCTTCATTCTAGATGAACTGGGTTAGTCATTAATAATATATTTTTCACTTCTGCTCAAAAACCAGGTCACTTTAGCTTCGCGAAGCGAGGCTACAATGACGTACTTTTAGCCCCAAGGATTTAAAAGGAAACCATATAATCCCGTCTATGAAACTGAAAAAAAAAGTTGCGGCCAGCTACATACTACTTACAGATAATAAAAAACAAGCAAACCAACCTGGTCAGATCGGCCAAAACTCCCGATCATCCCATCGTTCTTTATAAAAATAGAAATACGGGTCCTGTATATAAAATATCTTAGGCGTTTTCCTTACAATTGTCTATGCCCGCCATGTATAAAACATCGGTTTGAAAAATCAATGTTGGATGATATTGGTATGCTACCGGCCAAAATTTTAGTACGAGGGACTCGCGACGTGGAAGAAGATTCGTCCGAAGATCGAGTGAGTTTGAAATGTTGAGTTTAAGTGTAGGTCTTGACTATTTCGTGACGCCTAGCAAACTGTAAGATTTTCGAGACAGGTTATTTATTTGGTAATAATATTCCCTGTTCCTTGTAGTGTGATTAGCAGTCAAAATAATTCTCAATGCATTGCAATAAGAATTGAATTAATGGTCAAATGGGGCGAACCAACTAGGAAAAAAGGCTTGAACTTACTAATCACTTAACAACGAACAGATCAGTCCTAGCACTACTTCTATAATATTTAAGGCCAAATCCTAATTCCCATTGATAGTAAATTATTGAAGAGAACACATTTCATTATTAAATGCAAGTCGCTTTAAGTTTAAAATTTGGCCAAATACCTTAAATTACAAATAGAGATAATACAATAAATTAAAAACAAAAATAGACATTCCCTTATATTATTTTTTCATTGTCAGTGACTGGGATAATTCGCTTAAATAATAGATTATATAAAATATTAGATTTATGGCATTTTAACTTATTCTATAGGCAGCTAGCAAGACAACGGTATAATTAACAAAAACCTTGCAAAAATACGTAAAAGACTTTGTATTGTTAGTATAAAAACGAAATCATTCCGTTAGGTTATAGAAAGTTTTAAAGTATACACATATCAACTTTGATATGTCGATTTCATACGTACTTCCATATCGAATAATTTCGTGCCATAAGACTTATTTCCAAAGGTTTGGTACAGTTCTTATATTATGAACTTCGTCATATATTATAATACCTAAGTGATTAGTTATGATGTAATATCGACATTTAATTCAACGTGAGGTTCGTTGCACAAAATAGTACATTGCAAACCTAGGGCGGTGAAGTCGTGAATGTCCCAGATTGCAGTTGTTTGTGCCACAAATATGCGTTCTGGGGCTTTACGAATTGCCGCCCGTGGTTCGTCTAAAGTTTTACAGCTTGCCTTGGGCAGGAAGTGAGATTTTTCTCCCCGTGTAGCGGGCAGAAAATCCCATTTACAGCCTAGGGAGACGTAAACGACATTGCTTTGTAACATTTTATACATTGTTTATGTGGGTCCCTTGTAATTTACTAAACGAACACTTTTCGTATTGATCTATCATATTATTTAGATCAGGTTATTTTTACGATTAAATAAAATAATATTCTGAATGGATTAATACTGTATTGAAATGGTTTTATCCATCTTATCGACAAAGAATACACTGTAAATGAAAATGTAGTACATGTATTCAAAGTTTCGTAGTTGCCCAAGGTTAAAAGGTTAAATGTATAACTACACGATACAATATTCTTAATTCAAATAATATATCATCTGAGGATGGCACAAGAAATGAAACTTACAATAAGAATAAATATTAAACCTAGTCGTTAAAATTAGATATTAATAAATTCGTTACGAAGGCAAGATGTACCTACAGTGAAGAATCACAGAGGAAGTTATAAAATAAATTAAAGGAGAAAGAACTAACTATACATAAGCAAGATTAATTAACTACTTTGATATGTTCTGGTTTTATTCGAGTAGATTTTCGCTTCCATACGTATATAAAGGTAACTAAGCAATGTTATAAACCCTGAATTAGGGTCTAGAAAATTTAATTTTAAACAGCTGCCTCCTTCGACAATAAAAAAAAATAACTTGCCAAAATATTAATTATGAAGCAACTTGAATTCATACACGCACAGTTGATTTATTTTACAACACGGTATGAAAAATAAGAAAATCATCGGAATTAACCGGAAATCGAAATTAGTTACAAGCCAACTTTTTATTTGTCAATTAACACAGTGACGGAAAAAAGTAAACGCCTTAGACCTTTGTCAGATTATCGGGACTAACTAGCTCGATGAAAAAATATGATATTTTCTTTATCGTCTAAATATCTATGCTAGACTGGTCCGAAACTCCATTGAGTAAGTTATTCATTATTATAAACGCCAGAATGGAGGCTGTAACGTTTAATTCATTATTATGAGAACACGGGACTCAAAAGGGTGATTATTTAACGCGATTGATCCTGCTTTCTTATAATAATGTGTGAAAATAGTAAGTTTAAATCAGTATAATGTAAAGTTTAATTGTCTGATCTTGTTCAATATCTCGCTTTCGTTCAATGCCAAACATAATGGACTTTCACTGTCCCAAAGTTATTTGCAATATTGTCATACATTTATCAATGTTATCCCGTAGATCAAAGTAACCCCAGACTACGATATTGCACATAGATAGCGAACGGACAGTCAAAGTGCAAATCTCCTTTCAGCTTCCCTAGATCAGAAGGCCACAGTACCATTCAGTCTTTATTAATTATCTTCATTTCGATATTTAACAGTAGCCTCTACGTTTTTTACAATGAGTAGATGACTCATAAAAACCTATTTAACCTATTGCATGCACTCACTGGCATGAACTGAATGGTAAAAAGGTTAATGTGTATAGGTAACTGTCAATTATATCGAGAATAAGGACCAATAGGTCGACAGGTAATTGACAGGTCAATGGTTTAGATAGTTTGATGCTTGATGACATTTGTAGGTTCTTACTAAATTATTGTTGTAGTTGGCCTTAGGTGGAGCCACTTTCGGAGGATTCTGCGGTGAGACCTTGCGCGTACGCCGCTTGAATGCTCTCGCATACGAACTTGTACTGGCTCTGTAAAGAAATAAATAACCGTTAACTTTAGGTACTAATTAATACAGGTACATTTCATGGATCCTTGAAACTTAATTTTAGAGTAGCAGTGTGGATAGATTGGGACTTGATCCGATAAAGTAAACAAATCTTTACAAAGACGCAGTGTAATAGGGAAAGGGAAAAAAGTGAAAATTAGATTTTCAAAGTAACACTTCACATAAAAAGTCACCTCAGTTTACGATAGTGAACGTCAGTCGAGAAAATAAAATGCGTCTCAACGCTTGGTATTAAGCGTATTAAGGTAACAGTTGGTTACGCTTTTTAAAATGGGTATATTGACAGGCGTAGTCATAGCCAGGCCCACGCAGCAGCAGTGTGTACAGTCCACAGCTAGTTACCGCGTTCTGTATGCACATGGGGCGCATGGTCCGCATGCCGCGCACCAGGTCGAGCGGGTACAGCGGCTGGCGGCGCCGCAGCAGCTCCAGCGCCGTCTCCGCCAGCACCAGCGCGCCCGTGCGGCCCACGCCGCCGAGCAGTGTGTACAGTCCACAGCTAGTTACCGCGTTCTGTATGCACATGGGGCGCATGGTCCGCATGCCGCGCACCAGGTCGAGCGGGTACAGCGGCTGGCGGCGCCGCAGCAGCTCCAGCGCCGTCTCCGCCAGCACCAGCGCGCCCGTGCGGCCCACGCCGCCGAGCAGTGTGTACAGTCCACAGCTAGTTACCGCGTTCTGTATGCACATGGGGCGCATGGTCCGCATGCCGCGCACCAGGTCGAGCGGGTACAGCGGCTGGCGGCGCCGCAGCAGCTCCAGCGCCGTCTCCGCCAGCACCAGCGCGCCCGTGCGGCCCACGCCCGCCGAGCAGTGTGTACAGTCCACAGCTAGTTACCGCGTTCTGTATGCACATGGGGCGCATGGTCCGCATGCCGCGCACCAGGTCGAGCGGGTACAGCGGCTGACGGCGCCGCAGCAGCTCCAGCGCCGTCTCCGCCAGCACCAGCGCGCCCGTGCGGCCCACGCCCGCCGAGCAGTGTGTACAGTCCACAGCTAGTTACCGCGTTCTGTATGCACATGGGGCGCATGGTCCGCATGCCGCGCACCAGGTCGAGCGGGTACAGCGGCTGACGGCGCCGCAGCAGCTCCAGCGCCGTCTCCGCTAGCACCAGCGCGCCCGTGCGGCCCACGCCCGCCGAGCAGTGTGTACAGTCCACAGCTAGTTACCGCGTTCTGTATGCACATGGGGCGCATGGTCCGCATGCCGCGCACCAGGTCGAGCGGGTACAGCGGCTGACGGCGCCGCAGCAGCTCCAGCGCCGTCTCCGCCAGCACCAGCGCGCCCGTGCGGCCCACGCCCGCCGAGCAGTGTGTACAGTCCACAGCTAGTTACCGCGTTCTGTATGCACATGGGGCGCATGGTCCGCATGCCGCGCACCAGGTCGAGCGGGTACAGCGGCTGACGGCGCCGCAGCAGCTCCAGCGCCGTCTCCGCCAGCACCAGCGCGCCCGTGCGGCCCACGCCCGCCGAGCAGTGTGTACAGTCCACAGCTAGTTACCGCGTTCTGTATGCACATGGGGCGCATGGTCCGCATGCCGCGCACCAGGTCGAGCGGGTACAGCGGCTGACGGCGCCGCAGCAGCTCCAGCGCCGTCTCCGCCAGCACCAGCGCGCCCGTGCGGCCCACGCCCGCCGAGCAGTGTGTACAGTCCACAGCTAGTTACCGCGTTCTGTATGCACATGGGGCGCATGGTCCGCATGCCGCGCACCAGGTCGAGCGGGTACAGCGGCTGACGGCGCCGCAGCAGCTCCAGCGCCGTCTCCGCCAGCACCAGCGCGCCCGTGCGGCCCACGCCCGCCGAGCAGTGTGTACAGTCCACAGCTAGTTACCGCGTTCTGTATGCACATGGGGCGCATGGTCCGCATGCCGCGCACCAGGTCGAGCGGGTACAGCGGCTGACGGCGCCGCAGCAGCTCCAGCGCCGTCTCCGCCAGCACCAGCGCGCCCGTGCGGCCCACGCCCGCCGAGCAGTGTGTACAGTCCACAGCTAGTTACCGCGTTCTGTATGCACATGGGGCGCATGGTCCGCATGCCGCGCACCAGGTCGAGCGGGTACAGCGGCTGACGGCGCCGCAGCAGCTCCAGCGCCGTCTCCGCCAGCACCAGCGCGCCCGTGCGGCCCACGCCCGCCGAGCAGTGTGTACAGTCCACAGCTAGTTACCGCGTTCTGTATGCACATGGGGCGCATGGTCCGCATGCCGCGCACCAGGTCGAGCGGGTACAGCGGCTGGCGGCGCCGCAGCAGCTCCAGCGCCGTCTCCGCCAGCACCAGCGCGCCCGTGCGGCCCACGCCCGCCGAGCAGTGTGTACAGTCCACAGCTAGTTACCGCGTTCTGTATGCACATGGGGCGCATGGTCCGCATGCCGCGCACCAGGTCGAGCGGGTACAGCGGCTGACGGCGCCGCAGCAGCTCCAGCGCCGTCTCCGCCAGCACCAGCGCGCCCGTGCGGCCCACGCCCGCCGAGCAGTGTGTACAGTCCACAGCTAGTTACCGCGTTCTGTATGCACATGGGGCGCATGGTCCGCATGCCGCGCACCAGGTCGAGCGGGTACAGCGGCTGACGGCGCCGCAGCAGCTCCAGCGCCGTCTCCGCCAGCACCAGCGCGCCCGTGCGGCCCACGCCCGCCGAGCAGTGTGTACAGTCCACAGCTAGTTACCGCGTTCTGTATGCACATGGGGCGCATGGTCCGCATGCCGCGCACCAGGTCGAGCGGGTACAGCGGCTGGCGGCGCCGCAGCAGCTCCAGCGCCGTCTCCGCCAGCACCAGCGCGCCCGTGCGGCCCACGCCCGCCGAGCAGTGTGTACAGTCCACAGCTAGTTACCGCGTTCTGTATGCACATGGGGCGCATGGTCCGCATGCCGCGCACCAGGTCGAGCGGGTACAGCGGCTGACGGCGCCGCAGCAGCTCCAGCGCCGTCTCCGCCAGCACCAGCGCGCCCGTGCGGCCCACGCCCGCCGAGCAGTGTGTACAGTCCACAGCTAGTTACCGCGTTCTGTATGCACATGGGGCGCATGGTCCGCATGCCGCGCACCAGGTCGAGCGGGTACAGCGGCTGACGGCGCCGCAGCAGCTCCAGCGCCGTCTCCGCCAGCACCAGCGCGCCCGTGCGGCCCACGCCCGCCGAGCAGTGTGTACAGTCCACAGCTAGTTACCGCGTTCTGTATGCACATGGGGCGCATGGTCCGCATGCCGCGCACCAGGTCGAGCGGGTACAGCGGCTGGCGGCGCCGCAGCAGCTCCAGCGCCGTCTCCGCCAGCACCAGCGCGCCCGTGCGGCCCACGCCCGCCGAGCAGTGTGTACAGTCCACAGCTAGTTACCGCGTTCTGTATGCACATGGGGCGCATGGTCCGCATGCCGCGCACCAGGTCGAGCGGGTACAGCGGCTGGCGGCGCCGCAGCAGCTCCAGCGCCGTCTCCGCCAGCACCAGCGCGCCCGTGCGGCCCACGCCCGCCGAGCAGTGGACTATCAGCGGCGGGTCCAACACACGTTCCACTTCGCCGTCCAGCTCTTCGATTACTGTTGGTATCACTGAAGATAAAAGAAAATGGCATTAAAAACTTTGCGGGAGTTCAGGAAACTTCCAAATGAATATATACTACAGATAAACTGTTTAGCCGAGTCCTTGCTCGCTTGCAACAGATTGCCGTCGAAGTCTCAAAACCGAAGCTTCGGCACAGAATACTTAATAGTACTGTATACAGAATGGACACGCACACCGCATCGAGTTACCTCACCCCGCAGGGGTAGTGAGTAAGAATCATGTTGGCTGCGTAGATATTATGGAAATGATTGTGTCTGTGCATAAATGGGCATTGACTCGTAAAATAGTGATGGTGTTGGTGATGGTAATGACTGCTGGTGATGTTGGTGGTGATGGTGATGATGATGTTAATGGTGGTGATGGTGTTGATGATGATGATTTCATTTCATTTCATGATGATGAATGTAGTAACTGGTGGGGGTGATGATGATAATGATGATTGTGATGAAATGCCGGTGGTGATGTTGATGATGACCACAACATCACCATCATCACCACCACTACCACCGTCACCATCCCCGACACCATCAACATCATCACGACATTTATCACCTCCACCACCATCACCACCTCTATTACCACTCGTGTAAGGCTCGCTTCGACGGTAAATCAAAGTGAATCGCCTGAAGTTGAACGGTTCAACGATAGTCGTCCTATAATGATAAGTACTCACCAGCGCGATGGTTCCGTAGCCGCGAGCACAGTCGGATAAAGTCGATGAAGGCGGTGGCGTCCTCCGGCACGCCGTGGTCGGGCCACGCCGTGTACTGCAGCTGGGTCACGTTGCGTGTGCCTCCGCTCGATTCCTGTAACGGACGGTTCCTTTTAAGCAACTAATAATGCTGTTACGCATTCATTAACGAGTTAAAAGATATCTATTACAAATTCATCACTTTTTCTCGCAAGGCACTGAAAAGTGCCGCACAATTACCAAGACGGACACCCACAGAAGCGATCTGGGAGATGGCTGATATCGAAGCCTAGCACCTACGCCTACGCCTCACTCTACAAATCATATTGCTGTCCCTATCACTGATTCATCACTCCTCAATATTGCACTCATTCCTACTCATTGTAATTAAATTAACGGTAAGTGCCAATCCAAGTATCGACTAGAGCGTAGGTAAAATGGACCAATTACATTCCTCACAATTAAATGCACTTCTTTTGGGCCTCACAAAGACGAAGCCTGATTTGTTTACTTTCTCCGCTCCGATTCAATGGATAGGCAGCCTAAAGAGTAGTATAATTAGTACAACATTCCATACAGTTCGGTGACGTCGTAAATGTCCCGCGTGTGTTTGTGACCCGAACCGAAGGTGAGGGCAATCGATATGCGATCTGGGCCTTAACGACGACGTCTGTGACGAACTACCGCCTAGTTTGGTTTGTCTAATTTACATCTTGTCTTGGCCAAGACGGACTAGGGTGACGTTAAATTCCTTACCTTGATAGTCATTTCCCTCCTAACATAGTGTCCCAGGTTCTGCTCGCTGACGGTGTTGACAGTGAGCGCGCTGGTGGCCTTGAGCGGCGTGTTGCCGACCTTGGGCCAGTACTGGTGGCACTTGGTCCGCCCCCTCTCCGCCAGGACAGTCAGCATCACAACTAGACTGCTCTCAGATTCCCAGATCATAATATGCCAGAAGTCACTAAGGATCAATGCTGTCTCCCTTTGACTCATACTTTCTCAGTCTACGTCTATCTCCATCTCCGTTACAGTGTCTGTAGTTTTCAATTTGTCCCTCTCGCTCTACAAATCACATTGCTGTCCCTATCACTGATTCATCACTCCTTCTCAATATTGCACTCATCCCTACTCATGGTAATAAAATTAACGGTAAGTGCCAATCCAAGCATCGACTAGAGCGTAGGTAAAATGGACCAATTCCTCAAGATTAAATGCACTTCTTTTGGGCCTCACAAAGACGCAGCCTGATTTGTTCACTTTCTCCGCTTCGCTTCAATGAATAGGCGGCCTAAAGAGTAGTATAATTAGTACATTACATACCTAGGTTGGTGAAGTCGTAAATGTCCCGCGTGTGTTTGTGACCCGAACTGAAGGTGAGGACAATCGATATGCGATCTGGGCCTTAACGACGACGTCTGGGACGAACTACCGCCTTGTTTGGTTTGTCTAATTTACATCTTGTCTTGGCCAAGACGGACTAGGGTGACGTTAAATTCCTTACCTTGATAGTCATCTCCCTTCTAACATAGTGTCCCAGGTTCTGCTCGCTGACGGTGTTGACAGTGAGCGCGCTGGTGGCCTTGAGCGGCGTGTTGCCGACCTTGGGCCAGTACTGGTGGCACTTGGTCCGCCCCCTCTCCGCCAGGACAGTCAGCATCACAACTAGACTGCTCTTGAATTCCCAGATCATATGCCAGAAGTCACTAAGGATCAATGCTGTCTCTCTTTGACTCATACTTTCTCAGTCTACGTCTATCTCCATCTCCGTTACAGTGTCTGTAGTTTTCAATTTGTCCCTCTCGCTCTACAAATCATATTGCTGTCCCTATTACTGATTCATCACTCCTTCTCAATATTGCACTCATTCCTACTCACGATAATTAAATTAACGGTAAGTGCCAATCCAAGTATCGACTAGAGCGTAGTTAAAATGGACCAATTACATTCCTCACAATTAAATGCACTTCATTTGGGCCTCACAAAGACGCAGCCTGATTGGTTCACTTTCTCCGCTCCGATTTAATGGATAGGCAGCCTAAAGAGTAGTATAATTAGTACATTACATACCTAGGTTGGTGAAGTCGTGAATGTCCCGCGTGTGCTTGTGACCCGAACCGAAGGTGAGGGCAATCGATATGCGATCTGGGCCTTAACGACGACGTCTGTGACGAACTACCGCCTTGTTTGGTTTGTCTAATTTACATCTTGTCTTAGCCAAGATGGACTAGGGTGACATTAAATTCCTTACCTTGATAGTCATCTCCCTTCTAACATAGTGTCCCAGGTTCTGCTCGCTGACGGTGTTGACAGTGAGCGCGCTGGTGGCCTTGAGCGGCGTGTTTCCGACCTTGGGCCAGTACTGGTGGCACTTGGTCCGCCCCCTCTCCGCCAGGACAGTCAGCATCACAACTAGACTGCTCTCAGACTCCCAGACCATCTGCCAGAAGTCGCCGACGGTGGACGGTAGAGGTCCTGCAGAAAGGGGATGAGTAAAGTCGTGTGATTGAATATACCCCCACAGGGTGTTTTTGAACCCACGCCATATTGCGGATGCGGAGTGGTAATTTTTAGGGTCCCGTACCCAAAGGGTAAAAACGGGACACTATTACTGAGACTTCGCTGTCCGTCCGTCCGTCCGTCCGTCCGTCCGTCTGCCACTAGGCTGTATCTCAAGAACGGTGATAGCTAGACAGTTGAAATTTTCACAGATGATGTACTTCTATTGCCGCTATAATAAGAAATACTAAAAATAAAATAAAATAAATATTTAAGGGGGGCTCCCATACAACAAACTTGTTATAATAGATTATGGTACGGAACCCTTCATGCGCGAGTCGGACTCGCACTTGCCCAATTTTTTTTGTTACTGGCAACGACAAATTTTTGGTAACTGACGTTGAAAGTCGCCGAATGTCACAAGGAGGAAACAGGACTAAGTATTCCGCAAATTTCAAGTAATTTTGCATAATAGAGGCAAAACTATACACAGTGGTGAAAGTCAAGTATTTTTCAATAGGTTTCAGGGTAAACAATGTCTAGAATTTGGCTAACGACAAATTCTTGATAAATTGCTAATGACGTTTAATAATGCAAATAGATGACGTATGCACATTATTGCCATTTGAAAGATGTTTGTAGCGCCGCTATCCCTGGGTCCAACCGACACTTATATAATAATAAATAACAAAATCCATAAATACATAAATCAATTAACTCTTAATTGATACTTAACAATCAATTAACCACTAGATTGCTTTTGGTAACTACGGCTACCTGTCACCGCTCTTATTTTATTATATAAATAGAGTCCAACTCAAAATTCGAAGCAATTGAGTGGTTAAGTATCAATTAACTCTTAATTAGGAGATTTTTTTTCGAGTCATCGCTAAAGAATTAAATGCGGTAATAACAAACCTTGCGTAGCGATGTAGGTCAGGACGAGGTCGGAGCTAGGTATTTCCATGTTGATGTATGAGGCATTGATATAATCACCGGTCGGGCCGTTCTTCAGTATCACGCGCGTTGAGTCGTCTGCGGACAAAGGGGACATTAGCAGGAAAATGTAGTGTTGTGTAGGTATTTGGGTTTTGTAGTTACCACATACTGTAAAAATAGGGATGTGTAATACGTTATTTTGATCAGGCTCAGTACGTGCAATATGGTAGGAAAGTTCCAACCTATAAAATTGATTTAATAAAATGTAGGGCGAGTAGACCAACTTGCCTTGAGTGACGCAAGAGTACCTAGATTGTAGATACAGCTCAGACAGTCGCCAAACAACATGGCAGTGAGTGGGGCACATTGCTCGTAGAACCGATGACCGTTGGGGCAGAAAGGTTCTTGAGTGGCGACCGTCCGCGTACCGAGAGACGCAGCGTGGGGGGGGGGCAGGCAACAAAATGGATCGACGACCTGGTTAGGATCGAGGGAAGCAATTGGATGAGGCAGCGCACGACCGATCGCTGTGGAGAACTTTGTAAACTTTGTAAGGCCTTTGACCAGGAGTGGATGTCTATAGGCTGATATGATGATGACTGCTTCAAGCGAATTTATGGCAAACCCATCTCCTATCAATAGCATGAACTTCTAGTATCTTTACAATGCATGTGCTCGAAAAGAGCGTATTCTAGGCATTCAAACTGTGCGGAAAGTACTACTTTTCCGCACTAGTGCTTTTTACTTTTCAATTTTTTTTTAATTTCTAGCCGTATCTGACAGCCTGACGCAAAGAGGTTTTATTATTTACAAAAAGTTTGATAAATAAGTCAAATACCGATTATTATCTCGTATAAAAGTACAATAAAACCAATATTTCATTAATTCATTCAACACGTCATAAATTACATTAGATATAAAATTTGATTAATAAACGAACTTTAAATCGTTATTCATTAAATAAATTTGGCTGAATGTACACGCGCTTGTGCCATTTTGACATAAGACGAATATTAAAAAAATACTTTTGCACATGCGCAGTAGTCGATATGTCGAGCGCGGTTTACAAAATAGGGCCGCCATATTTTTTATTGATGTCTAGTTTATTTTGAAGTTGTTTTGTGCAAATCTGCTGAAATAATGGCGAGATAAAGGGACGAATCATGAATTTAAACCCGTAAAATGTTATTGAAGAAGTAAAAAATGTGAACGACGGCTTCTTGTTGGATAAATCAAATCAAAACACTTTTTTTCCAATGTAAACAGTCTTTGTGAGTATTGAAGTATTTTCTATTTTCTCGTACATGCATAGTAAAGTTTTGTACGGAACTCGTGTGTAAGATGATTTCCGACTCGTGTTTGTTTAATCACTCGCTCGTACCTCGCTCGTGACTAAAAATCACACTCTTCTGAAATCACCTACCTTCCACACTTGTATCGTAAATAACTATTTTCGAACAGCCATTAGCAAAAGAGAAAATAATACTAAGTAGTCATATACTTACAAGGAGCGATATCCCGGTATCTGTTCTTGTTCATGTTGCAGGGAAGCCGCGACGCCGCAGTAGGCTCCTCCGCGATCCTCCTCAGGAGGGTCTCGTACTGCCTCAAGGCCGCGCCGCTCGCGAGGCCGTCTCCTAGCAACAGCATCGACTGTTCTCGAGCGTGTCAAGCATTAAGGAAGGACCTATATACTTACAAGGAGCGATATCCCGGTATCTATTCTTGTTCATGTTGCAGGGAAGCCGCGACGCCGCAGTAGGCTCCTCCGCGACCCTCCTCAGGAGGGTCTCGTACTGCCTCAAGGCCGCGCCGCTCGCGAGGCCGTCTCCTAGCAACAGCATGGACTGTTCTCGAGCGTGTCAAGCATTAAGGAAGGACCTATATACTTACAAGGCGCGATATCCCGGTATCTATTCTTGTTCATGTTGCAGGGAAGCCGCGACGCAGCAGTAGGTTCCTCCGCGACCCTCCTCAGGAGGGTCTCGTACTGCCTCAAGGCCGCGCCGCTCGCGACGCCGTCTCCTAGCAACAGCATCGACTGTTCTCGAGCGTGTCAAGCATTAAGGAAGGACCTATATACTTACAAGGCGCGATATCCCGGTATCTATTCTTGTTCATGTTGCAGGGAAGCCGCGACGCAGCAGTAGGTTCCTCCGCGACCCTCCTCAGGAGGGTCTCGTACTGCCTCAAGGCCGCGCCGCTCGCGAGGCCGTCTCCTAGCAACAGCATGGACTGTTCTCGAGCGTGTCAAGCATTAAGGAAGGATCTATATACTTACAAGGAGCGATATCCCGGTATCTGTTCTTGTTCATGTTGCAGGGAAGCCGCGACGCCGCAGTAGGCTCCTCCGCGACCCTCCTCAGGAGGGTCTCGTACTGCCTCAAGGCCGCGCCGCTCGCGACGCCGTCTCCTAGCAACAGCATCGACTGTTCTCGAGCGTGTCAAGCATTAAGGAAGGACCTATATACTTACAAGGCGCGATATCCCGGTATCTATTCTTGTTCATGTTGCAGGGAAGCCGCGACGCAGCAGTAGGTTCCTCCGCGACCCTCCTCAGGAGGGTCTCGTACTGCCTCAAGGCCGCGCCGCTCGCGAGGCCGTCTCCTAGCAACAGCATGGACTGTTCTCGAGCGTGTCAAGCATTAAGGAAGGACCTATATACTTACAAGGAGCGATATCCCGGTATCTGTTCTTGTTCATGTTGCAGGGAAGCCGCGACGCCGCAGTAGGCTCCTCCGCGACCCTCCTCAGGAGGGTCTCGTACTGCCTCAAGGCCGCGCCGCTCGCGAGGCCGTCTCCTAGCAACAGCATCGACTGTTCTAGTGCGTCTCCCTCGAATTGTCCGGAGCAGAGCGGGACGAAGCATACTGCAGGTTCCTCTGGGCCGGTCTCTTCTGGCTCATATACAGCTGCAATTGAAGAGAAGAATATTGATTAACACACTGAATGCTTGAACTGTCTGAATTATTCATCTAGATTTAAGTTTTCGTGACCCAACTCACAAAAAAAATATTTGTACTACTAACTGGAACTATTTGAAAGAATGAAACTGCTTGACATTTTTTAAAGTATGTACATAATATGTTAATGTTGGTGTTATCAGTGTGAAAGGAATATTTGACACAAAATGGCATTAGCCACTAGTATACCACCACTATACCACTAATAAACGGTATTTTAGCAGTTTTTTTGTTGAATAGCTAACTGGAGATTTTTCGATAGAGAAAACCACCATTGACAAAGAAAAAAATACTATAATCACTACTTACCATTTTAAACTATTGATATAAAGATATCAAAGCTCAAAGAAAAATTGAAATGGGGGACGAGACTGGGAATCGAACCCGGTACCTCTGGATTGCCGGTCCAGCGCGTTAACCACTTCGCCTCCTATACCCGAACTCCAACCAACCTTTCGAATTTTTCCTTAGGCTTCTCTCTTTTAGGGATCTCTTTTTGGGATCCCTTAGGCATCTCTGCATTGTTTATTTGAAAGATTTTACACGCTAGCGATCTCTATGTGAATACGTTAATATTCACATCTTACCGCACCACTTTACAGCTGAGATTTAAATTCTTTGAGCTTTGATATCTTTGAACCACATAACAAGTTTCATAAATTTACTTACCATTTTGTTTAAGAACGAGAGTCAGCACTCCTCTCGTGTTCCTGATGATTTGTACTACTTGGTCGTGCGTGAGGTCATCTACGTCAGTGTTGTTGATGGATATAACCTGAAATACAAGATATATACATTACAGTATGTATATATTATATTTGTAGGTTTTCTTTATAGATTCTTTTTTGACACAAATTATGAAAGAAAAATGTAATGTGATGTACTGCAATGTACAGTCCGACCAAAAAGAGTAGAAATTAAAAAGTGGCAATAATGTAGTGTCATCCCCGTTTTCTTATATTGATTAGAAAGGGAGGACACTACAGTATTGCCACTTTTTAATTTCTATTCTTTTTGGTCGGACTGTACGCTGGATCGTACCTGCGACCTTACTTTACATGTATCGAAAGTATCATGAATCATGATAAATTTATGTGTGGTCGGTATGGAGGTGTAAAGTCGGTTGCACCGTCTAATTTTTTTCTATTGCGTAGGCATTAACGTATGCTCACTCAGTTCTCACAAACAACTAACGAAATCTGTGAATGTGTTTATTTAACATTTATATTTAATATTTATATCCTAATTTTTAGTAAAACTTATGCTTAAGGTAGGTAATAATTTTTAGAGCGCCTGATCTACAAATTAGGATATAAATATTATATGTTAAATAAACACATTCACAGATTTCGTTGGTTGTTTGTGAGAACTGAGTGAGCATACGTTAATGAATGTATTCTTTTTATTTATCGTTTTACAAATTCATCAATTAGTTTTACAATTGTTTTAAAACTTTTACTAAATGATCAGCACTTTTTTTTTTCATTTTTGAAGGGTGCTCACTCAATCCACACGCACACATTGTCACTTATTACAATGAGTGGCAAGCCCGCCGCTTCGGATGCCGTATCAGTCTTCTGTCTATCCTGGAATGTACTGGAAGGTTCCAGAAATTCTCAATAGAAATAAGTACCTGGTCCCCTTCCTGTAGCTGCGGGTGCGTGCGCGGCGCGACGCGCGACACGAGCACGGGCGCGCCGCCGCCGCCGCGCACGTTGAACCCGAAGCGCAGTAATCAGACTAAAGCCTTGTTCGGACTAGGCTAGTATTTTAGTCTAGTAGCGAGTAATTTAGTAGCTAAAAGTGTCTGAACACCAAAAAATTAGTCGAGTAGATTAGTAAGTAATTTAGTCGAGTCAATCCATTTTATTCTATTTTTTTTAGTAGTTTAGTAGTGAGTAGCACCCCCCACCACGCGTCCGTGCTTACTCGGCCGCCGGCTAAACAAGTCCGAACCTGTCGAGATATAGTTTGAGTTCATTAGTTGGCGTGAAAATGTCGTTTCGCTGGAGCGAGTAAACTACTTTAAAATTGCAGAATACCACTGACTTGTGAACTTTACTCGACTGTATTGCGAACGATTTTTAGGCAGTAGCGAATAGTTTAGCTACTACATTACTCGCTACTAGGCTAAAATACTAGCCTAGTCCGAACAAGCCTTAAGAGCGCAAGCACACCGGTCACTCATTGCAATGAGTGACAAGCCCGCCGCTTCGGATGCCGTATCAGTCTTCTGTCTATCCCGGAATGTAGTGGAAGGTTCCAGAAATTCTCAATAGAAATAAGTACCTGGTCGCCCTCCTGTAGCTGCGGTCACTCATTGCAACGAGTGACAAGCCCGCCGCTTCGGATGCCGTATCAGTCTTCTGTCTATCCTGGAATGTAGTGGAAGGTTCCAGAAATTCTCAATAGAAAGTGAGTAACTGGTCCCCCTCCTGTAGCTGCGGTCACTCATTGCAACGAGTGACAAGCCCGCCGCTTCGGATGCCGTATCAGTCTTCTGTCTATCCTGGAATGTACTGGAATGTTCCAGAAATTCTCAATAGAAAGTAAGTACCTGGTCCCCTTCCTGTAGCTGCGGGTGCGTGCGCGGCGCGACGCGCGACACGAGCACGGGCGCGCCGCCGCCGCCGCGCACGTTGAACCCGAAGCGCAGTAATCAGACTAAGAGCGCAAGCACACCGGTCACTCATTGCAATGAGTGGCAAGCCCGCCGCTTCGGATGCCGTATCAGTATTCTGTCTATCCTGGAATGTACTGGAAGGTTCCAGAAATTCAATAGAAAGTGAGTACCTGGTCCCCCTCCTGTAGCTGCGGTCACTCATTGCAACGAGTGACAAGCCCGCCGCTTCGGATGCCGTATCAGTCTTCTGTCTATCCTGGAATGTACTGGAAGGTTCCAGAAATTCTCAAAAGAAACAGTGAGTACCTGGTCGCCTTCCTGTAGTTGCGGGTGCGTGCGCGGCGCGACGCGCGACACGAGCACGGGCGCGCCGCCGCCGCCGCGCACGTTGAACCCGAAGCGCAGTAATCAGACTAAGAGCGCAAGCACACCGGTCACTCATTGCAATGAGTGGCAAGCCCGCCGCTTCGGATGCCGTATCAGTGTTCAGTCTATCCCGGAATGTACTGGAAGGTTCCAGAAATTCTCAATAGAAAGTGAGTACCTAGTCCCCCTCCTGTAGCTGCGGTCACTCATTGCAATGAGTGACAAGCCCGCCGCTTCGGATGCCGTATCAGTCTTCTGTCTATCCTGGAATGTACTGGAAGATTCCAGAAATTCTCAATAGAAATAAGTACCTGGTCGCCCTCCTGTAGTTGCGGGTGCGTGCGCGGCGCGACGCGCGACACGAGCACGGGCGCGCCGCCGCCGCGCACGTTGAACCCGAAGCGCAGTAATCAGACTAAGAGCGCAAGCACACCGGTCACTCATTGCAATGAGTGGCAAGCCCGCCGCTTCGGATGCCGTATCAGTGTTCAGTCTATCCCGGAATGTACTGGAAGGTTCCAGAAATTCTCAATAGAAAGTGAGTACCTAGTCCCCCTCCTGTAGCTGCGGTCACTCATTGCAATGAGTGACAAGCCCGCCGCTTCGGATGCCGTATCAGTCTTCTGTCTATCCTGGAATGTACTGGAAGATTCCAGAAATTCTCAATAGAAATAAGTACCTGGTCGCCCTCCTGTAGTTGCGGGTGCGTGCGCGGCGCGACGCGCGACACGAGCACGGGCGCGCCGCCGCCGCGCACGTTGAACCCGAAGCGCAGTAATCAGACTAAGAGCGCAAGCACACCGGTCACTCATTGCAATGAGTGGCAAGCCCGCCGCTTCGGATGCCGTATCAGTGTTCAGTCTATCCCGGAATGTACTGGAAGGTTCCAGAAATTCTCAATAGAAAGTGAATACCTGGTCCCCCTCCTGTAGCTGCGGTCACTCATTGCAACGAGTGACAAGCCCGCCGCTTCGGATGCCGTATCAGTCTTCAGTCTATCTTGGAATGTACTGGAATGTTCCAGAAATTCTCAATAGAAAGTGAGTACCTGGTCGCCCTCCTGTAGCTGCGGGTGCGTGCGCGGCGCGACGCGCGACACGAGCACGGGCGCGCCGCCGCCGCCGCGCACGTTACATGCTCCGTCTAGTGGGGGTGGTCTGTGCCTGGAATGTACTGGAAGGTTCCAGAAATTCTCAATAGAAAGTGAGTACCTGGTCGCCCTCCTGTAGCTGCGGGTGCGTGCGCGGCGCGACGCGCGACACGAGCACGGGCGCGCCGCCGCCGCCGCGCACGTTGAACCCGAAGCGCCCGTCGGCCCCCGCCGACAGCCGCACGCGCGCCACCCGCTCCCCGCCCTCCGACGCGCTGTCCGAGTCGTCCGCGTACGACAGCGGCACGAGCAGCGCCAGCGAACGTTCCAGGAACCCGCCCTCGTCCCTGGACACCAACATAACAATATTGGAGTCATTTCTAGAGATACTAAAGGTCCCCGCCCTCCGACGCGCTGTCCGAGTCGTCCGCGTACGACAGCGGCACGAGCAGCGCCAGCGAACGTTCCAGGAACCCGCCCTCGTCCCTGAACACCAACATAACAATCTTAGACTCATTTCTAGAGATACTACAAGGTGGACACCTTTTCCAACTCACAATGTAAGAAATAGTAGATAGTTAACCAAAGATAGAAAGTGACCTATTGCACCCGAGATATTTCTGGCGCTCGAACAAAGTAAGAGCGCCAATAGTTCGAGGGTGAAATGGGTAATTTCACCCGAGTTAAACACTCTACTTTTCATTTCGACTGCGAGGAAAATAAAATACTACACGCACATGTCATGAGTGTGTTAAATTATGTCCATGTTATTTTTAACCAATAATTAATAAAAGACACGGTATTTATATTTAATCTCGTGTCCCGCTTTTTCTATTGCAAACTTTCATTATTATTATTTTTAATAAAAAAAAAAATTAAAATATACGGTCCGAGTCGTCCGCGTACGACAGCGGCACAAGCAGCGCGAGCGAACGTTCCAGGAACCCGCCCTCGTCCCTGAACACCAACAGAGCAATATTGGAGTCATTTCTAGAGATACTAGAAGCTCCCGTGCCGAACTTCTGTGGCGTAAATTTTAAACCGAAGTCGGGTAAAAATTATCCTATAATCATCTTCAGATGTCCAGCTAGCCCTGTAGGAACAATCTTATGCAAATTGACCTAGTTTGAAACTAAGCAATGCTTGTATGTACATACTATGGGGACGACGATACACATATTATACAAGGCTCTCGCGAGGAATCCAAATGACTTCACCAGCGGATTCCTGAGGTCGTATGGAGTAAAAAATGTTATATGAACCTAATGACATATGACATAGTATGTCAAAATATGATTTTCAACTTTTTTTTATATTTTCATAGGTACATAATAAATAAATTACCTTTACTTCACCAGTAAAAGAATACTTTAGAACGAGTTGGCAACGTTTGTTATTGTTATCTCTTTTCATTAAAAGGGAAGTCAATGTCATAAAGAAATTTTCTTGTTGGGCAATGTTTTTTTTGAAAACAGGCTTTACTTAAATATGCGATCTAAACTCCTTACTCATGAATGTCATGATTTATCTAATGGCGGCTCTACACTCTCTTTTAATAACTTAGCTATTAAACTCCATGGATTATGATTATAATACAGACTGGCCACTAAGAAATACCCTTACACTTGTTTTTATAACTACTTTAGACAATGACTCCAGTCATAATGACAAGGCATTTTTGTGATTGTTTTTAACGGTGTGACGAATGTAATCTCATTATTACAATAGTACATTACTGCAGAGGCCGCGAAATAGGGAATTATTGGCCGAGTAGTAATAGATGGCCGAGTGATAACGAGGCCATCTAGAGATACGAGGCCGATAATCCCTGTTCGCGCCGAGGCTTGTATAGTGCTTTTCTCAAATAAATCCAAGGAAATAATACAAATGTTCAACTTATATATTCATATAAAAACAAATTTATTTCAAATTTAATAAAAAAAAAATTATTTTTTTAAGCTGTTCGGGTCAATGTTTTTGCCACCAAATGTTAAGATGATTATATTTATTAAAAAATGACAACACCTTATTAATTAGATATTGTTATATTTTTTTACAATAAACGTGATTCCTTGTTTATTTTATTGAATATCTGATTTAATCGAATTGAATAATCTAGTTAAATATAAGAAATAAAACGTAAATATACATGCACAAACTAAGTTTTTTTTTATTGGCAGTATGCCATAGATTATCAATAAAAAAATAAACCCCACTGAAACAAAAGACAATCTCTTTGTTGGCTACGGCCAATAATGTTGTATGAAATTCCTTTATATCGTTCTAATTTGAAATTAGAACGAATCTTCAACAATTGCTATACAAAGACGTATTTCGCGTTCTATTACCACGATCATAAGAACGACATTTCCTTGGATGTTTGAGAAAATAATAATTGCACTAGCCATCAAATAAAATGCGGTGTCTAGCTCAGACAATCAACCTTTATAACAGCTGAAGAAAAATATGTTTTTGAGTACTCCACGGTGCAAAATACCACAAGGGTGGTGTAAAAACTGAAAATTATTTTGCGGATTCTAGTTCAGCTGTCACGGATTTCAATGAACTGCACGTAGCTGATACAGTGAGAAGCATACAGCAATTGTTGAGAATAATCATACTGCTTGTAGTGAGTTAAATAAAAAATTGGATGAATAATTGTGTTTGTTTATTTAGGGAATTAATAACAATTTATTGTAAACTTTAATCAATTAAATTAGGTAATAACAAAATATTAATTAAATATTACATATGACCAGTAAAAAAACAATACGTTTATTACTACGAACCATTTAGTTTTCAAGGTTTTGATTAGATAACGGAGTTCTCACAACTTAAGCGATCGTTTTTCCACCATTCAAAGGAATATCAAAATCGGCTTCATCCTGTGCCAGTCCGAACGAAGACTATCGTTCTAGGCATATTTATGCTAAGCTTCTACATAATTAATTTCTTAACTGAATTTTTGAAGGAGAAATACCGTGACGATTTGTAATGATTGACACATAAACAATGATCGTGACAGGAACGGTTTTCAATAGTCCAACGTTTGTCAGATAATGTGACGGTCTCGCAACATCGCAATGATAGAGATGATTTACACTGGAGATGTTTTAAAACAAAAAATGCTAATATCTCGAAAACTAAGCCGATTTCGGCTTACTTTATACGACATTTTATTTTCTACACATACTCAGGAATGTGCTGGTGAAATCATTTGGATTCTTTGCGAGCACCCTGTATAGATAACATCCCTGACCCAGGAACAAATATGCGATGCGAGTTCTATCTATCTATCAGCCACAGACGTCCACTGCTGAACATAGGCCTCCCCCGTGACTCGCCACAAAGTGCGATCCTGTGAAGACCGCATCCGTCGATTCCCCGCTACCCTCACGAGGTCATCCGTCCATCTAATCGGGAGCCGACCCACGCTGCGCTTTCCTACACGTGGTCGCCACTTCATACATGGCTACGGTATGCGAGAGATACGGCGTGGCCAAATATTCATCATAAAATCATTTGGCCATGCCGAGATTGGAACCCAAGACCGCCGGCTCAGTAAGCAGGTGCACTACAAACGGCGCCAATCGCGTCGTCAAACGGTTGAGTAATGAACATCCCCGGACGTAGTCGATGGCGTGTCCCACACACGCACTTTGCACCGGTTGAGACACGCTACGTCAGTCTCAACCAGTGCAAAAGGTCCCTTAGAACTAGGGCTGCCATCTCTAAATTCGCCGAACCCGGACAAAGACTTAAAAAACCCGGACATTTGGCGTAAGTCGCATTTTTTCCCCGGACTTGTCCGAAAATAATACGATTAAAAAATAATCGCTTTATTTTTCAGTCACATAAAAACGTCCCCCGGACGGCCTCCAAACTAGGACAAATCCCGGGAAACCCGGTCGGATGGCAGCATTACTTAGAACCCGCAAGGAATTTAGAAAAAAAAAGTTGTAGTACGTACTCGTGGTCACCGGGGCTGCCGGCGACAGCTTGCCGGGCGAGCTTAGGCAGGTGCGGCACAGACACAGTAGAGCAGGGTACGTACTCGTGGTCACCGGGGCTGCCGGCGACAGCTTGCCGGGCGAGCTTAGGCAGGTGCGGCACAGACACAGTAGAGCAGGGTACGTACTCGTGGTCACCGGGGCTGCCGGCGACAGCTTGCCGGGCGAGCTTAGGCAGGTGCGGCACAGACACAGTAGAGCAGGGTACGTACTCGTGGTCACCGGGGCTGCCGGCGACAGCTTGCCGGGCGAGCTTAGGCAGGTGCGGCACAGACACAGTAGAGCAGGGTACGTACTCGTGGTCACCGGGGCTGCCGGCGACAGCTTGCCGGGCGAGCTTAGGCAGGTGCGGCACAGACACAGTAGAGCAGGGTACGTACTCGTGGTCGGGCTGCGGCGCCGTCCAGGCGGGGCGCGGCGGCGGCTCCTCGTGCCCCGTCACTCGTGAGCCACGCGCCCCGGCCGACACCGGGGCTGCCGGCGACAGCTTGCCGGGCGAGCTTAGGCAGGTGCGGCACAGACACAGTAGAGCAGGGTACGTACTCGTGGTCGGGCTGCGGCGCCGTCCAGGCGGGGCGCGGCGGCGGCTCCTCGTGCCCCGTCACTCGTGAGCCACGCGCCCCGGCCGACACCGGCGCGCCCAGCGACAGCTTGCCGGGCGAGCGCGACCGAGTGCGGGAGCTGCTGCGTCTGGAACACGAACATCATCATCAGCCTGTTTCAGTCCACTGCTGAACATAAGCCTCTCCCATGGCACGCCACTGAGCTCGATTTTCAGCTCTCGTCCTCCAGTTACTACCCGCTGTCTTACCAATGTCGTCGCTCTACCTTGTTACAGGGCGCCATACACTACGTTTACCGATTCGTGGCCTCCACTCCAGAACTCGTTTGCCCCAGTGGTCATCGAACACGAACAATTTATGTTATACTGAACTTCTAGCTTTTTCGAAGACGATATACTCGTAGGAGAGCCGGCTCGGCCAGCGTCAAAATAACTGCCAATTTAACTACTGGCATATGTCAAATTGCATACTAAGAGTGATTTGCGGGAGTGGAAAGCGAGGCAAGCGCGCGACGATTTCAACGCGAGCGCACACCGATCGGCGAATAAGTGCCGCGAATCGCCAGTGTGTCGCAATCGCATAAGGTACTAAATTTTTTTTTTTTTTTTTTTCAAATAATAAATGAATATTAAGACAACTTCACACAAATCAACCTAGTTCCAAATTAAGCTTAAGAAGGCTTGTGTTATGGGTACTAAGCGATGATATACATACTTATATAGATAAATAAATACATAGAACATCCATGAACCAGGCACAAATATTCGTATTCATCATCATCACACAAATATTTGCCCTTGCCGGGATTCGAACCCAGGACCGCCGACTTAGTAGGCAGCTGCTTTACCACTGCGCCAATCGCGTCGTCAAAAAGTCGTTCTAGAGGCTCCAAGCAGAACTCTCTCTCTCCAATCAGTGATGGCTTTGGAACCCAGAGACGGAAGAAGCCGTGTCGCTCGACTCTGCAGCGCCAGACGGCTTTGGCCAGCCACAGCTCCAAGCAACTCTCAAACTCAAATTACCTGACAAATGTCCTATTGCTAGACCGCGACCTTCTCGCGTCTTCTAACGCTTGTGTCTCTGTTCTAGGTACAGTAGGGGCAGTGATGCCGGCTAGGGCCCCTAGGGCTCCAAGCAGTGGTCTCCGCCTTGGGACGCGGAGACGGAAGAAGCCGTGTCGCTCGACTCTACAGCGCTAGAGGACTTTGGCTAGCCATGGCTCCAAGCCACTTTTAAACTCAAATTACCTGACAAATGTCCTATTGCTAGACCGCGACCTTCTCGCGTCTTCTAACGCTTGTGTCTCTGTTCTAGGTACAGTAGGGGCAGTGATGCCGGCTAGAGCCCCTAGGGCTCCAAGCAGTGGTCTCCGCCTCGGGGCCCGGAGACGGAAGAAGCCGTGTCGCTCGACTCTGCAGCGCTAGACGGCTTTGGCCAGCCACAGCTCCAAGCAACTCTCAAACTCAAATTACCTGACAAATTTCCTATTCCTGGACCGCGACCTTCTCGCATCTTCTAACGCTTGTGTCTCTGTTCTAGGTACAGTAGGGGCAGTGATGCCGGCTAGAGCCCCTAGGGCTCCAAGCAGTGGTCTCCGCCTCGGGGCCCGGAGACGGAAGAAGCCGTGTCGCTCGACGCTGCAGCGCCAGATGGCTTTGGCCAGCCACAGCTCCAAGCAACTCTCAAACTCAAATTACCTGACAAATGTCCTATTGCTAGACCGCGACCTTCTCGCGTCTTCTAACGCTTGTGTCTCTGTTCTAGGTACAGTAGGGGCAGTGATGCCGGCTAGGGCCCCTAGGGCTCCAAGCAGTGGTCTCCGCCTTGGGACGCGGAGACGGAAGAAGCCGTGTCGCTCGACTCTACAGCGCTAGAGGACTTTGGCTAGCCATGGCTCCAAGCCACTTTTAAACTCAAATTACCTGACAAATGTCCTATTGCTAGACCGCGACCTTCTCGCGTCTTCTAACGCTTGTGTCTCTGTTCTAGGTACAGTAGGGGCAGTGATGCCGGCTAGAGCCCCTAGGGCTCCAAGCAGTGGTCTCCGCCTCGGGGCCCGGAGACGGAAGAAGCCGTGTCGCTCGACTCTGCAGCGCTAGACGGCTTTGGCCAGCCACAGCTCCAAGCAACTCTCAAACTCAAATTACCTGACAAATTTCCTATTCCTGGACCGCGACCTTCTCGCATCTTCTAACGCTTGTGTCTCTGTTCTAGGTACAGTAGGGGCAGTGATGCCGGCTAGAGCCCCTAGGGCTCCAAGCAGTGGTCTCCGCCTTGGGACGCGGAGACGGAAGAAGCCGTGTCGCTCGAAGCTGCAGCGCCAAACGGCTTTGGCCAGCCACAGCTCCAAGCAACTCTCAAACTCAAATTACCTGACAAATGTCCTATTGCTGGACCGCGATCTCCTCGCGTCTTCTAACGCTTGTGTCTCTGTTCTAGGTACAGTAGGGGCAGTGATGCCGGCTAGAGCCCCTAGGGCTCCAAGAAGTGGTCTCCGCCTTGGGACGCGGAGACGGAAGAAGCCGTGTAGCTCGACCCTGCAGCGCTAGAGGACTTTGGCTAGCCATGGCTCCAAGCCACTTTTAAACTCAAATTACCTGACAAATGTCCTATTGCTTGACCGCGACCTTCTCGCGTCTTCTAACGCTTGTGTCTCTGTTCTAGGTACAGTAGGGGCAGTGATGCCGGCTAGAGCCCCTAGGGCTCCAAGCAGTGGTCTCCGCCTCGGGGCCCGGAGACGGAAGCAGCCGTGTCGCTCGACTCTGCAGCGATAGAGGACTTTGGCTAGCCATGGCTCCAAGCCACTTTTAAACTCAAATTACCTGACAAATGTCCTATTGCTTGACCGCGACCTTCTCGCGTCTTCTAACGCTTGTGTCTCTGTTCTAGGTACAGTAGGGGCAGTGATGCCGGCTAGGGCCCCTAGGGCTCCAAGCAGTGGTCTCCGCCTTGGGACGCGGAGACGGAAGAAGCCGTGTCGCTCGACGCTGCAGCGCCAGAAGACTTTGGCTAGCCACAGCTCCAAGTATACCTAACTCTCAAACTCAAATTACCTGACAAATGTCCTATTGCTAGACCGCGACCTTCTCGCGTCTTCTAACGCTTGTGTCTCTGTTCTAGGTACAGTAGGGGCAGTGATGCCGGCTAGAGCCCCTAGGGCTCCAAGCAGTGGTCTCCGCCTCGGGGCCCGGAGACGGAAGAAGCCGTGTCGCTCGACGCTGCAGCGCCAAAAGACTTTGGCTAGCCACAGCTCCAAGCAACTCTCAAACTCAAATTACCTGACAAATGTCCTATTGCTTGACCGCGACCTTCTCGCGTCTTCTAACGCTTGTGTCTCAGTTCTAGGTACAGTAGGGGCAGTGATGCCGGCTAGGGCCCCTAGGGCTCCAAGCAGTGGTCTCCGCCTCGGGGCCCGGAGACGGAAGAAACCGTGTCGCTCGACTCTGCAGCGCTAGAGGACTTTGGCTAGCCATGGCTCCAAGCCACTTTTAAACTCAAATTACCTGACAAATGTCCTATTGCTAGACCGCGACCTTCTCGCGTCTTCTAACGCTTGTGTCTCTGTTCTAGGTACAGTAGGGGCAGTGATGCCGGCTAGGGCCCCTAGGGCTCCAAGCAGTGGTCTCCGCCTCGGGGCCCGGAGACGGAAGAAGCCGTGTCGCTCGACGCTGCAGCGCCAGAGGGCTTTGGCCGCGCGACCTGAACGCATGTTGAAGCCGAGAACTGTGTCGTAGGATTCGGACTGGAAATTAAACAATAGGTATTATTAAATGTGAAATTTTGACTCATAGATAACACTGTTATAGTAGATTTTACGACAAGTGCATAAAACGCATCATTTTACACGAGACGTTTATCCATCCGAGCGAGCTTGCGAGCGAGGATGAATATAAAGTCGAGTGTAAAACGCGTTTTATGGACGAGTTGCACACTCTACTTTTCACTTCGATTGCGAGGAAATGAAACTGTATCATGTAAAAAACATGTATACATGTATACTTAAAAACAAATTTAATTAAAATTCAATGAGAAATATTTAAAGTAATAGTTTAAAAAGTAATAAATGATAGTAAATAAAAGTTACAAGTTTATTTCAAGAAGTTTTATTGTGTACTTTGGCTGTTGGTATCTTTGCCTTGGTCTTAGAATACTAACAAAACGAAATAAAATAAAGAGTTAAATCCTGTTCCAGACCTTCCGATCCGATCCGATTTATCAGAAGAAATCGGATAATGTGTAGTGCAATTGTTAGGATCTTATACACATTATCCGATTTCTTCCGATAAATCGGATCGGATCGGAAGGTCTGGAACGGGTTTTATTGTATGAAGTTTTATGTTTTTTTTTTTACTGTTTATTAAGGACCTTTTTCGTGTGGCTGTTGGACCGATCGCCTTGGTCTTCGACGACGATTTTACTTTATGCTAGCATAAAAAGCGATTTTATGTCGCCTACGCACAGCATAAAGTCGAACATTTAGAGCAAGAGAAGTGAAAAAATTATTTAGACAAAATTTGGTACAGATGCATATCAGATCATGGTGTTAAATATGGCTCACTTAACACTTTAACAACCAATAATCTGCCTAGTATAGTACGAACTGTAGCTATGAACAAACTCACCTGGCTGGTTCTGCCGGTAGGGTAGGGTAGGGTGTCTGGTTGTGAAAGTGTACATTTTTCTACTCCTGTTATTTTGGACTCTATACCAAAATCTAAAATGGAAAAACTACTTACTGGTTCCCTCTTCAACTGGATAAAGAACTGTTTCCTCTTGAAGGAAATCTTGACGATTTTACTCCAAGAGAAGGTGTTCACTCGTATATTGTTCTGGAAGACCACTATACCTATTGACGTTACGCCAATAAATATGTCCTTCCCGTTGTAATCCTGGAAAGAACAAAACGGTCACTTTTTTACTAGTTAAGAGGCCTTATTCCTTTTAAAATGCAGATTGTTTTAGTCCTTTTTACCATGATCAAAGATGTTTCTTAACATATTATTGATGTTACTACCTAGAACAGGGCTATTGGGATTTATTGGTATATATTTGAAACCTACAGTTTGAATTTTTTATTGATAACTTATGTTTCAAAAACTACTCGAAATTGACAAAATTCACGCGGAAAATTAGTTTTTTCACCTTTCTTTCCACTGCGCGCAATGAAAGCATAAAATGGCTATGTTACTACTTAGAACTCGGGGAAAAGTATTATTCACTTCACAAAGTTGGTTGAAATTATCATATATGAAAAATATTTTTTTTTAAGGAATAAGGCCTCTTAGGAATAGGTAGACATTTTTCATATCTAGGTGAACAGTCTATTTTTAAGTTCTCCTCAACCCAAAGGTTGTGCTCCGTAGAGATAAGACGAGCCTAGGCGCGCCTGTTGTATCTCTCCTGTATGTTCTGTGAGCTGTGCAATAACGAGTACTAGTATTGTATGCGGTTTTCCCTATTTGAGTGTGTATATTAGGCAGTTAACATTATCTCAGGAGTCTTTACTGGGGTTTTCATACAATAAGTTAAATTAGTACCTATGAACTCAATTTTAAGAGCACGTATATCCTTATGTTTACATTAAAAGTTAAACACTTTAAAATGTAATGGTTCATGCGGGGTTTGAACCCGCGTTTAAAACGGCTTTCCGAGCCAACACGGACTTCTTACCTATAAGACCGCCGAACCGATGCGCGAGTCAAGTAATACCGTCGTAGAAAGCCTCATTATATCATAAATGTGACCATTAATTTTTACTCTAACAAAATAAATGGTCAACCACATTTTTGCATAGAAACAGTTTATGATCTACAGGACGACTACGAAATGTGATTACAGTTGATTTATTTTCTTTAGGGCTCGACCTATTTGTTTCGTACTAAATCATTTTATGCTTCATTTAAATCATTTTATTTTATGTATACGAAACTAGTCTAACTCTTTGTCGGCTTATGTGTTTCCTCCTTTTTATAACACAGGACCCTTCAAACGAAGCGTGAAGAAGCATCTCTCGGGCCAGCATGGCAGTGTAAACTGACATGGCACCGTTGGTTTCTTGCCATTTGCTATTGCGACTTGGGCTCCCCTTTTTGCTTACCATCAGGCGAAGTGGAGCCACTATGTTGTGTCGACACAATTGTAAGATTGTTATGGAATAAATGTCTTTATCTTATCTTATCTCGTCATAAAAAAAACTCACCTTAGCCGGATGCGACTCGACGCCATAACAGTCCAGTCGCTTGGCGTGTTCCAGAAAGTTCGCTTCAGCATCTGAAGGGGTCTGGCCACTGTGCAACTTGTGTAGCTCTCGGATTCTACGTTCGTCTTCAGCACTCTGTTTAGGCACTAGTCTGTGTTCCGACAGATAGTTCGGCGGATGCTCTGATACATTGTAATCGCCAAGTTCCGCTGTAAAATAAACGCATTTTTTTATGTTTCACGTAATTTAGTTACGGTCATTTATTGTTCTTGGATCCACATATATTAAAACAATCCAATGAGCAATTGCAATAAGAGAACGACACAAAAGATCTCACTGCGTCGAAATTTCCCCAAGAATAATGAAATCTTTCAAATTAATCAGGATATACTAATTTTATACGATCTATGTTAATTCAGAAATCATTTCTGGGAATGGGGTCCTTATACCGCAATAAACAATTAGATTGCGACAATATGACACCTGTGAAAAGTTATTCATATTAAATTTATCGACTTTCCCTTCTCCTTCCCATTTTGCAAGTCAAGTCAATACTGACGTCATCGCCCCTTTGACGACCTTTGAAGACCTTTTGTACACAGTTTTGACAACGAACGCTTATCTTATCTTATCGCAAAATACTAAGAGAAAAAAAAAGCATGTTTAAATGACAAACGGATGAATTACTATTTTAAAAGCTTTGCTTGCTTTGCCGGAATTGACTTCAACATGTTGTTTTGTGATATAAATGACAGAGAGAATTAACAAATAACTATATTATACCCAAGTTCGGTTTCATGCACAAAAAATACCTCTAATAAGATCATATTATTTAAATAGCCCTAACACTACCTACACAGAAGTCGGCTTCAAAGCCGTAAAGCAAATGCTTTAGGTACATGCCGTGTGTTAATTGTGTTATTATAAATACCGGCGGTCAAAAGCAAAAACGAAGTAACCGCCGGTGGATTTAGTTGGTGGTTACTCCATATTCGGTTCGCGAATTACGTATAACATTCCTGTTCCATTTACCTTGTACGGTGAAAGAAGCCAGCAGCAATAATGTGTTTTTCGGCGCCGTCATTCTGCCGTCCAGTAACAGTTTCCTCAATTGCAGGCAGAGCAGGTATCTGGTGAATTCTTCGGCTAGTCTAGAAGGTTCTGGAGGGTAGAACCTGACTGCTAGCCAGAACTGCGCGTTGCCTCCTACTTGCTTCTTGACTGACTTGCTTGGGTCTAACCAACGCTGTAAAGGAAAATATATGATATAGGAGTTTGGGCGCGTAAGATCTCACTCGCAAAACGTGCCTATGTACACCAAAATAACGTCCTATTTGGTACACGTCTTCCTTGCAAATGGTCCCTTGTGCAAAATCCCTCCCCCTACTAGGTCCCACCTTTTTTCACAAAACGTCCCTTCAGTAAAAGCCCCTTTCGCTGAACATCCCTACTGCATTACGGCCTTTTCGCAATTTGTTTGGGACCTTTTGCGAAGCGACAAAGGGTCAATTTTCGAAAGGGTCTAGTGGCTCTGCATATCTCTAAACTCTAAGGATACATGTGTTCTAAATACCTTCGACATTCCTACAATTTTCCTTCAGCTGTTTCGGCTGTGCAATATTAAAATATAATAATAATAATAATTTATTGATAAAACATAATGTACAGAGGTGACGGTTAAATTCTATACTTAAAAAACAAATAAATTCACAATTTACATAACCTGAACTAGGGTTGCCCCTGTGTTTCAGGCAATGGGAAAGCCTTTACATTATTTAATTTAAGTACATATTCATCTATCTTACAGTAATCTTATTGTAGCTTAACTACTAAAATTTACACTAAAGAACTTAATTCAACTAAACAAATATTTATTTCATGACAGTCAGTAAGTTCTCTGTATCTTCGTACGTCATAGTTTGTAGTGACTCACGAAGCGCTTTCTTACATTGAGCGAAGCTTAGTGGATATAGGTCCAATTTCGCATTTAATCTATTGTAAAGAAATGGTCCCAGAAATATGAAAAATCTTGTAGAAAAAGCATGTTTTGCTTGCATGTTATAGGAGCAAACAATATCTTTACGCCTCTTGTTTTTATATTCGGTGCTGTAAGGAGTTATGCAGTGCTGCCTTAATACTGTGCCGTGGATAAATAACTGACGAACTGTTAGTACTCTACATTCACTGTATATAAGGTTAGTAGGGTAGAGGTAAGGACGATAGGTATGGACCTTTAGGATTGCTCTTTGGGCTCTTTCTAATTTTAGTATTGTGGTTTTAGCCAAACCTCCCCATGACGTTATGCAATACGTTATTATTGATTGGCAAAGAGCAAAATAAACCGTCTTGAGGAGCTGCTCATCCGCAATTGACCGCAGTTTTTTGAAAACAAATATTAACTTACGGATTCTATTACACAGCGCTTCCACATGGAATTTAAACGAGAGGGTTTCGTCGATTAAAACTCCGAGATATTTAATTTTGTCGGTACGCGTTATGTCCGGGCAGCTGCATTTGACAGATGAAATGTTATTACATATGTGGGCATAGAGCTTGCGGTAGGTTATTTCTACGCTAGGTTTACGCATGGAAAATCTTACATACTGAGTTTTATCTGGGTTAAGTGTTAGTAGGTGATGCCGTAACCAGGTGCTGACGCTATTAAAGCCTCGCTGTGCATATTCATGTGCGTCATCTGCTGATTTAGCGGAAAAAAGCAGTACAGTGTCACAAAAGAATCTAATTAAAATGAATGAATGAATGAATGAAAATCTTTATTTCGGACATAATAAAATCCATAGCATATTAGTAGGGTCTTAAACTAAGGTTAGTATGTGCTTAAAATTAAACGAGATATTTACATATTTACTTTACAAATAAATCTACGCCTTTAACCTGCTCTGTCCACCATCTTTGTATAGGGCAGTCACATCTCCCAGCAACTGCTTTTAGAATGCTGTTAGGACTTTGTCTCAGGTGGCTCCAAGTTGAGACTATCCGTTTCCTCAGGATGGCTTGGAAACTATCAGTGCGGGCTTCCACAAACATGCCTGAGGCACTACACCGACTAGGGAGTCCCATCAGCATTCTAAACGCATTGTTATATTGGACACGCAGAGCGCTGAAAGTCCGCTTCGTATACCTAATCCACAGAATGCTCGTGTAGAAAGATTGGCTATAAGCTTTAAAAAGCGTTATCTTAACTTCATATGTACATCGAGCAAATCTGCGGACAAGCATATTACAGCGGACTGCCAACGCTCTGCGCTCCCTCTCCATATCCATATCGTCTTTCAGATCCCTTGTGAGAATGTGGCCCAGATATTTAACTCTATCCACGAAAATTAATAATAAATATCAAGAACTTCCCTAAACCGACGTCACATCGTCACATGAAAATGTATTTGATTAAGGAAACATGCAAAGTTAGGTATTTACTAAACGTCAGCAGCTGAGAGGCAAGCCCCTACGCCATATTTAGGTATTATTTAGCTCAGGGAACTCCCATGATAACAATGCTATGCGTAGTTCCTAATGTAAAAGGGAAGGAATTAAAACAGCTACGTAGGTAACAACTTTTCCCTCTGATGGCCGGTATGGTTTTCCCTATTCGTAAAGGTTACTACGTAATTCAAGCCAATTGTATCCCTTCGTTCTATAAATGGTTAGGTGCCTACTGGCGCTTGCATTGAATTCTTTACCATCGTTTCTTAGAATTCTGTTTAAGTGGATTTGTGTTATATGGCGCCTGGGGGATTTCCTCGGACCATAGGTAGGTATATCATTTCAAGAGGAATACAGCATCGGTTTACGATTGACTCATATTATACTATCTTTTTAAATAGAGAGATTTATTCAAAGATAGAAAATATAGTGGTAGTAATTAGCATAGGATAACTGGCACAACTTCGATTGTCATGCAAAACAGGCACAACCCCAGCGGTCTATCTCTATTATAAGATGAGACTCTATTGTATGACAAATAGTGTCCATCCCATCAATGATCCAAAGACAGATTTAACACAGGGGTACAAAAGCCTGGGCCAAGAGGTTATTCTTCTAATATTGCTTAAAATCGAATCCGTCACCTATGGCTTTATAGTTGAACAGTAGACATAGTGTAGCAATCGGTTAGACTGTCTTAATAAGTGTATTGCATAATAGTGCGAATGTGACATACAAATTAGAGTCAACTAGCCTAATTATTGTGTCTCAAGATGGCCTCAATTGGATCTTAAATTAGAAGCTACTATCTCTTCACTGCAATATTTCTATGCGTTTGTTAACCTGGTAATCGCGTCATGATAGGACAACAGCGGTCGAAGTTCTCACGTCAACAACCGCATTAGGGTCAAAACAATTCCAGATTACGACGTATGACGTCGAACGTTACAAGTTGCAACGTCATCGTTCCACTCACTGATAGGGTTAAACGGACCTGATACAGATTAAGTCACAATGTAAAAAAAAAACAATTAGTAATGTTGGGTGCTTGGAAGAACTGCTAGGCTCTTTGGTAGATTTGGTTGGCAAACAGTACCTCATGTGAGATAGGAAGTTGTGGCACAAGCTTATAAAAACCCTTAGGGCAACAACGCTGCCCTCATAAGAGGCCTTATTTCTTTTAAAATGTTTTTTTTTTCATATTATGACAATATATTGATAATTTCAACCAACTTTTTGAAGTGAATAATACTTTTCCCCGAGTTCTAGGTAGTAACGTAGCTATTTCATGCTTTCATTGCGTGCAATCGAAAATAAGTTGAAAAATCTAGAACTAAACTTGTCAATTTCAAGAAGATTTTGAAACAAAAATTATCAATGAAAAATTCAAACTGTAGGTTTCAAATACATACCAATAAATATGTTAAGAAACATGTTTGATCATAGAGAAAAATGTCTAAAACAATCAACATTTTAAAAGGAATATTTAATCAAATGGTGGCATCTCAAAAAAAAATGAAATGAGTTCTTTATACCATTGTATATTATCTGACTTTCTATTGCAAGCGAAGTAGAGGCAGACAACAAAGAAGATGGGAGGACGAGCTAAAACTTACAGCAGGGCCCAACTGGAGGAGAGTGGCCCGCGATAGAGTACAGTGGAAACAGCTAGAGGAAGCCTTTGCCAGGAGGCACGCTGAACTGAGGGATATACTCTAACGAAACACAACTCTGTAGAAATCAGTTAGGAATAAAAAGGCTTCATTATATATCTGACTTTCTGCATCAAATGAACTAAACAAATTAGTGGTAAATGAACAGCTATGGCCTGTAAGTAGTAAGCGCCAGCGTTCACATCTTCGCAGTTTACTCCAAATGTTTAAATATAAGTTACCTCTTACCTTAGCTTTGTTCCTATAACTTAGTACTGCTATTACATATCTGTACTAATATTATGATTGCGAAAGTGTGTCTGTCTATCTGTCTGTCTGTTACCTCTTGTATCTTAAACCCCTGAACCGATTTGGATGACATTTGGAATGGTAATAGTATGAGTTCCAGGGAAGGACATGTGCAATGTTTTATCCCAGAAAAATACTCTTATCTGCGATTTAAACAAATCCAAGGAGGGCAAAGTGCGGGCAAAAACTAATATGGTATAGTATCATACCGTTATTTCAGTGTTAGTGGCACTCGGTGCTGCTCCATTCTCCGTAAACTGCAGTCCAAAATAGTCCTTCTCAACAAGTTCTATGTGTTGGAACACTTGCTCCAGCAGGGCACTGCCTTTTGCTTTTTTCTGGAAGTAATAAAATGTTGCATATGAGTAAATTAAAATAATAAAATATCAGGCAACCTCACACAAATAGATCTAGTCCCAAATTCAGCTCAAGAAGGCTTGTGTTATGGGTACTAGACGACAATATACATTCTTATATAGATAAATATATACTTAAATACATAGAACAACCATGACCCAAGCACAAATATTTGAGTTCATCACACAAATATTTGCCCTGGCCGGGATTCGAACCCAGGACCACCGGCTCAGTAGGCAGGTATCTAAAAACTGCGCCAACCGCGTCTTCAAATATTACTTCATACTGTATGTAAAAGTTATAAGTTAGTAAGAATAAGAATGTTTGCAAATTGATAGTGAAATTAAAGTCTATAATTATTATGATAAAATGGGGAAATCATGCAATACCATTCAATTTGCAGCGATTCCTGATAACATTTTATTACTGGCACTCAAATTTTATTGCATATATCTTATCTACTGCAAGTATTCTGTAAATTGGCACTTTATACAACTATATACTTAATAAACTTTATTAAGTCATTATGTGTGGATTCTTTTCGGTTCCATTCCTAATATCATTTTAATATTAAAGCTTTTTTTTATTTTGAGTTGGCAGTCAAGTATTCTGTAAATTGGCACTTTATACAACTATATACTTTATAAACTTTATTAAGTCATTATGTGTGGATTCTTTTCGGTTCCATTCCTAATATAATTTTAATATTAAAGCTTTTTTTTATTTTGAGTTGGCAGTCAATATAGTTTTAAACTAAAACTTTTGTCACATTAAAATATTTGAAAATAGGAATGTTCACAATTTGGCCCATGTGGCCTACTAATTAATATATAAATCAGGAACCATGCAATAGAGATGCAAAAAAATTATGACAATGTCATCAAAGGTAACTGCTACATACCTATACAATTATTATAAATGAAATGTTAATTCTGAAAAATAAATCCCAGCCCAACTATTAGAAATTCAATTGTTTTAAAGTTTTTTATTTTAATACCTATCAAAATAGGCATCAGGACAGTACAATACCAACATGATCAGTACTTATTATGGAGGTTAATTGGTTGGCCCTAAGTCCTAATTTAAAGTACTGGCTGGCAGAAAATAATAAGAAAGAAAAAACATGATAAACAAGTGATGAACAGCTGTTCTTACCTCGATTTGAAAGGAGTGTTGGGTGTCGTCCAAGAACTGAACAGCAACATTAATTATATTGAGCTTTCGTTCTCTCTGCAGCTCCAGCGCCCGCACATTGTAAGTACCACTGGAACTACTGAAGGCACGGCGCGAAACGCTTTCGATCATCTCATCTAATCGATTACTCATCAAAACCGGAACAAATTCTTAAGTTATAAGTCAGAGAACACTTCGCGGTTCACAGGTCTGTCGCAGACGGAACGCGACCGGCGACACCACCAGACACGCTCACCGACACGGCTTAATTACGTATTATCGTTGGAAACTTTACTATTAACCCCGTGAATCACTTGACCTCACTGATGTATGTATTTTCCTTCCTACATTAAGCAGCAGCTAACTATTAATGTAACGTATTGCATAAGACACGCCTGTGTTATATGTGAGCTTCTTCTTAAGTAAACGGTTGTCAATAGTTAAAGTTCGTATAATATAGGTTGAAAAGCCATAAAAATGACTAAAATTTTCACAACACATTCATCCATCACCTTGCTAGTTGCTACTGTTTATTTTTTTTTCATAAATTGTCGCCAATGTCGCCATATTGAATTATCACAGATAAACCAAAAAGTGACTGCGTTTTGTTACTGTTCAGTGTTTCGTTTTCTTGGTGTCATCACGCGAGAAATGTATAGAAATCCATAGATTTTGGATAAAAATGTTGCTAAAAATAATTATGTGACTTTTTGCCTTTTCATGATTTTCAGATGGGTATTAAAAAAGTACACAAAACATAAACAGGATGAATATCCCCTTTCAGTAATGGCCGGTAATTAGTATGACGGATTAAATTAATGAATGTCTATCATTATCTTTGTAACCAGTTTCTACTTTTTAGGCGAAGGTCCTTTACAAGAAAATGATCTTTTATTGAATTTGTATTACTTAATTTTCCATTGCGGAGCAAAACGTACGAGCAAAAGCACGCATTGTTTATTTACTGTGATTATACTGTCACAGAAGCCACACTCTTTTGTTATTTGCCGCTTTTGCGAAGGAATTAGCCTACTAGTATCTGATTGGTAATTTTAAATGACGTGCAACGTGTTGGTTGTTCGTTGGTTGAAAACGAAAACTACGTCTCGGGTCTCGGTAATTGTACTTGATTAACGTTGTATTAAATATTCATAATTCAATCGTCCTTAAATAAGACGAACCTGGCCCGATCTTTATGATGAACCCTGGAAGTACCTACTGGATCTCAGGATTCGTTTAAGGTACCTACATAAGTGCAGTTTTCGCATTCCAATTCACTTTGGGTATCACTTAGCGCTAGTAAGATAGGCTCCATCCCTTCTAGCTATTCATACATAGGTACATATGAGCCAGTATGACCCGATGATGGGCCTTGAAAATGTCCACTGGATGGCAGTAGGGTCAGATACGGGGGTCTTAATGTTCGTTGAGGTGAATCGAAATATGAAAACCACACATGTCTGCGTTGAACCAATCCTGAGATCTACTGTAAGTGACGCGCATCATCAGATCCTGACTTAATGGCAATGGGAAATCCGTAGTTGTATACTCTGGAATAAAAAAAAGGTTTACATTTTCGCAGAGAAATTCGGTGAACATACGTACAAGCTTTAATACAGATGAACGCTGACCCTTTCTTTTAGAAGTTAGTCAAATAATCATAAAAATATAATAGCGAATAAAAATGTAGGTAATCGATGCGTTGGCTCCGCTTCGAACGTGCCGACCCTAGCCGAATGAAGGTGGAGCGGTGGGCGGGCCGGGTCACAATTGTAACCTGAATTGTGCAGGTAGGTATATTTTATGACACGCGACGCGTTCACTCCCCTTGGTTCTGTTTGAAATAAAACACTTACAATTATTATCCCATAGTGTTTGTTAGTGCAGTTTTTTTAGAAAATCCACCATTATTTATTTTTGCTTTAAAAATATAATTAGAAGAAAAAGAAGAAGCTTCGGTTCTGTTTAAAACCACAATTAGCGCGTTATAGCCTAGCGCCATCTAATATCCGGTAGGCGTACTGCGGTGAGTTATTTTACTTATTCCATACTAGATGTCACTAGTGGTACCTACTGCCACGTAGGCACGTATTTAGTACAGGCTTTATAGGAAGGTAGATACACGTTTTATTATAATCCAGAGGGAGAGCATAAACCCATAAATGAAAATGCCTCCCTTTAAAACATTGTTTTTTTATAAAAAATAAGTTCTTTTTTTACATTTAACTTTTTTTTATGATTTATATTCTGTGATGATTTTTAGGGTTCCGTACCCAAAGGGTAAAAACGGGACCCTATTACTGAGACTTCGCTGTCCGTCCGTCCGTCCGTCCGTCCGTCCGTCCGTCCGTCCGTCCGTCCGTCCGTCCGTCCGTCCGTCCGCCCGTCCGTCCGTCTGTCACCAGGCTGTATCCCAACAACGGTGATAGCTAGACAGTTGAAATTTTCACAGATGATGTATTTCTATTGCCGCTATAACAACAAATACTAAAAATAAAATAAAATAAATATTTAAGGGGGGCTCCCATACAACAAACTTGTTATAGAGTATATATATGTATAGGTACGGAACCCTACATGCGCGAGTCGGGCTCGCACTTGCCCAATTTTTTAGTCTTAGGTATTATCATCATCTTAACCGGAATACGCCCGCCTCTGCACTATGATATATAAAGCGAGAACTGAGACAAAGAACACCATCCTGGTCGTTTCAACGTATTGCTGCCATTCTCATTCCGAGCATTACACAACTTTCAACATATCATCAGTTTAACTTGCCGGAAACCTCTCCACACTGCATCTTCCTATACTTACATACTCGTCATTCAGAAATTCGTCAGCCCATTAACTATGGGCCGACGAATAATTATATCGTCCTCTTTGACGTAGGTATCCGTCAATGATAAACAATTGAACATAGACATAAAAAGCATCCGATCTTAGGCGACCCTACCTTATATTAGGTACCTATAACATTATAGGTACATTTCCTGGCTTCATGACCGTGAAATGCTGGTAGACTCCGAATCCAGACATGTAAAAGTGCCCTTGTGGCCTACTTGCAGAATAAAGCTCATTATTGACAAGCGTTAATCAACCTACTTATCCGAATGTGGCCTGAAAAATCGAATTTGCTTTTAAAGGTTCTGTGGCAAAGCACGCAGTGCAACTCATTTTTGTCATGTGTGTTTGTGTGTGGCCAGTTTAAGTTATTCTCCGTTCGTGTCAGATGTGTTTGAATGTGTTCTGGGCTGCGGGTACCAGGTAGGGATTGCCTTAGATTGGAAACCCCAAGGAAAGTGCAAACGTGCCGTAGCAGACCTGTTGGAGGACGATCACCGCAGAAGCAAAGGCGATAGGAACGGTTTGGAGCGAAGTAAAGAGAGAAGGTCACAACCGTTCGGGATGGCGAAGTACCTACTGTGGACGGTCTCAGCCCCATCCAGGGGACATACACAGAAAAAAAATAGCTCAACTCAATAGAAATAGCAATCGTACTAACTAAAATTATGCTAATTTACCAAAACTTATTTTGGTTACTAGTAGCTCTCAGTTTGACAGTCCTCTGATTTATATGCTAGTTACCAGCTAAGATTTGGGCTAGGTATACTGTTAACAAAATTTGTTTTTTTTTCGGTGTAGGTGTAGGAATTTAATTTAAGTAGCCAAGCCCTATGAGTGTTTGTACTCACGATAATGAAAGAGTAGGATGGAGGATGTGGATGTGGGTCAATTCTAGTCAGCTATAATATTATGGTTGTCTCTTGTAAGGTTTGCGGTCGGATATACCGATCGCGTAAATTGGTCATTTCAGCCTCCAAAGGCAGACTGAAGACCACACAAACCATCTGTAATAGCCTAAAAATTGGGCAAGTGCGAGCCTGACTCGCGCATGAAGGGTTCCGTACCTAATGTACCTATACATATATTATAATCTATAACAAGTTTGTTGTATGGGAGCCCCCCTTAAATATTTATTTTATTTTATTTTTAGTAGGTATTTGTTGTTATAGCGGCAATAGAATTACATCATCTGTAAAAATTTCAACTGTCTAGCTATCACCGTTGTTGAGATACAGCCTGGTGACAGACGGACGGACGGACGGACGGACGGACAGCGAAGTCTCAGTAATAGGGTCCCGTTTTTACCCTTTGGGTCATCATTAGCCTTTTACATCTATAACAGATGAGTTAAGCAGCGTCTAATAAACTGCGGCACTTTCGAAGATGGCTGGATAGCCCGATACGAGAGCGACAGCCGCGGCCGCATAATTGACAAATAAATGTTGCGCCTATCGATGAAGGGGGAAAAGCTGCACGCTGGTGTCTCATGTCGCGCTTGTGAGAAAGAGAAGCAAACCATACTTCATCATGCGCAACCACACCATCGCACAAAGTCTTCCTCCAAAGGTCACGATCTTCAGACATAACCTCCCAGTGTTGGGTGTCAATTTTGAAGGATAACATGTCACGCTTTACGCTGTCCTTAAAGCGTAACATAGGTCGTCCAATGGGTCGCTTAGCATCAGCAATCTCACTCAAGAGAGCTATACGTGGCAAACGAGATGGTTCCATCCGTTGCACGTGCCCAAGCCAACGCAGGCGTCTTTGTTTTAAGATGGCTGCGATGCTGGGCAAGCGTGCGATACTGAGCACCTTCTCGTTTGTGACTCGATCCTTCCACGAGATACCCAAAATACGACGCAGGCAACGCATATGGAAACTGTTTAATTTACGCTCCTGCTTAGCATACCTACGACGTCCAAGTTTCAGCACCGTACAAGAGTATGGACAAAATGCATGTTTGATTAACGATCATTTTGGTATGTACGGTGAGGTGTCTGTTTTCCCATACTCTTGCACTAAGCTTCCCGAACATCGTTGATGCTTTGCCGATACGGGTGTTGATCTCAACATCAAGTGAGAGGTTACTTGATACCGTAGATCCAAGATAAGAGAAGCTGTCCACAACCTCCAGAGGTGAGTCATTAAGCGTTACTGAGGGGTCTTCATATACGCCTTGGGCCATTATAACTGTTTTCTTGGCATTGATGGACATCGAAAACAATTTACACGCTGCATCGAATCTATCCACCATACGCTGAAGATCCTCCGGCGATGTTGCGACGAAAGCGGCATCATCGGCAAATAACAATCTGTCAACATAATAATCTTTGCAGTGTTTTCGAGATTTTAAGAGTGATATGTTGAACAACTTGCCATCAGCCCTAGTTCGTATGTGTATACCCTGAGTGACATCCCCAAAAGCAACCCTCAAGAGCACGGAGAAGAATATGCCAAACAACGTTGGTGCCAAGACGCAACCCTGACGTACACCTCTACGCATATCGAACGGGTCAGACGTGTTACCGTTGTACACAACAGAACCCTTCATATCCTGGTGGAAAAGCTTAATCAGGCTTAGAAGCTTTGGAGGGCAACCGATACTCTGCAGTATGGTGTATAATCCTTCCCTGCTGACGGTATCAAATGCTTTGTTCAAGTCCACAAATGCTACCAGGAAGGGGGTTCTTTGCTCTCTGCACTTCTCTTGTAGTTGACGAAGGGAAAAGATCATGTCAGTGGTGGAGCGCTGAGCACGAAATCCGCATTGTGCCTCAGGATACACACGATCTGCTAGTTTTTGCAGCTTGGCCAAGATGACGCGACCAAACAGCTTTCCAGCAATGCTCAACAAGGAGATGCCACGGTACGAGTCACAGTTTTATATAGTGTGACAATATTGGCATCGCGCATATCCTGAGGAACATGCTCCTCTTGCCAACATTTAGCAAAAAAGTTACAGAGAATGGGAGCAACACACTGCAATTTAACAATATTTGCAAGGATGCCATCACATGGAGTAGTAGGGCCTCGTGCAGGGTCCGTCCGGATTGTTACTACCGTCTTGCCTGCTAACCCACCGCCAAACAGCAATGTTCGCATTGTTGTGTTCCGGTGTGGGGGTAAGATAGCCGGTGAAATTACTAGCATAGAGGCACTCTATCTTCGTCCTCCGGGTAGGCAAGCACTTGTGACTCCTCTGGTGTTGCAGGTGTTTATGAGCGACGGTAATCGCTTTCCATCAGGCGATACGTTTGCTCATTTGCCCCCTATGACATAAAAAAAAAAAAAAAAAAAAACATCCAGGGCTCTTACCACGCTTAAGTTGCTTAGCAGCAGTGTGGAAGTCTGCAACAGAGGGAACGCTATCAAGCTCATGCAATACCGGTAATTTGGGAATCAATGCAATTGCTTGCGGTTGTATCCCAATAGGTATGACGATTATTAATAGTAAGGTTGGTATTACTGGCGATAAATAATAAAACAATAATTTCAAACAGTTATCTGCCTTTATTCTGCTTTTCTTCATAATCCAGCAGCCATAGTCATTCTTTCGGTACCATTACAGGAAGAAAAAATTAATACACTATTACATACTGTTACAGTTTGGTTTGAATATGTGTTACAGCTGAGTTATGTGTAGACTTTATGTATTTAGACTATTATATTGTTTACAAGTTACATGCGAATTATGAAAACCGGTGCGACGCGAATTTGACCAGTAACAATTAAGAGTTAATTATGATAATCGTAACGGGACTAGCAGTTTAAGTTAAATTATCCTTTGTACTTAGCATCCTATGCCTTCTCTATTACACTAGTGTTTGATGGAAATCAGATTTGTCGTTGAGTTGTATTATCTAATTTTCGTTTGTTAGCATGTTTACTATACTGTTGTCCGATTAGGTATTTAAATTACTACTAAAGTCATCTAGAGCATTGTATTCTATAATGTATTGTGACGAGAAATCTGATTCCGGCTTAAGTAGGTAAGGTCTAAAGTCGCACCGCACAATTTTGAATCACTGTGTACCTTACTGCTTAGTGTGTGTGGAGTGTTGTGCTTAAGTCGATAAAAAATCCGTTCCATGTAAAATTTTGATTATGGCCAAACATCCCTTTTTTAAATACACTTTTTTGCACTTGTAATAATTTTTGAAAATATAAATTTTGATAATATTTTTCCCTTTGTTCCTAAATATTAATCCAAATAGTTTTTATTATCCTTAATATTGTATTTACAATTTTTCAACAGCCGAAAAATATGTTCAATTTTATTATAATATTATTTTTTAACGACTCTTGTTTAAAGTAGTAGGTAACAGTACAAATATTAATGATCACAAGTTGGTTTTCATTGGTCATTAACATACGTTAAATTACATCTTATTCTATCGGTAATACAGTTAACAGTAGGTCTTAGTTGAAACTTTCTAACTAAATTATTTACACTTGCCACTCTAAGTAATACAATTGTTCAGAAAAAATATAATGTAGGACCAGTAAAACATATTCTTATAAATTTATTACGTTATTCTGATCTATGAAAACTGGTAACTGTATTGTGGGAATGTGCAATAAATAAATAAATAAACGCATGTATATATATTTTAACAATTCAATTCTAGCTTCGGCAGGTGACAGTTTGTTACGGTATATGCAAAGTTTATTAAAAAGAGTCGCAAGTCACTAAAATGCTGATACTCAAATGATATTTCACCAGACTAGGTATAATTTGTGCATACTTTTCGGGCACAAAAACACTTATAAAATAATGTAATAACGACCATTTTTTGAAAATCTTTGAATATAATAATGTATTTCAAAATCTACATTTCCAAATGCGAGGCAATTTTATAGTTTTTTTTTATATCTACCCAAAATAATATGCACAACATATTTTAGTATTTGAGAGACCCCCTGTTACATGTATTTATAATGAAACATGCAAGACAAAGTTTTCAATTAAAATATTTTAATATTTGAAACAATTAATCGTTAATGTGGCCACAAAAATCCAACTTGTCAATACATACAAAGTAATCTTTCAAAGCTAAATTACTCTTTAATTTTAAAATTAATAATACATTATACGAAACAAAAACACAAACGATATTTACATTTACGCTGACGTATTTATTAACTACACTGTACTTACATATCGTTTTATATCCTATCTATCAACAAAAACCTACTAGATAAAAAAATCTGAGTAGGCCACTAAGACAGACGACATAATTATTTAAATCTACGTACTTTCATAATATCGATTATTACTAAAACTTGTAAAGTGCAACATTCGCTAAGTAGAACGGAACAACTCAGAGTATTTCAATAAATTAATTTATCAACTACATTATCAAGTATCGAGAATTTAATATTGTACTTATTTACAAAATGCAATATTTTTCTACATAAAAAATGCTGCCCTGTTCTTAAAGACCAAAGTAAGACGCGTAGTATACCGCAGTCCAAGCGCTTACCGATAATTTCTACCGGATTTAGGGTCATATCCAAATGGGTGCACCCTCTTAGCTCTGGTATAGAAGCTTTGTATAATTTTGCAAAAAAATGTCAAAGAGGAACCTGGTAATAGGTAATGATTTAATGATTTTGTACTAGACACCTATGCTTATTCTACAATACTCCATTCATTGTTAAAACTACGCCGAGACAAACATTTCAGTCGAAATTTGTTTTAATTTTACATTTTATCAAAATTCTTAACCATATCGAAGGTTTATTTTAAGAGCAAAATTCCTGTGAGTTTTCATACAAACATTTCTTTGCCTTTAATTTGTTAAAATGTAAGACCTTATGGTGCGATTAACTTAATTTTGCTACAATACTACATCTTTAATAAACATTTAGGACAGTTTAGAATATCTAGCAAAGGAACATGTATAGGTGGGTTGGAGTGTCTTTATTTTACGAGAAAAGTGTGTAAGAAAACTCATGATATTAACTGCGAATAATATTTAAATGAAAGTACGCGAATGAGAAATAAGACACTATCGACGTTTTATAAATGCAACATTAATTCTGTTAATTTACTGGACATTAAAAATTGTCCGAAGCAGATCAGAATCTAAATGCAACAAAATCGTCGTAACAAAATCATCGATAAATGTAGCCCATCACTAAATTCCTCTAGTATTTCTGGTAATTGAACATAATTCCTCGCGCTATTTCTTGAACCGAATAATTCGAAACTCAAAATTTGCGCGGCAAGCTAAATGCCAGTGTACCAGTCAGATTAGTAGTTTTTTTTAATGGGCTTTCTAGAAGAGTTTAGACCATGCCTTTCGACATCATTCTGACGGTGTTCTTCAGAGCTTGACGTTTGTTGCAGAACCATATTCTAATGACCTCGCGTTCGTATCCCAGTTGGTGTGCTAGGCCGGTTATTTCTGTGCCTGAAATACAAAACAATATCAAGTTAATAATGAAACTGAATTAACTGTAGTAAAAAATATAGTGTCGATGTATGTTCTGCCATAGAAATAAAACCCCGTCTGAAATTAGTGGTAGTAGCATGGGGCAGTTAAGTGTAGTTTGATTTATTTGTAACAGTTCCCCATTAGATAGCAATAGAAATGCTAACCAATTGGCTAATGAGTGAATTGACTCTATATAGTCTTAGCTGTCGCTTTTTTTTGGTCGAAGAATACGTGAGCGTTTGGGATCTACAGCCCAAGACAAAGGTCCACTGCAAACGCCTCACAAACTTGATTGGACTATTTTCATTTTTGTGCACATCATCACTTCCGTGGATATAATAATTAGATGATATGGATATTGAGAGATAATGAGTAAGTACACGAAAAAATCATGAATTTAACCTGAAGATGATTTGCGTTTATATTATCAAACAAAATAAGATCCTTTCTCGATTTTTTGTTTTATTGCTTTTGACGGATTAGTAAACTTTATGCCATCATGTCTGCAATTCGTCGTCTTCTAAGACTCTTCACATTCATCTAAGGCTGCGTTTCCACCAGAGATGTGCAAGGATGCGTAGTGAGGGATGTTTTTTTGTTAACCAATGGAATAACTTCATTTACTTATCCGCGCTCAGCGCAACTGATTCTGTCGTTAACAAAAACACATCCCTCGCTCTCGCTACGCATCCTCGCACTGGTGGAAACGTGGTCTAAGGTAAATGTTTTTTTCTTAGCAATCTTAATAGTGATCTCTTAAGTCCTACAAATACAATAAACCAGACTTACCAGACGGATGCGTGTTCCTCTCGAAATGCGCGTTCAGAAGTTCCAAAGCCTGTGGTGTGAAAGAGGTCCGCCGCTTGCGCTTTTTGCTGGGTTCCATCCCGATGAAATCAGTCAGGTGGTTCTGGCCCGAAGCATACCTGAAACGCCCGTAGAAGTTCCTTTATTATTTTTGGTTTTCGAAAATGCTTGTGTCTACTGGTTAGTAGACTAAGATGCCACGAATTTGCGCGACCAGCGGTGCGGAGAGCGGAGCACCGGTGTCGCGCAAAGTCATGACATCTCCGTAAAGGATAATGTACTGTACGTAAACTCATAAATGAATGCATTATTATTGGCTTCTGTTTCTGCCAATTTTCGCATTTTCAATATATGGTTTATTCGGCACTTTGGCGTCAAAATTAACCCCTCGTATGCGGCAACCAATTGACACTCCGGTGCGGCCGCGTTACGTCATTGTATGCTGCCCGCATCAAATTTTAGAACGTATCCGTGCTTAGGCAGTTCATGAACTGGCAAGGATACGTGTCTAAGCATACGAGGGGTTAAGGGGCCATTAAAATTATGCATCGAATTGGTGCTATTTAGTAGGTACTTTCTACGTCAAACTAGTGTAACCCGAAATCCACAGTATATTTTTTAAAATCTAGTTAGTTTTGATTTTGAATACTTAGTTCTTCACTTATAACTAATAACATGCGTGATTCGATCAAAATACATGCAGTTTAACATCAAATATCCATCGCTAACCAATCACCATGACTCGGACATGAAACCGAACTCCCCATTTAATTCAATGTAATAACCTCCTATCACCAGTTTCATAAACAATTCATACAATCCTTCACCTTATTACTTAATAGACATCTCATTATTTATGGAGCAGCATTCAAATAACGCAGCATTATGAAACCGGACCAAGGTTCATTATTTCCATTCGTTCCTTATGGTTCTCCAGTCGGAAATTGTTACATTTATTTTGTAACAATAATGACCAAGTATCGGAAACTATTGTCTGAATTTAATCATTTTTAACCCCCGACGAAAAAAGAGGGGTGTTATAAGTTTAACATGTGTATCTGTGTATCTGTGTATCTGTGTATCTGTGTATCTGTGTATCTGTGTATCTGTGTATCTGTGTGTCTGTCTGTGGCATCGTAGCGCCCAAGCGGATGGACCAATTTAAGTGCGGTTTTTTTTAATCGAAAGACTTTTCCGTCGAGATGGTTCTTAGCTATGTTTGGTGGAAATAGGACCAGTAGTTTCCAAGATATTCAGCTTTAATTGGAACAAGTGACGAGATCTCAGCCAAAAATGAAGTCAATAATTCGAAATATTTGCTAAATGTTAAGTTTTATTAGCATTTTCTATATGACTCACTAATTGAGGGTCTCATGATGACCAGGTAGTTGTTAATGGATCTCAGCCAATATTGAAGCTAAGTATTCCAAATTTTGGTTAACTGTTAAGTTGTATTAGCATTTTCTATATCACTCAAAAAATGAAGGTCTCATGATGACCAGCTAGTTGTTAATGGATCTCAGCCAATATTTGAAGCCAAGAATTCAAAATTTTGGATAAATGATAAGTTTTATTAGCATTTTCTATATCACTCAATAAATGAAGGTCTCATGATGACCAGCTAGTTGTTAATGGATCTCAGCCAATATTGAAGCCAAGAATTTAAAATTTTGGATAAATGATAAGTTTTATTAGCATTTTCTATATCACTCAATAAATGAAGGTCTCATGATGACCAGCTAGTTGTTAATGGATCTCAGCCCATATTGAAACTAAGGATTCCAAATTTTGGTTAAATGTTAAGTATTATTAGCATTTTCTATATCACTCAATAAATGAAGGTCTCACGATGACCAGCTAGTTGTTAATGGATTTCAGCCAATATTGAAGCCAAGGATTCAAAGTTTTGGTTAAATAAGTATCATTAGCATTTTCTATATCACTCAATAAAAAAGGTCTCATGATGTCCAGCTAGTTGTGAAATGATCTAAGCCAAGGATTTGTTGGTTAATGTTGGTTAAATGTTAAGTTTTATTAGCGTAATCAACAGATTAATAAATTTTTGACAGTTCAATAATTTGGTACCTTGGAGCTGAAGATGGCCGTAGGAACTCCTAAACAGCACAAGATTAACCCATGGTGTTTGGGCTCGTCTGATTGTTCTTTATGAGCAATTAACATTTGTGTATGAAAGTACAGTCAATAATAATACCGAATCTCAAAAAACTTTTTTGACAAAAAAAAAACTCATTATAATTTCTGTCACAGTACTGGGTCACTATTTTTAAGTTTCGGAATTCTGCTAAAGCTGAATTGTTATTAGGACTATTGAACAGGTTCCTTTGATTTAGGTCACAAATAGCACTGCAACTGCAAGATTTTAACGCGACTAAATGACACGTAAAGCTTTAGCAAAAGTACTCTTGCCTAAGTGAATAACAGCTTTTTAGGATTTTGTAGTTTGTGTCAGTCTGTCCACGGCTTAGCTCAGAGACATAGTGGTTGAATACATTTAAAAAAAAAATGTGTACCTTTCCTACACGTAACAAAAGTAAGGATGTTTATCCCATGGTGTGGGGTATCGATGGTTAGGTCTCTCAAAACTAAGTCAAGTTACCTAGCACCAACTACAATTTTTATGGAGCTAAGTAAGCCACCCGTACCTACTATTTGGATCCTGTAGAATAGAAACCTGGTTTTGTTTTAGGCCATAAGTAGCAGTTTCTTGCGACTCATGCAGTGCATTTAAAGTATATATTTTGATTGTCTTGTCTAATAACTTCGCCATTTTGCCATTGTAAGCATTAACTAGTCTGACTTTACCGATTTTCCCAGAATGTTGCTTAAGTCTATTGAAATCAAAATATATCCTAACTTCAATCTTAGAGAAGACGGCATTCATTACCACTGGCTTGTGATCCTGTTGTTATCTACATATATAGTCAAGGATCAAGCTCGACGAAAGATTGGAAACCCTGGACCTTAAACGGTGTAAAACAAAAATAGTGTCAAAAGAAGAAAATTCCGGGACGAAACTTCTGTTTGTTTAAAAAAACATGAAATAAAAATAAAATTAAAAATTTAAAAAACCCCCGACATGACAACCAATAAAAAGAAAGAAATAAAATCTACGAAATCTGCCTATACAATGAACAGTAGAAAAAGAATCCAAGCTTCGTTGCGTCGGGGGACCGCTAAGTAAATGAAATGCAATGTACTGAAAATCGTAAAGTGGGAAGCCTAAATGCATACTCGTACATGCAATTTTGCGTTGAAAAATATATTTCATTTCATTAAGGTACTTAGCGGTCCCCCGAACGCAACGAAGCTTGGATTCTTTTTGTACTGTTCATTGTATAGGCACATTTCGTAGATTTTATTTCTTTCTTTTTATTGGTTGTCATGTCGGGGGTTTTTTAAATTTTTAATTTTATTATTAGTTGTCCAGAAAAATACTTTAATGTTTTTTTTATGAATGTACTATCTAGCTAATGGCGTAAGTTGTACGGACCTATAATATATTGTGTGATCAACTTCTCTGTGAACGGTGTGGCCACAATCTTCACATTTCAGCAACAAAGTAATAACATTGTTAAACGAATGTATTAATATAGGTAAATCAGTTATCACCATCATCATATCAGCCGACAGACGTCCACTGCTGGACAAAGGCCTCCCCAAAGTTCTCCACAACGATCGATTTTGCGCTGCCCTCATCTAATTTCTACCCGCAATCTTAACCAGGTCGTCGGTCCACCTTGTTGGAGGCCTTCCAACGCTGCGTCTTCCGGTCCGCGGTCGCCACTCAAGAACCTTTCTGCCCCAACGGCCATCGATTCTACGAGCAATGTGCCCCGCCCACTGCCACTTAAGTTTGGCGACTGTCTGAGCTATATCTACAACCTTGGTTCTCTTGCGTTTCTCATCATTTCGGATTCGATCCCGCAAGGAAAGTCCGAGCATAGCTCGCTCCATTGCCCTTTGGGTAACCTTGAGCTTTCTTATGAGGCCCATTGTAAGCGACCACGTTTCAGTACCGTATGTCAAGATATTTCGCAGCTTCTCGAACGCTGCCCATCCGAGTTGATTTTGCTAGCATTTTACGGTCCCTGGTTATCACACTATTATTATAATCATTTTTAAAAACGTAGATTTTTTACTAAAATATTTAATTTCACTATGTTTAAAATAATTGTTTATTGCCTGAAGGGAAGTTAGTTTTATTTTTATACTACGTACCTCATGACATGAGCTTTCCACTGAGATTAGATCTTGGCCTACATTTGCAGGCTATTTAATAGGCAAAGACATAGCCTTCGCGAAGCCGGGAAGCTTATTTATAAATGGAACTGTTGTGAATGAGCTAAATTCTCTCTTTTCACAAATGCATCTTATTTTCTTATCTTTGTAATCACTCAAAGTTAATTTCAGAAGTGGGATTTGAGGAAAATAGTTCGTTTTTTAAGAATAAGAGAAGATTCTAGGTCATATTCATATGTTAAGTTGCTACGGGAAAAAACAATGTTGCTATTATATTCTTATAGTTGGTTTACAGACAAGAGTAATGACAGTAAACATTTGAACCATTTCAGAATTAGCTCCGCGATCCGGAGACTCATTTCTTTGTTCTTCCCAATGACATGACCCTTACCGAGACTCCCTGACATCTTTTTACAATCTACCTTATATATTTTTTTTATTTGACATTATAAAATACCCTTCGAATTGTAAGGGGTACCGTTCCAAAACATTACACTATAAGAACAGAAATGTAACCGTTGTAATTCCCGAGATGTCAGCTTATGTAACTGTAAGATAGCTTTACAATAATTACTGTCAGGAGACTACAATGCATTTATTATATAACAGAATAACAAAAATGTAGCATGGAAATGCACTGAAAATAGGAACGCGGTTAAAAATATGACGTTCAGATAGTTTTTTTCGTTCCATTTTCATCGTTAACCATCGCCACAATAGATTCTTAAAAATAATGAGCCCAACTCAATATTAAGTCAAGGAGTATCGTTAAAATTGTCTCTCGTTAAAAATTACCACCAACAGTCGGCGATTGTAAATTCATTGCAAGATTTGCAATGTAAACCTGTCCCGTTGAATGGGGATAATGCATTTTAATGGATAAATGTTAAGCTGAAACGTCTTGAAACAAAAAAGATGAAATTTTCTGCTCTTGGTTGAGTTGCATTCGACTTTTACGACTAGTCCGATCAGACAGTAAAAGTACATTACATACCTTAGGGCGGTGAATTCGGGAATGTCTCAGATCGCAAGGTTTTGTGGCTCGAGCCGAAGGTGAGGACCATAAATGTGTGATCTGGGGCTTTACGAGTTACCGCCCGTGGTTTGTTTAAAGTTTTTTGTCTTGCGTCGGGCAGGATGCAAGATTTTCTCCTCAGGGCAGAAAATCCCACATACGGCCCAGAGCGACGATAAAATATATTTCAATATTTGAAGCCGATGCCAAACTTGGGACGTTTCAATAAAATTAATACTTGGGGTCGGTATTATTTCAAAACAACAATACCTAATTAGAATTGTTTCAGAAATAACCGATATATCAATAGGAAATCTGCGCATTGAAAATTTCCGTGAATCTATTAAAATACATACGAAACGGGTTTACTCCCGTCGTAAAAGATATCGCGCGACATGTTTACAATTGGTTTGCGATTCATCATCAGGAGCGCCGATGCCAGTGCGCGCGCGCGACAGCAACCCACACGTGGTGCCGAGGTTTATGCTGCGGCAAGCCTACCACCACATCGCAGTCTAACGATCACAGCCCAAGGGCTATTCGTGTTCAGCATTAAAAAAAATTGGGCAAGTGCGAGTCCGACTCGCGCATGAAGGGTTCCGTATAGGTATAACAAGTTTGTTGTATGGAAGCCCCCCTTAAATATTTATTTTATTTTATTTTTAGTATTTGTTGTTATAGCGGCAATAGAAATACATCATCTGTGAAAATTTCAAGTGTCTAGACTATCACCGTTCTTGAGATACAGCCTGGTGACAGACGGACGGACGGACAGCGAAGTCTCAGTAATAGGGTCCCGTTTTTACCCTTTGGGTACGGGACCCTAAAAAAGGTTGTTAGATGGCGTTAATGGTAAATGCCGGGACCACACGCTTTCCAAGCTTCAAGCCTACAGGGCGAAGTTATATGTTAGAGTGAGCACGATGTAGTTCCATCTTATTCTAACATATAACTGCAGGCTTGCCAAGGTTTGGCAAGCACGTGGCTCCGGCATTACATCTGAACTTTTCGATATTTCGATATAGTAGGTGCACTTGTCTCGATTAACTTAATTTATATTAGGTGCAACAAGCATATAGTGCTACACATCTAAAGCTACATAACTAGTGAACTACAGACATGTATACCAAAACTAAGAAGTAGGTGTTAATATATTGGCAGTGTCCATTTGTAAAAAGCTTAGAAGGACCATTCCAAATGACAATGTGAAGTTCAACCTTAACTTGAAATACTTAAGGTGGAAATTCATCCTCAATGCGATAAGCCTCCGAAATCAGAAACACCGAAGCTGAACCTATAGGTACATTCAAATGTTTCATTTATTATGTTAGGACTACTAGTTATATCTAAGCGCGTAATCTATGTTCCTAATTTCGGTTAGTAAAATAAAAGACGTATTAGTTTGAACGAACAAAAAGCCTAGCCGATAAAAGCGGTAGTTAGTCCAGATTTGAGAAATGTATTTCACAATTTGCTAAGCATTATGGGCCAAATATCACGTTCACGGCACACCATGGGATTCTCAAACAATAGTTACCTCTCTTCTGCTTCCTTCATCCAACGTTCGAGCACCGGTTTGATTTTCTGCGCACTTTTTGATGTTATATCCAATTTCTCAAATCTGTATCGAACATAAATTTATTGTTAGAGTTTCACTAGCACGCACCGCTATGAGGGTCTAACGCAATCGAAAGCGGTCCCAGGACGTACTAACGCAACCTCTAGCTAAATAACATCGCGTATTAACCCAGGACATTGACATCGCGTATAAAGAGAAAACAAAAAACAATAGGCAATTTAGGCTGCCGGGGTAATCAGTTTGATTAATACCGAACTCGGTAACAATAAAACAACGAATTCAATTAGAAACGAAAGGTAACGTATGCCAATGCCCTGGCTTTGAATTGCGCAAAATGAATATTAAAAAAATAAGAGTAATGAAATAATACATCATGCTAGATTAGAACTGATGAGATGTACAATAATAGAAGTGTTAAATTTCTCATAGCGATTAGTCATGTAGGAATCGGGCCGACATGGTCTGGTAGTCGTTCCTTAATGTACAACGCGTTAGTCTTAACATCAAAATGAAAGAGTCGGCGTATGATGCATGGCGCCTTTCTGTAATTATTCGTATGCAAATACGGTACGTGTGAAAAGGAAAAAGAAAAACGTCCAAACGAGACCGGTAATTACATATAATTATATGCGGCATACATTCACGAAGTATGCACGGATCGACGATCGAGATAAGATTACATTAAACAGCGTTGAAACATTTTGATTTTAAGACATTCTACATGTGGACTGGTCCATAGTCAAAGCGTGTGCTTAATGCATGTAAGTATCTCCGAAATTATCTACATCGCTGGAACAGTGAAAACAAAATGGTGATAATTCTTTGGATGGGGATGATTTTGGAGATACGTAGTGTAAAGGGGTAAAAACAAAACACATACATGTTTTGTTGCTGTGACGACAGCTGAGCTGCTAGCATCTGCGAAGCCAGGGCACTGGGGACGGTAACAAATAATATGTTAGATGTGTCATATCCAGTGGAACATCGAGTCTCCCAAGTCTGGGGAACAATAATCAGTTTATAATGACAATGGAGAGAGAAGAGTAAAGCCGCACGCTTTTTGTCTGCTTCTAGCACCAAGCCAGCTGCAAATTTATTCCAGTAGTAGGTAAAATAATAACTTGAAATCATCATCGCGCAACCATAACTGGATTCACATTCTTGTTCACACAAGTCTGTGAAATATAATTTATCTCGTAGTTCATTCTGAATAAAATATAATATAACATAAGTGCGAAATAACCAGTTTATTTAAGTATGTATCGAACTCTTAAGGACTTAAACACATCGACATATATTTACGGAAGATTTATCAAACATCGTGTCAACAGTATCTGGATGTGAGGTAAACTGATATGAAATTTAAATCGCTTCCGACCTGACCCAAGCTTTAAATTCATGTTTATCATTCAAATCACACGGCCGTGAAGGCGCCGGGGACACTATTGACTTCAAGTCAATAACATAAGAGCTGTCAAAGTAAATATATTACGTACCTAGGGCAATACGGGGGTTGAACTCATCCTTTTGAAATATACCGCTGATTCACAACAAATCGTTTTTGATTAGGATTTGAGTGCTCTCAAGTTATTTCGGTCAAAAACTTTGATGACTTTACAAAAAGATTAAAGCCGCACAAATTTGCGTTTCTAATGTAATTATTACTGTAACTTGTTAAACTTTCGAACAAACTAATAAAATAAAATAACGAGTCTATAATTAGTATTCTCGTCTTAGGCTAACTAGTTTCGATTATGCTTTCTTAAAGTTCGCGTTTGACGAAAGCTTTAATATTCCTTATATACGTGTAATAAAAGCTTTTGTTAAGGCAATTGTAAGGGTTTCGTTATTTCTGTTCATTAGAGTACATAAGGCCAGTGTAATCAAAAGGGGTAACAACCATGTAGCGCGTCATGACTCAAATTGGAGGGAGTCGAAAGAAAAATTAATGGAAAATGAAATCACGACGGGACAAAGACAGGAGAATTCTACTCTTTTAATTACACGAAAAAAGTAATTACGGCAAGATAATTAATTAACTGGAACAGAAGTAACGATTAATGATTTTATTATACGAAGGAGGTCGTTGAGGGTGGCTGAATTGAAATTTCCTTCGGCCTGTGCCGGTTGCGTTCCGTTTTGCATCGAAATTCGATTTGTTCGCAGAAAACGTCGTTTCGAGCGATTTGATTTGATTCAATTAAACATTATGAGCATGTAATTCAGCGTTCGGAGGTGAATTAACTTTCAATTTACATGTAGCCGGGGCGTATTTATTTGTATTTAACCGAGTCGAAATGATTACTTTGCAATAACGCGTTTTAGGGGCGATCGTAGATCAAAAAAATGGAAGACGCCGAAAATAATAATTAGAACGCGCCCGTGCCAAGCGGAGTAAAAAATGGTGTAAACCACGTCATAGTGAGCGGGCCGGAAGCCGTCCGAATGGTAATTAATTAAAAGAATTGTAAGCAATGAAAGGAAGTCATGCTGTTTTACAAATCACTTCAATTAACGATATTAAAAAGTTGGAGTGATAACTGAGTGACTTGGGCCGCGTGACGACGTCCCCCTAAAAAAAGGTGATGAATATTTAAACCTTTTTTGTCTGTCCCTTAGGGTTGCCCGTTGTAAAAATGTTGACAAGCGTGCGACTTTATCTTACTCGATTACAATTTATTTTCGACACTCGTCCACTTGGCTGTCTCCTCCTGTTTTACGTAACATGTCAGAGTAATTAAGGAAAAATTTGAGGTTTGATTTAGAATTACCTGCAAATGGCGCTTTGGCTGTAAGCTGGTCCTTCGGTGACGGACAAAGCTTGGCCGACTTGGGTCTGGGTTAGACCTAGGCCAAGTCGCCGTAATTTAAAGGCTTTGGCGAACTCTTTGATGTCTTCTAGATTGATGCCGTCGACGACGTTGCTGGATGACTGGCTTATCGTCGGTTGATCTGTAAACAAATGTATTATTAGCAGATCAATAATAATTATTTTTTATGGTTTTGCGGGTATAAAATTTGTGCAGCAGCTTTCGAGTGGTAAACGACTATGAATCAAAGTGGTACGAAAAAAATATTAAACAATTAATACTAACACGGTGTAGCGCAGTTTATAATTTATCCATTTCTAAATGTAATTTTATTTCTTTTAAACCGAAATTTACTGTTTACACACATTTCCTCCGGGAACAAAGAGGATGCGAGCATTAATTATAAGTACACTGACTCGTAAAAAATGCAATAAAACTTCAAGTTATTAGTTTTATCTAATGTAACAATGGCATGAAGTGCATTTTAATTAAGCACATAGTCTTAGAGCCCTTTTTGAAACTTTAAATAGCGGTACTGTATAGTTTTCGTGCTTTGAACCACTTTCCTAATCTTCAAATCCCTCAGCAGAACTGGGACGTTTAGTCGTTAAGGCAGCATCAAAATTATAGCCGAGTTTAGTGGGCAATTTCACGTAATTAGTCGATGGTGGTGGCTCCTAATTATGCGTACTAATGTCATTAGAGACGTGCCGCGGCCCGCGAATGATTTGCCGTTGAACATTAAGGAAGATCACTCAGTTTGTGAACTACTGGATCTTATACTGTGAAACTGTTTGGCAGAAATGTTGCCGGTTAACATTAAAAATGGCGCTGACAGCTGTCACTTCGATCACGTGGATGGACAAAGTATGTGTCACACGAGGTTCTGTATAGGTACCTACTTTACCCTCAACCTCTACTACTAAGTATCTGTTTTTGGAAGTACTAAGTAAAAAAAAAAACTTGATCTATACGAGTTGAATCTGTAAATATTTCATAAACTCGATGGCCAAGTTCACTTAGCCAATGTCGGAGAACGATAGTAGTAAAATTACTTAAAAACATGGTACAAGAAAACAACATTTCTTCTGGAGACAGCCGATCATCCAGGTTTTGACACAACAGTGTTGCCGTTCATAATTTTCTTCACTTAAAAATTACAATAGACTTTAAAATTCATAAAATAAATAGCTGCTTAGCCTGATTTTTAGCTGTATAATGTTACTTACATAAATTATAGTTATTCTAGACATGTTTTTGAGGTATATAATGAAATATCTCTTTTTCGGGCACCGATTTAAGCATCGGTAGCAACACATTACACTTATGAGCGTATTATGTGCGCATCAAGGCGAGTTCCTTATTTTATTGCACCATGCAAAACAAAACAGATGACAGCCAAAATTCGCGTCTAGGGTTGCCACCTGTTCCCTTGCTTAGCTAACCGATGACAAATTACTTTCCCTATCTCCCCCGCTAGTTTAAGTAGTAGTCTGCATCAATTAGGACAAGGTAGGGTTGCTAAATTGGCAATCGTTCCTCCATTTACCGGTACAAAATGCTCAGACGATTTCTAATTTCGTTTTGTTGTATCGATATTGTTTTGTATGCGTCTTATGAGAGTAATTCGTTTAGGAGGGGAGCTAAATGAATGGATAATGTAATAAGTGTGTTAGTATGTAGGTAGGTATATCTATGGTTTTTCTATTTGTTTGCAGATAATATTTTGCAGAATATGTTATATCCGTTTAACGGCGTTCAGTAACACAGCTAACTACTTAGCTCTCTAGATCCAGTGTCCCCTGCCTTTCGTACATTCGTGACAATTTTTGTCAATGAGAAATAATCGTCACAGTTTTGCTACAGGCATTGTTAACACGTTCACTGCTATAAAAAAATGCATTATGTAAGTTATTAGCAACTAAGGCTTAGGTATATTTTCATGTCACTACGGCGAAACATGTTGTTCTCTAAGTAGATTTAAGACCACATGTTTGTATCATTTTAGAACAAAATGATTGATTTGTCTGATTTTGATTCTGACACTAATCCATTTTGAAAATTGCATGCTGCACAGGCAAAACTCGTACAAAAAGCTCTAGCTAAAAACGGGGCAAAGCCAAATTTATCAAAAGAGGATGGTGTGGTGTGTATAATGTGTGTATGTTATAGATATCTTTATATAATAAAGTGTCCCCGCTGCCGCCATTACTATATGAAATGCTACATTTGTACTTACACGTGTTGTGTGTAAATATGTGCCGAACAATGAAAGTGCTCTTATCAAGGCCTTCATAGTTATGCGACGGTTTTTCTCAGGAATTCCATGTTTTCCTGGAACCCTTGTCATGGAAGTAAGTAATTGTCAAAATAGTACATTACGCAGACGCCGGGAAAGAAAAGCTTGCCGGGTGAGTAGGTATAGGCGCCGTAGACTGGTCGGATAGTGATACGAAGCCGGCAAGCTCTTTTCACGGCTAGGCATGTATAGTGCTTTTCTCAAACATAAGCAATGACATAAAAAAAACAACACTCAAAAAAATAATTCAGCTGTTCAGCCTGTTTATGAACACAGACGCTATGTAAAAAAAATACTTCCCGGCCTAGGCCTTCAATTTTGTATGAAATTCCTTTACAGTTTTTTCGAGTTGTTCCACCCGAAACGTGATGCTTCGAAGCCTGTTATAACAGTAGCACGTTATGACGACATTTTATGAAGACATTAATTCATTGCATGTTTGAGAACAAGTAATAACGTCAGCATTATATCAGCTCTCGTCGGGTTTTCCGATTGATCAAAGGGAATTAGTGTACGATCATGTTATTCATTAGAGACTGGTAGATGATGGACCATCGCGTAGCTGGATCATTAGATATGAATAATGTATTAAGATTTTACCTGGGTATAATAATTTAATGCAAAAACTTGTTTAGATTCCGTTAGAAATATTTTTGAATCTTCTTTAATACATTACATACCTATAGGGCGGTGAATTCGTGAATGTCCCAGATCGCAGGTGTTTGTCGTCCGAACCAAAGGTGAGGGCCATAAATATGCAAGCTGGGCCCCTACAACACCCGCGGTTTGTCTACAGTTTTACGTCTCGCCTTGGCTAGAAAGTGAGGTTTTCTCCAGCGGGCAGAAAATCCCACTTACGGGCTAGGGTAACGTAAAATCACTTACCATCAAGCGATATTGAAATCCAATGCTTGTCTCTCTTTGATAAAAATCTATATTATAGTTCTTAGTTTTACATCTTCTCTAACCTACTTAAAAGGAACAATAGCTTTGTTTCCTAAAACCGTAAAACACCACCATGATAAAAAGTCATATCAGCCACCTTAAAAGTTCAATTGATTAACGACTCTGTTTCCATGACACAATTACATGTGCCATCTTTATAATATACTAATTTAGTCAGGAGTTCAAATATTATTCAAATAAATGTCTGAAGTTACATTTCTATTAAAGCAATTTTAGCTTTTGGCGAAGACCCTAAAGTTGATAATCTGCTGAAATGTCAATGCACGTAGTCTTTATTTAAAAAGTACACTTCTCTTTTATGACTGACAAAAATGACTTACAAAACCACACAAGAGTATCGTTTTCTTGAAGTGGATCAGCTCAGTAGAAAACTATACCTACCCTTTCGATTTCTATAAGTAAATGATTCTCTACGAAGATAGAAACGTCCGTAATATTAAGTATTGTATTAAGTCCAATCAACATTATCTACATTTAAAATTTGTAGCACCCAAAGTATCACGAATTCATTGAACAACTGATCTCGCATTTCGTTACCATAATTTGAAATTGCTAAGGCTTTTTCAGCCAATTACAGACATCGCGTGAACAACTCACCATTAATTAACTTTCAAAGATAAAGCCAATTGGCTAAACGTAGACGAAATTCAATAACAATAATGCATCAAGATACCGCTGCGTTAATTGTTTAATACATGTAGTAAATTAATTAGGAGCCATTAAAGTTCGCGTGTCTATCAGTTTACATTGGCCGCTATGTTCTATTATGTATCTAATGCGTAAAACAATTCCGAATGCTTTCTTCGACATTAAAAGGTTACCCACCTCTTGAGCGTGATTCTCATACATTTCCTACAGTTTCATACCGATTTTCTCCCTCAATACTTTGAAATTATCCTCTAATATCGGATTTGCGTTTAGGAGCGTCTAATGCCGAATTCACATGCCAACTCCATGCATATTTAAAACCGAAAAATTCGACATAATAATCGAACGGGGCCGTTATTTCGACATTTTATATTCAACGCTTGATTATTCTTAATTAAAGTTTTCGAGTGATTAGGGTGAAACACACACTTTTACCAGCTTAAGTTTGCGTGCAGCTGTAGTCGGATTTGGTCAAATCGTTTCTTGAGTCGACGGTACAAAGAGTGGATTCGTTCAGGAATGGGTTTTCGGGTGGTGTTTCTGAACGCATAATGGATAAAATTACGCGAGCCGAATCAAGTCGATTCGTGCTACGATTACGATGTAGAATCGAAAACGATATCGATTATAATTAACGCGTATTATTAACGTAACTGTTGTAAGTGCTTTGAACAAGTTTCTTTAAAGAATTCAAGCTGTTTGATAAAAGTTTGACCTTTTCTTTACCTTATTGTCGAGGGCTTTTCATTTGCTTGTCTAGTAATTAATACTGATTTTAATTATACAAAGATACGATATTGATTTTCAATTTACCGAATAATAACCCATAACGCGATAACTTGAAGTTGCTTGTGTAATATCGACGTCAGACCGTTTAGGTTCACTTCGTCCACATTCCCATTTCGTTCACATTCCCACTTCTTCCACAATCCTACTTCGTCAACATTTCTTGCCGATGCGGTTTTCGCTATGTTCTTGTGTCCATAATAAAAAAAACTGCATTGTATCATGATAAGTGAACGAATTGGGAATTGGTTGCGGACGAAATGGGCTTTTGGACGAAGTAGGAATATGGACGAAATGGGAATGTTGACAATATGGGAAGTGGACGAAATGGGAATGCTGACAAAATGGGAAAAGTGGACGAATTGGGAATTGATTGCGGCCGAAGTGGGATTTTGGACGAAGTAGGAATGTGAACGAAATGGGAATGTGGAAGAAGTGAACCTAAACGGTATTTTTAACTGTTTTGCGCACAGTAAAGTGTTTAGGTACTTACTTACTTAAAAAACAATAGTATGAGGCGGTAGGCCAGTAATGTAGGCAACAAGTAGGTTAGGCTCGATTTATAGAAATAGCGCTGGATTTATAGGACTAATTGTTACAAAAGAACATGTACATACTTACCTATTAGTAGAAAGTGGGTAACAAATGGTAGCGGCACAGCAATTTACGTATTAAGGCGATTAAGTGCAATTAAGCCTCTAAATGTCCTAAAAAGACTGGTTAGTTTATCGAGTTCGCGTACAATTGTATTCTAAAAGCAACCATGTTGTTAGGAGATAACGTTGTCAATTCATAATGCAAGATATATCGATATGGACATAAGAAGTAATAGATACGACACTAAATGTCACCCATGCAGTCTGTCTAGCACAACTATGCTTCGCGACTCTTGTCGCGCGACATAGTATCACCCTGTCACTCTCTCCCTACTAGGACTGTAGCATTGCTTACCGTTTGTAACTAGAGGGTACTGTCAGATTATCAAATTTTCTTGGCATCGCGGGCCGCATGCTTGTTGGAACGTCGTAGCATAACAAAAACTTGTTTTAATGTCAAATTAATTTAGGCAATGACAACTATTTCTCAGTACTGTCTGCGATCGTTTGCATGCAATTTGCACATACCTACAGTCGGTGAGCTCACAGATTGCGATTCGGGTTTGAAAATTGAGAGGTACTTATCTGGATCGCGTAAAAGCAAGCGAGACAGGTATAAAATCGAATTGCATTCTGACAGCTCACGCACTGTAGCCGGAAGAATCTCCGAGCGTTTGAACCGCGCGGTTTGATCGTCATTCTAGTGTCATGTCATGATTATTACCGTGTTATTACTTATTACCATAACGCAATAAAAATAACAAAACGCTAATATAACTGTGATCACAATACATTACCCGTCTCTCTCGTACTGTATTGGAAAATAACAGATAGTATTTTATCAGTCTACAAAAGTGTCTCGTGTGTGCTAGAATAGAAGTGCAGAATTTATAAACGCACTAAACCATTTTTTTTAAACAAGACATCAAAGTCATCAATGTAAGTAAGTGTAAATACGACCACTGTGTGAGCAAAAATTCCATTCACCCAAACTGCAGTCCCATTAAATGTAATACAGCTAAGTGATCGTCAAATTATTGTAACAAAACAAAATACTAGGGTTGATCCGCGGAAAAAACCTAGTAGACAACGTAAAAGCCGGTAAAAAAACAAGTGAATGTATCCCTTGACAAAATGCGTTGTTTCGAGTAGTCTCGACATAAATTAGTCAGCCAGTGCAACACTAACGTATTTCTGTTTGCCAATTAGTGTCGTGACAGTCACCAACTCTTTGCTTTCTTATCGATCGTCCCACTTATCGATATCGGCGGGCTAATTATTTGTAATGGACTTTAATTAGTTGATTAATTATATTGCTCACTCTCCGCCGGCCCCTTTGAACGCTAAAAGGCCTCTGAATTGTTTATTGTTTATAAATATATCGAATTATGACTGATTATGGCTTTAATTTATACGATAGAGCCCGTTATTGGTAGTGCGTTGGATATGTTGATTAATTTTCAAATTCTGTAGATTGTAAATAACCATGTATAATTTGCGCTTAATTTCGAATAAGCTATTATAAGATAATTGCATTTATGTAAAGGTTCTCTTAGACTCTGTGGCTTAATTTACTGAATAAATTTTAGTATATGCAAGTCAAAAATAATGTTTACAATCGGTTAGAGATACTTACATTCAAAGTCATGTCTTTATCAAAAATGCTAAACACATAAATGCACACTAATTAAAAAGATCATCTTACTATAAACTTTGTAGACCATCGACAAACTAGAAGCCGACGCTCAAAACTCACCTTATAGATTCAGTTATTCTACAAATATCGTTAGTTCTTATAAGCTTTATACTAAGTAGTAAGTATAAGCTGAGAGAATTCCTATAAAATAAAGACTTGGTCTGATCTACAATTACCACAGAATTTCTTGGCAGAATAGGGTGCAATATCTCGATTAAAAAAATCTTTATATCTTCGCCTAAATCGTGCACTAATTAGTCGGCAACCGACAAAACTACGATTACCGATTAGTCGATTACGTAATCGGTTCCCAAGCGAACATTCCCACTGAACGTATCGAATCGGCCAATCGATGTATTTATATAAATTCGTGCCAACAGGAGAGGAGAGGAACTGGGTAATTTAGTAATTGTTTCTACTAACAACGAATTAAATAGTAATCAATAGAACTGGGGCCCGGGGACGCGATGGCGGCAGTTTATACGGGACGATACGGATGCTACACGATTCGTTTCCTGTACGTCTAGCATAACTGTGATACGCGACTCTTCGTCGCGCGACTAATACTACCTGTCACATTCTTTTCAATACCGTGCGAGCAAGACTGGTTATACCAAGCCGCACGACATGCGAAGTCGCGGCAAGATATGCTAGCCCTGCTGGGGGCCTACGATGGTTGCGTTTATCACGTGATAAATAAGTGACAAAGCATCACACTCACACTCGCATTTGGGCAAAACATGACGGATGCTTTGTCACTTATATATCGCGTGATAAAAGCAACCATCATAAGCCCCCTGATTGTTACTCGTCTGTGTCAGATGAATGGTTCAGGTTTATTAGTTTTAGTTCAGCAGAGTATTTTCACGAATGCATCATTTAGGTATTCTGATTTTTTTAAAGACTTAACAAAACATGGACCAAATAAAAATGTAAGCTACGACGTACGTTTGATTCCCACAAAGAAGATGTATTTATTTTTGCAGTTTTGAGCAGTGTATATTTACCTAATTCTATAGGTATGTTACATAAGATTAAACCATACGCATTCTTACTTGATGGATACAGACTTGAAAATGTCAGTGACATGAAGCTTTCAGATTGAGTTCCTCTAAAAAACACTACGCCTGATACCTACGTGTCTGGTATAGTGTGTCCGATCTCTGAGAGCAAATGGTTCACTATGGCACAAGGTACAAGCAACCGTATACACGTTAATTTAAGGTGTTTTTTTTACATGTGCCAGTTTGACATAATTTGATCTTAGGATTCCGGATAAACTAGGTATACTGGCATTCTTTATCATGAAATCGTGGAGACTAAAAGACTCCGGCAGAATTGCGTAGGTACCTATTGTTTTAAATGATAGTAGGGCTCAAAGTTCGGAAGGCTGGCGCGTTTAGCCAGTGTCTTGTTTATCTTGCTATTGATCCAAGCTGGATTAGGTATTGCTAAAATTGGGAGATTCAGTTATGATCGGTATATAAAAGATACAGTCTTTAAATCTACTCCTACTCACTAGATAGGTACTCATAAAATAACAGAGTGGGCCCATTTGTAAACATTCTCCGTAGCTATTAAATTCAGTATCGGACAACCTCACACAAATGGATCTAGTCAAACAGTTACCTCTAGTAGGCTTGTGTTATGGACACTAGACGGCGATAAACATACTTATATACAAATAACATCCATGACCCAGGCACAAATATTCGAGTTCATCACACAAATATTCATTCCACTAACCAAATGTTGTCTGGAAGAGATCGCTCTTTAGCGATAAGACCGCCTGTTGTCTACCATTTATAATTTATGTATATGTGATTTCTGGTGTAAATGTTTTTTAGTGTGCAATAAAGCGTAGGTACTTGTGGGTATTGTATAATTGCGCTTGCCGGGATTCGAACCCAGGACCGCCGGTTCAGTAATAGGTAGCTGCTACCACTACGCCCACCGCGTCGTCACAAGAAATAATAGAGAAATAAAATGTCAGTCATTAAATATCATACTTTTTTTTCTATGTAATAATAGTAGTAGCGACAGGACGAGAGTATTACCTACATTTCATTCGTAAGTGCACATATTCGCCTTGCATTGTTGTTTTTACGATGTTTAAGACTATGATGAATTGATGATACAATAGACTCACTTATATAGCGTTTACAAACTTCAGAATAATAGATTTCATTCTTACTTTGTGACAGCGATCTGGATATATTTTTTAGCTCCGAGTCTAGGCTCATGGCCTCAATCACTGGCTACTTGTCTAGTCCATTGTTAGGCCTAGATCAATTACGGGTTAACTTTTCTTTCTATAAATACCTATGTATACTATGTTAATATACTGTAAGTGTAAATTGTAAACTTATAAATAGATAAATATATTTTTCTATATTTGTTATGACGTAGCATTACTCGTCTAAAATAAGTAGTCATTCATATACACGTCTTAGTTCAATATACTCGTTGTGTAACTGTGGTCAACTAAATTTAATAATTTATAATTATACCAGATTAAGGCATTTGGAAATACTTAAAAGAGATCAATAGTGGCTTGATTTATCGGCTTTTTATAAGAATTTATATGTTGATAAATAAACAAATACCTAAACATTATGGGTCCTATAATTTCGAATTGTCTTTTTTACAGAGTAACCAAAAGTAGGTTTACTCTAATGTCTATATTTAATTGCTATATCATCCCGAACTTAAGTGATCACTCATCAATTCATTAAGGCAGCGTTCGAAAACACAGTTAAGGTAAAAGTTACCTTCATCAGTTACTTTAACAGAATGAACTGAAACTATCTAAACACTATTTTCGACTCCGTAACTCTATTCTACTTATCCATGAAAGTTTCCGTCTAAGCATAGCACAGATCCATTAGGGAAGTCTAGCGTTGTCCTAGGAAATGTTTCACCTAATGCTATAAAGAGTTAGTCGGAAAGTTGGTTGTGTCCAGTCAGTTAGTTAGTTAGGGACTTAGTAGGCCGCACACAGGTACTTTAATCTGGTTAGGTAAATTTCTTGGTCATTTCCGATTCGTTGTTATGTTTCTGCGTTGCATGGTGAAGTTGGGAGTATCGCGCTTAGTTTGATGCATTATACGGTGATGACACAATACACAATACAATACAACAATACTTTATTGTACACCAATAATAGTTTACAAAAAGGAAACATAACAAACACACACTCGCTTGTTTTGCGTCTGAGTGTATTGAACACGTCATAGTTGTAGTAAATGGGCATCAATTCTTGCTTTGCGTATTTTAGAAAGTAGGGTACCTTGTGGCAATCATTACGATCATTATAGTCCTAGGTGTAAAAATGGACTCCCATACTTCTACGTTAATACCCGTGATTTACTTATGAATTTTAACGATTTGCGGGCCTATGATGGTTGCTTTTATCAAGCGTCAAATAAAAAAATGCGAGTGTGAGTGACAGATGCTTTGTCACTTATTTATCACGTGATAAACGCAACTATCACAGGCCCCCTGGTCGACATCAGAATCCAGTCCAACTTATACAGCCTGCCTCTGATTATGGGCTTTAAATGTAAAGTAAAATTTTACTCACTTAACTGATTCAATTTTGTTTTGTGACATAAAAATATATATATGTAATTTAGATAATTTATTAGACCTCAAAGTTTAATCGCTAAGTCATTGTTTCGTCTTTGACATTAGACTTCTCTTAAAGCTAAACATCTAATGTCAGTAAGTATGCCGTCAATTGCGCATTGGATTGCGTACAGCTAAAATAACATTTAACTTGTATGAAAAATCAAATTAAGGCTGGAGATATTTTTAAAAAGCCGCAGAACTAAAGATGCTCTGCTTGGAGAGCACAATTAAACCTTGCACTTAAAGCCCCATAGTCAAAGACACCCTGTATTGTTGACGGAGCCTCTGTACAACAGTTGATGTGACTAATTATTATGTATTATGTATTGTAGAAAAGATGCCACTAACATTCATTTGTGTGCTTGTACTAACTATCGTTCCATTTATTTACGTCATTTATTCCATTTCATCTCTCAAACTTTCCGCAAATACATCCAATAATAGTCTACCTTTCTCAGGTCTACGGCACACGAGGTACTCACGTCTGGTTCGTTTCGATTGCCCCACATCTTTCATTTTTAGAACGACGATTTTTTACCGTTACACTGACGTTAAATAGCTTAGCCTTTGACCTAGTCCAGTCTAGACATAATATTTGTGGAACAGCTTCCAGACTAATTATTGAATGAAACACGTAAGTCGAATATAACAATATAATTTATGAACGAGTTACCTGAGTCTACGAGTATTTTTATAGAATAGAATAGAATAGAATATTCTTTATTGCACACCTCAACAGGAAATAAATACAAACGAATTACAAGTAACATTCAAGAGAGGTAAACAACAGGCGGTCTTATCGCTAAAGAGCGATCTCTTCCAGACAACCTTTGGGTAGCGAAATTAAATAAAAACGTCAGAAATGAATTTTATCATGGACTATTATAGATTTATAGGTCATATCGCGTACTCGAATGTTCGAAGCAAAAGACCCAGAGGTCGAAGCCTGAGTCGGACCAGATCTCCGAACAGCTGGAATTATCCATGGTATAAGAAAACAAGGTATGGCAGTCCAGCTACTAATTACTCCCATTAGCGGGTTATACTCCCACACAAAGTCTTTCTACGTCACATATTAGTTGCCACTTCATGGTAACCAAATAACTATACTTAATCATAGCGTGCCGACGTTTAAAGTCCACCTGTCATTTCGGTGTCGCATACCTAGATACCTAGTTTTCTTCTGCCATGGAGTTAGCTTTTTTTTAAGGCATGACTTGAACTGTATCAGGCCTGGTTGGCCCTCACTACCAGTAGTCGGGCTTTGTGTGGGAGTATAACCCGCTAATGGGATGATGGGAACCGAATCACTCTGGCTGATTCTGGTTAGGGCGGGAGGAGAGGAGAAATAAAGATTTGATACAAACAACACATCAAATTTTACACAAATATAAGAAGAAGATATGTTTAGGTATCATAGCACGGAGCCATTTTATATCTAATGCGGCGCGTCAAGGAATGGAACACGGGTTTTTTCTGGATGCAACAAAAACTGAAATTGTATTTGTACAGACTAAATAGTACAGTATCGTATTATTATTTTACGTTTGTATCTTTCATCCTATATTTGCCTTGTTCTCAAAATATCGACTAATTCTAAATTATTTTTATTTATACATTTTCATCCGCTTCATCACTAAATCTCCACACAGGTTACCTTGATGCCATTTTCAATAGACTATTTTAGATTGTTTTACGAAAATCAAGTTACCATGATGCTCGGAATTTTGAAAGTGTAATTAATCACTATTCCTTACATTTATTTTTTACAAATACAAAAATAGAAACAGTGAATTTTTTATAGACCCTGACCAGATTAGAACTGGTATCTTATGCCATGCTGGGGCGATACGCTCTGACCAAGTAAGTCTGGTAGTCTGGTAAAGGCGTCTTCGAATTTTGTCACTGCTTGATTTTGATTGTAGTAGGTATTGCACAATTTTATCCATCTTTCTATATTTGTATTTGTACTAGACTATTTATAGTTTTCCAAATTTCAGCCACTTTTACTTCAATTTCACACCCACTCTTAATAATCCTAATGCCTGAAAACAAACTCCTTATAAACAGGAAAAGCAATAAAAAGCCTGCCTATAAATAGCTCTGAGCCGGAGGTACGTTAACACTGGGACCAACTAGGCTAATTGTTGGTAATGACTCTATCGATTCAAGCTATTTCTGCATTAAGTATAGTGCTCTAATTAATGTGTGCTTTTACACGGACTGATAAAAACACTGTTGAAGTGTTCGCTGTGGAAACAATGAGGTTATAAAACCACGTTGAGTGTAGTGTGTTCCTTACTTTACGCACAGTTGAAAGCTAAAAGTTATTAGTTAAGACTTGTTTCATTATTGCATCTATAGCACAACTCTTTATCGCACGACTAAAAACATTGTCTGTCTGCTTAATCGGCGAATAACGCCTTATCCTGGGGCGGACATCTTTTTTACTAGAGTGTCTTCTTGAATCTTATTCTGTAGCTTACTTTCATACGACGCTAGTTTTGGCTATGTCAGCTTTCTTGCAAGCTCCAGTAATAGCGTCTCCACTCCAGCTATGTGTACCATATGAAATTGTGGTAGCCAAGCGTCACCAAATGAGTTAGCTTCCATAAATTCCAATGTGATTGGTTTGGATACTTTGGATACGGTAGCTGTCGACGTCGCTATGGCGCACTGATGTGTGGAAGACTTAGACTTTACATTACTTACTTGGGGAGTCAGCGAGCAGATCGTTGTCATCATGCGACGGACTCTTGACAGATCCAGGCGACATCTTGACCGGCGCGTGCGGCGACGGCGCAGGCGCGCTGCCCGCGCTGCCCGAGTTGGAGTGAGACGACGTTGTGATGGTGATCTCGCCGTTTGAGGCTGCAAGCCTGCGGGAGACGAGTTGTTTTAATGACTAGCACCTCTAGCGCAACTGTGATACGCGACTCTTGCGCGAGATATTTATCTTTCTCTTTCTGTGCAGTACTGTCAGAGTGACATGTTTGTGACGCTATGCCGTGACAAGAGTCGCTAAGCATAGTTGTGCTAGACGGGCAGGATATGAATATAGGTATCTGTATCTCATCAAAACCAATAGTTCATTTAATTAATGATGCTATGTACATATGCTATCATATAAAAAGTGACACTTCTTCAGAATCTAATAAGTAAGTATTATGAAAAAAGTACTTATTTTTTCCATTTCAAGTAATCTGTGTTTGTATAGTGCGTTTTACGAGTATGCTTAGATTATGAAACCTTTTAGCATTCAATAAAAAAATGTACGCAAAAAACGCAGACACACAGAAGTTATCTGTATGAATATAGATAGGTACATTTGTGTAGCTACGTTAATTTTCAACGTCCTTAATTAAACAAAATACAAAATTAAAAAACGACATTTCCTACCGACCTAGACGTAAACACTATAACAAAGAACTGCACTATACGCACATCCGACGCAAAACAAAGAACATAATATACTACACACGATTCCAAAAAGCAACAACAACCTATACTATCACAGCTCATACTCCCTTTTAAAACTAAATACCCGTACATGTGTACAAACTTATCACTACAGCGAAACGCAGTAAAAATGCCCAAAGACAGTAAAAGTTACTGCGTTATTCCTTCAAAGAGCAGTATAACTGTCACCCCTAACGGAACAGTGAGTCGACACTTCTTAACGACAACAATACGCTCATGAGGTGGTTCATTACATGTATTAGCAGTAATTGAGGCCTAATTAGGGCTCATCCGGGCCCGAGTGCAGCGCTAAATGCAGCGACAATTATAAAAATACTGCGGGTCTATGGGAAAAGCGGCGGAGTTTTGGAACCGCGGAGCAGAAAAGAGTAACTTTTAGGCCTGCGCCTCTAGCATAACTGTCACACGTGATTTTTTGCACGAGATAATTACCTGTCTCTTTCTGTGTAGCAATGTGTAAGAGTGACGGGTAGCGCTATGTCGCGCGACAAAAGTCACGAAACATAGTTGTGACATAGTTGAACACTGAAGCGTATGGGTGAAAATGAATCAATCAGGCTGCGTCTTTAACCCTTTAACCGCCGTCAATTTTTCATCAAACTTGCTCGTGTCGCCGCCGATATATATATACATAGATATTTGTCTTATTTATCAGACTGTGGCGAAATGAGCTGGAAATGTTATGTCTTATATATCAGACTACGGCGGTTAAAGGGTTAAGAAGCCCAAAAGAAGTGCATTTGGTGACGACGCGGTCGGCTCGGTTTGTAGTGCAGCTGCCTACTGAGCCGGCGGTCCTGGTTCGAATCCCGGCCAAGGCAAATATTAGTGTGATGAACTCGAATATGTATTTATATATTATATATATCGTCGTCTAGTACCCATAGTACAAGCTTTGCTTAGTTTGTGACTAGGTCGATTTATGTAAGATTGTCCCTTAATATTTATTTATTTATTTAAATGTGTGGAATGTGATTCGTCCGTTTTACTCGTACATTATAGTTACACTTGACGGTGACTGACTGTCGCGTATATTGCTTAAGTACTAAACTATTACCGTGCTAAGGTAAAAGGCCACCTTTTGCTATGGAGCTCCATACAAAAAGGTCGCCTTCTAGCTTAGCATGGCAGACTTAACATGGAAGTATAAAGTTAATAGTAGTAACTAAATTCTTTTCATCACTTGATAGTGATGATATTAACAGTAGCTGCATCTACGGTGTCAATTATTGAGGCCCTTAGAATAAGTACGCCTAGAACGAGAGTACAACAGGTTTGCGAAAGATTCCTTTTGGTTTTATGTTTGCGTGTCTACGAACCAATCATAGATACAGTTTTGCTTGTGGCAGATGCGTCTACGAACGAAACGAAGCCTGTGGCTAACCAATACTGACTTCACTTTGAAGCGCTACTACTTTTCTAGGCGAATTTATTCTAAGTTGAGGCTTTAGTGAGATAAGGCCTCAACAATCTTCTTCTTCCTTACTACCCAACACTATTTGATAAAAAATACATATGATTTGGCCGCGTAAGCTTGCTATTGTTCTAACAAGTAACCGACATCGCTAAGAAAGCCGCTACTCTTAAATGGAGATGGGCGGGGCATTTATGTAGGCGAGATCGACGCTGGTCTCCAAACCTACTAAGTGGCAACCACGAATGAAAAAAGAGGCGTCAGACCACCCGCTAAATGGAGACGACATAGTTAAGGTCGCGGGAAGGCAGTGGATGCGCGCGGCCCAAAGTCCCAGCGAATGGAAAATGCACGAGGAAGCCTTGATCCAGCAGTGGATAAATATAAGCTGATGATGATGATGAATTTAGAGAAAAGCGTGATCCAGGAATTCATTGGCAGTGAGCAGTGGTGTGATTTGTCGGAAGTAATGAATTCAGGGGCAAATTTTATGAATCAATAAATATCTACACATTAAAATACTGGATTTAAAATATAATGAACTGAATCCTAAAAAGGACGGAGACTGATTGACCTTTACACAAATGGCAATCGGTCTTACAACTAATTGATACAGACGGCCGAATTATCAATAATTGGTTTAGTTTGCATATAGATTGGCGAGACAATTAAATTTTAAGCGATAAACACTGCACTTTATATTGGTAATGAGACGAACAAGGTGGCTCAAAGGAGCGTAAGTACTTTGCACAGTACAGTTGGAATACAGTGGTTGCATTTGCGCTATTCGTTGCAAAATAAGCAAATGCTAGACAGTTCAGTTGAAATATATCTTCTCTTAAATTACAACTCACTTACGCGAGAAACAAACAAACATTTGAGTATAAAAGCTGAATATATACCACTGTTCAACCACATATTTGTATTCATTGAAGTCTTATATATATACATATGTATAGTTTATTACTGTAATAGATGTCTCCGGAGGTACGGGTTTTTACTAAACTTCACTATTGAGATTTGTACTAGATGGAGTTTGTAGTATTCATTTTAGCAGTAAATTTACTTATGAATTTATAGTGTTCCAACGACATAATAGATGGCACTTTTACTTACGCAAACTAGCTAACGGTTGTTTCCCAAAATATTTTCAAGTATTTTGAGATGTCAAGCATTGTTATTAATAAAATGTAACTAATAATAAAAGTGTTTGAAAAATAATAAACCTTAAGAAACAAAGTCAAGTTTCAGTTTAACAACCACTTTGACAATATAATTATGGGTGATAGGTCTCTTAATCTAATTGGCGACTACTATGAGACCACTGAGCCGTTGATATACTTTGTAATAAAAAAGCGAACGTTTCATTTCATTATCTTACGTTGGCAATTCATGTTCGTGCCACTGAAGATCAACAAAAAATTCTTCATTAATCTATTTAGGGTCTCAAAAACAGAGAGAGGAGATAAATTATCTATTCCGGGATGTCTTATCAACTGATACTTCGGCAAAATTTTAATCATCATAACATATCAAATCAAAGATCATCATAACATTACGCCGGCCTAGGCGTAGGTTTTATCATAACAAAGTTTTCTAACCCCGAGAGCTTTTGCATGGCCGATCTTAGGATCCTTAGCCATAGAAAAATGCTGGGTGAAATAATCTAAACCCACTGTACCACATGAATACACTATGCACAGAGACATACTCCCGCGCATTAATTGTTCTTTTAATTTATCAAACGTAGGCTACGCCTTTTCAAGATATTTTTTTTTTTAATTTAATACAGCTTTAATCAGCGGCCTGGTAAACATTGTGTTTACTTTAAAAAGTTTAAAGTTTATGAGTGAAATCTCTGCTTTGTCCTTGTGTGGAAGTAGCAGGATATTTAAGGCCAGAAGACACCGTTAGCATGTGCGTGACGTGTGCGATGTGAAGTATGGATTCTCATAAGATATGTCACATCGCATGCGAGCCGTGCTCTCATGCACGCAACAGTGTATCATGTCTTAATGAAGATTCTGCTGCCTTTAAGGTTCTGCCTGTGAACCTATGTATTACAAAAACTTAATTTTATTTAACTAAATATCTATTCTGACTAAAATTAGAAGCATGATGTCATATAACTGACTTCTCGACGACTTTGTACTAGTGCACCTGAAAAAAAATATAAGCCATAAGTATAAACTATCTCTATAAAATTATTAGGAGAACGGCATAATGGATAGATTACGGTTTCAAAACGCCAATACCATAACACGGTTCATTATAAAACAAAGCTCAATAATATTTTTATATTTTATGTATGAATTATACACTATAAAACTGCACACACAAAACTCGGTTTAAAAAATCGAAAGTACACATTAGTTAGCAATTAAATGCAAGCTAATTTTTCTGTCAATCCAACATGACCTTTATAACATTAATAATGATATGGGCATAAAAAGCAATTTACTGCGAATATTTTGACGAACGCACATAATGTCTCCCTCCGGCTATGATTAAGCTTGTACTACACAGAAAAGTACAGCAAGGCAGTCTGTCTGCTTGAAAATGTAACTTAAAACCCTTGATACACGATTTGTTTTACAATTGGATAAATTTTTGAGATATGAGAATGCGAAATGTATAAAGCAGTACGTATAATTTTTATTGACCACAATAATTGTATTTTAATAAAGTTAATGCTCATGAAAATGTTTTGGGAACGATCTTGGCTGCTGTTTTACAACTGTTATTTGCCATTTTTTAATGGTTTTATTATGATTTCGAGTGGTGATCGTTTTTGCGAGTTTAATTTTTTTAATGTTGAAAGAGCGATTTAAATAACCCATAAAATGGGCTTTAGGTCATATTTTATAAATGGGTTAAGAGACTAGCAAAATGGTTTAAACGTAAATTTATAATAAAACTAAGTAATAAATCGATAATTTTACTCAACATATATCTCTACTTTTCTATTTAATTATGATTATTTTAAACCATGTGTGAAAGCCGACATAAAAAATAGCCTATGTGTTAATCCAGGGTTTCATCTTCATACCAAATTTTATCAAAATTGGTCCAGCCGTTGGAGGGTGAAGATGTACCGTATATTCGTTACACAAACTTTCGCGTTTATTTATTAGTGTGAAAAATACAACTATTTCAATAAAAACTAATTATTACATATAAAAAAATAAGTAAAATTAAAAAATTGGGTACGTGCGAGTCCGACTCGCGCATGAAGGGTTCCGTACCATAATCTATAAAAAGTTTGTTGTATGGGAGCCCCCCTTGAATATTTATTTTATTAAATTTTTAGTACTTATTTGTTGCTATAGCGGCAATAGAATTACATCATCTGTGAAAATTTCAACTGTCTAGCTATCATCGTTCTTGAGATACAGCCTGGTGACAGACGGACAGCGAAGTCTCAGTAATAGGGTCCCTTATTTACCCTTTGGGTACGGAAACCTAAAAAAGTGTCGATTGTTCGACTAATTTCAGAAAGTAAGTTTAATTTTTCTAGCATTTATAATTCAACAAAAACCTACACGATTGTACATCAAAAGAAACAAATACAAAGCGGCCATGATTTATTCTAATATCTGCTTAATTGACGTCAAATGACATACAATATTTATCCAGATTGTAGGGCAACAGAACCGGCGTATTAAACTAAATTATGGATGCGAGAATTAATGCCTCCGACTAGTAATTATGAGGTCGCATTAAGTTAATGTCTTTGAGCTGACGCACACATGCACGGTGTTATTGCTTGGTGGTGGAAATGAGCGAGGAACTTAGCACATGGTGGCTTTCAAAAAAAGAGAAAGTGGGATAATATTTTATAATAATATGACTCGTAACGTGGATCAATAATTCAAAGATTGCCAATAGGCGTGTAGATTTTTTTTTGATTTATCGTATTTTTTGGGATCAAACGTCTATATGGGACTAACTACAATTAGACTGCTCTAAAAGTCAGAAATGACCGTAAAATTTCAACATTCCTACGGAGCGCTCAAAACGCTCCATACAAATGGCCATCTATATGTGACGTCATTATATTATGTTATGGGTACCAATATTTGCATGGAGACCATAAGTTATTTGCTACTTTCCATTGACACATTTGTCATGACATATCGAGCTAATTTTATTTATATAACTACAGTATGCAGTAGAATTTAACATCAGTCGTTATCCTTATTCGTATAAAAAAGTAAATTTTATATGTTATAGCTTTCTTTTCGTGGTGGAAGTGCACCACATGAAAATGTATAACCAAGAAATAATTTAACATAAAGTAGGGTAACAACAGGGGGTCTCATCGCTACAGGGCGATCTCTTCCAGACAACTTTAGGGTAGTTTCTATGTCTTATGTGTCTTTGCAGCCTCATCACATGAAAAAGGTTTTTGTCACACAAAGCAATATAAAATATTATAACATTTATTTTAATCCCCGCGCGAACTGCTGACGCGTTTGATTGGTCTGTATACTATCAAACGTCCATAAACAGTTGTAAGACCAGTAATTACGAGATTGCCATAAGATAATGTCATTGAAACTCACGCGCACACATACGAATCTCATTAATTATACTTATTGTGCGACGAGGAAAATAATGAACTTGATAGATGGCGACTATTTTAGTTCCAATGAGTTGTCAAAATGCTTGTTATTTTGAAAATTCGCGTTTAGTTTGTCCTTGATATAATTAGACGCTTGGATGAATTTGTCAGAGGGCAGCGCATTATCTTGGGAGTCAAGTTAACTGATTACATTAAAAATACCCTCTATATTACTTGCTCTTGCGTTGCTCTTGTGCTCTTGCTCTTGTGTTGGAGGCCAAAACTCATTTTGGGTTGCTGCGCCAAAGCAATTAGTTAGTTAGCTCTATATTACTTGCGCTCCATAACCCAAGAAGCTGACGTATCCCTGATAGCCGCTAAGCTGAAGAGTATATATAATATCACTGCCCATCTTTCCTTACTGACCGTTTACGTTAAGTTTGCATCTGATAACTATGGCGTCGCATACAAATGAGGTTCAAACTTTACGTGTCCGTATTTCCTCTTAAGTGGAACTGGACTGGACACGTTTTCCGCACGCCGAACGAATGGTGTGCCAATACCACTGAATGGATCCTAGCTAATAATAGAGTCCGGCGTCGCGATAAACCACGACAGAGATGGCGGGATGACCTAGACACATTCTGAAGGTTTGACGCTACCTTAAATAGGGACAACTGGAAGATAGAGGCCTTTGGGGTCAATGGGACAGTTAAGGTTGAAAATAAAATAAAATAAAAGTAGTGGTAGAGTAGAGGACAAAATATACCCAGAATAATTAAATAAATATTAAGAGACAATCTAACACAAATACCCTAGACCTACTAAACGACATAATATATAAATACATATATAGAGGACATCCATGACCTAGGAACAAATATTCGAGATGATCACACAAATATTTGCCCCGGCCGGGATTCGAACCCCGGACCACCGGCTCAGTAGGCAGGTACTACAAACTGCACCAACCGCGTCGTCTATATTCCCAATATATGTAGGTATTTGTGTATTTTATATAATGTTCCTCATAGTTACGATATATGTATTACCTCGTAGTTGCAATAAAATTATATCTTTCCTTATGAGACCATAATAATATTAGTTCATCAGATTATTTATTGCACTATAATAAATAATAAGTCAGTTATATCTAATATAACAGACACAATCGTATAAATTCGCATCTAATTACGTAACTGGAATTTTACGATGTACTTTTTACCTGAATAATAGGACCTAAATACATAGTAAAGGAGTTATGCAGTGAAAAGTAACAAGAATGTATGAGATGGGATCAAAATTATCATTCATTATCTTCACGAACTTCAAGGATTTGCGTAACCCACTACAACGTGGGACCCTTCAAACGAAGCGTGAAGAAGAATCTCTCGGGCCAGCATGGCAGTGTCAACTGACATGGCACCGTTGGTTTCTTGTCAGTTGCCATTGCGACTTGGGCTCCCCTTTTTGCTTACCATCAGGCGAAGTGGAGCAACTATATTATGCCAATATAAAAAAATTAAACGTCACAGAAAAAAAACTTTTAAAGTATATGTTATTATATTATCAATTTCAAATCAATTATCTATAAAAAACTAGAAAAGCGAATGGCGACGAAAGCGCGCAAATAACATTAGGGGTAACCTAATTACAAGAAAAGAAAGGAAGGAAACCTTCTTGAGTGGAGACCGCATATCGGAAGACGCAGCGTGGAAAGGCCCCCAACAAGGTAAATCGACGACCTGGTTAGGATAGCGGACAGAAGTTGGATGAGGGCGGCGCAAGACCGATCGTTGTGGAAAACTTGGGGAGGCCTTTGTCCAGCAGTGGACGTCTATCGGCTGATATGATGATAATGATGATGATGAACCTAATTAGATGCAAGCAAACGAAACAAATGCTTTAAAAAAATGTTCAGACTTTTTTGATCGCGCCAACAGATCAATCTCATTCAGTCATACAGCCTTTTGTAATTAAAAAGTCCCACCCGCACCCCTATTCCGACTTTCATCCCACTATGCGACTAAACGCTAATATATTCCAAGGCGATATCCCGATCTATTTATCACCATTACTTGCCGGATTAGGCGCGTCACGGGCGCTAAGGTAATTATACGTGTTGGAATACTTAATGCCCTCCGTAATTATATGGTCGCATTAGTTTGATAACGACGGATTTTAGAATTGACGCCGCGGCGTTCTGATTTTGAATTTGGAATAAAAAACGGTTGGAATCGCGTTGAAAATGGAAGTTAAAACGGTTTACGTAACTATTTCCCATATTTTTCTTGTAGTTTTTGGTAATATGTAGATAGTTAACTCCTAGCATTTATTGTTAAAAGCGATTATTTTTACAACTTACCTAACCTTATCTAACATTAATTTTTATATATAATTATGCATTTTACTGATATTTTATTTGTGACGTTTTCAAGAAAAAAAACCACGTTGTCGCTTACCATAAGGAGGCGTTGGCAGGTTATTGGTATAAAGATGCGAAAAAAATATCCCTATGATAAACGACAAAAGTTTCAAGCAAATCCCTTTTGGTTAAAGATATCACATATTGTTTGCAACATTATTTTTATTATTGTTCTATTTGTACACATTTGAATTAAGTATCAAATTAGGGTTGCCTCTAAATATTCATATGTTTCTTATTAAAATATCACAATATTCACTACTATTTCTGGACAAATTGTAGCACATTTTGCAAAGTGATTTAAATCAAATACTTTCCAATCCATCATTGCCTTGTCGCGAATCAAATAACAAACGTGATTAACTATTAAAGCATGTGTTCTTTTTGTAATAATAGGTATACTTACTGGCTTAATGTTAATGCAATCATATCTCTTGATAATAACAAACAAAAAAACTAGATCATTCCAGATTTTTTCTTACTTAACGACTTCACAAGCAGCACAGTGACACAAACACACACACACACAGCTAGAGATAATGTTAAGCAGTCATTAATGCGTAATTGCTTTGCATTACCGGGCGAGCAAAGGATTGGGTACAGAGAAAGCGATATTTTATTATACCTTGATATATTTGAAGTTACCTTACTAATGACATTAATTATAATTTATATAGGGAACTCACGTGTATAGCGTGAATCCTAAGTTGTGTAAATAATTTTTCATCATGTACTATTTTGTATTTAAGAATATTTTGCACCATTTTGCGTCTCATATGGGTAGTATATATATGAGACGCAAAATGGTGCAAAATAATCTCTTGATTAATTGTTTGTGTCATTTATGAAAAAGTTTTCGTTACGTTTGCTTCTGACTGTGTATGTGTTCCTAATTTATCTTGTATTATGTTTATATTTATGTGTGTATATGTATATTTATCTATCTATCTGTTGGTATTTATTTTGTGTTCCCATCACCTTCTGCATCACTTGCTCATAGTGTGGTTTATCCTGATCAACTCCACTACCCAAAGGCTGTCTGGAAGAGCTCTTTAGCGATAAGACTACCTATTGTTTACCTTTATTAAAAGTATTGTATCTGTGTTTAATTTGTAAACTTTTTTGTGTGCATTAAAGCATTTTGTATTGTACCTATTGGTATTGTAGTAGGTAGGTGTATATATTATAGCAATGAAATCGCCCAGCTCCAGGTGTAGCACATAGTTTACTCCGTACATAAGACTCTGCGTGCATTTAGCTTTCGAAGCTTAGTCTTATTACTAGCTGCAAGGCCAATGCGATTATATTGATGTTAATATTGTTTATAGTTTACGTTCATTTGACGCGTTGAAATTTACTGTATCTCCAAAATGAATGCACCGATTTGGATGATTTAAAGACTCTTTTAAAATTAGATTTTGCCTCTAGTAATGGTAGGTATTAAATAGGGTAAATCGTAGGTGTTCAGTTCATTTTTAGTATGAGGTAGCCAGTTATTGAATGGTGGCCAGTAATTGGCGATTTACCCTAGTTATATTAAAACTGTTGACTTTATGTTGCTTGTAAAGCATCCTCGTCTCTACAAAGATATTTAGAGGATTTAGAGCAAAACAGTAGCAAAATACTATGTCTTTATAACAAGATATATTCAGAACTAAATCTACCTAAGTACATACAAAATAAATATACATACATCACAATATCATAAGATTCTTCAGTTAATGAAACATCCAAAGAAGACTTTGACTGAAGATACAGGAGAACGACAAATACGACGAATATACGACCGCAAACCAGAAAAGAGTTACTTTGGGTCATTCTACTTTCAGACAACTACTTTTCTGATTCATTTATGATCAATATTCAATAAAATATTTAATTATCAGATACCGAAAAACAAGTAAAAAGTAACAGAAATCAACTTAACCTTAATTATAGCATTACTATTTTACTTGATATAGTTAAACAAAGGAGAGTTAGTATTTAGTCGCTTATAAACCAAAAGCGCTTATAAATAAAAATATCATCTCTCCAGCAACCACACATGCCTAACATAGAAACAAGATACGGGGTGTTTATGTTAAGCGCCCTACATTCCCCTTCAAGCACAGAAGAGCGTAACCGACCCGCTTTTTCCTTACACATCTGCTTTTGTGTTAGCAGCTACATTGTGCAGCGGTCTTAAAGCAGAAGGCCGTAACCGACATGTTTTCCCTTACATATTCCGCTGTTGTGTAAATAGCAATGTTGTGCAGCTTTCGAACTCAGCCTAATTACAAGTGCAAACTGCAGGCTTGCACTAATTGATTGTATATCACTGCTGGGACTTTTGTTACCGACAAAAATAGTACTAAAAAAAAGTCGACGAAAATAGTACTGGTAAAGAAGTTAAGTATTCGACTTCTGTATAAAATTAAATATGAAACGAGCTTACTCACTTCGTAGACCTCTAATATCGCTTGATATGTTTCCGATCGGTTCGCGATTCATCATCATTTACCTAACATCAGGTACGTTCGAGGTCAAATGTTTGTCTATCACAAAAAAAAAGAAAAAAAGGGAAGCTGATGATCAGCCCCGGCAGCGGCATATTATGTAATTTAATATGTAAGACCCACGGGAGTCTTCTATGTGAAATCCGACTTCTGTAATTATATAACTTATCTTATTGTAGAGATATCTCTTTGGCTATGACGCAAAAAGCGTCGGTTAATTAACGCAATAAGTTGTGCGTACGCAATTTACCCACAAAGTAAGAAATTTGTTAGTACAAAGAAATACCATCGATTCGCCTAATCTATTAGGCATCATCAGCCCGTCTAGCATAACTGCGTTCGCGACTCTTGTCGCGCGACAAAGAATCGCCCGTCACTCTCTCACAGTACAGCGAAGAAAGAGATAGGTAATATTCCTCGCCCGAGAAAGACTCGCATGTCACAGTTGTGCTAGAGGTCCCATACCCATAGAAATATTGAGAACGAGAACGGAGGTAGTATTTTTCAAATGTATTTTTAGTAATCCTTTGAATTTTTATCTTTTTCTAAAATTAAGAGTGGCAATCCTAGCGTTTCAATAGAGCGTCGTTCGAGAAATGTCTTCAAGGACTGAAGTTAATGATATTTCCCTGTGTTTTGAGAAATAAAAAATATTTTCTAAGAAATAGCTTAAATACAGTTTTGTCATGTTAAAAATTATATATATCACTTTTATTATGATACAGGGTTGTTCCTCATTAAATATACATAATTACACTAGTTAAAACTAAATAACAGTAGGTACAAATGTCAGTCATAAGTTTAATGAGACGAAACAAGCCGCTGCAAAATAAGTATGTTGACATTTTTATTGCAGTAAATGATATACAATATACGTAAAAGATGTTATAATTTTACTCCCGACCCAGGCTATCATTAAGTGCAAGGTTAAAAGATATAGCCCTTTGCAGTACCGATGAAGCCTCTGAATAGAGGTACAAGTACAGATGGCAAACTTTTTATAAGCAAAACAATGGCTTACTATGCACTGCGCATGTTGCGATAATAACCCATCTTTTTCCATGGTGCATCCATAGTGTAAGGTACAGTAGTATGGAAGTAACAAATATGTAAAAAGAAACGAGATAGCAATAAATGCATTATAGCCGAAACCGTCTTTAATTCCTTACATGGCGCTGCGGACAGGATATTAAATTATATTGATATTAAATTAAATAACATAAACAAGGTAAAAGGGGTATAAGTAGTGATGTGTAGAAAAAGTGTTTGCAATTTGTTGAAATGTTATATTAACTAGTAGTTTCAGTTTCAGAAGGTGTAAGGTGTGAAATATACATATACAAATTATTCTATTTGTATATATATATATTTCAGAGGGCATGTAAGGTACAGTAGTATGGAAGTAATAAATATGTAAAAAGAAACGTAATTGAGTGAACACATGTAATCATAGTAGTAGAAACGAGATAGCAATAAATGCATTATGGCCGAAACCGTCTTTAATTCCTTACAATAGTATAAGAAAATAAGATGAGAAACTCCGACTAGTGAGACTTTCTTCGTCAGGGATTAGTTGCCACTTTATGGTAACAAAATAATTGTAAGGAGATAATCGTATGCCGCCATAATCGTAAAAAAAAATTATGCATTTATGCATTACGATTCGCGTGTTCTTTGACTAAGTTTTATTTTGTCGTAATAATTGATTTAAAATACTCACGATTTTATGAGATTCATACAGGTAACAAGGGAATCTGGGAGTATTATGATACACGACTGGCAACACAGAAACGGATTGACAGAACCAACCGATCGTGATGACGTCAAAAGTGTCACCTGTCATTCCGGAGTGCCATACCTTATTTTCTTATAGTATAAGAAAGGTATAAGACTTATACCATGGGTGCATCTACGTTCCATTTTTGTTCGAGCGATTCGGCGCGCGGTCATAGCCAGTGGCTGGCCTCGGTCACTCTCGTCGCCACGCCCCACGACTAATAGCGCCGCGTTTTATGCAAGCACCCAATAAAATGAAGTGTACGCTAATTTCTCAGGCGGCTTTAGCACAGGTGAAAAGAGAAAACCTTCTGTAGTGTTTCATTTTGTATTTAAGCAGGTCATCACGTATGAGTGACAGAGTCAGCGATTTTTGTAATGTAGGTGTTAAAGCTGTGAAGTGCGAGTGGAAGAGAATAGAGGTGATAGCTTGTTCTCAGGTAACAAAGGTCACATTCGGACTCCAAAAATAAGTCTTACTATAAACCATAAGCGACTTTAGTGAGAGTTTACGTAATGATGTACATTACAAAAATCTGACTGTCAATATTAGTTGCTCCCAGAAAAGGTCCCTCTTCAATTAAGTTGGTTTATTTTTGTTAAAAAAGTTTAAAACAAACCACAGATAAGCGCTGCGCGCGCACCAGAAAATTATGAAATTATAAACACGTACACATTATTCTACGTAATTATATCAAGGCATTACGACATCCGCTGTGATTAGCATAGCTCGGCTCATTACGTTGAATCGGACTGTTTTCCTTGTTCTGCTGTTATGGACAGAGGTTTGTTTTTACGGTTCCGTACATAAAGGTTGCTTACGGGACCCTATTGCTAATCCTCCTCTGTCTGTATGTCACAGAACTGTATCTGTCTAACCGTAATAGGTAGACTTGAAGTGTGTGAAACATGTGTATTGATTGACGACGCGGTTGGCTCGGTTTGTAGTAGCTGCCTACTGAGCCGGTGGTCCTGGGTTCGATTCCCGGCCAGGGCAAATATTTGTGTGATGAACTCGATTATTTGCTCCTGGGTCATGGATGTTATCTATGTGTAAGATTGTCCCTTAATATTTATATATTTATTTATTGATATGAAACCGCTAAAAGAACACATACTGAAAATAAAAAAGTTAAAAATGCCTTTTTTGAAGAAGGTAGAAAACAGCACGTCTGCGAGATAGCAGCAACTGGTTGCAGCAGTCACTGGCTCGAGCATGGTTTCAGTAGTCATTCAACTAAAACTGACGTATTAAAAAAACATGATCGCGATGGTCATTGCCTCGTGATTGGTAATTTTTTTTGACAAGTAATTTCAACCAAGCAGTGAACTTTTTTTAAATCAAATATGCTGATGTACTTTTTTTGAAATTCTTTGAGTTGAGTAGAGAGATGTCTTATGAATATTAAAGTTCTGTAGCTGGTACCATAGAGTATAGAATTTTGGTACAGGGATTAAAAAGTGCGTTTTTGTGATTTTGTCTGTGAAATTATAATTGACTGATTAAAGTACGCGATTATAAAAATAACATTATAAACGGTGCACGCAACTTCGTTCGCATAAAACTTTTTTCTTTACCGTAGTAGGATAAAAGTATCCTATAACCATCTTTAGATGTCCAGCTATCTCTGTCCCAAAATTGGTTACAATATATCCAGCCGTTTTAGCGTGATGCTAAAGAAAATTTTACTAACATTTGACGACGCGTTTCGCGCTGTTTGTAAAGCACCTGGCTACTGAGCCGGCTTTCCCGGGTTCGAATCCCGGCTAGGGCAAAAATTTTAGTGATGAACTCGAATATTTGTGCTTGGGCCATGGTTGTTCTATGTATTTAAATATATGTTTATGCTTATAAATATGTATGTACATCGTCATTTAGTACCCATAACACAAGCCTTCTTGAGCTTAATTTGGGACTAGATTGATTTGTGTGAGGTTGTTCGATATTTTTACATTTATTTATCTAATTATGGCGCTGCGCTAGCATGCTATCGCGATATAATTTTATTTATAATAATATGCTAAATAGATGTTGATTAAAAACTTACATTGCAAGCTACTCCTCATTGATTAAACTGTATTGACATAAATGTCGACAGTAGAATCTATAAAGAAAACCGAAGGGCGTATCGATATCATCACCTGTCAAACCTTTATTAATATCGCAAATTATACGCCACAGGGCATGCTGAAGGGACATCATTCAAACACTGTCAATGCCGTTAGAGCGAGTTGCTTACATTTACATAATAAAATATAACAGTCAAATGCAGAAAAAACGTAGGTACCGTTTTTCCCCACATTTCCGTCAAAGATTTCTCAGTTTAGTTACGCCCATACAGCTTTTCAGTTAACAAAATGCTATCTTTGGCAGATGCTAAGAATGCATATTATGTTGTACTATTTATTCTAAAAGCTCAATAAAAAAAACTGGTAAATCATTTACATGGCAAAGTGGGGACTAAATATCCTCATTTTTTGCAATACACCGCATGTAATCATCGAACCAACCAAGAATACACTTCGTTCACAAAGCTCCAATACACAGCAAAGTAAAGTTACGACGTATATGATTACATACTTCTGAGACCTTTGCCGTATCAGCAGCAAATGTACCTCCAAAAAACGTTAAAACTAGCCAGCATCTTTCAGACAACCCGAGTCGACTCTTTGTCGAGCGACAAATGTTGCAATGTTGCAATGCAAGTCAGGACGCATCACCTGGCAAGCTAAGTCACCGCAGGTTGCGTTAGTGCGACTGCAGAAGCCATATTGACTTGACAATAAAGTAAACCTGCCTGTTCATTGAAACGGAGTGGGCAAAATGAACCAATCAGGCTATATCTTTGTAAAGCCTGAAAGAAGAGCATTTAAATCTGAGAACTGTGATTGGTCCACACATCTCCGCTCCGCTTCTCTGGATAGGCAGCCTTATATGTGTTCTATTTTCAAAATTTGATGCGTTTAGTTTCTTCTACTGACTGTATCCTTGGTTGAACTAAAGCGATCCTAATTATGGTCTTTCGCACGGTACTTACGCTTTGACGCAACACCGCAATTACAGATAATTATTTCATTAAAACATTTGTAATTAATTTTAGAAGCTCGGACGAAGTGGGTAATTCTACTGTTCAAGATGTAATGATTAATGACCAGTCCAGTTGTCAGGGTAGCTACTTATACCTATTTATTACTTAAATTATAGTCTGAGCGCAAAAGCAAATAATACGTTGGTACGACATTTGTGTTGATACCTCGATCAATAAATAACTACAAAAGTTGTTGTTGATCATTCTTGAAAACAACCCGTATTCAATTTATATTTTGGTACAAATACGTAGAAGTAAGTATAGGATTAAGTAAATCAAAACTAAGTAGAGCAAGCGAGAAACAAGTTTTGTTTATTATAAGGCCAATATCAACGTAAATTCATTTAACCAAAAGATTAATTAAACATTCAAAATATAATGGAAGATTAATATAAAATTGTCTCTGAACGTTATACTCATAGACCCCACACCAACTCAATGTTTCTGTTTAGCCCTATGGTTGACTGGTAGAGAATGCCTTGTGGCATTAATTGCACCATATATGTACTAATTTGGTCTGAGCAATAAAGTTTAAATAAATAAATATATAAAGGCACAATTTTACTTTTACGCATCTGACGAGTATCAAAAAGAAAATGCATAATTTTATAATTCTGATATTAAGTGTCCGTTTTGACGCTGCCTAAAAGTAGTAAGTTGCACTCGTGAGGAAAATAGCCTATTCCGACGCTTGTATAAACGACCCGAGCACTTGTATGATGTGTATGAACCCAGTCGGTCCCCGCGCCCAGCTTAAGTGCCTCATAATTATGTGCAATATGATTAAATGTAATGTCGTGACGCTTAATGAGGACAAGTTTGCACTTTAATTACGGTTAATGTTCATCTATGTACAGTGACTAAGTCTATGGCTCCTTATCCGTTCAAAAATACTAAATGTTTTAGCCATTTTTCTCTATGATCAAATGTTTCTTAACATTTATTATCTAAATGTTACTACGTAGAACAGGGCTATTGAAATTTATTGGTATATATTTGAAACCTACAGTTTGAATTTTTCATTGATAATTTTTGCTTCAAAAACTACTCGAAATTGATAAAATTCACGCAGAAAACGTTTTTTTTTTCAACTTATTCTTGACTGAACGCAAAGAAAAACGCAATAGCATTTTACTTTCTAGAACTCAGGGAAAAGTATTATTTTATTCTAAAAAGTTGGTTGTAATTATCAATATATTTCACATAATATGAAAAAAAATAATTAAAGGAATAAGGCCTCTTAAGTTAAAAGCTGCAGATCTTTGATCATGATTATCGCGACCAAAACAATTTGTAACCGTCAGCGGGCGCATTTACTAAACCGAAAGAGAATAGCCTAATGACGAAAAGATCTAATCAGCACTTGGCACTTAAACACGCTGCTTTATTGCATATCCTCCATTTTGACAACAAACGTTGATTAGTAACTCACACACACACGCTCACCAGCAATTACACTCATTGTCACATAATTACTACCAACATTTGTCATTGCACCCACGCTAGCCACCGCCTTATGCGCTCAACATGCCCTTTATGACGGGTGCTAAAGGACTCGAATAGATTAATACTGGTAAGTGTTCATTTTGTTTTGGTCGGGTTATTGGATCGGCATTAGACAAAGAAAGCATTTTTGAAATTAGAATTAGCGAAGGTTGATGCACGGTTGTGAAGTTTCTGTGTTGGTTTTATGTTGTAGATAATGCACTCATTAACCTTGTTATGAATATGTTTAATTTCAAATCAGAATGCGATGAGGTCATCTTTTGTACATAAGGTGCTGAATATTGTACTTGAACTTTGTTGATGTTGTTTTTTATATCTATTAATGCAACTATGATTAACTTAAACTTTGTATTGTATTCAATACGTTTCCAGTTTGATTGGTATCTGCTCTGACTTTTTAATCGACACGCGACAGTCGAAAAATTACGTCATGAATATCATTGGCAATTTGAAAGTAAATAAAGGTAAGTGCAGTGCATCTACAATATATCTGTCATAATGTCGAAGATGGAATCCTACTTCTACTTATATTAAAGTCGCGACACGTATATTGGACGCCAAAATCAAATAGCACGAAAATACACAGAAGACGATTTTTATCCACCTAGACGGGCGAAAATCTGACGCTATATTCTGAAGAAGTGTCACATTCGGATCGAAAGGTTTCATTTGAAGTAACTTACCTGTTAATACTGTTCATCGCTGCACTCCCAGTGTTCTCCCGTTCACTTCTTTCCCTCGAACTGCTCGCGTATCGCTCAAAGTTCTCCCTCTCTTTATAATGTCGGTCCGGCCGAGGGGAAGATGACCGCCTCCCTTGCATCTGCTGGTTCAGATTATTCTGTTGCACTGTCTGCAGGAGATTATGATTGGATTGAGGCTGTTGGAAGGCTTGCAACAGCTCTTGCGCGCTAGCGGCTCCGTTGGATAAGAAGTTTGGCAAGCCTGGATTCAAGAGAGCATTTGACAGCGCTGGGTTCAGCATGTTTGTCCGCGGTGGCTGCTGAGGGCTGGAGTTTAGCAGCTGATGGGGCTGAGCCATGGCTTGCAGGTTCGCTAGCGATGTGGAGACAACTTGGCCGTTGTTGAGCGCCAGGTTGACCATCTGGTCGTTGGAGTTGACGTGGTTTACTGGTATTGTGAGGATGGTCTGAGTCGCGATACCTAGACAATATAATAAGCATATTTATAGAATAGTCTAGTCATTTCCAAACTCCTATCAAAATCAGGAGCAATTACATTAAGGTGATTAATAGTGTTTTTTTGTATTCACTTTATTTAACGAGTAACTGAAGGTTTCCTTCTAAGTAGAGATTTCGAGTTACGTGATTTAATTTTGGTGTAAATTCAACTAGGTATGCCACGAATATTTACCATAATTGTGACGATTTAAATAACCCTTGAATGTCTGTCCCCAAAGAAAATAATTATAAGGCTAATGTCAAAAATATAAGTTTTCCCGACGTTGCACTAATTTATTTCTAAATAAATCGAGCTCTCTAAAGGCGGTTTCCACACCGACCATGCGCTACTTTCGCGATATTACCTACAGCGCCCTGTATTCCCTGCACCAACTGCCTTGAAGCCAGGATGAGCTGTGGTGCCTGTGGTGTTGGCGATGGTATTGCGGGCGGGAGTATGTTGCTGTTGTCGATGTGGTTGGGTGAAACAACATACCATGAGACGTGGGTATGAGGAGCTGCGCGCCTTGTATCCCCTGCACCAGCTGCCCTGAAGCCAGGATGAGTTGTGGCATTGGCGACGGCATGGCCGGTGGCAGCATGTTGCTATTGTCGACGGGGTTGAGTGAGACAACATACCATGAGACGTGGGTATGAGGAGCTGCGCGCCTTGTATCCCCTGCACCAGCTGCCCTGAAGCCAGGATGAGTTGTGGCATTGGCGACGGCATGGCCGGTGGCAGCATGTTGCTATTGTCGACGGGGTTGGGTGAGACAACATACCCTGAGACGTGGGTATGAGGAGCTGCGCGCCTTGTATCCCCTGCACCAGCTGCCCTGAAGCCAGGATGAGCTGTGGCATTGGCGACGGCATGGCCGGCGGCAGCATGTTGCTGTTACCCACGGGGTTAGGTGAGCCCATGCCTGTACAAATTAAAACGTTACAAAACCAATCTACATGATCCAAAGTAAGTCACGTATTACTGACAAAATTATTTTTCGTTTTTTTTAACATTACTTCCGCTTCGGCTGATAACAGGAAGTACCAAAATAGTTTTCCATTTCCCTCATTTTGCCAGATAGAACAAGGAAGTTATTCTAAAACGGAGCGCCCAAAGTACACATTTAATAATGATACCTTGTACCTATTTACAATTGATATGAATACCGGGATTTCAATCTTAACATCTACATATTATTATCCGAGTAGGTGGGACGTATCTATAAATAACACAATCCCCATCTAATTTATTATTACCTTATTTCAGCAATATTGCCCTAAAAGCCGACGTTTAAAATGTGTCTTTACTCGCAGGTTCCGCCACGTGCTTAATAATCTTTGCTTATGTCAAAAATTATATCACTACATAGTATAAAACAAAGTCGCTTCCTGCTGACTCTCTGTCTGTCTGTCTGTCTCTATGTATGTTTAGATCTTTAAAACTACGCAACATATTTTGATGCGGTTTTTTAATAGATGGAGTGATTAAAGAGGATGGTTTATATGTATAATACATGGATAATATAGCATTGCACCCCTGCGAAGCCGGGCGGGTCGCTAGTAATAAGGTATAAAAAGTAGATAACATTACTCTTTGAACTAATCTTTAGTTTACGCGTACAAAGCATAATACTACAACGTAATTACTACAACAACTATGATGATAATACTAAATTATAACAGTAGAAATGGAAGTGGTTTAAGTTTATCTGTGTTATTTTGGTGCCTTTAAGTTTTTTTTTTATGTCATACGGGGGCAAACGAGCAAACAAATAGCCTGATGGAAAGCGATTACCGTCGCTATAGACACCTGCAACACCAGAGGAGTCACAAGTGGGTTGCCGGCTTTTAAAGTTTGGTTAAATGCCGTGTCATTAACATTAGGTATGTGATCGCTATTAAACGAAGGTTCAAAGACTTCTTTACCAGACTGCTACAAATTAATTGATTCTATTATAACTTTGTATCAATATTTTCAAAACCAACACGTTCTCATGTTCATCATCATCAGGCACGGCAACAGCCTAATTAAACCCACCCTCATCAAACAGACTTTATGCTTATGCAATTAAACAATAAAATAATATTGCACTAAGAAAACCGCTCTCAGTCATAGGAAATTACACGATCCCATCGGCAACCAACCAAGACTAATTCACCGCGAACAAAACGGCCAACCAAAATCTAAAACATCATCTGCATGCCTTACAAGCCCGTTAAATTCGGCATTAACATAACGTATTCATTTAAACCATGACATTTCACATTTTGTAATAAATGCTCTTTCCTACAACGCATCAATTAAGCACCGAAAAAAATGTATAATTAGGCCTATTAAGACAATAAAACTGTTAATGATCCCGCAACAGTAATATCCGTGAGTTCGTGAAAAAATATGTAATTATACTCATTATTTAAATAGGTTTTTTCGTCCATTACGGCATGGCTTTAATGGAGGTGGAGTGGAGCCGCTATCTTGAATTCATTAAATCGATTGGTTTCGGTAATCACCTAATTACCGTACCACGTGATTTCCAAGTTTTAAGAGTCTAATGCGCGAACCGTGTCTCTGATTATCCCACTCTAATGCTCTAATTACTGGTCCCCGACGTCTGGCCGCTATTTGAAATGCTAATGTGTAGAAAAACTCAGGAAAAGGCGACGGTTTTCGGTGTATAAATAAAGCGAAATCAATCAAGTGACTGTGATTTGAATACGTTTCATATCTTTGAGTTCACACACCGTGGTTTGATATAAATTCGGTTTTTATTGAGTTCTAATGACGTGATGGTCAATGATTAAGAGATCAGAGATAACCGCGTACGGAAAGTATGGGAGATACATTTTACCTTGACAAGTGTTGAAAGTTTTCATTTAGTTTTCTTTTGTGGAAAGAAACTTAAATAGGAAGGTTTATGGAGATTCAAGAAAAAATCTAGTACGTGCCCGTACCTACTAGATGTTTTCTTCTGAATCTCAATCAATCAGATGTAATTGATATTATGTCACATGTAAGGATAATCTAAAAGGAAAAACGGAACTCTAATTAAGATCACATTAGTGTTCGTTCGTACATCTGTCTGCCAAACCTATAGGGTATTTTCCGTTTATGTAGTAACCAACGGTGAAAAATCCGTTTTTTGCGATGTGTAATGATTCAAAAAAGTATTACGGTTTCGGAAGAAAACATGCGTTGGGAAAGTCAGTTTAGGAAAATTGTTGTGCGAAGTACAGCATTGACGTCAGCTTCTGCAGATCTTGGTTCTACAGGTCTTGGAACAGTGTTGATCTCACCTGGCGCACTGACACTCAAGTTCAACGGCGAGTTGATCACCGGGTTGGACGGCATGGAGGTCAGCCCCTGCAGGTTCGCCGCCAGCTGGGACATCTGCTGGGACATCTGCTGCTGCAGCTGCTGTGACATCGGCATGTTCTGCTGCATGCTGGCCAAGTTTTGCAGGTTTTGGAACATGGACGCCACTGCGGGAGAAGAGAACGAGTTTAGACGTGGTTGAAAGATCTTAGAGGTGATCTGTTAGGACCTATCCCTTGCCTATGGGATTTGATGATGAACGTATTGCGATTGGTCTTTGTTGACTGATAATAGTGCGTTACAATGTAATAAATATGAGTATGATACTCAGTGTATGTTTCACATATCTCCTCCTAGAAATGTATTCAAGGCTTCCTTTAAGGTAGTCCAGGAGGAGGTAGTCAATGTTACTTAAAACTCAGCTCTCTATACAGTCGTACGCTAAGTGCACAACTAGGGAAATCTTTAAGTAATAGATGAGCATTTTTCAAGGACCTAATACAAACTTACTGAATTAACTCAGTAGTCAATGCTTAGTTTCTAGTACATATCACAGATACAGCTCCTTAACTTGATGATGTGATGTCTCAACTACTAGGTTAGCAGTAGATAGTGGAAATGTAAGAGAAACTCATTAATTCAGCTGAAGCTGTAGTGACCCTGTCCACGTACAGGGTGGCGCTCGGCTGGATACGAGTTAGCTATTACTACTCCGGGGAGGCAAAATACGATTGGAAAACATATAGCTTCAAATTTAGCAGATATGATCACCCATATAAAACTCAATAGGGTCAGATGGGGATACGGGAGAAGCAAGAGTGTGACTGACTATTATAGCTACTTGGTTAGGAGAAGGACGATGCTGTACAACTCACTGAAGCCATTTAGGTGCTGATGCTAGGGTGTTTTGGTCCTTGAGGATGGATACCGCAGCTCCACTAGCTGTTGCAGGGGTAGGATACTTCTGTCAGGGAGAGAAGCTCGTTATATCATAGTTACTAGGTTAGCAGATGGACGATGCTGTACAACTCACTGGACTGGCCATTCAGGTGCTGATGCTGCGGGGTCCTTGTTCTTGGCGACGGAGACCGCGGCTCTGCTAGCTGACGCGTCGCCCCCTCCGGCGAGCTCGCGCCGCTCTCCCGGTCAGACTCTGCCTGCTGACAAAGAAACAGTGTTTTTACAGGGATGTGGAAAGCGATACACATACATTTTGTAAGTAAGTACTATATTTAAATTATGTATTTTACTTGACTCTTACTTTAAGACAAGCCACGGGTGGTAAGTCGTAAAGCCCCAGATCGTAATCATTCGCCAAATTGTCATTGTCAAATTTTCATTTAAAGATAAATAGACTATATACATAACTAAAGCAGAAATATAGAGTGGTATTACGAACAGATCGAATTAAAATTTGAGAACAGGTGAGATCGCGGTCAAATTTTTATGTTTGACAATTTTCCATTAAAAAAATACTTACAGATTTCAGTGATAACCGTAAAATATCTGGCATCCGATAAAAGTATTGGTTATCCGGTCTATAATCTATTTTTTCATGTAGCAAATAAAGTATTTTGCGTGGTTGCAACGAGCACGGCTTAAAAATTAACATCTCTAAAATTCACAACAAAATATTTTCGACATAAAATCGATACAATTCAAAGTACATTAAAGCCATCTCCAGTTGACAGAACAACCCTTCCTTGACTCCGGCTAAACTCAACTATTTTGACTAATCAGCATTTTTTAATGAGCCTTCTGGGTAGGGAGGGCCAGTTCGACTTTATGGCCATTGTGTTTAGCGTGCTATTCCGCCATAGCTCGTGAATGGAGGGTGCGAAGGGCAGTTCTCACCCTCGTTCTGCATTAGTACAGCTATTCTCAAACTGTGATACCTGGCGTTTCGTATCTCAGAGGACTGAAAAAAATATATGAAACTAAAAAACTTTTAGTCTTTAATACGGCATTTGACTGTAGTGAAAATAAATATCTCAGACTAACCACTAACAGATAGTAATTTGAAAAAAAAAAAAAAAAATTGACCTCTCGTCTAATCCGTATTAAAATGATTGAGCTTGAAACTCTGCTACTCAAAAGTTGCTTAAGGAGATCACTGTTCAGCAAATAGAGCGTTTGTTACTTAAGTATCTCTAGGTACGTGTAATTTTATAGTAATTTCAGGTGCACTATCTCTAGTTAATTTCATGTAATAATTTACGTAAAAACGTAATTCTCTTCGTATTTTAGATGTGTAAATAAAATGACGCAGTAGCAAGCGATATATTGTTTAGTGTTTTATTTGTTTCCATTTATAAAACTGTGGTTTACTTTTTTGGGGCTGTGCATGAGCAAAATGAAGTAGAAACATCATTTACTCGTATTTATTTATATTATGTTGGGGTATACCTAATCTTAAATTACATACGTTTCGCAATGCGCATTGGTCACCAATATCTCCTTGGGTGTTAAAAATAAACCGCTCTGCCGCATATACATATATTGTTTTTTTTAATATTTGATAGAGTTGAAATAAGTTATTTTTTTATTTTAATATTGTTTAAAAAAATCGCAATAAAACTTTGAGAACCGCCGCGATAGAGCAACCCTAATAAGGGTTTAGAAGCGTCTCTATGAACAATTGAACGAATGTTGGTCTTCTTTTGAAACTTTTAATTTTAATTGGTAATTATGTTGCTGGGTGCGTTGTTGGATCGATGTTTTGGGTTGCGATGATTAGAATTATAAATATTTTGTGCGCTTCGTATTTGGTCCTTTATTTGTATAAGTATTACTTTCACATTTACTACTATTTCTATTTGAAACGACTTGTTAGTATGAAATCTGTAGGAAAATACTAATTAATTAAAAATTAAAATAAGTCTTTAGTTTTCGTTTCTTTAAAAATAGTATTATGATATACGAAATTCTATGGTCATTTATTTTATAATATATGTATTTTTGAATGTGTTATTTTTTCACTAAAATCAAAAACATATTGTGACCACTTCTTAACTTTCAACAATTTTATAAATTTAATAGGCATACTATAAAAAGTATATTTATTTTTAAAATCCAAAAAATGCAGAGATAATAAAATCTCTTATTTATTTCTTAATTCAACAACTTAAAATAGGATTTTGGTTGTGTCAGGTGTTTCGAGAATTTCTGGTTTTATTCAAACAATAGCGACGGCTTAACATAATAATATGATTTAGCCATATTTTCAAATTTTTCAGTAATTTTGACGTAATGTGGCTGTTTAACCGAGACAAGAGACTATATAATAATCTAGATGAATACCATATTAAAAATATTTAATAGTTGAAATATAAAGTTATCTTTAATAGTTCTAAGAAAACGTATGTTAACTAAGATACCTACCTATTCCTTTCCCAGATAAAACAAGATTTTGGGTTATTTATTTGGATTATTTAATTTAAACTAGTATATTGAACTACATTTTAATCAACACAAACCATTATTTAATTTAAACTAGTATATTGAACTACATTTCAATTAACACAAATCCTAAATAAAAACAAATTTAAATTTAATAATTAATAAAAAGTAATGGTTAATTTAACGATATTTAATTAGAATCATTTATGTTTTATTATGTGAGCTACTTAATCCAATAAGATTGTTCTTATATGATATTTTCTTATTTGGAAACCGGTTTCAATTATTCGTCACGAAAAAGCGATGTAAATAAATAAGTCACCGGAAAATAACAAACCACTTTTTAATTTACAATTTATAACTAAAAATGTCATAATAGATTCTAATAGGTACTAAGACGTAAATAAAATGTATTGTCTAACTCAACCACTAGATGGGGTTACTAGTATAGTCTAAGTCTCGGCAACTAATTAAAAAAATGAGAACTGCATTACTCCTAGTCCCAAATATAGGTATTACAAATTTCCCATTAATAGGTACCTACACATTATTTAAGCATAGTTTTCTGGATTGACCATTATTTAATATATTTTCAGTTTTAAATATAAAGTTATATTTTAAAGGCTTTTCTTTCAAAACAAAACCAAATTAAGACAAACAAAATTAACACACACATGTTTTTAATGTTTTTAAAACTCCATAATATATATAAAATAAATCCTAATCAAAAAATCCTTCCCGAAACTCATCAAGCGGTTAAACCAAATCTAAATTCATTTGCTTAATTTGCGTGTAAATCACAAATAAAAAAACCTATAAAAAATCCTAGTACTAAAACTGGTAATCAAACGATAAATCCAAACACAATATCCCGCAATATGGAATCACATTAATTATATTTAAACTACTTACAAAGGACAATGTCATTCTCTCCGCGTCCACTGCGATATATTTTCCACGCGAAAACTTTACTTCACTTTATCGCATTCTTATTGGTCAATTACGTTACTTTGCACACAAACGCGTAAAACTTTCCTCAAACTTCGCCAAACTTCGTCACAGTTGCACCGCGAAAAACGTCTAACACCGAACTAAACCGCGTTTATCGCAAAAAGTTGTATTGTTCGGAAAAGTTTTTTATGCTCTTTACATCAACTGCACAGATACCGCCGCGAAAAAGGAACACCGGGCACTATCGACAAAGCGTTCATATTTTTTTTATTTCTTTTTTATCTATCAGCCGGTACATACATCCGCGCTCCAAAGTTGTACGGAGTGGAATGGAGGCACGTCATCAGTTTAAAAAATCAACCCCTTCAGTGGTGGCGGGAAAAAATGCGGCGGTGCGGGGCGGTGGGTGGCCCCACCGAATCCTTGCCAAGCGATCGCCACCGGACGACTTGTCACTTGCCGAATGAGCATAATAATAAGTTTTAATTTAGTTTTTAATTATAATTCGGCGCGCGGCCCATGGAATTAGGGAAATGTGACGACGGCGTGTTGAACGAGATTTGCCTACTACGCGTGATTTTTTTGTGATTATTTTTCAATTTATAAAAGTGATGTTTTATACTAATTGGGCTTTACGCCTGAAGTCCATAATTTGCAACTTATAGAACTTTATTTCGAGATAGTTAGATTATATTTTACTCATAACGCTTGTCTTTTATTCAATAAAATTGAAGATTTATATACATTAGTTACTATACCACTTATATTTTTTAATTATGTTTTTTTTTTTTCACTAATGACGATACCAGTTTTTTTCTAATGCCATAATATTGACATGTATACAAACTATTAACTTATACAGTCTGAATAGTCGCCATACATGTCAATTACGATTAATAAATAATTAGGCCGCTAATGACACGGAAGTCATGATTGACTGTTTGTCATCGAGTTAATTAATGTAAGGCCGGTAATCCACTGCATAGCAATGTGCATAATCAAAATCAATGCCTAATCCTAAGATCACAATCTTGGCTTAAAACACTAAGCACTATTAAACTAATTATCAAATTGGAAGTGTGTAAAATTATTTATTTTAATTCTCCCGGGCTTTTTCGGAAAACATGATTTAAAAAAAGTCAGTGTTCTATTTAGGGGTTCGATAACTTTTTATTAAACTTCTTACTCCACCACAATTGCTCTAAGGCCAAATAGTCTCTGACGCTTGCACAGAGATTTTAATATTTTTACAAACGAATATCTAAAAAATATGCATATGTTTGCTGTTTTTTTAGCAAAAATTTAAATCAATTAAAAAAATAAAATATTTTAGTCTTACAATGGTCAGGTCAATTTGTAGAATCGATACCAATAAATATGTACGAATAAAGCATATTATGCACAACTTATATTTTTAAATTTTACTTATTTAATTTTGAATTATAGATTGAGACAGAACTTTTATTTACTCAACAATTTCGAGAAATGGCTTCATAACTAAATGCTTTATCTGCTCTGCTGGCCTTTGACTAGAAAAGGTTTAGTCACCGTCATATAAGTCGCGTGAAATTACTTATGTCCAGAGATCGTAAAATGCGAGCAAAATCCAATGAAATAACGTATGGCAACCAGTCACGGCCCTAGGCACTTCAATGAATTTTTCACCTCACCAGCTCAAACATGGCGATTTTGCTGTCAGATAACAGTGAACAAAATGCGATTTTGTTTCGAGCGTGAGTAGAAAGTAGCTTTTTAATTTTTTCAATATCTGACCACGACTTGTTAAAGGTTCAGCCAAAGGTTAATTATAAAATTCTAATCATTTGAATCTCGATGCACTCTCTTTCTTTCATATGCATATAAAAGAGAGGGATAGAAACTTATCAATTTGAAATTCAATTTTCGAATCCGACCTCGATTGAGAACAGTTCGGATACGCGTTATACTAAAAAAATCATTAAAAACACCCGAAAAAGTTTTAATTGCAACGTATTTTTTTTTTCTTTATTATATTTTTATTTAACGACCGAATATTAAAATCATTGTGCCTATTATATAAAACAATAGATCATTGCTCAAATAAAATAAGATTTTTCTACTTATTACTTATTGTAAATATAATAATAATTTATTTTTATAAATAATTTCACCATTTATCATAGATGCATATTCGAAACGTACATTAAAAAATATAGAGTTCATATTGTAATTGTTATTTTCTTTTGCATTTATTTTGTTTGGTGTTTTACGAGTAAAAATATTAATCAATTTATAAACAAAATCTCGTAATATAATATGTACCTACATATTTATAAATAAACACGTCATGTATCTGCTAAATCTCCCAATTTGATCAAATACCTAATGACAATAACCGCGTTGGTTGGTTGATTATAATTTCAATTAAATTATATTGTTATTCCTTTTTAAGCAGCACATCTATTTTCTGATTGATAATATTATTGAAATCAGCAACAAAGACTATAAACATAGGTTGGAAGAAAAAAGCACAAAATGTCGAATATGTTCTCGCTGATGAGGTGAAAAGTTGTGTGTGCTACTCGAGAGCAAAGTTTTTTGCATCTCGTGCTGTTGAGTCCCTCGCTACACTCAGGATTCTAACATAGAATCACTCGCTACGCTCGTGATTCAAACGTAGAATCCTTCACTTGCTCGGGACTCAAAATCAGCACTCATAACAAAAAACAACTTTGCTCTCTTGTTGCACAAATAACTATTACATCTGAGTTTATCATACATTCTGAATTTATCATCTCTTTTACACAATGAGCTTACGTCTCAGCTGCCAGTCTGAAAAAGTTTTTTTAAATAAATCTTCAAACAAAAAAAAAGTTTTTTATCAACAGAGTATTGTTTCTCTGAAGCAAATTTCAGTGGCTAATTTTAAAACTTCTTTTTGTTTTCACCTGGCGGGTTTCGTAAATATGAACAACGTGTAGAACTAAAGTTTAAAGTAATTTTTCTAATGTAAGAGTATTTAATTTTAAGTAGTTCTTTAAAAATCATATCATTAATTTATCTAATGTCAAGCTTAAACCAAATTTTATCAATATACATATCATAACAAACATAAAGCTAATTTTAAATAAAACTATTTTATTTAATAATATAATTGCTTCAATTTAAATTGTAATCCTATCAAGGGGCACGGCAGTGCCCCCTCGCCAAGAAGAATAAAAAAGAGGACAAAATTTCGATGTAAATTTTATTCGTAACTAGGATTTGTAAGGTAGGTATAATTTTTAATTAATAACCTAATTGCTTGATTGTTTAATGTCATAAACTGTTTGTCCTAAAAGGAGAGATAAAGCTACGCAACTTTTATAGAAAATATTTAACATCTTATTTTATTCGGTACTTATTTTATCATACATCTGTTATATCATGCTTATTATATTTTGTGTATTTATTAAATACTAGACAGACCGATCTTTACTGAAATAAGGTCACTTAAAGACAGAAACGCCGGAGAAGTCAAGATAAAATCTTATTGAAATTAAATTTACCGCTTTCTACAAAGTTTTTGTAAATTGTATAATAATTAACCTTTTATATTTTTACACCGAGGAGGTTTATTTTTTACAAATATTATATTTTTGACTAGCATAAATGTTTACGGTAGAGATCCTATTAATAATATTTAACAAGTAAATAATTTTACGGTACAGTACGACATAGAAGAGTAGAAATTAAAGAGTGGCAATACTGTAGTATCAGAAAGGGACGACTTTTCTTAATAATTTTAGAAAAAAGGGACGACACTGCAGTATTGCAATTTTTTATTTCTGCACTACCTTGTCGCAAAATTCAGCAAATAAAAAGTAAATTTCCAAACTTTTGCGTCTACGGCAGCGTATTAAAAATAGTCAAGGACAACTGAATTTATGGAACACAACGATATTTAAGGGTTGACTTATTTTGTGATCTAGTTCCATACAGCGTTTGTCGTCTAATTTAAAGATCAAACTCACATCTCAATTTTACCAAAGGAAGTGTTCAATAAGTACTTTTAAACGTGTTTGATGCTTTAGTTGTACTACATTATCTATGTTAGTGTTTCAATGCTATTACCTGTATCATGACATTACTACGTCCCCCGACTAGGTGGACGAAAGACATCGTGAGGGTTGCGTGAGTCGATGGATGTGGTCTGCACACGATCGCATTATATGGCGAGTTGTAGACCTATGTTCAGCAATGGACGTATGTGGCTGATAGATATAATTACTAAGGCAAAGAGGTTTTCGGCGGCAGCGTACCGCTGGGAGGGCCGACAAAGTCAGACCAACGATCTGGTTAGGATCGTAAAAAACCGTTCGATTACTTAGGGTGGCTCACTTAACGTCTTGCGCTTGATATGATGATGATGAATAATTACAGTACCTAAAACTCCTTGTTTTTCTTTCCACTAGTAGATTTTTTTATCTGGGTGAGCTACAAGCTGAACATTGGCGAGAAACTGCGCAGAATCGGGACAAGTGGCGTACCTACTCTCGTTTCGGAGGCTAAGATCATGCTTGGGTCACTGAGCTAAAATAGTGAGTTAGTAAATTGTTTAGACCATGTCTTAAACCAGCAAGTCTAATAAATAAATATCAATATTAAGGGATTATACACAAATCGACCTAGTCCCAAACTAAGCAATGCTTGTACTATGGGCACTAGACGACGATACATCATATTCATATATAAATACATAATTATATAGATAACATCCATGACCCAGGAACAAACATTCCATCACACCATCGCACCCGTGCATCACACAACTATTTGCCCTTGCCAGGATTCGAACCCAGGACCGCCGGCTCAGTAGGAAGCTGCTCTACAAACTGTCATTTAAAGGTAAATTGAAAAAGACTCAGTGGTGGACATTTATAGCTATGTCTGGTGGAAACAGTAGTAGTAGTTCCCAAAATATTGAGCTTTAATTGACACAAGTGACAAGATTTCAGCCAATATTGAAGCTAAGATTTCCAAATTTCGGAGTTATATTCACTTTTCGTAGCATTTTCTATATCACCCATTGAATGAGGATCTCATGATTACCAACTACTTGAGTCAGGTCAGGGGTGTTTTAAATTATAAATTTAGTTTTTATTTTATGTAGAATTTACTTTTTACCTCACAGATCGATAAATCTTGACCTGTGATCTAGGATATCTATCGCTGCTTTACAATTCTAATTACTATCAGGGATGAACTAGGCGGCGCGATATCAGTGATTTTGCGATTTCCACTTCAATTTGTATTACAGTAAATGAGAGGGGTATGCACTTTCACATACGTACTTATGTACAAATCTCAGTAAAAATTCCTTTAAAAAGACCCACAGAGAACAATCTGGAACAGTGGTTCCTAACTGGTGGTTCGCGGAACACGAGAGGCCCGAAAGAGTCAGTATATGGTCCGCGAACGATTCCTAATACCCACGAAATATATTGCCGGAGTCCGCCAGAGGAGAAGAATTTGTACAAAGGTCCTGCGAACGACAAAGAAAGAAAAGTGGTCCTTTGCCAAGAAAAGGTTGAGAACCTGAGTCTACTCGTACTAAGATCTTAAGAACAATATAATTTGATATTACAACGGCAAGGTGATATAGGATTTTGCAGCACAGATTGGCCACAATAAGGGCTAATACGGACTGCAACTTGTATGTGCAGTCGGCGTGAAGTTTCCGTACAAATTGTATGGCACACAGTCCTACAGACAGCTTAAGAACTACGTCCCTTATTTGAGAAATTATATCTATAGCTTGAATAACGAAAGTTGTATATGTCGGTTATTTCGTGGTGATTATGTCCGTGATATAGTGCATTCCTATTTGCTAAATGTCAATGTCAATCGAATTAGGTCTCCGAAGTGAAAATTATCAATTGATAATACCTATACTCGACGTTCATTTTAAAACTATTTGAACAACCAGAGTAACAAATGTCAGCTTGCAATATTGCGGGAGCGGGCGACAAAGTGAATACAACTTTATAACTATGACCGGTAGAGTTCATATTGCGCTAATTGGTGTTGATCGTTTCGGAACATTTTGTTACGAATTGAACTAAGAAGTCGTTCGGTTTTGTTTTTCAATGATATTCTGTTTTCCTCGAAAACGGAATAGTGTAATAAATTATCGTATAAATTAAGTGTAGTATCATAATAAGAACTAAATGAGAAATTATAGATGTTACGATTTATAGCTGCATCCCTTGAGAGAAGATTAGTTTCGCACGATGGCTTCGTAATAAAAATATCGCTGTATGTTACGAGTCAAATTTTAGGATTTTTCGGACAACGGTAAGTACTTCGGTGACCTTCGGTGAATATAGAACCACGCATAGGCATTTGGAAAGCATTGACATTGAAATTCGATTTTTTTACGGGAAAAAGCGCGAACCTAATGAACACAGCGAAATTATCGTCAACAAGTAACACTGGGATAATCAGCAGTACACGAAAAAAAATCAGTAATTATTCAGATGAAGTTGGACGAGCGAAGGGGGTAGGGGGGCAAGGGCCGGCCAAAATAAAAACGGTGCGTAGGGGACACCCCCTCCCCTACAAATGTTATCTAACAGCGTTCGTTTCGCGCGCGGCGTCGCTACGTCCGGAATTAGCGAGCGTCGAATTTTCAATTTGTACTCCATTTTTGCCGGTTAGTTGACCTTAATGGAAAGGTCGGGATTCCCTCTAAAACCGTCCGAACTATCCCCGCGACGTATCGTCATTATTGGTTTGCGGAGTCATTATATCGGACGCACACATGTGCGGTATTGTTTCGCGGGTGTGTGTGTAGATTTTTACTCATTAATTTTAAAACGCTCCGGATTTTTTTCAGGGCGGGTGCTAGGGGGCCGGGTGGCGGGTGGAAATTGGCGATGGCCGCCGCCCCGGGGTGTCACCGGGGGTTATTTAATAGATTGGTCCGCGGCCGAACGGAGCCGTCGATCTGCACTTGTACTCGCGTCATTAACGGGTTGAGAACCGATTTTAGATCGTGAAATAACAGCCTGTTACAGGAAAAGTTGGAGGGCTTATCCGAGCCCGACCTTAATTGCATTCAAATGCTTAAGTATTTTTATACGACAACTCATTCATTATTCGCGAACTTTAATTGTCTTTCGTCGCTGAGAGCAAACAATTAATGAGAGTTTAAAGAGTTGTTAAAAATTGAAATGATTTTTTTTTATGGGGGTGCAGCGTTGTCACTATAATGTCTGCTTATTGGCGTTGGAGTCGCACAGCCCTTTGTATTGACTGGATAATTTTATATTAAATATCTTTTCCTGCAGGCAATATACCATATTAACATATTAGGTATGTTTTGCAGACGCTTAACTTATATTTAGTAGTTGAAAAGGAATGATTCAAAGTTACTACTATAAAACCTAATTACTAATATAAAAATTGTGTTACTTAACGTGTATCATATAATATCAGACAACTTTTGTATGTATTGAGTAATGCAACAGGTGTCCATGTGATTAGTTAGAAATAAAGTTAAATAAATCTCATCAAAACAGTGTGATTAGAATTGACTCTATAAGTAACTATGTAACTAATGTAAACTTCACATTTGAAGTTAGGCAAAAAGTTTGTTAGGTTTACAAAACTATTACAAAGGCAAATATGACTAAAAGCTTTCTATGTGCCAAAAATGGCGATACTTTCCCTATACACTAATTGGAAGTATAAGTATACAGGCGCACGTTTAAAGTTTACTAAAACATCCATACGGTCTACCTATAAAACTTTTAAAAGCTTATTTCAATTCTCTAACGTTATTCACAACAGGTAAATAAAATAATTACATATAGTAAAAAATATAAAAAAAAACAATCTACACAACTGTTATTTTCTACACAACAAATAACCGAAACAACAGGACTCCCCAATCATCTCCCCCGAAGAAAGCCGAAAGCCGACCGAAGTAGAAACAGCTAGTCACACCACCATCAGTAACGAAAATACGACCAAGAAGAAGTTACAAACATTAACGTTTACCATTAATACACCAAAGCATGCATAAGGTGTCCCGTGTCCCAAAAACTATCCCGAAATTCCCGACATGTCCGGCCCGTAATCGTTGTCACAACAACAGTGTCCACACATACGCATTTTAAAGAGTTTTTTTTTCTGCGGCCGTTCGGCAGTGGGGTGGGGTGGGGGACAAAATGTGAAAAATACTCGAAAAAAGGCGAAATTGTACCAGATATATAATTAAAGTCCGGCTGTAGCAAGCGTGCGCGGATGTATTATGCAGAAGGACTCACGTCGCGGGTGTAGCGTCAGCATTGACAAGGTTCGTTGGCGGTTTCTTTTGTTAGTGAACCCACTGGATTGCGTTTGACGAGGCTACGAGCTGTGATAATCACTAATGTTTATGATGGAAAGATGGCGTTTTGCAAGGTTTCTTTTGTTAATGGTTTGTGATTGGTTAATTTTGTTTAACAAGGAGCTATGACATAGGTCACTTATTCTCGATTATCCCAAATATTCAAGATACACCTAAGCGGGTTTCTTTTGTAATTAATTATGATTTTATGGGCACTTATGACTTATGATGATTATCATGAAGTAATATGATTAACGTAGCGGAATTAATAGATGTTTTTCTCAAGTCTCTTTTGTTAATTGTTTATGATCGGTTAATTTCGTTCACAAGTGGGTAGAAGCTTAAAAGTTATAAATATCTGAAATAGCTATCTCGCAAATCTTAAACAAAAATTAAATTCATAATCATTGTTTGCACGTAACATTTTAGAATTCAAATTTTAAACTGACATAGAATTTTCAACTTTTATATAACATACAATCTTATAAACTAATTTGTAACGATCAGAAAAAAGAACAAAAATATTTGTAGAATCACAATATTTTGGTATGTTTAATATCTGACCTTATTCGATTTCTGCGCGGACTGTACCGGGCGCGCGAAATGGACGAGAAAAATTAATTGAACTGATACATATTTGTATGTTTGTTGGGACCGCGTGACAAATCACTTTTCGCACGTTTAGTCGCCGGTCGATTGAGTTTGAGAATACACGCCCTTCGTTACTCCATTTTTGTACCCTAGGGAACGGGAGTTTAGTAATTAGTATTAGGGGTCTTATTCTGGTAATTTTTGTGATGCTGTAAAAAAATTATTGATGATGTTTGATGTACTAATGTTTTGAGAAATAATTTTGCATTAGTAAAGTTGTCTGTCAATGAAAATTTTAAGTACCAGTTAGTGTAAAAAAATAATGTGTACATTTTGTTCTTTAGGCTAAAATAAATGCCTTTTGCCAAAAAAGAAATCTGTTTCGGTCCGCGAGCAAAATATCCATGAAATTAATTTTAATTACAGTTATTATCCAGTCTAGACTTTATTAGTCAAATTAATAACCGCGTCTGCCGGGTGTCAAATGTCTAACGAACTTGCCTGGAGCACTACCGTGCGTAACTACGCCAATTCAGGCCTCGATTTAAATTCTAGACTTCATCAAGTCTAAGACCTACTTTGAGACTAATGCCCTGGGCTGAATGCGTCAATTTGTATAGAATTAATGGACTTTTTTGTACGATTTCAATTTGTGTGACCATTTAGAACGGTTTTAGTGCTACAGGCTAAGCTAAGTACGTCTATGAATTGACAAAAGAAATTATAAGCACGTTCACACTGAGAACCATTATTTGCATCATAAAATATCGGAAAGTGACAATACGTACACATTCCTAAAAAAATGGCTTGCATTTCAAGGGCCATGAAGAAAAACTGATTAAGTCCATTATTTTTAAAATCGTTTTTATTTGTCTGCGGCTACGTGCGGATTCTAAGTATCCCCCAACAACTTTTTTTCGAATATCTTCCATGTACAGACTTTCGACCGTCTTCAGCTTTATTATATGTATAGATTACTTAATAGGATCCATGGATAGGATCCATGTGAAAATTGCCAATTGTGTAATAGATACCGAATATAAAACCATGTATTTTTTTAGTTTAGTTCCAATTATTATATGTGGAGCTTCCAAATGTGAAATTATAAAAAACGCGTATTTTAAAAAACATGCACAATGTTGACGACGTTGTTTTAAATAATTAATTGGATAGAAAAATAAACGTTTTATTTGCTAAAAGTGAAACGTCAGTTTAGTATTTTGTTCTAAAACCTTTTACGAATGTAATAGTGTGGCATCTTTCAGACAAAATACACAAATGTTTTTCTTTGTTTCATGGTCATGACATATTAAGCTGCTTAGTTGTATCCATATAACAACAGTATGCTGTAGAATTATCTGTCGTCATCCCTATTTCTTAGTCTTTAATATAACGTTTGTCTTGATAGTCAACAAGTAATTCTTCCCCGATTTTCAATTCTCTTACAACGTTACCCCATAAACATCAATATAAGCAATGATTGAAAGCTAAATGGAACTCATTACTAGACCTCCTCAAAACCACTCATAGAAAATTACAAATGGCGTAATATAATTGTCAAGCTCCCGACACACGACAGATGTTGGGGGCGATTAATTTAATATAAATTCAATAATAACACCCATTTATGGCTTAATTTCCTTTCAATTACCATTCATTTATCGTTCGGTAATGTGATTACGAGTACGATTGAGCGAAGCTATGTTTGTACCTAATTCGCCAGTAGCTGGTGGAGACTTGGCCCTTATTTCATAAAACGTGGGTGTTTTGGTAAGGAAAACCTTTTTTTTTCGTACGAGTACTCTGTAGAGTACCCGAGTTATAAGTAGGTAGTGTACTACTTCCGAAGTTTTCGAATTTTCTCAGTTCCGAAAACCACTTTTTAATTATTCTTCTTCTTCTTTGGCGGTACACTCTTGCCAGAGTGGTCGTGGCCGTCACGTCGTTGATTTTGTGGCCTGCTTTACAATGCGACGCCATTCTTCTCGTACTGCTGCCCTTCTGGTACATTCGTGTAGAGGACCGTTTTAATTATTAGTATGTTTTAATAATCACTAGGTACATAGTATAAAACAAAATGCTTCCTGCTGTCTGTCTGTCCCTATGTATGCTTAGATCTTAAAAACTACGCAACGGATTTTGATAGAGTGATTCAAGAGGAAGGTTTATAATATATGTGAGCAAATGGAACAGGTAGGTCCTGAAGACTAATCCAACAGCTCGCGTAATATCCATGACGGTGCAAGAGTAGTTTCAGTAATCATATTGCCGAAACCTTACCAATAAGTAGACTGTCTGTGACTTATCATCATCACAATTTCACGTCATAATTACATGCATAATTTATCATCATTGCGCCCGTGCAAAGCCGGGCGGGTCGCTAGTATTTTATAAATAATGTGGGTGTTTTGGTAAGAAAAACGTTTCGTTTTTCGTCTCTGTAGAATATATTATACCCAAGGAGTTAGTAGTGTACTACTTCTGAAGTTTCATTTGTCCGAAAATATCATTAGCCCGATTTTGCTTACATTCTGAAATCCATTTTTAATGTTTTTTTTTCATATACAACCCTAACGTGACCTAATCATATTGTCGTAACAAATCACGTATAGCAACTACGCTCGATAAGCAAAAAAACGCTTTCGGATTTATGAAAATTCGGAATAATGAAGCATTCGGATAAATAAACCTTCGGAATTTTCGGGTGTTTTGGTTTTATATTAATACCTATAGGCCCATATTGAGTAGTAATAACATACCTAAATATGTTATTTAAAGACAAATGTACGTTATTTAACACTGTTAGTAAGTTTCTTTGATACTTGTGAAAGTTGTGATGCCTGTGAAAGTTTATCGGAAGAATTTCAACTGTTTCGTGCATTATGAATAACCGAACGCTGAAAAGCGGGATCCCATCGGCTGGTATAAAATTGGTTGCCATAAGGTATTTATTTGTTTGGCATAAAATCGTTAGCCATAATTCAAAATTAATAAGGCAGGTTGGTGTTATCTGTTTCAGAGAAAAGTTAAAATTATGACTACGAGAATGACTATGAATTTTATGCAGATCAATATGGAACCCTTAAAAGCACTTGTATCTTGCATCAAAAGTAGCAGACAATTTTACTACTGGTTTATGTCAAATTGCATACTTAATTTGTCAGCTACTTTTAACGCCGACTGTACAGTGTACACCCCCTTCGTTTTTAAGATTGTGTAAAATTAAGTAGGTACTCATTGTCAGTTACAACCACTACAAGAAATTTCATCAAATGGATCGGTCCCTAAAATATCGGATAGGTACTTACCACAAACATCGAGAATTATAATTGCAATCTACCGACATTTCACGATTTATCTTAACAATTTGTACTGATCGAAGTTGAATCAGATCCGACTGTTCAGTGCACTGTTATTACAAAGTAGCTGTTGTTGAAAAGTTTCCGAATGGGGAATTATTATTGGTTCGTTAAATAGTTTAATTTAGAATAATTATGCAGAATATCAACGAAGACCGACGAAATTTCGTTTAGTTGTGGTGAAATAAAATTATTTAGTATTTGGAATGAATAGAAAATGCAAACAATAGGCAAATTATTGGAATTATCATCTCTCTCGAATGGGACAAATGTTTCGTTGATTTAGACGACATGTCAATGAAAAAGTAGCACCACTTACGATTTTTTCTAACGTCTTCTAATTCAGATCAATCCATACCTCGTCAGTTGTTTGTCTTTCACCTTTTTGTAAATTAAGTATAAATAACCCTTCCTTTTGGAATAGTTGGATAAAAAACAATGTTGATGGTTCTCTTTCTAGTTTTGGTTTTCTCATACTGTAGGAAGTTAAACCTTGAGGGCTATAATTATTCAAAGCAACCAGCATTAGAGATGCGGATCAAAATAACTTTTGCACAAGTAATGAAATACGCGTACTTTCTCTATCATTATACCGAGATTAAAGTAATCGGCACTTAAATAACAAGTTACATTTAAATCTAACGGTGGACGGCAATCATTATCATAAATCGCGATTAATCTTTCCACAATGTATAATTACGTTTCCTCATAAAATAAAATAATCATACATAATTCTACGCAATATATTAGTTGAAAATTGAAAAGAACGCCCATCAACATATTATTTAAAGTAAAGTTATTCTTCCGCTTGTTATGTTAAGTCAATATATATTATTCAGATATGATCTACGTGTAATTAATGTTCAGTATTTTTGTTGGAATCATTTGATGGGAACACATTGAGACAACACATGTCTTTGAGATAATTTCATCGATAATTGTTACATTTCACAGAAGGCTTATTTAATTATGCCTACATACATACATTTTAGTCTGAAGCAGTATACTTTTCATTTTTTTTTTAATATAAAGAAACTATTATTACAATACCGTTCGACGAAATAAATACTGTCGAAGCAATGTAATAATAATTTGGGTGGACAATTTATATGATAAAAATGTATTCTTATTCCCTGTAGCTATTCATTTTGGTGTGACCATAAACGTTTTCTTTCTTTCTAAGCATCAGATAATGGAGCGTTTTGTTTTTATCTTTGATGTAATTTCCATTAAATGAACTAGGTAGGCATCTACTGCTGAATAAATGAAAAGGCCTCACCCAAATACTTCCTCAACGAAACTCGCACGTTTTCTGCACACGTCTGCATCTAGCTTGAGTGGCCGACAGTTGTTGTCAAGTACATTTTATACACAATTACAATCAGTTTTTAACACATTTATTGCGCACGACCGGGGGTTAAGTGACGTCACAAAGCACCCCTTCCGCGGCGTGTGCGCACTCGCCATTCAATCGATTGTTCGTTAATAATCGTTCTAATTTTGAATAATCGAATGCTTTGAATTTGAGTTGGGCGCGCAATTAACCAAATTTTTTCGAGTATTATTAAAATTTAATGAGTGATGATTGTATTCTTGCATTCATGTGACCTATTGTGGCTCACGATTTTATCGAAGTGAACGGAGAGTGGCTGTAATGAATCAATGCATGACATGAAGATATAGTTAAAAGTCAACAGATATTATTATATTCAAGGAATTTAAAATTTTGTCATAGAACTAGTTCATCATTTCAGCCGTCCACTGGTCGACACTGGCCTCCTCAATAGATGGTTCAGTCTATGAATAGCCCAGGTTTTAAAATAATTAGTAAAAACTTACGATTGAGTATGACAAACCCATGTCAGAAGATAGAGATGACAAAATGTCTCAGTTATACTTTAATTGTATTTTTGTTCGTTTTTTAACCCTTATTTAGAAATTAGATATATAGATCTTAATTTAACGAATTAGATAGATTAGATTCAAGCCGTGCTAAGGTTGGATAGAGCAAAAAAGCGCTCGAGACGATATTGCATTATATAAAAACTTTGGTTTCTACTTTCAAATTATTATAAAACAGAAAATCTCAAATGTAGGTCCTGTTATTTTATAACTACATGTATACATTTCTTAGGTCGTCTGGCTTTCCATCGACCAAAGGTTTCTCATTGTGCCGCCATTAGACAAGGAGTTGCGAAATATTCCCAGTTGTAGGGTACTTCAGAATTTATTTTGTAAATAATACACTTTTAGTTTTCTACGGTTTCGTAATTAAAATGTTTTTATTTTTCAAAAGTTGAGAATGTTTAAAGCATCTTTATAGTAGTATCCATATTGCTGTATGGTTTCACCCAAACACCGTGGATGTTAACTTCAGTACAAATTTTGGAAGTTTAGTAACTTGGACAAATACACAATTCGGTCGACAGTTTTCAGCTTTCAATATAAAGCCATACTCTTTCATTGTACTTTTTAAGCAAAGTTAATATCAAAAAAAGCATTTGTAAACAATTTTATATTTGTGACAGGCTTTTATAGCTTTAGACCAGTGGTGGGCAATCTTTCTTCATGGGGGGCCAGAAAATTAAGGAAATACGCACTACGCAGCTAGTCTAGCGGGCTCCTTTAGTTATGCATCTATTATTTTACTTTATACGGCTGTACCATAAAAATTTTGGTTTTGACTCTAAATGTATTTATCGCGGTGGGCCGGATAAAGTCCTTTCACGGGTCGGAGCTGGCCCGCTGGCCGTACTTTGCCCACCACTACTTTAGACTGTAGAGTCTCATTAATCTGAAACTATTGGAAAGTGAGGGTTGCTGGATCATTGGAATGTTTTGATTACTGTATTGTTTAGAAAATTCATCACACTAATATTATAAAGGCGAAAGTTTGTGAGTGTGTTTGTTTGTTACTTCTTCACGCTCGAATGGCTGAAATTTTTTGATAAATTTTGGTATGAAGTTAGGTGACATCTTGGATTAACACCATAGTGTACTTTTTAACGTAGGACCGCACTGGGCGTAACTACGCGGCAGAAGAGCGACGCTACGCGTCACGAACAAATATATTTTTTATGGAATTGGGATAGAACGCACTACGCGTCAGCGGAACTACGCGGCGCGACATCCAATTCTATACAAAAACATTTATTCGCGTCGCGTAGTTACGCTTAGTGCCTACGCACCTTTATTCAGAAAAAAGTAGTGATTCCGTGGGATAACCGAGTATCACAACAGGTGATAATAAATAAAATAATAGCAAGGCATGGGAGTAGAAGAGCGAAAAAATGTGGTTTAGGCCTCGCTTTTACTGGTGTAAACTGTACATTTCATTAAACAGACTATATAATACAGACTATATAAGCGCTTCCACAGCCCTTACAGCTGAATAAGGGCTTGCCCGTTTGTGAAACACAACGATGCATTTTCTTTCGAAGTAGAAGCTCGTCGGCTAATAATTCGGCTAATAAATTAAAAACGCCGTTTATCAATAAGCTATTTTTTTGTACCACACACGAAGTAAAAAAGGTTTTATCCACGAACACATAGGTAAGTACGATGCAAGTAATAAATTGAATGATTACGATCTAAAGTCCAAATGAATTTTGAAAAATTACTTCATTAGTTTACTCTTTTATTTATGCGTTCAAGCGATGAAAGGTATCGCTAATGTTAATACAGAGATAGTGATAATGAATTCGAATTGCAAATACTTGCATGGGTGTCACGCAATCCGAATGTTCTTTTGTGGAGGTCGCTTTAATCTGGCTGCTGTTTAAGTTCCTGTGGAGCGCCGGTTTAACTTGATCTCTGATTTATTTAAGATGTAATAAATTCAATCGTTAAGTTATCACTTGTCAGGTATCACATTAACACTGAGAAAATATAGAAATCGAGTCAGAAAAATGACAAAAAAAGTATGTGGCGCTTTAATTTAATGAGAATTTTATTAACAGTATTCTATAAAGGTCTGATTTATTTTGGTTGATAATATATATACTTCGCTGCAGAAATAGAGCATCATTATTTTCAGAAAAAAAGGCCGTTGTTTTTATAAGGGAAGCTCGTATCCATAATTTTGAAAAAGTTGAATTATAAAATATGAATGAAACAAGACATTAAAATTTTGATTATAATTATTAGGTATCTTTATTTCTAAGACTAAGTTAAAACAATTTTTGTTCGTTTGTTATTGTACAGTCGCCATCAGATATATCTAAGGCGTTCATAAATATATGAACATGTACTGTAACGCCCAGTCAATAAGAGTCGTGTTCACATATTTATGAACGCCTTATATGCTGCGATATATCTGATCGCGACTGTACTTGTACAATAGATAATAGGCTAAACAGTTTCCTAAAACATTTTGTTTATATATTTTTTAATTTTGGTATTTTTTTTTTAATTTCTTTATTTGTGGTGCAATTAATATTATTATTATTAACAATATAATTAGTCCGTCAGTAAGAAATAAAAATATTACACGCATTTTCATTGCGTCAATCGACGTAATTTTACTTGAGTTAGATAATTCACATATTTATTTGCTGGTACGTTAACATAAAAACATACCGTGTTACATAAAGAAATGGCTTACAAACACTCACAATACGGTATTTGATGACAGCTCAAAACAGCTACTCTTTATGAAACGTCAAAAACGATCTGTCAGTATGAAGTTTCTATGAAGATACTGGCTTGTGACGTCATAAAAATTAGTAGTCAAAACACGTCTTCTTATTTTGTCCAATTAATAATTGTATAATGTCCAAAAGTTAGTGGTAGTTTATTTGGTTCCGTTTTTTTTGAGTGTGTGTTTAGTGATTTCAATGATAAAATTTATTTTCACTATAGTTAAATACCGTATTGATTTGTACATCACAGGGCTTAAATATCTTCAAACGTTTTCACGAAAAACCCGCGCGGCCTCACGCCCAATTCTGCCAACACACGCCTGCCAGTCTTAAAAAAACCCATAAAGCACATTTTAAACAAACAGGGTACATCTGTTCGATCGCCGCGCCGCAGTAGTTTTTCAAATATGCAATTTACTGATTTAAAAAAAAAGAATCCCCCCGGTCGCCCGGCGGGTGGAGAATGGGGTAAAAAAGAAACGAAACTATGAAAAAATAGGCCCGCGTATGGTAAATAGCGACTGACCCCCCGCCTTAATTTGTAACGTTATTTTAGTGAGACTTTTAAAAATTTTTTCGTATCGATTTTGGAGTTTTTAATCGACTGATTGTAGAAGGCTTTAGACGAATCATGCATTGGGACATGGAATAGCAGCAGCAATGGTATATCATAACATTACATTACGATATATGATGATGTTATGGCGACCTCGCAGGCGCCGCTGCCTCGTTCCTCAGCCGCGGGAGTTACTGGTCGTACTGAGTACTTTATATCTACATAAAAGGAAAAATGTGAGTACAGTATTGTATGCAATATACTCTCCTCATGTAACACGTTGCATAAACTACTATTATTTTAAGATACTGCATGGGACGAGACTATTATTGTGTACTTGATTTTGAAGTCAGACATGAGATTGACAGATGCTTTATCGTTTATCAATCGCGCGATAAACACTACCATAGAAACCCGTAATGCTAATCTACGCATTTACACACCCGTAAGAAAAAGGCCTGGTAAAAAAATTCAATGTTGTCAATTCACAGTTTAAAAACAAATGTTGCCGCCGCCAGTTTCAAATACCTATTAAACACGCGTGTGTTACTCATTTGGTGGCATTAAAAACGCGTCAATACGCCACCCTAAAAGCCACCTCGTAATTAGAGCATCATTACCACGTATCAGGAGACCACGTTAAAACCACGCTAGTTATTACCCACCATTACTAAGAATTAAGTTTTTTTGATTAGCACTAATCAACACTGCGTCCACCAAAACATAGAATTTATTCCAACCTAATTGTCTTATAGGTGTGACAGCCATTATTTTAATTGCAAACAGTAGCTTTAATTATGCGTTACGTTTCTTTCTATGTACTTTTAATGCCGCTGTATAATGTAATATTGTCGTATTTTTTAATTCGTAGTTTGGAAAGAATCGCATGGCTATTACGAGTCCTCGATATTTACGTTTAGAAATTTTAATTGGTTTAATTGTTACCGACTTTGTAGGAATTCATTGAGCCCTGTAATGGTACGTGTGTTTGTTTCTTTATGCACAGGTGCTGGAAATTATGGGTGCCCTGAGGGCTAGAGAAATGGTTCTCAAAGTGTGGTTGGAGGTTTAATAAGGCCTCAGAAAGCTCCGACAAAGTACTTATTATGTACAATGCAAGTACTTTCTATTCCACACCTTATAAAACAAACAGGGAAGGTACAATGCAAGTAGGTAATTACAATTAGAGGTATGTGTTCGTCAATTCTTTTTTTTTATAACGGTACAACATAGTGGCTCCACTTCGCCTGATGGTAAGCAAAAAGGGGAGCCCAAGTCACAATGGCAACTGATGAGAAACCAACGGTGCCATGTCAGTTGACACTGCCATGCTGGCCTGAGAGATGCTTCTTCACGCTTCATTTGAAGGGTCCCAAATTATAAAAAAGAGGAAACATGAGCCGGCATATTTTAATAGTTCGGCAGGTGAAGGAATTGCCAAACTTCTCGCTCTTTTCGACTTAAAGTGATATTGGTAAGATTCAAAAGTGACGAACCTTGTTATTCTGCGACTCCACCTGACAGATCTTGTAAATATCATAGTAAGCTAAAGGTACAACTGCACACTGGCATATTTAACAGTGATTTCGTTTATCGTGCGGTTTAGATAACCCGTCTTTCTCGCCACTGCGATTGCCACAAATATTGTCTGCATCTATCTTTTCAATTACGGTGTGCTTCCGATACTCTTTTTTTATATAAATCCAGTGCCGGTATTGGCAATTCCCGGTTCTCTGCGTTCACTACATTTATTGAAAGGAAAGATACAAAAAATTACGCGTCATATTATTGTTGTACACCTACTAGAGGTACTGAACTAAGAACCTTTATTTTTCGGAAGCCAATCACAAATAAAGGTATTAGTAGTTATAGTAGCCCTAATTCCGTATGTAACGAACCTCTGATATCTCAGAGAGATCTCCAAAGAGGTGATATACCTAGTATTTCGCCACTTTATCGATCCAGTCGCGTTATGATCACGCTCATACATGCGACGCCATAGGTATCAGGCGCAAACTGAACTTGACCGGGTAGTAACGTCAAAATGTCACTTTATGCCGCTCGAATCGCAAACGTCGCGTTATAATGACAGATAAAGGCGACAAACCAGAAAAAGTTTGAGAACCACAGGGCTAGAGGAAGCCGCAACCATCGTCATAATAAATTATGACTACGCTGTTTTATCGTAAGTCATTGAAGTTATCCGCCTATAGAACAGTTGAAATATGCATTTTATCAATGTGTCTGCAGTATCAACTAATTTAAATTGTTTAATTATGTTTTATGTTACAGTTTTATACTCGCCATACATTAACCGAACATGACACGCATACAAGCATTTGCACTACTTGCACCTGATGTTAAGTGACAATAAGGCCTAAGATGGAGCATGTTTGGATAAAAGATGCCTATTCACTCGCGACTTGAAGAGATCCAAGTTATATTTATCGGGGAACAGGTGCGCAGGAAGAGAGTTCCATTCCTTAGTTGTCCTCTTAAGGAAAGTAGATGCAAAGCGTTTCGTACGTATCAGGGTATCAGATCGATACTGATCGACACATTTCCTTCCCATTCAGTTCCTGAAATTTGGTGAGATCGGTTAAGTTTTAGAGGACGAAACAGACGAGAGCGAAACGTCAATTTGTATGAAAAAAATAGCAGTGACATTTCCTCTGAAGTTTTTTTTACCTTTAATGCATAAAATTTCAATTTGTATCTGCTCGACCCGGTTGCGTCCTTCGCACTTCTCGTAAACTCATGTTCATTGTCCCTCCTCATCGCACCGGATTTATGTCAAATTCTTTCACTGTTCAGGCAATACGGCTTTGGAACGATCTCCCATTTTCCATCAGGCAAGTACAAACAAAGCAAACCTTCAAGCACATGTTGCGCAAGCATCTCACCAGTAAGCTCCTACACTGATATTTTGCACTGGGTACAAGAATTAATGTTTATGTAAGTATATAGTATTGCATATTTGTGTATGTTTATTTATTGTGTTCATTATATTACTGATATATAATAAGTTTCTCTTTTGGTATAATGTTGATAGTTAACAGGCCGGCACCATAAAATGTTTCTGTTTAGCCCAATGGTTGACTGGTAGAGAATGCCTTATGGCATTAAGTCCGCCATTTGTACACTTTTTGTTTTGTGCAATAAAGTTTAAATAAATAAATAAAACAAAAGTCAGTACAAATGGCGGACATAATTCCAAAGGGCGAAGTCAACCATAGGGCCAAACAGAGATACTAGAAGTTACATAGAACTAAACGCTTATTATAGCTACATACTCGTAGTGCTAAAACTAACACGACGACATAACTGTGGCTCATTTGCCCTGTTTGCTTTTTTAGCTAATTTAACACAAGGCATGCCAACGCCTAATGGACATAAGTAATAAAACCCCATGATCATTAACCACTAATTGCCATCGCTATGAGCAAATTTAACTCTTTCTAATGGCGATTGCCTCATTAGGTGTTGATATTAAACGGTCTTTTGGTTTTATGTTGAATGTTGGCTGGAAATGTTATGGTAGTGTTCTAAAACTATACCTAATGACTAACGTACTTGGTAAAATACATAGTGTTGCCATAGTAAAACGATCGTTTTCCTTAAAAAGAATCTTCGTCATATTCGATAAGTAGCAAATAATAGAACACTACAGGTCCTATCTTCGTAAAATCCGGCTGAGAATATAATTGTATTGCTTGTTTGTGTAAAACACAGTTTTTCATGAAGCGTGACGCCACTACGAGTAGCTACGAACACGTGCCGATTTTTCCCGAACAAAACGGGAGCCGAGCCCTGATAAGCACTGTCTCGTAGACTATTTAGCACAACGTGCGTTATGTAGTGAGCCCTTGTTGCAGATAAAACCGATACATTGATATAAACTTATACGATTTTCACATTATCCACAGTCTTCGAGACCCTGAACACATCACGTTGGGACGTCGAGGTAAACTGTTTTTGGACGTAGTTAAGTCCGGGTTTGTTATAATAAAAACGATAAAACTCGTCTCAATGTTTGCACTCCCATTTTTGCATTCTGTCTTGCCCCGTGGTCATATATTACATATCACTACATAGTATAAAACAAAGTCGCTTCCTGTCTGTCTGTCCCTATGTACCTATGCTTAGATCTTTAAAACTACGCAACGGATTTGGATGCGGTTTTTTAAATAGATAGAGTGATTCAAGAGGAAGGTCCATATGTATAATACATGCATAATTTATCAGCATTGCACCCGTGCGAAGCCGGGGCGGGTCGCTAGTTACCTATATACTATATATCACGTTAGAAACGAATGAAATCCTTATAAATTCTACTTATTGCTTATCGTGTAGGCACCGATAAACAATACACGTAAGTGGCACCCTCAATTATTCCGCCATTAGCTCGAAAGAGGCTATTTGGTTTATTAAAAACGTAACGAGGCAATGGGCTGCCTTACGTACCTATTTCAATTATGTATAACTATCGCAATTGGTAAGGAAAAACGCGTTATGTATACGTCAAAATACAATTATATGATATTTGATACCTGTGCTAACTCGGGGCACTTTTATTAGGGATTTGATATCGATAAAAAATATGACGATATATAAATATATTAATGCATACTGTGATAATTGAATATTCTCGATTACTATAAAAAAGTTCGATATCATGTCTGTTAAAGTTAATATTTTCATCTAGACGGCAATCTTTTATACCGACGAATATGGAAAAAATATAGATTGTATACTATGAAAACTATTTTTAAATAGACGAATAATAAACGTTTTATTGTTTTTATTTTAAAAAGAAGAGAAAAAAAATGTTGATAACATTTAGATCTTGACAGTAACATCGATATATTTTTTGTCGATAAAATATTTTGCTACATCATTTTAGTATCGGTGCCCCGAGTTAGCACAGATATGACTTTATGATACCATAGAATGGGGCTACTTTGAATGACAGGGTAACACTAACAATTTCTAAACACTTGAAAGGTGGAAGGTGGAGCCGAGAGGCTTGCGCGTTTCTAGTGGCAAATATCCCGAAGTATGTCGTTCAGTTATATATTTTATAATTGTGACTGCAAATGTTGCCCGACTTCCCACGTGCATTTAAATAAATCATTTCAATATTTTTTAAATGAAATATCCTTTGAAGATTCCTGTAAATTGCAATTATTTTCCAAAAAATAGTGCTATTATTCATTATGCTTACTGTAGCGATGTGTTTTTTTTTTACCTTTAAATGGCAACCTGCCAATGCATCGGAGTTAAGTAACTTACGTATCACATGGTGCTATGAAACTGAATTTAAAAGTAAGAATAATAGAAATTGAATTTGTTATAAGAATTTATTTTATTTTAATTATGATCTGATGTATAACGTGCGTGCACTTAAAATGTTTGCATGCCTGCACGCAGGCTGAATACATGGAACAATTTAGAATATAAGACCTCATACCTGTATTCTAGCAAATAAACGATTTGATTGATTGATTGATATCAATGATTATTAGATTGAAAAAACAACTAATTATAATATGTTACAGCTTATAATTTAAAGTTTGGAATTAATTTGGAAGTAATTAAAAAACATAAAGTTTGTTTTTATCGAAACCGCACGAGTCTATGGAAAAACTCAATTAACATTTTATAGCCAAAATTATATGTTAATCTGAGCAACTAATCGTCAATAGTTAATAACCACTTTACGGAATTATCTCGAATAAAGCATAATCGGCGAGTTTGAAAACAGCCGGTACAAATGGTGTAAATAGACGGACTAGAGATGCACCGATGTCGATATCGACTTAAGCTTAAGACTGCGCCGAGCGATAGTGACTAGAGAGTGACTATAGTGAGTCATAGAGCGCGGGGAATGCGTATATAGATATCGGCGCGCGGCCGCCATGGTAAAAATGTATGGAGAATCAAAAGCACTTTTTGATAAATCTGGACCTTTAATATCCATATCCATATCCATATCCATTTATTCAGTATTAGTCATACATTGTCAACAAGTATAATACAATCAGCAATTATATTAAAGTAACTTAATTTATATTAATATTAATTTATATTGAAGTTAGGGATTAGGTACAAAGTAATAACAGTAATACCAGACAATAATTGAAATATTTGATGCGGACAAATTGTAATGTAAGCATTCATCTTTTTTTTGAACTGAGAATCAGAATAGATTTCCATTGTTAAGTTATAAAAAAACACTAAACGCCTGCTTACGATTTTACAGTTTTCATCCAACTTCACTTAGTTTTCTAGGGTAAAATATTAATAATCCTATATTTTTTCCACGGAGAAGTTGTTAACACATTCTTCGAAGTGCTAAATATATAGTTTAGAAATGGATTAAACAACTAGTGTTGACGTTTTCTACTTAACGGCAACTTTTTTACCTATTTTTTTTTACATTTCGCTCGGCGCAGTCTTAGCGATCAATATGGGAGCCCTTTGGATCGCATAATGTTTTTTAGACTAATGCTGTTTCGCATAATTGATTTCGCATAATTTGTTTTGGCATAATAGTACTTTCGCATAGTAATATTTTGGCCTACTGTTTTTTTGGCATACTACGCTATTAGCATACTTTTAGTTGGACTAATTTGTATTGGCCGAATATACTTTACGCATACTATTGTTTGGGCTAATAATTATTTGGTATATCTGTCATTATACATAACTAGCTGTGCCCCGCGGTGTTACCCGCTCATCCCACGGGAACACTAAATTTATTCGGGATGAAAAGTATCCTATGTCCTTTCCCGGGTCTCAAACTATCTCCATACCAAATTTCATCTAAGTCGGTTCAGCGGTTGAAGCGTGAAGAGGTAACAGACAGACAGACAGACAGACACACTTTCGCATTTATAATATTAGTATGGATTTCAGTTGTCTAAATGAATGAAACTCAGTTACGTGGTTAACATGCATTTATTATTATTGTATTTCAAAACAAAATATTACGTTACGTAACGTTAGGTTACATTAGGTTAGGTTAGGTTAGTATGATAACCAGGCGCGAAGCGCCTAAGCAACGCGGAATAGGGGGTCTGCGAAGCGGACCTCCGTCGACCTCGCTTTAGTTCCTAAATATAATATATTTTACACACTATACTAACCTTCTCTCGTAGTGCAACTTTTAATAGGATAATAGCGTTATGCATTTTGATATGATGCCAATTGATTATTATGCCTATTTATGCTTATGCTTTTTGTTATTAGTCTTCGTGACGGTTATGCTTTCTGTATTTATGCTTTTTAATGTTATGCGTAAAAAAATATGCGTAATGAGGCTTATGCACATGTCATTTTCGGCGAAAAGCAATTATGCGTAACCATATTAGTATTAATGATTTTATGCCTTCCAATAGTAAACCGATCAATATAGGTATACCATATGAAATTCTAGATTTGTATTAAAAATCAGTTTTCTATAGAGAAGGGTCATGATTTCAGGAAAAAGCTTAATAGCGTGATATACGATCGTCTTTTGTTTTGTATGGACGCGCGGCGCCATGTCAGCCTTGCGCTATTTGGGCATAATTTATTTGTCCTCTCATCACGCTGAAGCGGCTGGACAAATTTTAACCAATTTTGGTACAGGGATAGCTGGAAGTCCAAAGATGGTTATATGATGCTTTTTATCCGACTACGGCATAAAAAAAAATACGCGTACCAAGGTAATTTTGGGCAATAGTACCGGCTTTGTCCGAAAATGAGAAAAAAACATGAGCATGAGCAAACATGAGAATCCGAAATGCCTAAATTTAGAGAATATTTATTGGACTTTTTGATACAACATGCATTTTACTCAGTGAAAGAATATCTTGACTATATGCCACATCTTTATTAAAAGTGTAACATAGTATAAGTTGACATTTTATTATTATTAGTCTTGCATGCTGAGTCGTAATTATAGGAAAAATACCATGTCTTAGTTAATTTTAGTCCATTATTATTATTATCATTTTAAATTCTATAATATTTGCATGCCCACTAGCAGGCAGAATACACTGTACCTCGAAAATGTATTTAACATCCACTTGACTGTATTCTAGCAAATAAATTATGATTCTGATTCTGATTCTGATTCTGCCTTCTTCCCTAGTCAAGCAAAAAACATAACCACTCGTTATTATCTGCCTGTGTGTCTTCAACAACACCGAAGTCGTTGTCTGATTACAGCGAAGAAGTTCACGCCAGACTTCATTATATGATAAAACAATAATAGAGACTAAATTGGCGCATATTCGCGCGCCTCTATGAGGTGTTTTAAATGGAAAACTTTCGGCTGCGCGATCTAAAACGGCATAAGCCTCTTTTTCTCCGTAGTAGGGTAAAAAGTATCCTTTGATAATTTGTGGATACCTGAGTATCTGCGCAATAAAGTAGTTGATATAAAGTTCATCCATTTTTTCGCAATGAGTCAAAAGCACGTGACACGTGTCTTATTGTCATTGTGTCAAGAGCGAAAAAGGTACGTGTTTCAATTTTCTTGACTGTAAATACACGAATTATAGTCCTTCCCGGACTTTCGTGTCATTTTTTTACAATAATAGGTATAAATAATAATAATAAATAATAAATATCGGACAACCTCACACAAATCGATCTAGTCCCAAATTAAGCTCAAGAAGGCTTGTGTTATGGGTACTAGACGACGATATACGTACTTATATAGATAAATATATACTTAAATACATAGAACAACCATGACCCAAGCACAAATATTCGAGTTCATCACACAAATATTTGCCCCGGCCGGGATTCGAACCCGGGACCGCCGGCTCAGTAGGCAGGTGTCTACAAACCGAGCCAAACGCGGTATAGAGAGTGACTATCGACTAAATCGTCGCTTAACTTTAGCGCATCTCTAGTAGGTGTTTTAAATGGAAAACCCGACACGAACTGCCTATCCGACTAGCTAGTTGGCGGGAAATCAGTCAATAATGCACTAATTTCCCCTCCTTAATGGCTCGGTCCGGTCTACTCAGACACTATTACGATACTGCAAGTGTTCGTAATGCAATAACCGAGTAATGGGGTGATTTTCGTGTTTTGTCGGCAACTTCGACTTTTGTTGTGAATTAGAGGGCCTGTATAGAGGCTAATTGTGAATATACTTGAGGGATCACACTGATTAGAGATGTGCCGTTCTCAAGAACTTTTCCCTATTTGTATGGGGAAAGAACGTTCTCGAGAACGGAACATCTCTAACACTGATACTAACACCACCTCTATTATATAACTATATAATAGAGGGCGCGAGATTTTTTTTTTTTTATTTTTTTTTTTATGTCATAGGGGGCAAACGAGCAAACGTATCGCCTGATGGAAAGCGATTACCGTCGCCCAAAACACCTGCAACACCAGTGGAGTCACAAGTGCTTGCCTACCCGGAGGACGAAGATAGAATGCCTCTATGCTAGTAATTTCACCGGCTATCTTACCCCCACACCGGAACACAACAATGCGAACATTGCTGTTTGGCGGTGGGTTAGCAGGCAAGACGGTAGTAACAATCCGGACGGACCCTGCACGAGGCCCTACTACTATGCACGACGGGGCCCTGATCCAGCAATGGATAGATGATACTGAGCTGATGATGATGATGATCACACTGATACCATAAAGGTGAAAGTTTGTGTGTGTTTGTATGTTTGTTACTGCCACACTCGAATGGCTGGAGCAATTGGAGTGACTACTTGAAATAACACATTAAGCTACTTTTTATTTGATAACGCCGCGGGACGCAGCTAGTGTAAGTAAATATATTGTGAAGAATGTTTTAGCGGCGTTCTACTTGCCCGTCTAGGACATCTTTACTATGGCTCGAGACTCTTGTCGCGCGACATAGCGCTTCCCCTCTCTCAAATTACTGCACAGAAAGAGACGGGTAATTATCTTTCGCGAGAACACATAAACTGACAAGCATGTAAGTTTAAATCAGTAACAAAATGTGACTTCAAAACGCATACAAAAACCCTAATCCTTAGATACCTACATATAAAATAAAAAACGACATACATAGGTGTTTAAGAAACGTTATCTTTCACTCAATTCAAAATGAAATTATTTATCTTCCCCGATAAGCAGTGTTAAAAACAAGTAGCAACACTGTCTCCCGCGCCATTTTTACCATTCCCTGCCCGCAAGCCCTTATCCCGCACGCCGAAGGACCATAATTAATGAGCTAAATGAAATGAAGTATTCGATCGATCGAATCGAAATCAAACCGGTCCGGGCTTACCCCGCCACAGCGATTGTAGGGTCTCCAATTAGTTTTTATGGTACGCTTCATTACTGGCAGTGTTAATTATTATTGTGCTGACGAACGCTTGTTTCTCGACGACCTAATTAGACCAGCACCCGTTTTTTCTCCTTTTTTGTTTTCTTGTCAGCAAATATGAGGGTGTTAGCGTTAGCTAGTGCCGCGCGAAATTCGAATTCGATTTTTAAATTGAATTCCTTTTAATTAACGGCCTTTTTCTTTTCAGCCTGCATTATGATTTTTTGAGGTGATAACCTTTTTTTGTTGTTGACTACCAGTGTCAGCGGGTAAAATTTTCAAAAGTAATTAGAATTGATGTGATAAAGAACTTAATATTTTATATGGACATGGAAAACTTGATCATAGATAACTCAATTACGACGCAGTTGGTTTTAAAGGCGTGTTTTTACGCGGGAAAACAGCTATCATGGGGAAGTTAATACACGATTAGTGATTCCTTATTGTTCTAAATAACACCTCATTATCATTGTGGATGCTTCACAACTTCTTGTCAGCGCCTCTTTTGATATTTTTTATCGATCTCGGTGAATAACAACTTAATTGCTACATTGTATAAGAGTTATTATGGATACGTATAGCTCTTTTAGTACTGGGTAGTTTCTTCGTGACGTGACATTTACGCACTTTTATTACTTGCTATAATCACTTTTTAAGAAATGGCCAGGTCACATGTGACCCCAGGAACGGTTAAGTGATTAGTAGATTATTCAATACTAGTATGACGTGTAGGTATGTCTAGTTTATTTTTTTCGGAATGAAAAGTCATCATCATCATCATATCAGCCAGCCTATAGACGTCCACTGCTGGACAAAGGCCTCCCCCAAAGTTCTCCACAACGATCGATCTTGCGCCGCCCTCATCCAATTTCTACCCGCGATCTTAACCAGGTCGTCGGTCCACCTTGTTGGAGGCCTTCCAACGCTGCGTCTTCCGGTCCGCGGTCGCCACTCAAGAACCTTTCTGCCCCAACGGCCATCGATTCTACGAGCAATGTGCCCCGCCCACTGCCACGAAAAGTATCCTGTCCTTTCCCGGGTCTCAAACTATCTCCATACCAAATTTCATCTAAGTCGGTTCAACGGTTTAAGCGTGAAGAGGTAACAGACAGACAGACACACTTTCGCATTTACAATATTACTAGTATGGATTATTTTATAAGTGTGTGGAAGGTGTTTCAATATATTTATTAAAATAAGGTGTGTCACTTAGACTGTAGGTAATATATTTAGTGTGTAAAGACAAGAATGAACGACTTTAAGCATAAATATAAGACAAATAAGTTACATATGCCATTTGGCATTAATTCCACCATTTGTACTGACTTTGTTATGTGCAATAAAGTTTAAATAAATAAATATTTTAGCCGAAATCTTTGGAAAAAACCTATCTTAAGCAACGGAGTCTATCAGAGTCTTGTTAGAAGTGTCAATTCCAATTTCATATTCTCAAATATTCAAAAACATTTACAACCGGACCACGAGAGTTTATTAAGAGCTAGTTCTAAAACACTTCTTTCAACTCGCCGACACACTTCCTTGCTCACACAAAAAGTGGTATTCCTGAAGAGATTCTGCTAAGTTACGACATTTTGGTTACAAACCGTAAACTTCAGTCTTAATAAGCGAAACCATAAATTCACGCTAATTGGTGCGATTAGAAAATTTAATTATTTTATTGATTTCATTGTAATACCCTTCTTGTTAAGAATGACGTAACCGCCTTACCGTGGATATTGACTTACGTCAGTTTTTAACGGTTTTCGTATTGTAATGTTATCGATTTCTTTATGATCCGATTAGTTCCTATTCAATCGTTAGTCGGAATTGATTGTTAACACATTTTTTTAGTCGATTAGAGCAATTAGAAGTTTTTTAGAACAAAATAATACTCATAATTATTGGTAATAATCGTTAATAATTGCTGATAATTGCGAGCTAAGTCGTCTGAGGAACATTTTAGTTATGGATATTATACGAATAATTTCGTAACCGTTTCTCCTAATTTTTATATATTAAAATGATGTTTCTTTCCACCTCAATTTTCAAATAGTCTGTGGGAATATTCCATTAATATAATGAAATTAAAAACATAGGTACAGTACTGTTTATCAATAAATACTAAACGTACAAAGGCGAACTTAAGAGGGAGTAGGTACAACTGATCATATTGGCCAAAATTTCGCCGCCAAGAGACATCTAGTACAGTCGAGTTCATTTACATCTACACACTTACGACTTTATGCTCCTGACACCCTATTCTCAGTGTCACCCTCGTGTTCAGATATTTTTGTTCTCGTAAGTGTGTAGATGTAAATGAACTCGACTGTACCTACACGAATTCTAAGTATAATAATTAGCACAAAAATCGGAACAGTGCAATACAGTTTTTTTTTCTCATTCAGTTTCCAAAATTTTCTTTATGATAGGTTAAGTTCAGGATAGGTTAAGTTCGATACCTAAGAGCAAGAACATAGACGTCAATAAAACACTAAGTTAACTCATAACTCGAAACTGAAATATTCGTCCATTACCAATCGCGGTGATCTCAAAATTAGGAAACGCAGGAGGAAAATAAACTTTTCGGTGAAGTCGAACTTTTTTGTGAGCGGTGAACATTATCGGCATTGTCGGCATGACCGGGTCATTAATATTGGATTGGATGAACGAAGAGCATAGACCTCAATAAAACACTAAGTTAACTAATGACTCAAAACTGAAATATTCGGCCATCACCAAGCGCGGTGATCTCAAAATTTGAGATTTTTAACAGGAAACGCGGGAGGAAAATAATCTTTTCGATGAAGTCGAGCTTTTTGTATGATATCGGTGTACATTACCGGCATTGTCGGCATGACCGGGTCGTTAATATCAGATGAACCACGAACATAGACCTCAATAAAACAATAAGTTAACCAATTACTCGCAACTGAAATATTCACCGATCGCGGTGATCTCAAAATTTTTGATAGTAAACGTGGGAGGAAAATAAACTTTTCGGTGAAGTCGAGCTTTTTTTATGATAAACTGTGTCGGCATTGTCGGCATTGTCGGCATGACCGGGTCGTTAATATCGGATGAACCAAGAACACAGACCTCAATAAAGCACTAAGTTAACTAATAACTCGAAACTGAAATATTCGGCCATCACCGATCGCGATGTATTAAATATTCAGATCACTAGATTGTGGGCAGGAGCAGCCTCGTTAATATCGGATGAATTGCAATACGTAGGTATTAGCACTGTCTTGGTGAAATTAATTTGTATGGATTAGCGGGGTTCGGAATTATGTATTTCCAGGCTTAGGTAAGTCTAAACGACTATTGTCTATCAATTTATATCAAAAGGTATTAAACTTAAAAGATAAAACTATAGAACTCAAATCTAGCTAAGTCATTAAAATAACTCTAAAAACTGTGTCCCCGCGGCATGGTCCCGAAGACGCTGGCAGCATTTCCTCGCTGAATCGCAATGCTGATGCGTTGTGCGAGAAAGCTGTCAGCTTCGGTCACCAGTAGACTCAATGAGCCTTTTGCTGACTTCATTGTCTATTATAATAGCGATAGAAATTAAGGATACGGCACAAGTCGACTTGAATTCAGACTTGAGAACTCCGTAATTTACGACTCAATTTTGAAAATTATTTACTTAAGTACAGATAGAAAACTCCCGTGGTACTCGGACATTAAATTCATACGAAACAGGTTTACTCATGTCGTAGACGTCGAACACCTCGTTGTTCAAGGGAGAGTGGAAGGTGTCAGAGCTAGAGGAAGATCGCCGATGAGATGGACCGACCAGGGACCTAATTCGAGATTGACATTTGAGTGATCGCCAAACGTCAAATCTCTATTAGATAACAGTTATATCGCCATTGAACTGTCATTTAAATGCGATGAGCTTAAAAGTGACATATCTCATCTCAATTTTGGAAATACGAAGGCGATAATGATTGTCAAAAATGTTATTCATGTATATAAATTTCTGTTTTGAACGAAACGTAACGGACTAATTTCACGCACTACGCGGTCAATTTAAACTATGCGCCTGTTATTTATGCCGTCACATACAAAGGAAACGAAAATTTTGCGCGTCCGAATTGACGAAGTTGCGATGTTCTGGGGATATCGCCACTTGTCAAGTAGGCACACGTCAAAAGTGACGGCTGGCGATGAAAAGGAGAGATCTCCATTATATCTCTAAAACTGGTCAAATACCCCCCCGTATCAAAGCCAGTGTGTCGGCTACCGTCAATGAATGCTCACGGAAAGCGGCTCTACGGGACGAGTGGCGACGTGTCGTCAAACGGGTCACTCAGAACTCCACAGAAACATAATGGCCACGACCACTCTGTAAAGAGTGTACCGAAGAAGAAGAAGAAAATCGAATATCGCTCGACCTTTTTGTCGAATCGGTTCACGATTCATCTTAGAAATCCGTCATTTTATGAACCGATTCCAAACTAAATCCATTTGATGAGGATGCCTGTCGTTTCCTTATTTATTAACTGACCAGCGAGTTAAATCACTCTTTTTTTGTTTTTTCTAGACAGAGGAATATTTTACGAGAGAAAGGAATGCAGAGCGGACAGTTTTCTTAAACATACAATTATATATGAGAATTTTCGGATGACATTAACAATATTATTCTTCTTGTTCAAAAATGATCCGCGTCCCTTACTTTTCCCTTTATAGAGTTTTTGATCACATCTATGCCTTTTAGAAAATAAATAATGTAAATTTACGTCCTAAGATATCAGTTTCATGCAATTCGTCACAACCGTTGAATATTTAAACAAACTGCGTCTTACTTTTATCTCAAACATTTCTATCTAATGTTTAATTAACTACATTAGCTATTAGAACCACCATTTAAATACTTATAATACTTAATTGGTAATTTCAATCACGATTAGGTACAATGTGGCAATTTAATGAACTTAAAATAAATGTAATGACGTCGTCGGCCTTTGGTCGTATAGCTGCGTTATAAGCGCGCTTGTGTGACCGATATACGACTTTGCGTCGCGGTATTAGAGACTTGGCGATGTGTAGATGTTAAATGATCGGTATTAAACATGAGATCATGGTTGGTACACTTGATTTATTCCTTTTAACCGTCTTGACCTACATTCGTGGATTGCTTTTAATTGTTGACTTGCTTTTTCCGCTGGCTATACCTTGGGTAAGTGTTTCGATAACTGTAGTTAAAACAAAAAAAGAAGAGTTGAATTGTTAATTTTAAAGTCTCTGTACATTAAGCACAAAATAAGTATGTAAGTTTGAGTATAAAATATAATCCGACAGCAAATTAGAGAAGGTTTTCAATTTCATTCTGTGGAGTTGTGATTTTTAGCTCGGTATGTAAGTCGTTTGATGGCATCGTCGATTATAAATAGTTTAATTAGTTTACTTCATTACACTGTAGGTACAGTTTTGACCTCAATTATTAATATTCATTTAAACTATATCGTATATTACAAAACAAACACAAACGACGAGCTTAATGCCATGAAGCATTATCTACCAGTCAATAATAAGGCCAAACAGAAACATAGTTGGAGTAGATAAATATTGTAGCATAAAAAAAGGTTGTATATGATAATACACTTTTAACGAATCACTTTGATTTAATTTATATTTGCATTACATACTTGAAGTGCCTATATTTTATAAACATACAAACAAAACAGTTTACCTTATAACATTACGGCTAGTTAAAGTAATTAAGCATAAATAAGGTAATTAAAATACAAGTGGAACACAATTATCGTGTCCGCGTATGTTACTTAGAAGCTGTATTAGAGTTATAATAGAGATCTTATAAAACTTACCTTTCAGGGCACTTATGCCATTATAAATACTATTCTAATACAAATACAACACTATGTGAAGTAAGCGCCAACTACTTTAAGGACACTTTTGCAGTAGATAATCACAAATAGACTTATTATTAGCATAAATTAAACAAGACTTTGAAATCAATGTGCTCATGATAATTAAAATTAATATACGAGTACAACCTTGCTTTAAGTATTTATTACTAGGTAATAACGTTTTAAAGGTTAATTTTAGGAAGTCAATATAATTGATGTAATAAGCGTACGTGTTCTAGATTATCATACGATAATTTGGTCAAACGTAGGTATTGAAAGAAAAAATAAGGTATTAAAGAAAATAGTTCCATACGATACTATAAATATCATTCAATAATTTTTTTTGACAATATTTTTAATTCTTGTCTACCGGTATTTTCTAAAAGGACCACTGTCGAGAAGAAAGCGGAGAGAAAATAAACAGGCAGCCATATTTTCGTAAAATATAATTATTATTACAATACCTAAGCTGAATTTTATATATAACTGTCTAATTGGAAGAGTTATATGCCAGCGCATGTAATTATTATTAATAGGTCGCATGACATATATCATGATAAAAATAATACAGTACAAGTAATGCTAGTGATCTATCGAGAGCTTCGCTTCGCTATACAACAAAAAGTCGTAATTAATTTCATAGTACCACTACACCCGTTCTCACCTAACTAATTATAGCTCAATTATGGCCGCGTCGCTACATTGCATATTTTAGCGTTGGTATCGCTTTTTTCAGTCTGCACTTCTGTACTTTTATAAAATGTAATGTGTGTACAATGAAGATATTGTCATCGGAAATTTGAATAAGGAACTGAAACAGGTTTTTTTATGATTGCTGTATATAAAAAAAAGTAAAATTGCTTTTTTGTCGGTGAAGTTGCGACCCAATACCAGACTTATGCTCTTTTTATATATGAAGAGTGGACATTAATTTGGATTTGTAAGATATATTAGACCATAAGAAATATCAAAGACATTAATACGTCATATGTGCTTTAAAATTTGCGAAAGACAAGAATACTATGAAAGAGTGAACTTATTATATTTTTAGGCACACGTATACAGGTTTTGACCTGAAATATCTACATATCGTCGGCCTAAATCGCATACCTCGTAACTCCATTTTTTTTGAAAATCATGTTTTGACACTTTTAGATAGTACTATTCTGAACGCATCTAACGGCAAAACTCTTAAATACCAAAAATAAACCATTTACGTTTAAAAAGCAAAATAGAAAACCTCGCAACTCCCGACCGCCATTTTGTAAAAGAAATACCTCGTATCTCCCCCCCCGCCGCCACTCCCTTCAGTACAGTTTGCGATGGCGTTGTGACTGCACGTCAGTTTTGCGTAAATATTTAGGAAGAAAACGGGTGCTGAATAACAGGTATGTGTAATAAGGTTCTACGATTTTACTGATTGTGTATTCTTGATTGTGTATATTTATCATATTTAAACACTTTAGACTATTAAAAATGTCGTTTGGTTGCGTGCCGTGGACATACGAGGTTTGCATCGCGTGGATCTTTACGCATGAAGATTAGTTACGTGGTCTTCTACGCAAATTATTTAATCTTTCTGTGACTTTGGTCGAGACTTTATCTCGTGTTTAAATAATTAATTTATAAATCCCGACGTTTCTAATACGAAGTTATGTCCGTAATGTAAGTAACCGATCCCGGTGGTTTTGCCGCTGGTCAAAAGTCATGAAAATGTATATGTAGGCAAAAAACTCAAGTATATAGTTGTGACTTGTTCGTATAGACATATTTTTTGTTTTTGTCACTATTTTAATTTATGTTATATCTAGTCGAACTCGTCCTATCTACAAAAACTAGGTGTTTTACTTAAGTTTTTTTACTTAATAACATTGTTTTGTTTTGTAGGCGGATACTAAAATGAATCAACAAAGGAAAGCAAGACTGCAGAAAATATTTTCAAAACTAGACAAAAACGTACCGGATATAGGACGAGGACGTTAATACGCATTATCTAATAAATTCAAAGTAATACATATAATATTTAAGGAAAACATTAAAAAACTTTGGACTTGGACCACGCCGGATAAACAACACAAAAATCAGATTGACTATGTACTGAGCAACTGCTCACAGCTCTTCACAAACATAGAAATTTTGAATAACAGAATATTCCCCAGCGACCATAGATTAGTGAGAGGCACCGTTCAACTACAAAAAACTAGAAGAAGTCGAGCGACATTCAGCGAACATATAGTCGATCTATCGTGCGACAAAAATCAACAAAAATACCTCAGGACATTAAAGGAAAAAATAGAAAAGATGTAGTGGGAAAATAGCGACGACATAGAGACCTTCTATTTTAATTTGGAGACAGCCGTGAAACAAAGTCTTAAGGCTGCCATCCTCGAAAAAAAGTAATAAAGAAATACTAACTGACGAAACTAAACAACAACTTAAAAGGCGGACTCTTCGCGGCGGTTTCGACTGTAGTGAAACCATCAAAAACTAAAGAAGAGAATAAAGAACTAGCGAATCTCTATAAAACTACTAACAAATGTTAAAAAGGGATTATGGAAACTACAGAATGGAAGTGATCGAAAAAAACCTTGTCAACACCGGAAGCCAAAAGAAAGCGTATAAACAACTAAATACAGAGAAAATATGGATACCCCCATTGAAAGCGCAAAACAAAACAGGCAAGATACAAACACGAAAAGAGCTAATAAGCATTGCAACAGACTTCTACCGGACTCTTTACCACGATGAACACAACGAAGAAAATGTATCACAAAAATTGGGCAGAAAATACTAATAGGTCCAATAATAACTCTATTTAATAAAATTTTGGATATGAAGAAAACTCCAAGGAGCTGGGGAGTCTCAAATCATTCTATTGTACAAAAGGGAGATCCTTCCGATATAAACAACTATCGACCTATCAGTCTGCTGCCAACCTTATACAAACTGTTCTCTATGCGAGTAAAGTTATATCAAAAGTAAAATACAATACAGAAATTAAAAAGTATATATAAACACATTATAAAAAAACCTAACCTAGGGTGCCGCCCGCGGGGCCCAGGCTACCGGTGGTTAGGGCTGCAGAGAGAGGAACCTCCTGACGATGCGCGCCGTGTCCAGGAGTACCGCCTTCTGTATCTGGCCCTTGATCAAGCCATCTAGCGAGAGTCTCTTAAGATGTTTGTCGAGACTCATCGCTACAAGGCCGTTCGCCGAAACGACTATCGGGACGATGATCGTCGAGTCAACATCCCACATGGCGGTCACCTCGTGAGCATGATTATTATAGAATCGTTGAAAAAAAAAATTTATAATTATAATTTTGCTACTTACCCATATTTTTGAAGCCAGAAGAAAGGCTTTTCTGTTTAAAGTTTAATAAATATTTTCTAATTTGCAAGTTTTTTATTTTTTTTATCCACAATTACCTTGTTCAGATCAAAAGACTATCCTCTATTTTTACGGATTTTTATAGCAAAGCTCTTAACTCCCGATTAGCTTTCTAAAATTTTCAAGAAAAGCTCGTAACTCCAAATTGTCCAGGTTCAGGTGATTACAAAAAAAAAGGTTTTAGCAATCTGACGGCTAAATTTAACTTAACATTATGTAAAAAAAATACTCAGCAAGTCTTCATGCAAAATTTTTGGTAATCAAGTTTTTTGTGCCTCCTGTAAAATTTGGTCAGATTGAGTTACGAGGTTTGCGATTTAGGCCGACGATATACCTTATTGAAATTTTAGTTATCACTCGAGCATATGACTGTACCAATTAATGACTGATTACTCTTGCATCTGAAAACGATTCTAAACGATTGATTTTATAATCATACTATTTTTTTACGAAAACAAACTGAACCACATTTAAATACTGTTTCCGTATGAAACAACGATCGATGTTTAAAACACAATTATATCAGATGTTAGATAATATACTGCAGTATACCAACAAATCCCACAATACTACTTACAATAAATCAAACAAAATTGGACCTTAACTCTTCAGAAGAAGAGTTGCGACACACATAATTCCATCCCTACATTAGCTACTCGATCGAATAGAAGAACTAACACATTAAAAAATCGAATCGCACTTAATCGAGGTCTATAACACAATGGGATACAGTCTATTTCCGCTTATAGCACTATAACGGTCTTATAGTGGTGTGCGTGAGCCCTAATTGCTTTTGTCATTAATAGTGGCGAATTCTTAGCAGCATTGTACAATTAGTAGTAATGATGTATAATTAGTACTGTGTATGATGTGTGTAATGTATTGGTGTTATTTGTCACAGTGTGGGTGCTAATACAGAGTGATTTAAACTCGCTTTAAGAGCGCAAACTTAGCAAAGTCTAGACGAGCTGAATTTCGAAATAGATCATGAGTTCAGATTCGTTTATTACGTCGGAATCAGACAACAACGAGTGTTATTAACGGATTAAGTAGTTGTGTAATAGTGGTTTTCAAGATTTTTTCCTCCTAATTCCGCCTTTAAAAACCAATTGGAAAAATATATTTTAAATTATATATATAAAATACAAGTTTACAAGCTTAAAATAATGAATATGAAAGCAGAAAAATCATATAAATTAATGTGGCATAAAAAATACGATAATTTTCACAGCAGCAAGTAGGATTAGTAGCTATCATTGCAGTGCTTTTGATCCTTGCAAAAACATGATAATTTTTTTTTTTTTCAAAAATCTAGCCATACCCGATATAAGTAAAAGTAACTTATTTAAAAGTACTTTTAAGTACATATATTATGATAAAAATTACACTATTTCGATTTTCAGGCGCCATAAGTCCGCACGCGAGCAATAGTGTTGTAACAGTGGCATAACGGTAACGAGTGACGAAAATACCGTCGCCTATACCTCTTGCTATGCGTTAATAAATTCCATCGCGCCACCGCATACATTATCAGCTAATTACGTTTCGATTATGATCGCGCCGCGACGTTGCATATTTTAGCGCCGACATTGTCCTGAACCCCGGCTTTATGCCTTCGATGCAACGTGCTTTATTCAAGAAATTTCGTGGTTTATTTTTATTTGAATTGAATATGTTAGGCCCGGTTTATGTGACCCTATGTTGGTCAGGTTTATCACGCGATAAAAATGTGACAGCGCATCTGTCATTATTTGGCAAGTATGTGAGTGCGAGAGTGACGTATATAAACTTTATAATTTATTTATTGGGTGATAACGTGAACATTATAGGCTCACAGGCCCATTTCTAAATATCAAGGACTTATTCTATTTTCGAAAAAAAGTAAAGTATACAATAAATAGGCTATTTGGAGGTCACTAAATTGAAAAACCTTTTGTATGTATGCGTCTTTGCAGCTTCATCACACCAAAACGGCTCAACAGATTTAAATATTTGGTTTGCATCTAATTAGGTATGTACAGATATGATGATATGACACTTTTTTGTGATTAAAGAAAAGTAAAACAGGGGAGTATTTTTTTTTCTTCGATATTCTGAAGTCTTCCACATCTTGGGATTTAGGTAGCCGACCCCGATTGAGAATTCATTCTCAAAAAATGGGACAAGGCTAGGAGGATGAGGATGATTCTGAAGTCTTCCAGTCGCTATAAGAAATTCGCCGTTTTAAACAAATTAACAAAAGCGTATTTGTAAACGCTCTTTGATAAAACCATAATTAGACTGAACAATCACAAAACGGTTTAAATCGTTCTACATAACGCGAACAGGCTTTTGAACTGACTAAAACACAATACACCGGAATAGTTGTACGTAAGTGTGCAAGTGCAGACAGCAGACGGTCAAGTCATGAGCACTCATTAGTCGAATGCCTAATGGTTCTAAGCATGCGGGTGCCGCATACGATCGCGTTCGTTTCCATTGTTCGACACGATTATTTGTTGAGACTTACAAAAACAGGAGTCAGGAACTCGCATGCGACAGACGGCTATATACTTCGTATGCCACTGCTCACGCTTAACACTTATTTTATAAGACCGTTATTCGGTATTTCTTTTTATCTTCTTTTTCTACTTCATCCGTCACGTAATACCAAAATGCCTTTGAATTTTATTGTGCTTACACTTAAACACCATTACTATTACTATATCACTATTATAAGGAAATAACTGCGGTTATAAAAGAGGATCGATTTTTACCCTTTTGATTACTTAAGGGACGGACGGCCAACATATAAAGCGTCTTATCTTAGAATTTATACTCTGCGGTGCCATAAAAAAACAGAGTAACTATGAAGTGATCTTATATCACTTGCCATGTCTGGAGGTTATACATAACAGGTATAAGAAATCTCTAGACTGTACCCATTTTAGTTATTAGTTTCCTCGACACGAATGTCTGAATACGGCTTGCAGTCCGCGGATATTTTACTAGGATCGTCCCGGGAATTCCAGACATCATACTAAGATTTCATGTCATACTAAAATTTCCCGGTACTGCACACCCTTTGACTGAGAGAGTTGACGCGGGACAACGGAAACGGGCAACGATTCGGAGGTGCCGGCATCGGCGGCGTTACGTTAATGACAATAACTCGCAGTGGCAATGCGACCGCCCATACTACTTGCACTGCACGATGCTTTTGTACGACTGTTATTCGACTTTTGCAAGCTTTTATTTTTTTCAATGGCCTGTTTTGTAATTGGAAAAATTGTGAAAAACCGAAGAATTGACTACTAATGTAATATACATTACATTGCTATATTTTCTCGTTTCGTTCGCGCAGAAGGATGTAATACGCCCATACAAACTTTCAGCTCCTGTTTAACTCTCTTATGAATGGATATGATTCAGAATTGTTGTTTATGTCCTATTCTGATATCTAAGCTATATGATTGAAAATTATTACGTTTATAATAAAACATCCTAATAATACATTGAATAACACAACCAACGGGTCTGAATCGCGTTCAAAACGGTGTTTATTTAATTACCTCCACGTTTTGGACGTGATGTGATGTTTATGATCACGAAAAGATGGAAGAGGTGGACATCAACATATTGTCGCGTGAGTTGTAACATCACGTCCAAAACGTCGAGGTAATTTAATCAACGCCCCTTCTGAACGCGATTGTCCCGTTTTGTTATAATAACGTTTTTTTGCGTTGGAAATTTACTTCGGGCTGCTCTGTTCGTGTTACATACTACAAACTCCGTTATTAATGCAAACCATTACATTACACGTGTATAACGTGTTCACATTTGAAAAAACCTCATGTCAGGGCGGCCCGATCGATTAATTAGCGTGATTACATACAGCACAGCGATCCATCTGGTGTAATTATCCCAATCCCTTCTCGGAAAAAATAATGACGCACCCCTAAAACACTTTCTACTTTTTTTCCCATTTTTAATCCAATTTGCTGAGGATTATGTTGGTAATTATATTTTTCCGATTGCCGCCCGTGGCGGTGGAAATTCGTACGGATGATTGCGATCCAAAAATCCGGATTGTTGATTAGGCTTTTTAGCTGTGATTGTGTATGTGAGCGCTTAGGTAAGTGGGTTGACAACGGCATTGTACCTCAGTATACTGCGGTACCCTAAATATTGTCCATTGATTTCTGTGAATAGCAACTTATATGCAGTATTGCACCGTACATGACAACATTTAGAGCATCTACCTAGGACTCACACAATCACTGCTAAAAAGGATATTCAACTCAACACGCAAACTACAAAAATCTGTAGTTTAGTCGCTGACAACTTGTGTGTATACGTCCATTGATTTCTATCAATAGGAACTTCGTATACAGCTTGTATACTTGATGTAACCGCAAACTTTACGGGGTCTAAGTATAGGCACTTATTAGTATATTGATCCGTAAATTATTTAAAGAAAGTTTTTTTAACAATAAAATGCGTCATTAAGAAGTTTTTACTGCGCGGCGTAAACGCAGAATACACTGCGAGTGACCGAATGGACAACTGTGTGGTGAGCATAATTATTAAAATTAAGTTGTCAATCTCGAAACATTATATCGCCGGAAACAAATATGGCCGACAACTATAAACTAATCCATGCTTACATTGATTAAGCTCTTTCATTTACAACCTTAACTTTACAACTGAAATCCAGCCAAACGTCGAAATCACCTAGATCCGTCATCGGAGTTTACACCCTAAGTCAAATCTACGAAGGGTTTTATTTGCTTAACAGCTACAATTGAGATATGTTGTTTTTAATGTAGATGATAGGATATAGTGCAACGCAGTTGTAACCAGTATTAACAGCTAGTTTACTTCATAATGATGTGATGATTTATAGGTTTTTTCTTAATTATCTGTTTGTTGCCGGATGCCAAGACGTTAATAGACTAAAGACGCCTACGCTAAGTCGTATTATAAAATTAAATCATTATCATGGAATACTAAGCACAAAAATAAACAAATGGAATATGTACATTACTGCAAACGCCGGGAAGGAAGGGGTTGACGGGTGAGTAGGTATAGATAGTGATACGAAGCCGGCAAGCCTTTTCACGGCTAGGCATGTATAGTGCTTTTCTCAAACACATGCAATGAAATAAAAAAACAATTACTCAAAATAATATAATTTAGCTGTTTAGCCTGTTCATAAACATAGGCGTCATGTTCAAAAAAATACTTCAACTTTGCATCAAAATCCTTTAGAATTCTCTCGAGTTGTACCGCCCGAAACGTGATACCTCGAAGCCTGTTATAAAGCAGGTTATGGAGGCATTTCATTGCATGTTTAAGAAAAATACGGTTTACTAATTAAATGTTCTCATTATTGCAAATATTTTGTTATGTAAACTCTTACACCTAGTATACTCCTATTGAACTGACAGAGGGATAGAATGACTCATTAACGCGTAACCAAAACATTTTGATTTAGTAAGCTGAAACAAAAACATAGGAACCATTCGAAGATTAATTATTTTGGTGGACTATCATGTTCAGTCAGGTTCTATTTCTATCTATCTATCAGCCACAGACTGAACATAGTCCTCCCCCATGACTCGCCACAAAGTGCGAACCCGTGCAGACCGCATCCATTGATTCCCCGCTATTCACAAGGTCATCCGTCCGTCTAGTAAGGGGGCGACCCACGCTGCGCTTTCCTAACGTGGTCGCCACTCGAGGACTTGGGCTAGGTTCTATTTGTTGAAAGTAAATATTAACAAACAAAACCATCTAAGAAGTATCGATAAGTAACTCCACGATGTCACTAACCTTTAAATCTGCATCAAAAACTAGGGCTACGCAAGAAAATTTGACTGTAAGGACAAGGCAAGTGCAAGTTGTGTGCGTGTGTATGTGTATGTGAGGGTGTGTGAGTGAGCCAAAAAACTATTGACGGAATCAAATATGTAAGCATCGAAATCATCGGTTATAGCCGGAGTGGTAAGGCATGACTACACAGTAAGTAGCGGCGAGGGTACACGAATAGAGCCACTTAATTTCACCCTTCTACCCCTTCATTATAATCACCACACACACACAGACACTATCGATCCACTCTGTCCGTACACACTAAGTTTGTATAAGTGATTAGTGTATTTAATTTGAAAACGCTAAGTAGTTGCCTTGTTTTATCGCTGTGTTAATGCTGTGAATGTGTGGGTGGTAATTACGTTAGGGAGGGTAACCCTTTGGTGTGTTGGGTGATCGTATTTTTTCGTTTGAAATTATAGATGGTATTGGGCTGATTATTGAAGCGTTTTGGAATTGAGTTGGACAAGATTTATGGCTGCAATTATGGTCAGTGAGTCTAGCGGGTTGAGTACGAGACTAGGTTTGTTCGACGATTATATTATTAAATCAAGGCTTGGTCAATTGGAAATAGTCAAGTGATATAGTAAAAACCAGATCTACTACTATTCCCCCACAGTGCTGAAACTTAGTAATAGATGAGTAAAAGTGCAAAAAAGCTCCTCAACTCCAAAAATCTTTAATATTTTAGATTAGAAGTTAAGCTTCTTCTGTATTTTTAAGAACTTTCCGCGAAATAAAGAGTATAACTAAAACATTACGAAAATTCATCTTAGGGCACACATTTGACGAAAGCTCTTGTGCATAAGATGTTCTAGTAAAAAAAAAAACCGGACAAATCAAAGGACTTGTACAAATGTACACTCTTTATTAAATTATCATTGCTCAGTTTTTGAGGCACTGACTTTTTAAAACTATATAACTAATTAACAAAAAAAAAATATCGGACACCATCACACAAATCGATGTTGTCCCACAGTAAGGTCTAGTAGGCTTGTATTATGGAGACGATGTAAACATACATAGATAAATAGAGTTCATCGAACAAATATTTGGCTTGACCGGGATTCGAACCGAGGGCCGAGCCGACGCTCAGTAGGGAGCAGCTTTAAAACTACGCCAACCGCGTCGTCAAAATTTATAAAATATATTTATTAAATATAAATTTATAATATATTAACAGTGTTTTTTCAGTATACAACTACTAACTATTGAATAGAATAGAATAGAATAGTATTGAGTCCAAGTCTGCTAAAATTTACCATCTTCAGACATGTACAAAACCACTCAGCATTAGCAAGTCGGTACATCACTTACACAGGAATGACTCTTCTGTCATATAATCATAGAGCTGCTATTACTGCCTCCTTGTAGGGTGACAAGGCGGCGGGGATCATACCGTCTTTAATATCAATCTTAAGTAAAAACCAACTCTACAATTGTCCATTGAAGTAGCTATAACTACTCAATATTAGCATTTGACTTTTTAAAACAATTATAAATAAGCACCTTAATAAAAGACAGTGCAATAATCTATACAGAGTTTAATGACAATAAACTTTACTCTAAGTCTACTGTAATCGTCCATCTTCAGATGTGTGTAAAACTGCTCAGCATTAGCAAGTCGGTACAGCACTTACACAGGAGTAATGACTCGTCTGTCCATATAATCATAGAGCAGCCATTACTGCCTCCTTGTAGGGTGACAAGGCTGTAGCGGGCGGTGGGATAAACGGGGAATAGTGATGTTGATAAACGTGTGGGTGTGATGTCTACGAGACGTCTGGATTACATATTCTATTTAAATTATACATTTATATAAAGTGCAATAATACGTGTCAGTGTCAAATATCGTAACTCTGCTACACTTATGTGTGTGTATACATGTTTGTTACTTGTGCTCGTCAAAACAACTGGTCAGATTTACATAACATTTGGAACAGAGGCAGTTTAATACCCTAACTTTGACTTTTTTATCCCGAAAAATAAAATCCGTTAGTCATTCATATGCATTATCAGGGAAAAAATATTTTAGCGAGTTGTACCCAAAGAGGTATCAAGTTTTCAACAGAACCCCAATGCTAAGTCCTGTAGTAAGTCTGTCTGGTTTATTATAGAAGCTGTATAATAGGCAGCAACAAAGTAATTGACATTTCATCTTTATTTTATAGGCAAATAAAATAAAGTTGAAAATTCCAAGATTTATTTGTATAGTGGTACAAGTACGCGAGTCAAATATTGCCATAGTACAAAAAACAATCTCAGAAAATAAAGCTTAGCAAGCTACTGACAGCGAAAAAACTAAATTAAAACGCTCATTTGAATCCAAAACTTCAAGGAAGTGTTAAAACACACAACCGCAACGATTACACGTCCATAAAAATCGAACATCCAATAATTATTCAGGGCCATAAAGTGACATTAAATCTGACACAATAATAAAACGTAACGCCGATCGGGACTCGTCCTAAAAAGGGCATGAGGGCTGGCCAGCCTGGCGGGGGAGGGTCTCCACGACATTAATTTCGTGAAATGAACCTAATTTACATTTAAATAAGGCTTGCCTTAGTCGGGATAAGTTGCGAAACTAGCGGCCCGAGGCGTCCTGCCCAAAGCAAGGGGTATTACATTACTATAATTGAATTGAAACGCTTATACATAATTATAGATCGAGGGAATAATTTATTAAGTACCCCGACGTTGCTTGATTGTTTTCGATGGATATCGGGTAATGAGAAGGCGAGTCGATCGCTGCCTTAATAAAAGCGGTTCACTGTTCCTGGCTTGGGAAGTTTTGCATATACTCATAAAAGATTTTGCTACGGACGAATTAACTTGTTAAGGGAGAATATTTTAAAACCGGAAAGGCAAATATCGTCAATTCAGTCGAAACATGTTTACTATTAGATGAAGGTCATCGAACCTCCACAATCGCAAATAGTTTACGGTTGTAAAGAAAAATGCTTTCTGCGAAATGATTTGTCGGCGAAATTAAACATTCGATGAAATAAGTTTCTAGAAGTTATAGGGCTCTCACCTCCACGATGCCCAGTCTTATAACCCATCACATTTATAGACAACCCGCAATCAAGATCCTTGCAAGATCATTGAATCACTCAGAGATTGGTTTTACTTATAGTTTTTTTTTTATAAATATTGATACAGTGTTTAAATATAGATACAATTTTTTCGGGATCCATTACAAATTACAATGCAGGTGAGGGTCAAACCCACGACCTCTACTTATCCGGAGTAGTGCTCGGACGCCTGAGCTACAGCGACGTTTACAGTATTTCTTTACAGCTTCTATGGTCAAATAGGTGAAACGATGGTATTAGGATTTAAATGAGATATACACGACATTATTATCTTTTTTAGGAGGGAGGGTAACCCTTTTTTTAAACTTGCAGCATGAATGGAAGAAAAAAAACCGCGATGAAATAAAATTAGGTTACCCGTTATATTTTCAGTGGTCAGCTGACTTCACAACGAGGACACGAGTCCTCGAGTCCCCTTCATTGGCGCAATGTGAACACTGCTCAATTTTGCATTGACTATCATTTCATGAAAATAATTTTAATTTTATTTTTATCAATAATGAAATATTTATTTATTTATCCTTTTATATATGGTATATGGTATTTACTTGTTTACAATATAATTGGTCGTAATATATTTAAGGTTTTTTTTTTACCTTCTTAGTTTTATTTATCGATTCTTTTAAATATACCCCATATTTTAATAATAGACGTCGAACAAAATTAGATCCCAACTTTCTGATCCCGTAGAAATTTATTAAAATATCGAGAACGCGTTTTAATTTCAGCAAAATAAAATGATTGAGCGAATCACATCGGAATAAACAAGCGAATTTCAAAAGCAGAGCTCTAACTTCCCTGGAACTTTTTAACAACCCGATTCGTCCGCGAAAGAGGGTCATCAATAACAAAATTAAAAATTCCCCAATTTGAATTTTAATTGCGACCGATTATAATCAAGCGAACGAGAATTACGGGAGCCCTCTGAACGCTCAAGTTTTTAATTCAAAGAATCATCTCCTAAATAATTCATTCGATGAACTTGCGCGAACTAGTTATGTCCGGATTTACCCGGGGAGGAGGGGGTAAGTTTAATCCTTATAAATTTCCTTTTTACACAAAGCAATATAAGTAATTAGCATAATTTCGTTGAGTAAATGAAATATGGTAATGAGGGGGAGGTTAACCCCTTCTTGGGGGGTAAGGCGGGGGGTGGGAGGGCCTTTCTAGTCGCATCCGTCGTGATGCTCGTCACCGCTCGATGTAGTGATGATTACAATTAAATTATACGCCGTTCGGGACACGGCCATTTTGTTTTGATTTCAAGCTTTTGGTACTAAACAGGGTTTATAGCGTTTTAAGATTATTGTTACCTATGTTACGAATTTACTGTTTTATTGTCTTTGGTATTCTTTCATATACCTATGCAAAAGGACACTATAATATACACACTACACTCGTGCATTATTGTTGTTTTTTATTTTATTTATGCAAGAATACTATTTGGGATGAATACTGTGAAATAATAAAAACGTGTAATTGTAGCTGATATTGTAAAGTTATTGAACCTCAAACGCATTATACTTTTTGAAAATTCCCTAAGACAATTTTTATGAGATAATACGAAACATGTTAATTGTTAATAGTATGTGTGTATATTATAAGTTATTTTCGGCCACCTATATTCCATTAAGCTTCCCGAGAGGTATAAGAGGGTCAGAAATAAACTATTAATGGAATAGGATGCCGACATTACTCGTAAATATTGTTGTAATATTGTTGTAGGAAAGTTATTAATAATCTTGAAACTTTCCAAGTTTCCATGCTAAGTATATTATTGCTTAATATAATTTTATAAAATACTGCAGGTAAGGATAAAATGATTTTTAAATAAACATAATACATACAGCTAAAGCTTCCATAAAGTCTAACCTAATGATCCATATATGTGGTTTAAATACTCTAGGTACCGTACATTATGGTACTCAAATCCTATCAACTTTAGGTACGATACACCCGTTTCAGCGTGAATTTTTCGGGTTTGCATTAAATTTGGAACAAAGATAGTTTATGCCTTAAATTAACACATAGACTACTTTTTCTCACAAAAAAAGCATCGTTCCTTTAGAATAGTGCGTTCTAACGTCAAAAAAGCGGGACAACCCTAGTTTTTAACAATAAGTAGGCCCATTTTGATGTATAAAAAGTATATTTTTATCCTAAAACATAAAACTAAATGTTGCCATAAAATAGTAACTCAAACCGGCGTAAACCTAATTGCAAATAAAAACCCAGCCAACTTTTTCAGTTAATTCGCGGTAAAATTAGAAAGCCCACTAGACGCCATATTCAAAGGAGTAAATTAAAAAAAATCGCCCGCTTAATAGAATGCCAATTAAATACGAATTGCTAATAAAACCCGACGGAATCGAACCGACTGCTCCGTTTCGTGAAATGCCTGCGTGATAAAAGGTCTTCGAAAACACAATACCCCGCTCTACCCTTCGCCTGTATAATAGAACGGGACAGACTTATACAAGACTATGCGCGGCAGAAAGGAACGCTTACCAATTGGAATTAATTAATTATAATTAAGTTTTAAGTTGACGCGCGTTACCGTAACGTAGACTTTTAGGTTTGCGTTTGTGAGAGTTTGTATGTGTGTGTGTGTATCGATTTGAAACTATGGGCAGAGATAATGAGGTGGGTGTGGGGTTGTAAGTTTTTAGGGTACGTGTAGTTTAGAAATGTTATCCAGAGATGGAATTACCTTCGGATGCTTACACTACGGTATATATTTTGCGTATAATACATATCTATTATAAACAGCGGGGGTTTTGTAAAACATTTATTTCTTGCTTAATTTTAATGCTCGACCAAGGTCCAAAGGTACGTTTCATTGGGTCTTATGTTTTTGATGATGAGAGTATGAACCTATACTGTATTTTTTAAACATGGTAGAATGCTCTAGATAGATAATTTTTGGTTTGTAATAAGGCTCAAGTGTTTTTTTTTTGGAAATTATAGGCTTAGCTCTGATTCTATCTGCCTGTTTTAATCACACTAACATTATAAAGGCGAGTTTGTGAATGTGTGTTTATGTGTATGTAATGTAACAAACATACAGTGGTCCAGACCAATTTTGATAAATTTCCGTATGACGGTCTAACTAGGCTAGTTTTTATTCCGAAAAAAATGTATTCATCCCGTGGCACGAGCGGGTAACGCCGCGCGGTACAGCTAGTAGGTACTTAATTAGGCTCAACACTCTAATTTTGGTTGGATGTGGTTTGTGACGAGCTATAGGGGAGGCCTATGCTTAGCAGTGGACGTTTGTGGCTGATAGATAATCTAATTTAATTAGCATAAATTGAACTATTTTTAGTTCCTGCGATTCGCATAGCACTTAACTTATTCGAACCCAGGACCGTCGTCTCAATAGACAGCACTATGACTACGACAATCACATCGTCAAATGAACATCATCTTTAAATCCATATCTATATATTTTTTAATAGAGTTATGGGGTACATTCGTCAACTTATTATTAGGGAATCTGCGCCGCGATACGGCTCCTGTATCCGTTCAAAAATGCCGATTGCTTTATTTGCGATTTAGTGATATATTTTTGAAATCTACACTCTGTATTTATCATTGATAATCTTTGTTTCAACCACTACTTGAAACTGACAAAATTCACGCAGAAAACTGCTTTTATCAACTTATTTTCGACTGCACCCATGAAATAGCTAAGTTACTATCTGAACTCCGGGAAGAGTAGATATAATTCATTTTAAAAAGTTAATAAAATAAATAAATATTTGACAACCTCACACAAATCGATTTAGTCCCAAATTAAGCTCAAGAAGGTTTGTGGTATGGGTACTAGACGACAATATACGTACTTATATAGATAAATATATAATACTTAAATACATAGAACAACCATGACCCAAGCACAAATATTCGAGTTTATCTCACAAATATTTGCCCTGGCCGGGATTCGAACCCGGGACCGCCGGCTCAGTAGGCAGGTGTCTACAAACCGAGCCAAACGCGTCGTTAAAGTTAGTTGAAATTATTACTTTATTTGTCATTATATGAATAAAATACATTTTAAAATGTATAAAGCTTTGTAATGAAAGGGCGATTGTTTGCATAAACCCTGACTCATTATAGTCACGCGTCCCACGATCGCCATGTTTGACATAACTTTTATTGTTTGAACGCTTAGTTGACGTTTTAGTTTAAGAGCGAGCGAAGCGAGTGAGGCGTCCCCGCTTCAGCTTAGCCTAAAAATCTTTCGTATTTCCGAATGTTCGGACATCCGAATTTCCCGTTCTATTTTGTGAGTTCGTTAATTTTGTATATTTTTTTGTCGATTCAGTTTGTTTGAAATTTTTCAAAATGGAGGCGGTTGGGGTTGGAAACGTAACGACTACAATGTGAGGTCGACAGCTCATAGATCTACTAGTATTTAATGTAACGCTGAGCTAGAAGGCCTGTGTCCAGCAGTGGACGTCCTATGCCTGAAATGATGATGATGATGATGATGATGATGAGCTAGAAGTTAATGTAACGCGGCAAATTATAACAGTAAATTCAAAGAAATAGAGCTTTTAAAGATAAATTGCCATAAAAATAAACAAATTAAAAGCCACACAGTGTTATTATTAATTATACATTAGTAGCCGTTATCGGATCTATGCACGCGAGTCAAAATTAAAGTCAATTGGAAGTAACGGTGGGTAAAATCGATCGGATCGTTTCGGAGGGGTGATGCTTAATAAAATAATCTATTAAACTCATTAACTGGGTTTTGACCTTAATTCATCACGCACTAAATAAATACGACGATTGGGGTGCTCTAGTTACTACCGCAAGAGTTGGAGTTGAATACAACAAAGCATTTTTAGGGTTCCGTACCCAAAGGGTAAAAACAGGACCCTGTTACTAAGACTCCGCTCTGTCTGTCTGTCCGTCCGTCCGTCTGTTACCAGGCTGTGTCTCATGAAACGTGATAGATAGACAGTTGAGATTTTCACAGGTGATCTATTTCTGTTGCCGCTATAACAACAAATACTAAAGACAGAATAAAATAAATATTTAAGTAGAACTCCTACTAAACAAATGTGATCGGTTGCGTTAACTTTGCATCCCATTTGTACCTGGCGCCAAACATACCAGGTGAAAACTTAACTGAACCCGGCCAGTTAAGATGAGATAAGTATTTGTACGGAACCCTCAGTGCGCGAGTTAGACTCGCACTTGAATGGTTTTTTGTTATAGATAATGAAAAATGCACTGAATGTACTGATTCTTGTTTGATCCATTTGATTTTCGACTCTAATAAAAAAATATATATAGTGCCAACTTTTATTTTGATATATTTATTTGTAATAGGTAAGTACTACATATGATAAGTATATGCCTTTAGGACAAGGGTGTACCAAAAACTGTTACAAGAAAACTTCCATTTAATCACGAAAATTATTATAATTGTGTAAGGAAGTTTTAAAGTATGATTCAAAGTTTTTGAGACACGTTTGTATGTAACATTTACATCAACTTTTTAAGGTGCGAACCCACCGCCACACAAAAAATGCAGTCATATCTGTATCCTTGCATTCATTTAAAGGTGCGACCACACCGTTGCTCAAAAAAAGGCGACGCACTGTAGACGCAATCACGGTCGCGTCACTTTCCTTTCATACATTTGACGTGCGTCACTGCGTAAACGCATCCGTCACAATTTTCTTGAGAAATGGTGTGGTTGCTCCTCTAATTGGATTTAAGGCTATTTTCAATGTACCTTTTCAGTTTTACTATAAAATACTTTCATGTGTATTTAATTTTTGCAGTGTTATATAGGCATTGGTTAAGGGGGTGTCAGCACTAGGGCAATCTTCAAAATCATCGGGTCAACTACCTGCCAGACGACAAAGATCGGCACACGTGGGGAATTAGGAAGTCCCCACCAGGGGGCGGTGGGGGCGTTATCGATTTCGGATGAGGAACCGGACTGAGACACAGCTTAAATATCAATTGAGACAGCTTCTTTGTCTGTGAGAACGTTTTTATGTTGAGTGTGGTCAGGATGAAATTATGGGTAACTAGAAGGTGTTCATTTCGTATGCGCACGAAAATAGTAGGTTATTTTTAAATATTAAGGGACAATCATACACAAACCGACCTAGTCCCAAACTAAGCAAAGCTTGTACTATGGGTACTAGACGACGATATACATAATATATAAATACATATATAGATAACATCCATGACCCAGGAACAAATATTCGAGTTCATCACGCAAATATTTGTTGTGTAATGAGATCAGACAATTTATCAAGGGAAATACAATATAATACAAAAATATTTTAATTCGATAATAACAAGAATAGAGACCTAAATGAAAATTTACCTTTTATTAATCCTATTAATATATTTTTAGGCTCATTATTTTTTCAAACCATGTTTATTTAAGAATGAACGACGTGGGTTAAACTTTAGATCCGGCAGTTTTGCTCCACAGCTTTAGCAAGCTTTTTAAAGAGTACAATCTTATTTGAGTTTACTACATCTATTTTTAACAACGGACGAAAAACGATCGGTGTTGTAAGTTTATGGGTGCGTCTCTGAAGAGGAGTGGAGCGGAGCCACTCCAATGACCTGGGTTGAAAATCGAAACCGACATAGCTCACCGTATTAGCAATTTGAAGTGGCAGTGGGCTGGCCATATTAGCCGAATAACCGATAACCGGTGGGGTAAACGTGTTCTTGAGTGGAGACCGCGGATCGGCAAGCGTACTGTGGGACGCCCTCAGACTAGGTGGAGCGATGATCTGTGCAGGGTGGCTGGCAAAAGCTGGATGAGAGTAGCCGAGGATCGCTTACAATGGCGTGCAGTTGGAGAGCCCTATGTCCAGCAGTGGACAAGAATAGGCTGATGATGATGATGAAAATTGAAATCTGTATCTCAGCTCCAATTCGCTTTTTATGATAGGTCGGTTCCGCAGGTCTCCTCTACAGTGGGGACTCACCCTAACGTGTGTATCTTTGTGTCCGCCTGTGGCTATTATTTCTCGTTTTTTTCAATCCAAAGCCTTGTCTGTCAAGCTTATATAACCATTATTCGGCTTATTACAGCTATTTAAGTGCTGTAAAAGCGCTTAAACAGCCTGTGTGCTACTTAGGTAGCTATGTTTGGTGGCAATAGGAGCAGTCGTCTAGAAGATATTCAGCTTTCATTGGAAGTAGCCACAAGATCTCAGCCAATATCGAAGCGAGAATATAAAAATTATGTGGTTATATTCAGTTTTAGTAAAGTTTTCTACCATCATCAGATCAGCCGATAGACGTTCAATGTGGGACAAAGGCCTCCCCAAAAGTTCTCCTCAACGATCGGTGGACCAAGGTGGACCGACGACCTGCTTAGGTTCATGGGCAGAAACTGGATGAGTATTCTATATCTCTCACGAAATGAGGGTTGTCAAAGGAGTTTTAAATGTTTAATTTAGATTATTATTCCTGTTTTTGACTTCAGACGTTATTGTGCTTAAACAATTGGTATTAACTTTTTGATACACAGACAGTTTCAAATTTTTCTTTAAACCCGCTCTATTTCCAAATGGCAAACAAAATTGTATAATAATGCCTAGAAAACAATAACTACCATCAAAGTGCAAAAGGCGAACAAAATTAAGTCTAAACAATAATTTACAATAAAACTAATTTCGTTAAACAGAAACCAAACACAACCGCAAAACCAAACGCAATGTTAAGCAACCAAAGCCGCGCGAAAATCACTCTAGTAAAAAAAAACATTAAAGCCGTTAGAATGGCCACTCAGCATTCAAATAAAGTAAAGCATGAAGTGTCCCGAGGCGTCTAACTAAAAAAAGTATAAATAAAAAAAAGAAAAATAAAAAAGAAAACATGGGAGCTGAAAAGTGCAGAGGGATGGCTAGAGGATTCATTCAGGGCCCGGGCTGGTGTGCGAGCGGTCGGTTAGTCGGAGATTAAAGGTACTTACGTTACTTTTGCAGATCTATAAATAACGAAAATCCATGTAAAAATTACATATTCGTATGTAATTAGAGTTAAAAAAAAATACTTATTTTTAATGGGGTATAGTGTTATAAGTTCAACTTCTGTTATTTTCGCATAAATCATACAGTATAAAACTAATAGACTGAAGTTTTTATACTTAAAAAAATATATAGTTAAGTGGCTATACTCTCGTTTATTGTTTTCCTAATTAAACATAAACTTACACCTTTAATTTGCAATCAAACCTACATTTAATCAACACATGTTCTCTTTAAACTTGAAATTTAACGACTTTGAGGTTATTTACAACGTAGGTTTTCTAGTTATAAATTGTCGGTATTTTTTTAACTACCTCTTAATCTTTATAAAATATTCAAACATGTGTAATGTTATTATGTAAATTAAGTTCAATTTGTTACAGGCTTTGTGAGTCGTATAATTGAAATCCACTACGATAGTTTATATAATAAAACTGTCACCATTATTCACTTTTCATCATCTGTAAATACTACTTACTCACTTTTATGAAACTAATTTACTATTATAAAATTATATCTACACCATATATAATTCTTTATATAAAAAAATACCTCAAGCGTAGCACTCAATGTAGTATACGTAAGTAATCTTATATTATATTATTGTATGTATTGTAATCACTTTATTGCAACTAAAAGCAAATAACAAACACGTAAAAACGATAGAAAAAAATGCTACAAAATGTTCACATAAATACAAACACAATACCATAATAACTCCTTACAAAGCCTAATTGTAAACAAAATCAAGTCTTATCACCCTATTTATTATGTGTATCGGAACATACGAAATGCAAGTTAAATATATCCACTTCTTAAATCCCTGAGCACTTGAATTTGTACTATACAGTACAAATTTGAATCGAGCAATAAACTTTTCTAGAAGTACAGAAGGTTCGAAATTCAATATTGCCATAATTGATTACGGGCCTTCATAAGCAAATACGCGATGAAACAGTCAGTTAGCCGTGAATTAATCCGTGCCACCGGCCCGGCACAAAGCACATATTTGTTCGCGCCCGACGTTTTTGACATTCCTACCTCGCCTCAACTTTTCTAAGGGTTGTTACGCTTTTACTGCGATCAGCTTTAAACTTGGCTAAGGTTGCCAACATTAACTAATTATGTGTAATTTTAGAAATGCTATTGACGTGTCAAGATGGATTTGAACAAACTGTCTTCAGTTTGCACAATAGATATGTCTACGTAGGTACCTATGTAATTACTTGTGATTTAAAAAAAAAACAACAATGTTACTTAAGGAAAGTATAGAACATTTAAAACAGCTAAGTATACACTGTAACGTTACGAGTTAAAATTAATCTGAACTCATAATGCCGTAGTAATAAAATACGTTAATAAGCATTTGCGTCGGAAATCCATTATTTAAAATGATATTTTTAATTGCGACTAATAAGATCTATGCATTAATTTCTACTCCATCTAAACAGCTCATATATTTCCAATGAACATCAACAATCGTTACTTCCAATTATAATTGTAATAGGAAATAGCAAAATATATATAAAACAGCAATATTATAAATATAATATCAAACACACAAATTTCATTAACTAGACTAACATGCTAAAAGACTGCAAACATAAAGAAACACGAAGCATAATAAAACGATAAATCCCAAGCGACAACCCTACAGGAGGCAATGAAAAGTCGGTTAAGCTAATGTTATCGAGAAATAAAAATGTATAATAAAATACAAACACGCCGGGCGAGGAAACAATTTGCCGCAGGAGACTGGAAGATTTCACACTACCAACCAGGCTAATATACACCTTAACACGACTGAACACCCTTCAAACTAGATTGAGAACACCGACTAGAAAATTCCTTAAATTTTCTCGCTGTAACCGACTAAAAGTCAACCGTATCTCTTTAATGGTGGGGCCGGTATTCCGACCGGCGGTTAGAAATGTAATTCAGGGAAGAAAAGAGAGTTTTCCGCCTCTGAGCGTCGTGACATTTGTGTTAAGCTGGGCCGGGGGAGACTCATTCATAAAAGGACGTACTACTTGTTTGAAAGTAAACTTGTTGGTGAGCTTTTCGGTTATACGCTTGCTAGATTAACACTTTGTTTTACATTCTAAAGCTGATTTACGACTTTTGTTAATTAATACGTGAAGTTTGTTGCGCACGTAGTTTGCTATAAATTGGTCAGTGCTTCCTTAACTGAAGTTGCTTAACTGTACTTGTTACAAAGCACAGTTAAGCAACCTTAGCCTAATTTAAGCACGAAATTAGCAATTAAAATGCTTGAACAAACATATCATTTTTATCTTCTAAATAACGTGTGTCAGTTTCTGAAAACGCGCATGGTTTATAATTTCAAATAAATAACAATATTCAATATCGGACTTCCAAAATGGAAATTTGTAATTTTCCATTTAGTGTTGCTTCACAAATAGACAAATGACGATCAGTAAAAAAATACTAATTCAATATTTTACTGTATTAAGTAGAACAAATTAAAAAAGTAGTTTAAAAACAAACCAAGAACGCGCCTCGGATATTCAAATTCCAAACTCTTGTACTTAAAATACTCCCAAGACACCCCAAGAGTCGAAGTAAACGGAAAAACAAATGAGCGCTCGCGTCGCGAATTTCGAATCTCGAATGCGTTTTTCTAAGCCGGCAAGGACACACTCACGGAGCCACCTGTTGATTTGGGTCACGTGACTTTTTTGCCTCAAGGACGTGCCTCCTTCGTTCATTCACGGGCGGCCCCCACCTCCTTGCTAGAGGGGGGAGGGTATTTTTTGTTCCCTTACGTGAACCCGAGGGCTTTCACCTACGTGCATTTTCGAGGTCACGGCGTGTTTCGAGGTTTTGCCTTTTTCGTTCGCGCCTCAACTTTTGTTTAGACGTTGAGTGTTACTTTGAGTTTAGTGAAGTGGGTTGTTTTGATGCATCGCGGATTGGCTAGGGAGGGCGAACTTTTTGTGTTTGAGGTTGGTCGTTTGCGAACTTCGTGTACAAGGCGATGTGAGATGATACCGTTTGGTTTATCGTGGGTTCATTATTTTTTTATTTGACTGAGGGTAGTAGATGATATGTTTTTGTAAATAATTAGGTACTTATTTCTCTTTGTTTTTGACGATGTATGTCTGCGGGTATTTAGATCTATGTTTATTTAACTTTTGGAAATGTAAATAGTAGTTTAGACTCTACAACCTTTCATCTCTCTCTCATCAAATACTCAATTTAAATCATAATATTTTGATTTGACTGAACTTAACCAAACATAATGCAAAAAAAAATGTAACCTTGAAACCAATTTTAACCACATTTTTTTGCCTATATTGAATATAAAATTTCCAAGTGTGTTATGTTCTCTTTCGAGTGATTAATCCTATTCAAATCAATTTATTTCCATTGACATTAAGTAATCCGGTACTTAATGTCAATGGAAATAGGTAAATTGATATTGAGACACATCCAAAATATACCTACATTATTTTCACTTTACTTCTAAATATACCTATATAGACAGAACACTAACTTCGTATCCAACGTAATATGTCATAAATATAACCTGAAAACCATACATAATTTCAACTATAATAGTTAGGTACAAGGTACAATGAAGTCGGAATTATCGTAACTCATTTAATGATTAATCCTCGCCGTATTCAAATATTTCTATGTTCTCGTTAGTGCATTAACTACCACAGAGACAAGACATGAATATCAATTTATAATTTCTACTTTTAAATGGACACAGAACTAAACCATCCGACTTTACACAATTTCGCAATATCCAATAACCCCGACAATAAACATAACCTCAAAACCAATCCTAACCTCAAACTATAACCTTATAAAGCCCTACTGAAGACTGAATTTTCTTTACTGTTAAATGATCAGTCTTAACCGGATACTAATTAAGCCTGTCCCCGATAGTGCACAGTCGCTGTAGACTGCGTAATTTACATTAATCCAATAATTGCATGGAGGTTGCCTGGTTAGAAATTCAAATGAGATGATGTAGGGGGGAGTCTTGTAGGGTACGGGTGTGAGATGAGCCGATGTGCACCTGGCTTAGGACCGGACTGTATGTATGGCTGTATGGCTGTTTAGCGTAGTGGTCTGTAGTCTAGTCTTTGGGGTATAATTTAGTGTTGTCAGCTAACGAATTTTTAACATTCGAATTTGGTAATCGAAATTTAAATAAACCTATCAATTCGAACTAGTTAGATATTATGTTTACATAGCAATTAAATTGTAAAAATTAAACTTAAAATTTCATACAGGGTGAAACTTAAAGCTGATATCATCAATATTGTTTGTAACTTACAATCGTTAGCCTTGAATCTTTGTTTTGGTAAATATTTTGAAAATCAGTTGGAATAAAATTTAATATAAAATAACCGAATTATTCTACAAACGAATAAGGAATACAAAAGCGTGGGTACTGTGTTCAAGTCTCACTTACCTTGTTGTGGATCTCATTAAATATGCCTTATTAACATGAGTATCAATATTTAAATAAAATGTGTTATATCCTCAAAAAAGACAATCAATATCGTCATTCTGCAAATATTTAACTAAAACTTAAATTAAAAAAGAAAGTTAGACGATAAACCATGATTCAAAACGGATTCAATCGAATCTTACACGGAATTATAACTCTCCGTCAAACATTTATACGGACGCACAGACAAACAATGGCTGCCGTAGCCAAGACTTGATTAATTAAATTGCTATGCTAATGAGAACCGAAAATTTGCGATGCCAGTAGTGGAGTTCTTATAGTTAGTATTATACGGCTGGAGTGGGGGGATAGTCTTTAGAAGGTAGTATTAGCTAGAGGAAGAGTGTATTTTTTCGATAAGGTTAAAAGCTCAAAAAGATTATTTAACAAATTGTAGGAATACATTGTACCTTTTGTAGCTAGTGGATAAAGTTGCGTGTTTATTGTAAATAAAAACAAAATCGACACAAACTCAACAACAATGCATGTGTACAAAGGCGAGCTTAACCCTATAATGTAGCATAACTTAATACTAAAACTGTAAAATTGGTAATTGTGTGTTTGCATTTTTTTACTTTTTACTTTAATTGGGAACTTTTTTGATACTTCAAATATTTTTTTACAAAAGACAAGTTTTTTTGTCATATCCTGAAGCATTTTTTTGTTTGACTAATATAAAAAACCCTCACAAATATTTATTGTTTATTTTTTCGTTTTCTCAAATAAAATTTTATTACCAAATCATGAAAAAATTAACAAGACCAATCGACAAAGCAGACGCCTAAATCTTTACAACCAAAACAACGAATTAACCAACCCTCATAAAACAGAAGTGCTAAATCTAAGTCCCGCTTCACTAAAATTTATACAGGCTGATTCGGAGATTGACCGACGTTGCCCCCCTCTTACGTCCACGCCTTAGTAATTTCCGAAATCGCTTGTCGACAGTCAGAATAGTGCCTGGGCAGAATAATTAGATCTCGATCTTGCATCTAATTGGAATGGCGTAATTTGTTTTAAGTCGATATTGTCTGGAGTGGTTTTGACTTACGCGGCACCCTGTATGCTTTTGAGGTTGTGCTGATAGATGTTTAAGTAAGATCTCTAGGTCGTTGATGTAAAAGTTTATACATAATTGGATATCATATGTCGTTTAAACAGACACTCTCCTAAAGATACTTAAACATACTTTTTTATTATTCTGCTTGTAACTAAAATATCATTACGAATAGTAGGTAGGTACCAAATCATCTCTTTCCTTTTATTTTTTACTATTGTATTTTTGTTATTGCTGTCGAATGATTACCTAATCTAAATAGTGAAGTGTTTTCGGAATGAATAGAAAATGCATGCGTATAAAATGTGTATATTGTGCATATTATTATGCGTAGGTACATAAGTGCGGTGTAATTTTTTAAGTACATCACATGGTTCTAAATATAATTTTACTTAAAACCTTCAAACTTAAGATAAACACGATATCAATTTTTAATGACGTCACTAACCAAATCCCAGTTGGGTCCGTAAATCAGAAATATAATTAGATACGGAACCCTAATTGTGGTGGTCTCAAGTTGCGACCCCCTCGTGTGGGGTCGCGGGTCGAATCGATAGTTGACCCGAAAGCCTTAGGTTCTGTGTTGATTGGACCCGATGCACTTACGACGTTACCCTCCTGAGACAGTCTAGGCCTTGGTACAGACTACAGAGTAAAGGCAAAGGCATGAGTCTAAAACGACGATATATGAGTCCTATTCCTAGAGCTGCAGTTAGCGCGTTTTGGATTAAACTCTAAACACAGATATAGGTCTAAAGTGGTAATATTAGATTAGATCCGAATCATTTGTATGATTTCATCCTTTTCAGGTTTGAGGCAATGTAGCTAAGGTTGAATCATGTGTTGGCGCAAGAGTTGGAAAGAAAACGAAATAAAAAAGACCTAGGGATCGAAAAAAGACAGCAAACTATGACGGCCAACATTAATCTTACTTTTACCTAAATATTGTGACATCCATTCATGGATACTTGTTGGTTGGATTGTTGCTGTTTGGTGTATACTAATCCCGTACCAATAATGTTCATGTTAGGCTTTATGATTGACTGTTAGAGAATGCCTCGAGGCATTAAGTCCACCATTTTTACCTACGTTTGTAATGTGCAATAAAGTTCCGAAAAAGCGTACAACATTGCATCTTTGGCAATGAATGCTCTTTTATATTGACCTAATACTAATACTATATTAAATCATCTATTATTGTGAGAAGAAGAACCAAGTAATACAAAAACTAATAAAGTGTATGCCTTAAGCAAGAATAGCTAACAAAAGAATAGCCAAGAAAGACCATGATATATTTAGATAAGTTTATATTTGATTCCGTTCTCGATAGACCAAGCGATTCTAAAACCAATTTCCAATCAACTTCAAACAATCCTAATTACAACCCAAGTGCCAAAGTTACCAAGATAACCGATGCAGTATATCCCCATAAAAGTCCCAGTTAGTCCCTCACCAATATCAGTCAAAAGAATGGTAAAGTACTCTCTTTAATCGCTTCTTTGGTAACGGGCGGACAGTCCAACACCACTTCTCCAAAAGTAATACCATCAACTTAGTGTTAACTTAATTTGAGTCACTTTAACAAGTCCAATTAAAGGAATTTGTGTTTCTCTTATCTTCAATATAACATTGAGCATAATTTCAAATTATATTTCAAACTTTCCGATAATGAAGGGTGGTGTCCCGGGGTGGCGCGGGACGCTTTCGCTTATTTCATTAGTTACATAAATTCTCCTATTGAGGATGGCTGGCAGAAAGGGGACGGTTTACCCTTATTACTGAGAGCCTCCTTATCAATACAATTATTAATATAATAATATTATTATTGTAATAATTTCAGGACGGAATGGAAGAGTCGTGGCTTAACTTTGCCAGCAATAAAGGGTGGGAGATAATGGAATGGAAAACAGTTTGAAGTTTTATTGGAAAATTGGTACCGGCTAATTGGTAGCATTATCGATTTGTTGCCTTCCAGCCCAATTTCATTCTTCTAACTCGTTTACAGCAAACTTGATTCTTTGAAGCGTTTCGGTAAAGCGAGCCGATGGAAGGATCAATAGGCAACGCAAACGTAATCCTATCAAACAGAATTTAACTAACCTAATTCGTATAAGATAACCTCATAAATGGCCCGATGTCTTTGGAAACGATACCATCTACCTGACCTCACGAAGCCTACACATTTGGATAGAAATTGAAACTAGGTTGGGATAATTCCGCCCCCGAGGAACAAGTATAGCCATAATTCCTAAGGGCCACGTCTCATTATAACACTAATACAAGACTCATCCCAAAGTTACCGTGAATACATTAAAGGGTCCAATCCTTACTGATGAGACATGGGGTAGGGGGGCGCCCGCCGCAGGGAGGCGTAAGGCATTATAGGAGGATAGCCTTCATTTACATTGTCCAATAACTCCAAGTAGTGTCCAGCGAATATTAGTTTATGGCATGCGCCGCTCAAATAATACCAAAGCCACCCCAAAGGGGTGGAATAATTTACTTTTTGCCAAATTAATTCGATTTCAGTTTAATTAACGGCACGCCATTTTTTCTTTGGAAAAAAAATATTAAACTCTCCAAAGGATTCTGATTACTGGAATGGCGGCAAATTAAAGATGTCTCGCAAATTTGAGGAGTAAATTAAAATGTGGCGGGCCCATGGTCCTTATTAATCCATAGTAATGAAATAATAAATTACGTTTCCTTTGACACAATAGCAAAAACACTGACTTATATTTTACTTTGTTCAGTAAATTACTTTCGGCAATATCACTTGGCGAAAAATAAAAAATATGAATTTTCAGCTTCTTTAACTATCTAAATATTGATTTCTCTCGCTATATATCGAAAATGCTGTAACAAAGGAAGTTAAAGTAAAAGCAAACCTGAATTTTTGAAGTTTGAAATGAAAACTCTTAACAAAAAGTGATGTCAAACTAACAGCATTTATTGGAAAAGTTTGAAATGATCCTGACTATAATAAAACTTAATTTGACCGAGAAATGTCTCATATAATTATTCTTTTAACTTTTCGTTTTCTGGTAACTTTTCGTAACTAGATCCGGCGGTTCGAAAACAACCAAACACAAAGACGTTCTGAAAATCGATTAAACTCCAATCTTAAACCTGAAAACTGTCTACTGCTTCTTGTCTACATTGATCCCCATCAAAGTCCACTATAAAACACACACACAAACACACATCCATCAGAGTGCACCCCCTGGCACACACACACCACACACCCCCACTCGCACAAAGACGTAGGCTTTATTCTCATTCCGTAAACGGAGATGCACCGACACTCCAAGGAAAAACGCACTATCTACGCAAACTAGGCATCGCCGCTCGGCCTTTCGGAAAAGGGGGGTATTGCACTACCCTAATTATCGGAGGTGCCCCGGCCGTACTATTGTGGATAGATATGACCGCTACGTAAGATTTGCCAACGGTTCGCATTGATTTGGTCGTCTATATTGTGAGGAAGTGTTTTGATTTGGAAGGGTGAATAAGCTTTTCGTGGCTTTCCAAACTGACAACAGTAATTTGTTTTAATTACTTTTATAGCACTGTGGTAATGTTAAAATACCGCTTATATTCGATGCATGTCTTATTCTTATTCTGTTTCATCTTGATTGTCCTCATTTATTTATTAAAGCCCGAAGGTTAATTTATAAAACCCGATGTTGTATAATTTGAACGTACTTACTTATATAACATAATAAAAAAGTTAAGGTCGAAGCCAGTGCTATTACAAATATCGCAACCTAGTTAAGATGTAAATATAGGTATTAATACCTACGTAGAATATCCTTATCCTTACAAAATAATAAACGCATCTCACATTAAAGTGAGTAGGTACTTTGACACATAGTGATGAGTCGATTACCACTTTGTCGATATTATTATGATTACTGCATAAACTGAAACAATAGAACAAGCACGAATATCGTGTATCCAGTCGTAGCATGAGCATTGAAAATTCCAAGACTTCCTTCAAAATTCATCAATATACGTCAGAGATAACCAACGAGTCTCCGTTCAGAATATACGCCAGTCAATCCCATCCCATTTTCTTACCCAAACAATTGCACACAACCTTCTGTTGGAAATATCTAGAGTCTGGTGTCTAGAGCTGTTAGCCCCCTCGGATGGGATTTTGATATTATTGACTTACGTCGATACAGCCCCGGGCTTAGCTGACGAGTATTAGAAACGTCGCTTTTGAACTGAACCGACTGGACTTAGAGGCAAATTTACAGTGAGCCAGCGACTGGCGGTAGTACTCTGGCGAGTAACATTAATTAGTGAGGACAACGCGCTGTTTATACGGCAAGCTGCCAATTTTGTTGAAAAAACAATGGATTTCAGATCCTTACACTAAAATCAGGCAAGAACGCAAAATTGCCACATTATAATAAAAATGAAGTATATGAACAGATAGAAAGAAATTAATGATGAAGAAGATTTTTAAAGACGACAGAGATAAGGTAAAAAAAGAGCTAATCAAATTTGTCTAGCGCAATGAGAGTGAGAAGGAGTGGTAATGAAGCTCCTCTAGTATAATATTATCCATGATCTGGTAGACTAGAGCTGAATCCATTATTTACATCGGAAAATAATAAATGTATGGTTACTATGAAAAATGGGATCCTGCTATTTAGAGAAGGTTTGTATTGGTAGGTCCAATATTGTTCTCCACATTGTATTTACTAGCGTTGTTTATAATAACTGTTCATAATTAATTGTCTCCTGGCAATGACGAAGTACTTTTATACCCAAATATGTAGATAATTTCAAATATTTGAGCAAGTAACTCGATCAAAGTAAATGTGCCTTAATGGTGGACTTAGCTTGTGAGCCGACGCATAGCGCAAAGCCTATGCCCAAATTTGAATATACTTTGAAACATTTTGAAAAGGATTGATCAGAAATAATTTATTGGACCATTTCCTCAAGCGAGCATCATACATTCCTATGAAGTTTGATTATCTTTTAATCTTATTTTAATGCGTTCAAGTTTCTTATATGTAGTCCCTACTATAAAATACTAAATTGTAACAGTGCATGCAATGATAATTATGTATTGAAAACGACTATTTGTATTCTCAACTCTCAACTGCACTATCGAAAAGGACACGTCGCAATATCAGAGCAAGTAACCGGCCCAACGTGTACCAATTAATTGAACAACAGCCTAACCAGCAATATTGTGCAAAATCTTCGCCACCCCGACTGTCGTCTAAGCATAAATTCATACGTGGCCGGACGCACGCATCGTACCGTCAAATAAACTGCCAGTTTAATCAAAGCCATTAGACAAGTGAGCCAAACATCTGAAACCAGAATAATGTGACCCGTGAAAGTCGCTCGGCGCGCCCTCCTCAAGCTAACAGTACCTAATGCTGTTGAGGTTAGAGGAGGCAGGGGAGGTCACTAATTGCTGGTGGGAGGTATAGCTGATGCCTTTAACGCCTTGCTGGCCTGGACGGTGACCAACGGTAGGAGGGGGTATGCGTATTTAATAAAGATGACGAAACAACATGGCCGGGCGGGAGAAATCGGGAAGTGCTACGGTTTTAAACCTTGATTAGAGGTAAGTAATCAATCAAGTGAACGAATGTAGAATATAATGTAATGATTGTAATGTAATTGTAATAGGAGAAACGATTTTATTAAAATTTTCCTAAAATAACTCTTCTGTAAAAGATGTCGAAATAATGCATGGTGGAATGCAAACGTTTTATTTATTTTTTCATAGATTAACTATTTTTCAGACTTCAATAAAGCACTATCAAATAAACACTAGCACTTTACTGTACTGAAACAAATCAACCCGCACTTCCCCCCCTTAATCTTGCCAGTGATGATTGTAGACGTGTCTACTATTTTTGATTTTTGCCCCAGTTTACATTATAATAGATTAGATGATACTCAATTATAATTAATGTAGAACTAGTACATTACAGCAGACGCCGGGAAAGAAGGGCTTGCCGGGTGAGTAGACGGCCGACTGTAGGGAGGCCGGATAGTGATACGAAGCCGGCAAGCTCTTTTTACGACTAGGCATGTATAGTGTTTTTCTCTAATATACGCAAAGAAATAAAAAATACACCACTAATAAAATGTATAATTTAGCTGTTTACCCAGTCCATGACATAGATGCCATGTTTAAAAAAAATATACTTCCAGACTTAGGCCTTCAATTATGTATGAAATTAATTTACAGTTAGTTCTCTCGAGTTGTTCCGCCCGAAACGTGATACTTCGAAGCCTGTTATAACGCACGTTATGACGAAATTTCATTGCATGTTTGAGAAAAACATATAATATTCAAATAAGCTAATCTTGTAACCTTAAGCCTGTACGGTTTATCACATCAGCGATACGTAATGAGGTCCGTGCTCGTCCCTACCGCATTATTCAGAGAATCTTATTACATTTACATATTAATCAACTGATTTTAATTGGCCCCCACTTCCCCCATAATTTGCCAGTGATTGAAGACGTGTTAGTTTGTTTGTAATCTACTTACAATTACTGGTACGTTACCTGAAATAGAATAAGATTTTATTAGTAACAAATAAACATGGGTGTCATTTCAAAATGCTGTGACAGAAGAAAAGTCGTTGGTTGACAAATAACGATAAACATGTAGTACCATAGAGTATATGTAATATTGTAGTATTAAGTTTTTTTTTTTTTTTAATTTATTCATCAATATTAGCACATACTTTACACTGTGTTTAAAGTGCGCCAAACTGTGTAACAGTTTGTTGGCGTCGCGTTCTGTCACTACAAATATTGTGCACAGTGATGCTTACTTACTAACTACTTAACTTAACAATCATGCAATATGCAAACGAAGAATTAGTCGCCATACCAATGCAGATTCTATAGCGTTGCGATAGAGTATATATTTTACTGATGGATGGTAAATGAAGTCTGCGTTGGTAGGTACGACACACGAAATTATTTATGAGTGCAAGATACAAATCTGGACGAGGTACCTACAATTAGTAATTATCATGTAGTATCTTTTTCAATTTACTTTTTAAATTTCCAATTTTAAATTTTGCCTCGTCAAGCAATAAAGGGTATTTATTGTATATTTTAGGAATAAGGTACTCTTTGGTTCTTTTAGCGTAATAATTTTTGGCAACCGGCTGCATCAATAATTTCCTTTTAGTGGACCTAGTACAGTGACGTTTTTTCTGCCTTTGTACCTTATACTCGTCACTATAATAAGTTTCTAGGATAATTAGGTATATAGTCTTACAATCTATTATCTTTTGTGGCAGTTTTTTGTTAACAATAGTAAAATTACACTGAAAAAATACTTTTACACACGTATACACATACATTTAAAATTTAAATCAACATCATCTCATTTTTGAAGCCTAATAATTAAGATTTAGTTGCCAGAGTACAATGGGGTAAGACGGTATTGAATATGTTTCGAAAAAAAAAACACATGGTGCGGGAAAAAGGGACATTAAAATATTTATAAAAGTTTTACAAAATCAATTCCTGGCCAATAGATGTACAAAAGTACCTATTAAAATACATATTATTATACTGAAAAATTCAAAACAACCCGAATAATTCACCTGCGATATCAAATTTTACTACCGACATTATATAGGTGATTTAAAATAAACAATACCAGTAAAACCTTACACATGCAAAACCAATCAACTGAACAGTAAAATTCAAATCTTTAATCAGCATACTGATTTGTCCACACCGGACCAGCGCTCTCGGGCGCTGGGCGGGGCCGATCCTAAAGCATGCGATAAATATCAGGATGTGCCACGGCTAAAAACGTAAGTCATTATGAGAATCATATGAACATACAACCTTTTATGGTAACACGGCAGCATAAGGCTACCTTAAGCCCAGAGGCACAATTAATTCCAAAGTATGTTAATATTAAGAATGCTTATTACTTCGAGTCGTGTGAAGACGCTCTTACTGTTAATTATAAGGTTTCGGTTATAAATCTGACCGGGATGTGTGGTTTATTTAAAGTTTTATTTGCGCGGATGATTGTATACTGGCTAATTCGTAATGCGAGACAATTTTTATATAATTTCGAAAAAAGATATCTGGTCGTAGTTTGCAAGGAAATTGCTAACAAGTCAGTTATTCTACCTGTCGCATTATGCAGACAAGCGTTTCTTTTGACTCTTTTAAAAATCTAGTCCTTGGCAGCCGTCTTAAAACAACCCTTGAAACTAATTGGACGTCTGTAAAATTAAGAAAAAATCAAATAATTATGTTCCCTTAACGCCAACTGATTAATTAAAAACTTACTTTTTAGGCCAATTGCGTTAATTATATCCATTGTGAAAGTTCTAGTTTTTTGTTCAATCCTTTGAATTTTAACACCTTTTTTCACGGCAAGCTTAATTAGCAGAGTTTTATGCAAATCAAAAAGAAAGTCGACGTGTAAAAAGACTTGATTATTAATTATTACACGAGATATAACGGGCTCACCGCAATTTTATCGGAATACTAAATAGGGACACCTATGTAAAAAATATGGTTTGGGTTTTTTACTAATATTTTTCAGGCTTTACCTTAAAACAAACAAATAGATTTTTAGCCCGAACTCAATTATCTTAAAAAGCAAACAGAATTGTCCCGAAGGTTCGCAAAATATTTAATATAATTTTAGTTAATATGTTCACTGCGTAATCAGTTGGCTTCAGAACTTTTGTTCTTGCTTCATACTCAATTTCGGGGTTTTCGGTGCACTAATGATTGAACACTAAGCCGACACTAGTTCCGCGCCAGTCAAGAACTTTTCTGCCCCAACGGCCATCGGTTCTACGAGCAATTTGCCCACAGCTACTTAAATTTGGCGACTGTCTGAGCTATATCTACAAACTTAGTCCTCTTGCATATATCAGTAAGGTGTCAATAAAAAAAATCGATAAAATAAAATCGTCAATCCTCCCCCGTCTCCTCAAACGCAATCTCATAATGGCGGCCTTATTAAGCGCCTGCATCATGCAAGGAAGATAAATGCATCGCAAAATTAATTAATAAAATTGCATTCGTAAGTATGCGACTCTGACGCCATACGCATATGTATGAACTCACGTTTTCTTAAGAGGCCTTATTCCTTTTTTTTCATATTATGACAAATATTGATAATTTCAACCAAATTATTGAAGTCAATAATACTTTTAACTGAGTTCTAGATAGTAACATAGCTATTTCATGATTTTATTGCCTGCACTCGAAAATAAGTTGAAAAGGACAAACGTCTTTTGCCGATTTGAAATCTTTTTGATGTAAACTTGAATACAACCCAGGCCCAATAATGCAAATAGGTAGTTTAAAAAAAATGCGTGTTCTAGTATCGTGTAGTAGTATGGTGTTTGGTAAATTTGACACACAGATGGTAAATTTTTATTCCACCATTTTAATTTTCTCACCACCAAATCTGAAGACAAGTTACGCGAATAAAAATAATTGTGAACCCAAATTAACCATCACTGGCCATCGAAAGATATTTTAAAAATAATGAATCGCGCTATCAATTATTAACCGTGGATTAAATTAAAAAGTGGATCGGCTATCGGACGCGATATCGTATCAGAGCGATAACGATCGCATACCGGCACGGAGCAGCTACCTCAGTTGAAGGCGTGGTTGTATTTGAGTAACCTTTTGAAAGTTCATTATAATGCAAAGATTGAGTGAAGGATCATTTGATGGTTCGATTGGTTGCCATCTGTTTTGTGTTTACCTATCTTAAAGTAGGTACCTCATATTTTTTTATTTCATATTTTAATTAAATATTTAAGGAAAATAATGTTCCTAATCAAATAACGCGCCCCGAATGATTGAATGTATTGTTAATATAATATCAGACAAATTTAAACCTGAGTGCAATTTTCAAAACTATCGAAAAGTTTGTAATAACACTTACGAAATGAGAGCATTTAGCAGAATTGCAAATTGGAAATTGTACATTTATTCAATCTGGCCGTATATATAGAACGTCTAGCTGCGTACGCGACGAAAAAAAAGAACGGTTCAGAAGCCGCGGTCGTCTGCGGGGTGGCTACCGAATGCATAAACCGGTCCGAAGGCTGTAAGTGGATGGCGTTCCGTCGCGATGTAGGGAATGCCCGCATTCTTCAATTACTTCATGTTTTCATACTTTGTTGGATAAGAGCAACGTATGTATATTTGTGGCCGTGATTAACCGATATACATCTGTTTTTGAAAGTTAAGGTGCATTACACACTGACGTTATTATATCACTAAAGGTGATCTAGTGGTATTATTTCAGATAGAAATAAAGCATACCGCGCGGCTATCGAATTTAAAACCGGTCGAAGGCTGTAAGAGTAAGCGGGTGTTTAGCCGCAAAGTAACATAGAATGCTCGCATTCTTAAATTACTTCATGTGTTCATACTATGTCGAATAAGAAGAGATTCAAGTGCAGTAGCTGTGGCCGTCTGCGGCACGGCTACCGAATGCAAACCGGTCGAAGGCTGTAAGTACGCGGGTGTTTAGTCGGCGATGTAACAGCCACGAGCAGGGCATGCCGCGCATACTTCAATTACTTCATGTGTTCATTCACACTATGCCGTATAAAAAGGGAATCAAGTGCAGTAGCTGTGGCCGTCTGCGGCGCGGCTACCGAATGCAAACCGGTCGAAGGCTGTAAGAGTAAGCGGGTGTTTAGCCGCGAATTAACATAGAATTTCCGCATACTTCATGTGTTCATATAGTATACTATGTCTTACTATAAAAAGAGACTCAAGTGCAGAAGCTGTGGCCGTCTGCGGCACGGCTACCGAATGCAAAACCGGTCGAAGGCTGTAAGAGTAAGCGGGTGTTTAGCCGCGAATTAACATAAAATTCCCGCGTACTTCAATTACTTCATGTTTTTTTTTATAGACATGACTTGAACTGTATCAGGGCTGTTTAACCCTCACTACCAGTGAGTCAGACTTTGTGTTCATACTATGTCCTAGAAAAAGAGCATCAAATGCAGTAGCTGTGGCAGGCTGCGGTGCCGTTACCGAATGCAAAACCGGTCGAAGGCTCTAAGGGCCTTATCACACTTGCGATTTGCGAGCGTATTTTCTATACAAATAAGCGACGCGGCGAACACGCTGCGCGATCGCCTTCATACAAAATACGCTCGCAAATCGCAAGTGTGATAAGGCCCTAAGAGTGTGTTCATACCCAAGTAGCAAACAAGCTGCAGAAGCGCTTATTCAGCCCTAATACTGCTAATGTAAGAATAGAAGAATAGAATAGAACACGTTTATTTCGTCAAACATAGGTAGATAAGGTGACAATGGCAGTAATAGTAGGTACAGCTACTCTTGCCGCTTAAGTCTTAAGCTGAATAAAGGCTGTATAAGTGCTTTTGCAGCTTGTTTGCTACTTAGGTACTATGTCGTACTATAAAAAGAGACTCAAGTGCGATAGCTGTGGCCGTCTGCGGAGCGGCTACCGAATGCAAACCGGTCGAAGGCTGTAAGAGTAAGCGGGCCATTTTTTCTAAAGTTGTACACCCCACTTTTTTTTTGAATTTTCGATATTTTGGGTTTTTCCTACTCAGAATCACGAGCTCTTTCGATCTAATTTTAGGAGAAAAAAACTGTCCCAAGTTTTTTCGTTCCATTCCGTTACCATTTCCATATAACCTACTACAGCGGTAACGGAATGGAAAAACAAAAAATGTATGAATATTTTGGGACAGTTTTTTTCTCCTAATTAGATCGAAAGAGCTCGTGATTCTGAGTAGAAAATACCCAAAATATCGAAGATTAAAAAAAAAAGTGGGGTGTACAACTTTAGAAAAAATGGCCCAAGCGGGTGTTGTTTAGTCGGCGATGTAACAGCCACGAGCACGAGCAGGCATGCCGCGCATACTTCAATTACTTCATGTGTGTTCGTGCCTTCGTGCTATGTCGTCAATCTATCTATACATATATAATATTATAAAGTTGTAAAATGAAATCTTTGTCCTTTTATCACGCCAAAACGTCTGGACCGATTTAAATTTTTTTTGGTATGCAGGTATTTGTACTTCTCATCAAGATTTTTATGAGACACTCTTTACCCAACTACGGAGAAGGATAAAAGAGGGTTATGACTTTTCTTCCACGCGTACGAAGTTCGCGGTTACTTTTTAGTAATATTATAGAATTCTAGATTTGCATTGAAAATTAGTTTTCTTTGGATCGTCACGATTTCAGGATAAATGTTAATAGCGTGATGCAGGATCGTCTGGCGCCATCTCTTGGGCATGATTTCTTTTGTCATATCACGCTGAAACGGCTGGATGAATTTTGACCGATTTTGGTTTAGAGATAGCTGGTCAAAAAATGACGCGAACGAAGTTCAAGGCACCTTCTAGTATCATCAGACTACTAGCGACCCGCCCTGGCTTCGCACGGGTGCAATGCTGATACTGAATATACTATGCATAATTATAATCCTTCCTTTTGAATCACACTATCTTTTAAAAAAAACGCTTCAAAATCCGTTGTGTAGTTTTAAAGATCTAAGCATACATAGGGACAGATGGAAATGTGATAAATGTGATAAGATAGATGTGTACTTTTGAGAAAATCTAAATCAAATGATTACCTTAATTGTCAGTCATTCAGAAAGTATGATATCTTTGAAAAACAGTTGTCAATTATTTATAGAATCAGTGACCTGCAAATATTTCACTTATCAATGGCTTGATGTAGCAAAAAATAATGATCTACCACTTTTCGAATCTATTTCATAAGTAAAACTCAATTTGAAAAAAAAAAGCCAAGTGGGAGTCTGAATCGCGCACCGAGGGTTCCGTACTAACTTTCACTTATCCCATCTTAATTGGCCTGGTTGAGTTAAGTTTGCACCTGAAATTTACGGCGCCGCATACAAACGAGGTGCAAACTTAACGCAACCGAGTTATCCAAATATGATGTTTGAAAAGGACTATATTTTTTATGATTTCATTACAAATGCTTCAGATTTTTATAAGTATTTGTAGCATATGTGACAATATTACTTGCCAAATTTCCCTACCCTATCATTTTGATTACCTTGAGAGTGTCGAAAAGTACGTTTTTTGCGACATAAACGGCCGTATCTTTTTTTCACGTTAACGTAGAAGTTTGATTTTATCACAGCTTCAAGGGACCGTAGACCTGAGTATATGGTGTTAATTTCAACTCGATAACTATAAGTTTATACTATCATGAAACGTGTTATAATCGTACAGTAATCCAAGAAATTGGTAGTGTATGTAACAATTAGTATTAATTTATAATTCATAATGAAGCTGTTTGGAACGGATATCTAGTAACTAATCAAGCGTTGTACGTAAGTTTCTATATCATTAAATGTTGCAAGACTAATTTAATGAGCTAGCTACAGGAAATCTAGTATTAGACTAGTTGTGAAACCGGGTCATAAATAAGCTTTTTGTGCAAGTAATTAAACATAAGTTTAGTAATGCAACTTTTACTTAGTTGAAATAGATTTAATACACTTTACAACTGCAGAGAAGACAATACGTAGATAACGTTGTACGCAACGTAAATAACTTAATAATGCATGTGGGTTTTACTATTACTCTGTAATATTTCAGTTAATAGTACATTACATACCTAAGGTTGGTGAATTTTGATATTTTTTTCGGTTTCCGCGACTGTCACACATTGAAATAAAACAATTTAAACGGATTATATCACGTATATTTATTATTATTTGTGGTTGACTGAAAAAAAACTACATTTTTCTCAGTCAACCCTTAACGACGGTAACTGGATACTGGCGAAACGTCAGGAAGGCTCAAATAATTCTATGCGCGATATAATCTGTTTAAATGTATGAATTTTAGTTGAGGAGCTGTAAATTAGCTATCTACAGCCCCATGGCCTGATCTGTACGTTATTTAGTGAAACTTCACAAACTGTCTCAGTAACAAAAAAATAGCAGTACTTTAAGAACCTCGTGTTTTGGGAATTATATTAGGACCTAAGTTAGCGAGTAAAGGTTTTGTAAACGTTATGATAATCCCCTCGATACAATCGCGGTAGCAGCTACGGACAGTTACAAGGCGTAAGATTGCTACAGCGCACTCACTCTGATACTTATTGTGATTAGAGAACGGAAGTTGAATACTTTACAAAAATAATCGACGTAAGAAGGTAGTCTACACGTAAAGGCTAACGTTATGATATTAGCCCTTTGATACAAGCGCGGTAGCAGCTACACACAGTTACAAGGTAAGGTAAGATTGCTACAGCGCACTTACTCTGACCAGAGATCGCAAGTTTAATACTTCACAAAAATAATCGACGTAAGAAGGTAGTCTACACGTAAAGGTTCTGTAAACGTTATGATAATAGCCCCTCGATACAAGCGCGGTAGCAGCTATGGCCAGTTACAAGGTAAGATTGCTGCGCACTTATTGTGCCCAGAGAACGCAAGTTTAATACTTTACAAAAATAAGTAATCGACGTAAGAAGGTAGTCTACAAAAGAAGAGAGAGAGAAGGTAGTCTAGTAAAGGGTTACAAAGCAAGGTGAGATTGTTAGAATATACTTACTCCGACCAGAACGTGCAAGTCAAGGTAGATCATAGATAACCGACAGATATTTCATTCCCAGCTGTTCGGGTAATATCGCTGGCAAATAAAAGTTGATAAAAGATATATACTTGCAACTTTTTAAAGCACAAGTGGGAGTAGAGTCCGACCCCAACCGAAGAATATCGTGGAGCGCTGGTACATTTTAAGGTTTGAGGTTGCTAAATTAGCAGAGATTTGTAATCTACGTATTTTTTTTAGGGTTTCGTACCCAAAACATACTAACTAAGCCCAATTACTAAGCCTTTCCTAAGGCCGTCTGTCCGTCTTTCTGTCACAGGGCTGTATCTTTTCAGCCGTATCGCATGCGTATTACTATAACCACATTAACAAAAAATACTGAAAATAGAAAAGAGGTAAAAATTAAAAAGGGCGCCCAAACAAAAAACATGATTTTATGATTTTCTCCGTATTATGCAAATGTATTAACTACTAAGACCACTAGAACAACAAAATTAAATACTAAATGAGAAAAAACCTAATATTATAATAAGTAAATAAAGCACGTTTATAATTATACATTGGAGGCAAGTTCTTTTTTATAAGTTTACTATAAGCGTTGGCTTGTGACCCTTGAAGTTTCCTGTGTACCTTTCAAGTCGGAAAGCGCCACGGTAGCTATCGACAGTTACATGGCCAAGTAAGCTTGCCACAGCATATATACACCGACCAGATGTGCCAATAAATCCACATCATAAAGACTGTGTACAAAGGAGTATTGTGTTAAAAGTATTACAGGATTCATATTTTAATCATCATATCTAGTTATCGGTGTACCAAAACTACTACAGATTCTTTCTTCAAGAATATTAAAAATGAAAAAATTATTCCGATTTGCTTCCTCAACACCTTAAATCACTAAAAAAGGACAATCTTTCTACCGACAGTTTCAATATAAAGTCGCATAATGTATCAAATCTTTCATTTAAAAATAACCTCTCACATTTCTTTCACTGACATTTATAGTTATAACTCCTGCAATTCCACAATGACAATTCTAAATTTTTCCCTAGATGTAAATCAACCCAGCACCGTTCGTCGCACTGACAGATTTAATTACGCTGCGATAGTTCGCAATAACATTATCAAAATGCAAAACAACAGCGCAGACTCCCGCGCTATCGCTGCGGTCCGCAGTGTCCATGTTTCAAACAGTTAGTAGAGGATCCCGATATAGAACGACCTTCACCGAGATGTTTATTTGATGAAATGTATTTTATATTTAATTTAATATGTCAATAAATATATTGCATATGGGTTGCCTAACAAATTTTTGTCCAGAGTATGTTTAATTAATAATTAAAAAAATTTTTTTAAACATTTGATTATTAGATAAATTCTATACCAATCGAAAGTATGAAGCCCATAGAATATGCAAACGTTAGGTTGCCTATTCTTTTTCCGTCACAACTATCGGGTAGCCAGGTTTAAACAGGTAAATCTATACTAGCATTTTGCAACGGTCTGATTATTGAATTGAAATTAAATAACATTAAAGATTATTTTATTATGAACACGGTGGTATAGGGTTGCCTGCGAAACATCAGTCCAGAATTCCGGTTGTCGAATTTTGAAAAGTAAAATATTGCAGCGAGTGAATGTTTGCGACTGAGAGGTCCCAACCAAAACCATCCCATACGATAGAAGAGGACACAGCATAGTAGCTGTTTGAAGTCCGCCCATTTAAAAAAAGAGAGTGCGCATGCTATTTGTGCTTGAAAATGAAAAGGATAGCGATAGACTCGTATATGCTGTACATAATTCTGGAGTAGTTTATTATTAAAATAGAGAAATAGTTATTTAACTTCTTTTTTTAAATCAATTAATTAATGAAATAATGAACTTTATTCTGCAAGTAGGCCACAAGGGCACTTTTACATTTATTTATCTTTTATTTTTTACTTTTTTGCTTGTTGACTAAAATACATTGCCGGCTATGTGGCCTCAAGATTTATGGGAAAGTACCCACATCTTGGGAACCAAACTCGGAACTTAGAACCTGGAAGTGGTTCTTGCGAGTGGATTAACTTTATATTGGGGGGAAAATTGATTTATCCATGTGAAGAGCTCATAAAATTCGCTCAAACCACTTCGCACAAACGATGGAAAATATCATGGGCAGACACTTTGCAAAGATAAATTCATCTTTAAAAGCCTAGCTGATATTGTAGACAAGCACGTCAAAAACAATACCCTCAAATAGATTACGCTGTTATACTTTGCTTAGTCAGAACGAGGACATATATAATCATCGTGTATAAGACTAAAAGAGTCAAATAAAAAAATCGTTAGTAAGTAATCAACTCCAGAAGAAATTAAAACGAAAATTGCTTAAAGTGTCAAACACCGTTTATTGATTATTCGTTGGGACCTCTCAGTCGCAAACATTCACTCGCTGCAATATTTTACTTTTCAAAATTCGACAACCGGAATTCTGGACTGATTTTTCGCAGGCAACCCTATACCACCGTGTTCATAATAAAATAATCTTTAATGTTATTTAATTTCAATTCAATAATCAGACCGTTGCAAAATGCTAGTATAGATTTACCTGTTTAAACCTGGCTACCCGATAGTTGTGACGGGAAAAGAATAGGCAACCTAACGTTTGCATATTCTATGGGCTTCATACTTTCGATTGGTATAGAATTTATCTAATAATCAAATGTTTAAAAAAAAATTTAATTATTAATTAAACATACCCTGGACAAAAATTTGTTAGGCAACCCATATGCAATATATTTATTGACATATTAAATTAAATATAAAATACATTTCATCAAATAAACACCTCGGTGAAGGTCGTTCTATATCGGGATCTTAGACTAAGTAGTAGCCTACTGTTTATTTGACTGCTGATTATTTGAGACTTTTAAGAGCATTCCTCAAAAATTTTGTACACAATTAAGACGTCTATTAAAGTTCAATATATTTTTCCCATTTTGTTACCAATTATTTTAGTAATTTTATATCAATGTTATGGCTGTGTTTGGTAATTAAGTTTCTGTTCTGCTTATACTTTTTTATGTAAAGTAAGTTTTTAATCTGAAATCAATGTATTGGAAATTACAAAGAAAATAGGAAAAAAATATTTAAGTTTAATTGACGTCTTAATAACAAACTTTTTGATAAATGCTCTTGAGCAGTCTAACTGTCTTAATACTCAGTCTCCAATTGACGAACTGCGTGTAAATTGTGGCGCCATTTTTTGGTGGTTTGTGGAAGTCGCGGCTTTTTACAATTATTTATTATCAAAATGATGCTGATTGTTTTTATGAATCGGTGGACAGAGTAATAAGACAGTTAAAATGCTCAAATCATCACTCTAAATTATTGTTTCTTGAAGATGGCTGCAACTTCGTTTGATGAGAGGAAAATTTATTTATAGTAAAACCTTTATTTACTTCAGAGAAGTCGGGTTAGTATAACATTTTTCTGAAACCGTATATTTTCTGAGATTGTTACAAAAAAGCAACCAACAGCCTTTATAAGATAATAATCTCAGTAATAATAAAAAAATAACGATGTGTGGAAAAAAAAATATACATACGTTAATAAAATAATTATAAATAAATATATACTATGAAATATCAGTTGATCAAACAAAAAGTTATTGCCGTATTAATTTAACTCAAAATTTCACACTGTTTTTCAGATGACAATAATATTTTTTCTAGCCTTAAGTTAATTAAGAACTAAATCTTATAAATAAATACATACAATTTTACACGAATCAATCTAGTCCCACAGTAAGCTATAGTAAGCTAGTGTTATGGGCTCTAGATGACAATATACATACTCAATCATAGACTTTATCGTCAGACCTTGAAGTCTATTAATTGAACTAAACTACACGGTAATTATTAATTAATTCCAATTGAGACTAACCAATCTTCTATTTAAATGTAATTTATTTTATGATAAAAAACGAAGCAGACTTAGAGCCTCGTAAAAAATCGAAGTCGCTAAGTAATTACACCTATTCCTTTTAATTGAGAAATATTACTTTGCAAACATTGTTTGTAATCTTTTACGTATGTAAGTGGTGTTACTACTAGAAGAATAGAAAAAAAAAAACATATTTTAATTTCTAATTTCTAATCCTGTATAAACATACAATCGGTAAAAGAACTAAATTATAAAAGCTACCATAAAATTGTGTACTTTGCAGCGGATTTTGCGTATTCTAGGTCTCAATTGACTGAAAGTAAGATTTTCTCTCACAGAGCAAAATGAGCCGGCAGCCTTTCTGATAAATAATAAGCTACAACTATCGTACTGCGACTAAGACGCGCGACTGTGTGCTGTCGCCGCAACAATCTTACTTTAATAGCGTGCAACATAAATTACGGGGACTTATTACAATCCGCTCCCGATACTAGCTGCCCAGAGGTGGTATTACGCGAGTTAATGTAATGCACCGTGGAATACTTTATATGCAGTTTAATGAGTCTAACTTTGTATTTATCTAGTAGGCATGGCATGTCCATTGATCTACGGGGTGAAACTTAACTCAGGTTTCAAGCTGTGAAAATAAATAAATAAATAAATATTTAAGGGACAATTTTAATGATAACTGTGTGCAGTGCAAACTAAAATAGATATAAAACGTATTGTGGACAGTTTTAATTAGAAACTTCGAATTTTGCCTCTACATCAACATTCTTGAAGTGAATGCAGCTCTCAGAATACTCCACTTAGCACACCGCCTCATTATCATAAAATTAACCGGTTATAAATCATAGGCGTACTAGCTCAATTAACCGCGACTAGGAGGAAAAAACCTCTTAAGTAGAAACAAGACACCGCTTTGAGTTATTCTATCTATGCTTATATCTTATATCTAACAGTTTAACAACAATTCCTTCCTTATCTTCACCTAAACCTTCGCCTAATGTTAGTATGGGAAAGTCTGATGCTAGAAACAATCGTCTAACAAGAAATGTAATAATAACAGTTCAGCTAAACTCAAATGTACAGATATAATTTACAAACTTACTGATTCTGTGATAAATGAAAAATATTCAATGAACGCATTTTTTATTTTCGTTTCGTTCTTTTCTTAATTCAGCTGTGTGCTGTGTGACAGCATAGATTATGGATTTGGTATAGAGTATATTTTAAACGCATATCAAAGAGAATTGAGCCCTTATATTTCACTTCAAACTTAGAAGTTTAAAATATCCTCACACCATACCCATCGTGCGATAAAAAAGCCTGCAACTATTCTTCAAGTAAAAAACCCATTCGCCGGCCACCCGATCGCGGCTAATGACCTAATTACGAGGATTAATGCGCTCATTAATATCCCAGTAAACGAACTCCGGAGACATCTGACGCTGCGCTGAACACCCCAGCACCTCTGGCACAACTGTGACACGCGTCTCTTTCTCGCGCGAGAAATGTCACCTGTCTCTTTCTTCGCTTTACTGTGAGAGAGTGACGGTGATATTATGTCGCGCGACAAGAGTCACGAAGCGTAATTGTGCTAGACGGGTGTCGTGGGTTGATTGGTAAGAGGTGTTTTCAATGTGGAGAAACACAATCATAAGTACATTCTTGCACCATGAATGAATTGAATACGGTATTTGATGACAGCTCAAATCAGCTACTTTTTATGAAATGTCAAAAACGATCTGTTAGTATGAAGTTTCTATGAAGATACTGGCTTGTGACGTCATAAAAATCAGTAGTCACAACACATATTCTTTTTAGTTTCTGTCCAATTAAAAATAGTATAATGTCCAAAAGTTAATGGTAGTTTATTTGGTTCCGTTTATTTTTGAATGTGTGTTTAGTGGTTCAATGATACAATTTATTTTGACTATAGACAAATACCGTATTCTAACTATGTCCAACTAAGTAAGAAACCAGGTAAAGTATCTTGCATACATTTTAAAACTATTTGCAGGATTACGCCCACTAAGGTTTTTGTCTTATACTAACCTGCCGCAGGGCCGTGATCTTGTGGACATCGTATTTAGTTAGACTGTCTTAGAATAGGTTAAGTTGGTTATTGTTGTTTTTTACTTGTTTATCGTTGAATAAATTTTCTGTCTTTATCGCATATTTATAAATATTTGTATAGAATCTTTTTATCGATTCATATATATTTTTTTTATGTGGTAATACCACATTTTTATTTTTTTATAAATAATGACACAAAGGTAAATTAAGAAAGAAAAATTGAATGCGATCTACTACAATCGAAGCGCATATTTATATTTATTAATTATTTATATTTATTTATATTTGTCCTCATCTTACAGTTGCCTATTTCCTACATAACACACTTAAAATTTGATGGAATTATTGTACTTATATCTTGAATAAACAGATTAGGGCCTATTGTTTGCCTCTATTGTAATGTTAAGTGTTATCTGTATTTGTATTTATTTCTTCTTAAAGTGTGCAATAAAGGGTATTCTATTCTATTCTATTAGGGACCGATCAAAACTATCAGCAAAAATAGAACAACTTGTTCAAACAAAGAAAAATATTTATTTAAAATACGCAGTCTTACGTAACACATACTAACAGTAACTCGATAGTGATCTGACATATACACGAAATATTTCCAAATGCATTAGTCGTAATTACAGAAACACTTACATACCAATTAATAGCTTATTATAGAACATGTAGGCCATTTCATGCTTTGCCTAATGTGATGCTATCAGCCAGCCATGGCAATGATTTCTCCTTAATTACACCATTTTAAATATACTTCTTTGTTATTATGTGGTCGGAGTATCCAGGGGGCTGGTAATTTTGTTGGGGCATTTGTAAGTCCAAAAGGCGTGCGGATAAATTCAGATAAGCCTAATTAAACAAAATAACTACGTACATTAGTGTTCAATGTTGGTAATTCCGAAAGCAATTGCAGAACAATTAAAGTAAGTTCAGGGCAGAGGATATGGATGCAAAGAACGTGAGAGATAACTTGACAGGGTGACAGAGATATGGAGGAATGAAATGTATTGGAATGCTGGGGATTCTGATCGAACGGCGGCAGTTGGAGATATTTAAGCAGCCGTAGAAATACTCTACGGCTATAAAGCTGGCACCAACTACCAGCCTTGTACGAGAGACAGTTTCAAGCAAATTCGAAGTCTATTTAACCCTACTGATGGCAAAGGTCGTCTACCTTATGCACAATATCATTGATCCCAAGTGACACAGTCGCGTTGGTGAACGGAACTTCACAATGGCGTAATTAGAGCTACTTATGCGCGATGGTATCACCCGGTGATTTCTTTGTCCACTAATTACTAGTGCGTTAATTACATAGAAAGACTATGCTGCTGCAAGACTTGATTTATAGTTCGGGTTTCACGATTTCATTTTGAGCTCTATAAGTTACTTAAAATTGTAACGATACTAGCAAATCCGCTTCAGATATTTAGTATTGCTGGTCGATGTCGAATTCTAAATGTTGACACCTGATTGATGCACGGACCTACTCGTAACTGGAGTTTTTGATGTTCACTATCCTTTTCCATGGAAAACAGTATCAGTGTATGAAAAATAATTGTTGAAGTTAGTTACTTTAAGCAGTGCAACCTTAATAAATATATTTTCTTCAGCTGAACTAAGATCTTTGATTCACATTCAGAACACAGATCCAATAAGTCAAGTATATGACAGAGAATGAAGCTAGGCCTACAATATTATGTTAAGTCAGTTTTGCGGTCGGATATGCCTGTAACTGTCTTTTACGCCACCAAAGGCGATGCTTCACAGATTCAAGACAATCATGTAAGAATTCAAATTGCCATTGAGGATGATGATGTATTTAGTATAGATTTAATATGAAATAAACAAAATCCTCTTAAGTTTCCGTTTAACTCATAATACAAGCAAGAGTCTCTCCCTGCCCCCGTTCCTTGCGATGGAGTTGCCGCATAATAATCATCTTGGCAATATTTATAGCCCATGCTAGCTAATTATCATGGATTTTGATACTTGAGTTATGTCCCTGTTTATTTATTTGTTATTATATCGTCGAAGCCGGTGGTTACGGAGAGGATCTAATAAGTGTAATAAGTGGGGAAATAAATTATTGCCTTTTGCGGCGAGTTAGATCTATATTATTTTTTGTTTTGCATTTTATTTGAAATTTATAAGACATTAGTCAGTCAGGTATGTAGTCCTAGGAAATATTACTACACAAAAATTCCAGTGCTGCACACCCTGGTCAGCTGTTATGGCAAAAAGTGCATGATGAATTGATGAGATTGGGTCGGGAAAATCTGAGAAATTGTTGTAAGATGAGAGAAAGAAGATAAAGACGTCCCAAAATCGCAATGGTGACTAGAGATTTGCCGTTTTCGAGAACATTTCTCATGGAAAATGAGGAAATTCTCAGAAACGGCACATCGCTAATGGTGACATCTATATAATTCTCAAATGACACTTTGTACTAATGTAACATCTTAGGATCCTGTTTTACGAAGGTAGTTTTCACACGTTTGCATTCAACTCGCGCTTAGTAATAGTTAAACATAGTTAAATCTTAAGATGCTTAGGTATATTATCACCGTATCACATATGTGTCGTGATCAAATGATTAAAAATGATGCCATAGTGGCGTCACCTGCTTAATTGTTATAAAATGTTTACATTTCAATCAATGCTGACCTGTTTTACAATCTCGTATCTCGCCAAGCAAAGCCATATATTTTGCATGACAGTTCACACAAAGGATAAAGGATTTCCAGAAACGTTTTACAATTCTGTAATCAGAACAAAACTACACGGACAACATACGGGCGCGTTCTTGGAAGTTACGCGTGTGATTTTCCCGAAAAACCGGCAGATTTTTATTTTACAGAGAATTTAATTTCCGCCGTTGACGTGTCACGCGCCTCAAAAACTATTGCGCATCGCTCAACCGGTAATACAAAGCAATCTAAATTGGAAAATAGGCAACGCGCAGTGTGTGCTTACCAAAAACGACCATGCTGAATGCAACGCGATTAAAAAAAGAAGGCCGATGCCGATCGCGCCGCGGGAGGGTGTGGGAACCCTCCCCCCCTTTTTTTACTGCTTTTTTTCTTTTTTTTCGGGAGGTGGGCGAGGCACGGGTGCATGCAGCGAGCACCCACCTTTGTTTCGCATAAACAAATTAATTTCGGGCCTCCGTTTTTCGACGTCTAATATGTTCGAATTTTGAAAGGCCGCGCGCGGACGCATCCGCGTTTGAAATTAGAACGCTTGCGCTCGACTATAAAACAAGCGACTATCTACTATACATATTATACCTATTATGTCTTATACAATAAATATTACGCATAACAGTCCTAGGGTGTTTATAAAGTGCTGTCCGTTGTATGCATAGCATACCTACTATTGTGCTTCTTGCATGTAACTCATACGATATAGCGTAGATACCTGTACTACTCCATAGGTATAGAGTCTAATACCCGTAATTCCGTATTGTAACTACATGAAAACCTTAAGAAGAATCAAAATCCATAAAACATCGTTAACATCGCTGAGAGCGTATTTAGTTTCACAGATTAGAAAACGTTTACTTTGCGTTGCCAAAAAAAATTGATTATTTAAAAGCTTAGGACTTATTTGTTGTTTCGTACATTCTTCTTACGTTGCTTAAGCAACAGCTAGTTTCAGCTGCGAGCTAAGGCTTCGCCAGATCCCGTAGCCCGCGAACGCTAATCAACGCGACCGCAGATGGAATCAGGTGATAATCAGGCACTTCAGATCCACGCGTGTTCGCCCACCCCACACCCTCTCATTAAGGGGGGGGGCGGCCAGGACAATGCATGTTTGTACTGCTTTTTGCCCATTTTTTTCATTATTTCATTTCATTTCGCCCACCTCCCACACGTCCGCGCTCGCGATTGTGCCTCCGCTTTTTTATAATTCGTTACCTTTTTTATCGGTCGCTCCATTTTCAGAGAGCGCGGGGACCGCAGCGCGTGATAACCCTAAGATCAGTTAAAAAATAATTCGAAAGCTAAAACGTGCCAACCCTAGCCATTACTAAGACACCGATGCGTCAGAAGTCGAGTAGGAGTACGAAACAGGGGCGCATTTGAAAGGAACGGCGAACGTTCATATGATTTTATAAAACTTTTACCCGTGGCTTTGCCTGCCTTCAAATCAAGTGTTTGTCCAACCACTCTTACATCGCTGTTATACCACCGATTTGTACAAAGTGGTTTGTCTATTTAAATATATTGGCGTATCTAAGATTATTTTTCAGGTGGGGCCTGGGTAGAGGCCTGGCCATGGCCTCATAGTTGAAGTCATGACTATGTATGGGTAACCCAAAATCCTGGGGTAGGCACTAGACCATATTGGGGCGGGCACGGCCCACCCGGCCACCCCCCTAAATACGCCAATGTCTATTTAGTCTTTATTAGGAGGGCTAGAGAATGGAACTCCCTTCCAGTGTACGTTTTCCCCGAACAATATAACTTGGACCTCTTTAAGGTAAGAGCGAATAAGCATTAGCATGCTCCATCGTCGGCTTCGTCATTACTTATATAATAGATACGTTACCACCACTTAAGAATCTTTATATTTCACCGGCCATTGCTTCTACGAGACACATTTTAGTCAAGCTATCCGATGAGTCTATCTCAGATTCTCGTCTGTAATTGGGGATCTCGTGTCTTCCAGTTAATATGTAAGCGCCATTTGAGGACCTTTCTATTCTACCACCCATAACTTCTTCACTTTAATCTTGTAGTATTGCTATTGCTACTCACTGTCCTGCGAGTGCAGAAGCATCTCTACATTTACAAAAGATCAAGTTAGTAATTTAAAATCCCTATTACACTCGAAACAAGAGTGAAAGAGCATTCTAACACATCGATAATGCTTATCAAAAGAGCTAGGAACAAAGGGCGCAGTGGGTGCCAATTGGCCTGGGCACCCAAGTGCGGCAGGCATTTGTTTCATTCAACCCCTTACCTGATGTGATTACCTGATGAAAGGACTATCGATTAGTGCTTTCAAAATGCGATACAACATTTCATATCACGATATCACTGATGCGATTCAATGAAAATTGAAAATTTTGTTGGTGGTGATGTCTAATCTAGAAACTATTACATCGAATTTTTTAAAATTGTATTGATGATGGGTCTTCATTTCTAAAACGAGCTTAATTGTTCGATGCACATTATTTACGATTACAACGCCATCTCTTGTCAATATTGTAGTCAAAACTCTTTGCGGCCTAATAAAGCGAAGATGCATTTTTTTTTGACATGCAGTGATGGTTATTGGACTCTTTCTACCTGATTACGGTAATGAGCTAGAAAGTAACGCACATTTGAACTGAACACATGATTTAAGCTTGGGGTCCTCATAACTAAGTTTATCATGGCCAGAAAGATATAATTCCTGGATGTGACTCTATGTTAAGTTGTTCAGTTTTCGCATTTAAGGCACTGCTATCTTAGAAGCTCACTCAATGTTTCACGCTGGCTCAGTCTGGACTCAGTTCTGCCCATCAGTCTGTTCAGAATGACGAGTGTGTAATTGTCTGTTGAGCTGCTTATATCGTTCCCAGATATGAGTAACTTGTTTACAATTTAGTGAAGCTGATTGTTTATTTATTGTTTATTGTTTATTAATCACATACAAGAAATTGTAACATTACAGGATAAACCTAAGTCATTACAAGTTCCTTAACTACTATATCTTATAAACTATATATTACATCATTATTACATACGAGTATTAACATTAACTATATTACCACAAATATTAATTATAAATTGAGTTACCTATAACATTGTAGAACCTTAAATAATTATTAAATCATTTATGTATATTATTATTAGTGACAGATCATTGAATTAATTAGTTAATTATTAGTAAGACTCTCGCACAATTTTAAGCATTCTCTTTCAACTATCGGCCATCCATCCGCAAACAAATCGCAGGAGCATTCCACCACATCCAGCCTGTTAAGGGCGTGTAGAGCGCGGCACACGGGAGAGTTGCGGCGCGAGACCGTGCGCGCGGCGGGCACGGCAAAGAGACGCAGTCGGTCCGCACGGAACTTCGTGCGCCCGTCCGGGACAAACAGGCGACACGCCTCTCCAACTAGGACAGGGCAATCGAGGCGGCCACGTAAAATGTGGAGGACGGTAATTATTTGACAAAACAGTCTACGCGTCGCGAGGGAGTTATAGCCAAGAGTGCCCTGCAGGTAGGCGGTGGGGTACAAAAATGGGTAATAGCCGCCTAATTTACTAAAAAGGAAGCGCAGGAAGCGTTTTTGAACTTTTTCCACCATTAACACATAGGTCGATTCATGTGGATTCCATACGCACGCACTAGCCTCCAGTTTTGATCGTACAAGAGCAGAGTAGAGTAATTTGATGGCTCCTATATGCGTGAAATCTTTGCAATTACGGATAACAAAACCCAAACGTTTAAACCCTTCTACTGCTAGTGCGCGCATGTGATCGTGGAACGTGAGGCTAGGATCGAAAACCACCCCCAGATCCTTCATAGACTGAGTGCGGGAGAGAGCCTGTTTATCAATCTCATATTGCGCAAGTATGGGTCGCCTAGATCGTGTGAAACTCATAACGTAGCATTTAGAGGCATTAAGATAGAGACAATTTTCAATACTCCATCGGTGAATTTCGTCTAGATTGCACTGCATTCCAAGGCAATCCGATGGGTTCCTGATATCCACCACTAACTTGAGATCATCTGCATACATCAAGGGTTTTCCTACTTTTAGATAATCAGTCAAATCATTAACCATTATCGTGAATAGGAAAGGTCCAAGGAGCGATCCCTGACTTACACCAGATTTTGTGTGGTACATATCTGAGTCATAGCATCCAAGGCGAACGAACTGTCTGCGATCCCCCAAGTAACTGGCGAACAACCGTAGAAGTGATGGCGAAAAGCCTACAAGGGAGAGCTTTCGAAGTAGTATATCGTTATCAACTTGGTCAAAAGCTTTCATGAAATCTAGATATACTACATCGACCTGGTACCCCTCATCGAGTCTTTTCGCAATATGATCCACAAGTGAAAGGAGATTGGTATTTACAGAGCGGCCTTTTCTAAATCCGTGCTGCGCATCGTCTAGATAAGGCTCGACTTGTTTATAAATTTTTGCATGCAGCACACTCTCAAACACCTTTGCGAAAGAGCTTAAAACAGCTATAGGACGATGGTTTTCGGCTTTCGTTTTTTCCCCTGACTTCAAGATTGGTGTCACTCTTGAAATTTTCCAGCGATCAGGATAGGTACCGGTTGTTAAGGCAAGATTAAAAATGTGTGCCAAAGGAGACGAAAGCTCCGTTTTAAAGGCCTTAATTACGTAAGGGGGTACGTTATCGGGACCAATAGCGCTATTTGGTTTTAACTTGCCAATGCCAAGTTTAGCATCCTGATCAGTAAAGCCTGAGATGTTTATCAGGCGACTGTTGGCAACAGTATCCACCTCATCGATACTTAGCTGTGGCGTATGTGAGAGGAAAACACTACTGAAGTAGTCTGCAAAAGCCCCCGCAGCCGCTCTTCCACTAAATTTTTCATCGCCGTACGTAACGTTGGGTTCGAAACCTCCCTTATTTCGCAGATTTGAAATATGGTTCCAGAAAGCCTTAGGATTCGTTTCAAGGTGTTGCTGGATCCTATTAATATAGTCGCCGTACGCTGACGCGACTCTACGTTTCAGATCAGCTCTGAGTTTACTATATGAGCAGTAAACGTTGCGGTTGCCGGTGACTTTCCACTCCTTATGCAAGGCACCCTTGAGTTTCAGGTCACTTATGATGTCCGCAGAATACCATATCGGATACCTTCTTACCGAATTCCGGCTACGGTTCTTTTTAGGAACACTTGAATCAAAGCAAGCGTAAAGCAAGTCGTACAGTCGTTCGACAGCTTTATTCACACAGTGTTCAGCTAGCACAGGACTCCAGTCTACATTAGAAATGAGGTCATAAAGCAAAGAAAAATCAGCCTTACCAAAGTTCCAATCGGTGGCAGGAATTATATTACTAGGCTCGAGCGGCGCAACACTCTCGGGCTGGTTGAAAGTAATAGTGATGTCTAAGGGCGGGTGGTATACGTCCATGCGCTCAACTAGGCCCTCGCATGCCTTGAAAACTTTTACTGCACTCACGCATTCAGGTATTAACACAACATCGAGTTTACTGCCTTTTTCATTTGTAATATCATTGTATTCAGATAATCCACAATACGTTAAGAAATAATTATAATAATTGTTTATATTCACACTTGCACTATTTAGGTTTAAATCGCCTAATATTAAGAAGGTATTGTTTTGAATAACATCAGAATTATTTTCAACTTTACAAAACCATGTCATATAGTCAGAATCCAAAGAACTAGGTTTAAGGTACACCACGCAAACATTGTACACAAGACCGTTTTGAGTAACCGAGGCCCAAAGGTCTTCACCACAAGCAGTCTCCAAATCATGGCGCCGATTGAGAATGATGCCCGGTCTCGCCGCTAGTAGCACTCCACCTCCTCTTGACCCCCGGTCACGTCTGAGAATGCTCCACCCATGCGGAAGAACTTCAGCATCGCTAAACGATGAGTCAAGGTTAGTTTCGGTGATTGCTATGAGGTCCACCTGCAATAGCGTCGCATTTTGCCGCCAGCTTTCTAGTTTTGTCCTCAAACCCCGTACGTTCTGGTAAACTACATGTAGCGTAAATAAAAAGTCTTTTTTATTGTGTTGTTTATTGTGTTGGGACGACGTCACCTTTGTGGTTCGATCTCCGACCGGGGGCGTGGTGACGACGAGCCCGTTGTGCGCGCCCGGCGGTTCGCTGAAACCACTCACTGACTTGAGTACCAAGAGGCCAAGTTTGCGCAGACAGGAAAAGTTCGAAGTAGCTCTCTGGCACAGTAAGAATGAATGACGCATAGTTTTCGTGCCGCAACTTCAATTTTTCAACTTTGAAATTTGTCGCTTTGCTTATTTCTTCCATATAGTTCCTTAACAGTTCAGCCGTTGTTTCAGGTTTGAAAAAGCAGGCATGTATACGCCTAGTTGGTTCAATTGACTGTAGTATATGAATTTGTGCCGTTCCCCGAACCATTTGCCGTGGAGGTAGCGGAATTTGTTTAACTGTTCTATGCGGAGATACATTATATGTTGACGGTCGGATGTCGGTTGTGTCACTGCGCGGGTCGGTTTGAGAACGAGATGAAGAAGGCGCGGATGGGACGGACTCAAAAGTGGACTCCGTTTGTGTAGCGAAAGAGAGTGGTGCTGGCACACTGGTAACTGATGATACGACGTACCAATCATCGATCCAAAGAAACGTTCAAATAACATAATTTCATATTTAATTAAACTTAAACAAATATGAACAGTTTCACGGACAGTAGTTACGTCGAGAGACTTAAATTAGAAACCGCGTGATACGGCGTCTGTAGACGGCTTTTATCTTCACATAACTACCACGCCGTCTGAAGTTAAAAACTCATAGTTTTTATATAAAGGCATGCCTTGTGGCTAAAACTTTTTTGCAAGAGTTTTGTCTGTACCGCAGCATGCAATGATCATGTATCCCTGAACGTGTTAAAGAAAGCAACGTGACGAAGCTACGTATAAGAATCTAAACAGTATTAATGCTATTTGTTCAACTGTTTTTCCTTTTAATTCCTAAAGGAACGTGAAACAAGAGGTGTGTAAATAAACAGCGAATTAGAATCAGCCATTTAACCGAATTTCCATTAATTTTAATGTTGCAGACCAACTCCTGGACAGGAAAAGTCGTAGAGACGACGATTAGAGTTTTTTTTCCTGAATTTTTTACATAAATAAGAAACCAAAAATTATGTTAAAATAAATAATTATATTACCTTTAATTTCTTCTCATTTTCTTTATTCAAAAAACATTCCAATGGTTCATTTATAATCATTACTCATCCTTTTAATACTTAATCGGTAACAATAAGGTAATTAATTTCAATAGAAAACATATTAAAAATTCAAATTTAGAACGTTCGATCTAATTGGTTGCCAATGAGCATGCACTTCAAACTTCAAACCAAAATAAGAAAGTTTTGAAAAGATGCCTTAAAGTTACAACGCCTTTTAATTTATCTAATTATTTTATTTAAGTGGGGCTCAGGAGACATTTTACGTCAACGTGTTACACAAATAGATAATAAATTAAAAACAAAAAAAAAGTAAAAAAAAAAAAAAAAGTTCGCGATTCTTCGACTCCACTGATTCCCAATCCGCATTTGTAAGTGTATTGAACAAAAAAAGATCCGGACAAGCAGTAATGTACGTGATTCCGCATTTTAATTCGACTGTAATGTCCCGCCCTTTTTTAATGTTTATGGCCGCCATTTTTCTATGATCCCGTTGCTTATTAAGTGCCAAGCACACCCGTCGAAGGATTATAAGTATGCAGATTGACGGTTATTAAAAGTATTGTGCGTTGTCTGGTTATGAGACACAGACGGGGTGTTAACAAGAAGACACTATAGGTATATACCTACATTTGTTTTGAATTAAACGTACAAGATGTTCACACATTAGATATTACAACAGAACGGGATTCAAACACGTTGTTTGATGTAAATAAATAAACCTTTTTGAGTGCGATTAAGTCCCGTTTTCTTATAATATTGTGTATTCAGATACATAATCCCGAAAGCAGTATATTTTTCAACACGTTGATTGTTCGCAACTTAACATGTTTGGATTTTTAAAAAGCCGAAAGCTCGTTTCTCCGATTACAGAAAACATCAATACTTCTGTGCATATAAAACTTTTATCATTATTGTAACCCCATAAGAAGTATTCTATAACCATCATTGATGTCCCGCTGTCAATGTATTAAAATTTATTAGAATAAGTCCAGCTGTTTAGGCGTGATGAGAGGACAACACATTTTTCCAAAAGAAGATGGCGCTCTAAGGCTGGCTTACATTAGGAAAAATCTTAACATATCTCCATAGAAAACTGATGTTCAATAGAAATTTAGAGTTTTATAATAATATAGAAACACAGTTAGGTTTAAATAAAACAATAAGAAATGATTCACGACTAACAAACTTACATTCTAAACTCATTTTCCAATAAAAAAAAAACAAAAACCATTTATCCCTTCATCTCTCGCTTCTTCATCGTTTCAATACATTTACAAACAATAGTATACAATTGCAAAATCGCGTAAAAACTTCCCAATATAACTTTTCAAGTTCATTTCAGTTATGTTATTGGAAAATAAACTTTTAACAAATAAACGTTTTAAAATGGTTTATTGCGCATGCAACTTAATACGGACTGCAATAAAAATTACTATACATAAACTAGGAGGAGGCAACTTCGCGTACCTATTTTTTTTTCTAATTAATTATAACCATCTTTGGATTTGATTGATGGATTGCCAGCTATCTCTGCACCAAAATTAGTTAAAATCCGTTCAGTCGTTTTGGCGTCATAAGACAAAGAAACTAAGTATGACCAACATCCTGGCATGGCACCGTTCGCTCATACGAAACAAAAGGCGATCCTGCATCGCGCTATTTAGATTTTTTTCTGGAATCATGATCCTTCTCCATAGAAAACTGTTTTTCAATACCATTTAAGAAATTGACGCCATCTTCGTGCGGAGAAAATTTCACTTCTTGGCCAAGGCGAGACGTAGAACTTTAAACAAACCACGGGAGGTAAATCGCAAAACCACAGATTGAATATTTATGGTATGATCACAAACACGAACGATCCGGGACATTCACGAATTCAGCGCCCTATGTATGTAACGTACTATTATCATACATTTTAAGAGGTTGCGAAAATAACGAACAGCAATGACGTCGCCTAAGGCCCGGCAACAAATAAATGTGACGTCGCACGCCGGCCAGGGTTGCCCGTGATTGATCAAAGTCGTTTGTCAGCCTCGCGTCGCGTGGTAGCCCTACAATTAGCACATGATTCTGGAGGTCTAATGTGTTTAGTTTTAATTATGGGACGCTGGGGCTCATATTTTTTAACTAGTTTGATGTAGGGTTGGCGATTTATTGCTTAGGCTGTAGCTAAGGTTGACAAGTTACCTAAGTAATGAGTCTGCTAGATTTTTTCTTATATTATTACATAAGCAACCAACTACATATTTGTTACCAACGATTACTTTTGATTAGCTGAATTATCCGAACCACGTGATTTTTTTAAAATTAAATGCAGTATATATCTGAGAATAAATGTAGGAAATTGATACTACTCATTGCATAATATGCATAGATGATAGGAACGACTAAACAGAAACCGCAAAATGATAGTGCACCAAAGCGAAAAAACATTTGAATACCTTCTGTAAGCTATAAACACCAGCCAAAAAAGTCACAAACTGAAATTAAATGTAAAACTTACCCAAACTATGGCAGTTATAAAAAAAGCAACATTTACCACGAAATGTCGCCATCCGCAGCGACATTCTCACTATAACTTACGAAATTTACAAGCCAATTAAAATAAAAAATGGGATGCACCCTCCCGCCACCCCTTTAATTATGATTTTTTTGCATTTTTTAATGATAATAAATTCCCTGGGTGGGCGTTCATTACACCTTTTATTCTGGCGAGTAGGTATCGCGACGAATGCTGAAAATCGGCAGCAAGTATGTTGCAAAACTTGGAAGGGTCATTGTCAGTTCAAAAAACATAATTTGTCCCTTTGGTGGTCAAAAGTTAAGGGCTTGTATGAATCTAGGTTATGTTGCTATTACACCGGATTATAGAAGAGGAAACGTTCTTTATTCTCACAGGCATTTAATCAAAAAATTTGGACCTGGAATCCTTAATTTTGCAAATGTCCACCGGAAAAACGCGCACCTAAATCTGACAATGACCCGGAAGGGAAAATATATATTGCAAGAACACAATTAAAAAGTGCCCTTATCAGTTTTACAAAGAAGACTAACGTGAGTCTCAGACAAAATACAAAACGGTTCCAGGAGTGCTCGGTTGGCCGCCGCCGCGACTGCTCGGCTCTCCTGATGATGAATCGCGTACCGATTCGAAACATGTCGAGCGATATTCGACTTCTACGGCGTGAGTAAACCCATTTTGTATTTTAATAGGCCCTTATCAAGCGGAGATTCCGGTTTTTCCACGAAAACTGTATCGGTATCGGTAATGGGTGTTAATAGATCCATTATTGAAACTAAATTAACCCTCTTACAATAGCTAACTAACTGAGCGCACCAAAAGTGAATCTTGGCCTCTGACACCAGTTCACGCCACGCTTAGCTAGTATGCACGACCCCTTACAATAAGATAATCACTACCTAACCAATTTACCAATAAACACACAAAAAAAATCAAGCCCTTAAGAGTATGCAGTAGTAATGACATTTCGTATATTTTACTAGAAGGTACCTACCCGCTACGTAGGCCCACTACTTCGTCTAGTATTATTTACCATAGTCGGGTAAAAGGTATCCTTTTACCATCTTTGGATGTCAAATTAACCCCGTACCAATTTTTTTGAAATCCGTCCAGCCATTGCAGCGTAATGAGAGGACAAAGAAATGTTTACCAACAGATGGCGACACTTAAGATTTTTCCTGAAATAATGACTCCTTTGATGAAAATGAATACAATTTTGGAATGTATAATAGTACAAAAGTACACTCATTTGTACAGAGCCTAAAGTAAGTTTCCAATGCAAAAAAAACCTCACGATCGCGTTTACATTTCCCGTATAAATAAATAACAATGTCACAAGCGTAATAGCGAACCTACACTAGGGCCACCGCACCCGTCCTTAGAGAACGATCAACATCTATTGTCGCTTTAAAAAGGGCGCAACAAATTCCTTTCGCTAACTTTCCCCCGCGTCACTCGACTCGCGCGAGTACTTGACTCGCTTACACGCTTACTTGCCCGAGTTGCTTGCGTGTGGTTCGCACGGTTGAAACATTGCGGTACGTTCGGATATATTTATGAAAATATTTGAGTGTTGGTTGCGCTGGCAATGGCTAAAGATTGTTTTAGTAGTGTACTTTTTTTATAAAAGATAATGCCGAGTTAGAGACTATCGAAAGTCGTTTGTGTCATTTTGCATGTTCTTTGATTTTATTTATTTATGGTAATTATACTCGAATGTTTTTTATTAAAGGATTTTTTTTCTTGACTACAACATTAAGATATAGCTACGTTTGCATGATTTATAATTAAGTGACAAAGCTTAACTATTTATACATTTATGAAAAATTTAATTTCTCATTATTTTTAATGTCTTCCGCCATTTTTCTTTGTGTTTTGATCTTTGTATCAATGGTTTAAAGTTTAATTATAATAAATAATTTATGCTAAGTTAATCAATCAATGTGTACGTATTACATCAAGTTCTGCACTAAACATTAATTAAAAATTAAAAGTTGTTTATTAACCCTTGAAGACTGGGCAATCCATTATCATAAACAAGTACGGTTCTAAGTTTTATCAAACTTTTTAAAATTATGAGTGCTGTTCGAAACATGAATCAAAAAACACAAATACTTACAGTTTTAGCTTGTGAAATATCGAATCGTAAAACCGAAACATCAATGAAGACAGGCTATTGAATAAAATGTGAATGAAAAGAGCATATTAATTAGAACCTTCGACCGTGAGAGCCCGTTCAAATTCTGTATCCGAACGTAATGAAAGCACAAAAAGTCCCCAGGTTAATGAAAAAACTACACGCAATCAATATTTGATGAGAGCCAATTTAAATGTTCGTCCACTTGTAGACATCGCATAGTTCGGTAGCCCCTATAGCACACCTTCGTATGTGGTGGCACCCCCCCCGCCAATTTCCCGAAAAAACGAAGAAGACACATAAAAATGGCTGGCGCGGGTGTGTGCGTGAAAAAATGCAGATATAATGCGAGTAATAATAATAATAATGGACGATCGGCCGCCGGGACGATTTTCATTCAAATGTACTAGGTTTTTTAAACTTTTTTGCTCGGGTATTTTCGGCGGTGCTATTAGAGATGCGCAGGCAGTTGCGGAGGTTTTTCTATAAAAGTTTTTAATAGTGTGATGGCTTGATAAGTTTGAAAGTCACTTATTACGTCTCGCATCGTAGTCAGGTGTAAAGATAAGAAATGAGTTAAGTAAAGTCGTTTTTCATTCTGAATGAACTGCATTTGGGCGTAAGAATTTAGCAAGCACCTTTCAAGTGAAGTAGATTTTCATAATAACAATTTAAGAATGTGTTGATAAATGAGCTGCTTCTGCTCAATTTTCAGAGTTTGATTAAAACTAAGAGATAACTCATATTAAACATAACATTTACTTATTGTTAATTTTTTTAGATTAATTTAGTATGTAGATTGTTATATTAAATATGAGATCTGAATGCCGCATTTTTTCCACCGAACTAATAATCCTAAACGAAAGCCCGCGTGTTTCCCAAAATTAAAATTGTACCAAACTCGAAAAAAAAAATGGAAAACTCGACGTACGGTCGCGCGGACATTAAAACGTACGTATCCACGACACACCGACACAATGCGACATGACATTCAATTTAAACTCCGACGACGGAGCAGGCTCAATAATTAACATAATATACTTTTTCTCCTTTTTCCACTTCCCGTTTGACACTCCATCACTCATGGAAATTCCATTTTCAATGCTGCTATATCAGAGTGGGGCGCGGGGTGGACTTTGCATCCGCGCAATGGACGCGGTTTCGGGGGAGGGGTGGTCGAAAAAAAGATTGTTAAAAAGGCTGGCCCCCGCGTGTGAGTGTGTGAGTGCGTATGGGTAAAAAAGCTCACTAATCGATACTATAGATTCTGAGGCAAGTAGGTTGGGCCACGTCGATTGGACGGCGGAAAATCGTTTCGCATTTTTTCGTACTAACGAACCAGGGATGTTTTAGTCTTCGGGACCTTTGAGGCTTTCGGTCAACACTTGAGCGAGTGCTTATTCGCACGGTAAAGGCGTAGACGCGAAGCCGCTACGGCGTGTCGTTTTTTGTTTAGCGTTGCAAGTAGCGTTGAGCAGGCTGGCGTTTCACTTTTCACGAGTAATGCGGGTCAGATAAACAAACGAGTTTGTTTACGTAACCTAATTTTGAACTTACTTATTTTAGATTTAACCTCCTACTATAATAAGATTTGCAACGTTAATGAATCAAAATGTGGCTCACATACTCGCCTTTTGAACTGTTCGCCTTGTGACTTTACAGTGACGGTACTAGCTAGCGACAGAAGAGTACAGCGCGCTAGCGGTTAGTTTGTAGAACTACAATTCTCCATACAAATCGTTTACGCAGTCACTAACGATTACAGTCACTATACACTCATGGTAAGGGTACAGGAACAGAATGCAAGCCCGCAGTCCACATCGGGCCGCACACTTGTCACCTCTATACTATTAAATGCTCTATAAAATGCTAAAATTATATTTAAAACCAGTTTTCTGAAGAGAGGGGTCATTATTTCAATAAAATACTTATCAGCGCGACGTGGAATTTAATCAAGTGTGATAAAAACCATCTGTTGATAAAAAATAATTATCGGCTCATAACTAGGAAACGACGGAACGGATTTTAACCTATGTTGGAACAGGGATAACTGAACACCCAATAACCAACTGGATGGTAAGGAAAAAAGATTTATTTTACGCGGACTAAGATACGGGCACCATCATGAAAGAAAGAACCAGAAAATCAGTCATGACATGAAAGAACCATCCATTTCTGACACATTTTGAGTACCTAATATTTTGATATTACGAGTATTAACGTTAGAGCCCCATACTAAAATCTCCCTAGCCAAGAGCGTAAACATATATTTAACACTTTACTGTTCACAAAGCAGTTAAAATACATCTATAACAAATAAAACAGGTACCTCTACGAAGGTGAAATTTTGCCTAGCAGAGATCTCCAGTTAACCTATGAGCAATGGAGTAAGTTATATAAAATGTTAACGTCATCTTAAACGTTGTATATTTTTTTCATCTGAGACTATCAAATCTGATCCCACAGTCAAACTAGCTACTGGTTTTGTGGGACATTGTATTGTGTGTTTTTTTTAATAATAAAGAATAATAAAGGCAAACCCATAAAATAATTCAGTGTGTTCATTTTGAAACGATTTTAACCTAAAGTGGAGCATCATAATATTGACAGCGGCCGGGCGGAAACGGCCCGCTGACATCACGACGAACGTAAAATATTACAATAAATTGAACTTTATGACATACTGGGAAGGTGCGCAACTTCGTCCGCATATTTTTCTTGGGTAGTATTTAAACGCACATCAAAAAAAACCTTTTTCTATGCAAAAATAATCAAAATTTATATCAAAATAACTGATTGCACAGCAAATATTGCACTCAAAATGTTACTAAATATACTACAATTTATATTTGTGGCGTGCATCTATTTATTTAAAAGTAATGCATAGCTAATAATGACTTTGAGGTACCGCACATTATGGAGCGTTTTTTAGGGATATAAAAATAAACTAACCTAACCTAACCCGGCTGAGTCGGATCTGCTCTGAAAGGTGATCAGGATTAGATGGTTACCTATCTGAAACACTAATTTTTGTTTCCCATCTGTAACGTTTCGCCAAATTTTCATTTGTCCGAAAGCCATTTTTTTTCAAAAACTGTTTATTTTTCAGAATAATTATGAAACAAACCTAACCTAACCTACTGGGTTCTTTAAAAAGATGAAAGTAATGTCGTGCTGATGTGTTTTTTCTTATTATCTGCAGTACAATTTTTGCTAGGCATTTATTTTATTTGCTGTGCAATAATTAATTTGATGTAAAAAGTATATCGTCGGCCGTAGGTTCAATTGGGGTAAGGGACAAAATACGCAAAATGAGTTGAATATACAGGTTTGTTCAGAATTTTCCGCTCTACCGAATGGTGTAAATAAAAAAAAAAACTAGCTTGAAAAAAGTGTTCCTTACACTACTGATTTTTATGGGTTCGAAATCAAATCTGACCCACATAAACCATGTATCTGTTTTTTATTTTAATAAAGCAACATCAAATAGGGTAACTACTGCCACCAATCCACTTTGAATAAGGTAAAGGTCTTTCCAATTAAGGAATTACCTTTACATGACTTATTTTTGAAGACAATCTTATGAAACTGGCTTTTACACTAATGTTTTTTTTTGCTCATGAATAAATAACACCCATACCTTAACATTATTGCACGAGCTTTGAAAAAAATGCTGCTTACCCCAATTGGCCATCTTATATTTTTAACAGTGTGAACCTTACACCAATTTAGTTAAGACGATATTTAGGTTTGATCCGATTGATATTTAGATTCCGTGTCCGTTACGCTAATTTTCTCGTGAGAATCAATGAATTACCTTATCCCTGTTACCTTTATATACAAACACATCTAACTTCATATTATTTCAATCTATTGACAATAAATAAAGTGTTAGTTTGCAATAAAATACCTTCATCAGTTTTATAACATTTGTTTATACGGGTATCTGTGTAAACTGGATGTTAATTTTTGGCTTTACTAAATCATTGAAACTACTAGCGTAGTTTGACTTATTTACATGCAAACTTTAACGATACATGAAGGTATTAAAATAAATTTGGTAAGAAAATTTAAAATTTAGAAATTAATCCACCGAGAAATGTAAGTGTCTATTTATGTTATTAGGTATAATTCGTCAGTTCAGCGTCTCTGAATAACAGTAAGTACTGAACTCTTTGTCGATAGCTCGTGATTGTTATTCTACAAGTGAAGTGTTTAGTTAAGCGGATAGTTTAAAAAAGTGGGCTAAGATTGTCGAAAAAAGCAATAACAAATGGAATACTGAAGGAGGTATTAACACGTTCGTTATTAAAAGTTTTTAATTAACTTTACACATTGTATGTTTAAAAACATCTCAAGGAAGATTAGATTTACTTTCCGAGGACTAGCTGAGTTGAAATTAGGTATATGAGGCCGGATAGTCGACATGGGTAGAACTTTATAGATAACGATAAGGTAATCCTACTGAGTTTGGGCTTCTTAAAATCGTCTCGGTACTTGATGAATTGCAACGGAAAATTTTCACTGTCAATTAAAAGGCATTCCTAAGTATGACAAACTTTAATAGTCACTATCTGAAATTCCGATAAGTGTTGAGAAAACAAAGGATCTAACTAGAGCTCTTGCTATTCATTGACTGATATTGATGTTGATATTAATTATATTTCATAGCTATAAACAAGAACTTTTCATTTCATTGATGTTTTTCAAGTACATTACTCTTATGGTCATTTTATTATACAGCTTCATTTGACTCCTTAGGTAACAAGTTTCAAGTTTGACAAGTAGTATAACTTATAAAATACCATAATAAATAATAGAATAAGTCGTTTCGTTTCGTTTATGCATTTCGTTCACACAGGTACAAGTCGTATTCTTTCGTTTATGTACGTCGTTCATAAGGATAAAATTGGTGCAAATAAATTGAGTTAGTACCTATGTCTTTAAATACTCGCGAACAAAAGCTTTAACTACAAAAAAAAACATATTTATAGGGTCAATGCATTAGTTTTTTATTTATAAAATGAAAGCCTAACACTATAGCTTGTATAAAAAAATCTTAAAAAGTTCAAGTTCTAAATATCTACTGTTGAAAAATAGTTTTTTTTCTCTTCTGAAAAGTGCAGTTTTTTAGTTATCCCTTATTAACTGGAGGCACTGAATTGTGAGCAACTACTATGTTATCTAACAGGACTCCTAAAAACGTACAAATGTAAAATGATTATTTCTGAATTGTATTTAATTTTGTAAATTTTAATAATTTTACTGTATAAATAACATTGGTTGTTTCAGTATTCGATCATAGAGGCTGAGAAATAATTAATGTGATTATAATAAAAAAAGAATCATAAATTAAAATGTGGGTTATTCCACTCGATAGAAACGTTACGTGTAACGATACAAATATTGCATGTAACGGATACTCAAAAAATGCTCACAGGTTTCAATACATTTATATACCTCTTACATTCATGTTTTAAAGGTTTCCGGTGTTAAGATACGCCTTACGCCGAAGGTATGTACTTATTTATTTTTACAACGAACCCTTTACGTTATTTTTTCTTTCACACATAATCTCAACTAGTCCCTTACGCCATTTCTTCATCAATATAGTGGATACAATGAATAAGTAAATTTAAGGTAAGGGACGAGACTACAGAGTACTCTGTCTGTAAGAGACATCAGCAGCGAAATAAATTGGTGTAAGGGACATGTAATTTTCTATAATATCTAAATTATTAAAACGAGCACTACATAGATAGACAGAACACTAAAATACAAGATTATGTATGAAATCAGGCCCAAAAAAGGTTCACTACAAAAAAAGTTATGAACGATTTAGTTAAAAAAAAAACTTTGTCAGCCTCTCCAGAAAAATCGTATTTTGTCCCTTACCCCAATTGAACCTACGGTCGACGATATAATTGATGTAAATAAATTGATAAGCGATTATTTGTTTGCTGTGCCATTAATAATATCCCTTTTTGTTCTATACCATAGTCGTGTAAATAGTACATTACTGCAGACGCCAGGAAAGAAGGGCTTCCCGGGTGAGTAGGTATCCATTTTCACGGCTACGGCATGTATAGTGCTTTTCTAAAACATATACAACTAGCGACCCGCCCCGGCTTCGACACGGGTGCATTGCTTGTATTATACATATAAACCTTCCTCTTGAATCCCTCTATTTATTAAAAAAATCGCATCAAAATATATTGCGTAGTTTTAAAGATTTAAGCATACATAGGGCCAGACAGACTTTGTTTTATATTATAATATTATTGATAAAATAAAAAAAATGCATCATTAAAAAAGCAATATAATTCAGCAGTTTAACCCGTTCATGAACACAGACGCCATATTTACAAAAGATAATTACTTCCCGGCCTAGGCCTTAAATTCTTTATGAAATTCCTTTACAGTTCTCTCGAGTTGTTCCGCCCGAAACGTGATGCTTGGAAGCCTGTTATACCACACGTTAGAAAAAGTTCATTATAACCTTCTTTGGACGTAAAGCTATCCTTGTATTAACTAAAATTGGTTAAAATCCGTCCAGCCGTTTTGGCGCGAAGAGCGGACATTTTTTTTTTACTAACAGATGTACGGCTGACGCCGCGAGCTCATAAAGCGATGCGAATTTATATGTAATGCAACAGAATACGATTGTTAAATACGATATTAACTCCATCACTGACCTTTAACGTAAATGTCACTTCATTTGTAAGTTTTAATACCTCTCCCTTTTTAGGGTTTCGTGCGCAAAGGGTAAAAAACGGGACCCTATTACCAAGACTCCACCGTCTGTCGCCAGTCTGTCCGTCTTTCTGTCGCCAGACTGTTTTGTGTCTCATGAACCGTGACAGCTAGACAGTTGAACTGTTGATTTCCAGTTAATTTAAGTGGAGGTCCCATACAAACGTGATCGGTTGCCAGTTAAGATGGGATAAGTGTTTGTACGGAACCCTCGGTGCGCAAGTCCGACTCGCACTTAACCGGTTTTAATTACATGATTTTTATTACGCGCAAGTCACATAAAACGTTGTCAACGTGTCATTTTTATTATAAATAACTATAGGGTTGTGTCTCTTTCAAAAGATTGCACGGTAGAGTGCTGGCAGTAAAATGGGAGTTACTCTAAGCATGTTGTAATTTTAGCGTAATTAAGGAGTAACCCTATTATTTAAAAAATGCAGTTGATGCAAGCTGGAGGCAGAATTGAAACACGTGTTTAATGTACGTTGAAGGGGGCTATTCTTGTAAAAATGTCGCAATTGTAATAACACAATTTTGTAGCAAATCTAGCCGCAGCTAGCTAGTACGCAGTGAAATTGTAGCAAACATTTGAACAATTAATGATTTTAGATACGTAAGTATTAAAAAACTTAATATTTTTTTTTTTTATATAGAATCGCGACAATATCACCTTATTTAAAACACGGAAGGAGATAGATAAATACATCGCGATCACATTTATCCTATATTAAATAATTATTTTGTTTTGTTTGTAACCACTGCTTTTTAAAATAAATAAAAAATATTATTATTTTTATCAATTGTCACGTGACGTGAACAACATCAGTATCATTCTGATACGACATCGATCTATAGAAGTAGGTTAAAATTGACATGTAACATTTTTACATACAAACAAGTGAAAAAGTGGGCTAAATCATGGTACATAAGAAAACAAGGTACCTATGCTACTCCTAAATGACAGGCAAGACTTTTGATGTCATCACGCTATGATTGACTGGTCGGTTCTGCCAACTCTTTTATGTGTTGCCAGTGGTGTATCATAATTACTCCCCGATACCCTCGTTACTTGTATGAATTTCATAAAATCTCGAGTGTTTTAAATCAATTATTACGACAAAATAAAATTTAGTCACTCAAACCCACTTTTTTTATGTACGACTGGCGGCAAACATTTTTCCCTTACAATTATTTTGTTACTATAAAACGGAAACTAATCAATGACGTAGAAAGTCTCACTCGCCGGAGTGTCTTGTAGTTTTCTTATACTATGACTTAAACTATAGTTGAGTCCCTAGTGATAGTGAAGCGAGAAGTGTGCGGCTCGGTTGCATAATAGAAACGCTACTTTGCTAAGCAAGTGTTATTTTTAGCGTAAGTAACAATAGGGGTGTCACCTCATTCTTAAGGTTGATGGGCACTCGTCCCGAGTGGCGGCCCAGATCCGTACCAGCCTCCCGGCTAACTTAAATAATTTGCACAATCTGTATGATTACGTGTATATTCACGGTAAATAATTTAGCTGAATTCTCTTTTTAGTTTAAACAGGTTTATATTATTTTTCTTGTTTATTTTATTTAAAATATTATTAAATTAATGTTTTGGTTCCTTAATACGTTCAAAAATGCTGATTGTTTTAGTCATTTTTGTCTATGATCAACGATATTTCTAAAAATATTATCAATGTTACTACGATTAATTGGTATATATGTGAATCTACAGTTTAAATTTATTATTAATATTTTTTGTTTCAAACGCTACTCGAAATTAACAAAATTCACGCAGGAAACTAGGAGTTTCCACTTATTTTTGACTGCACGCAAATAAAACATGATATAGTTAAGTTACTATCTGGAACTCGGGGAAAAGTTTTATTCACTATCAAAAGTTGAACTTATCAATATATTTGTCATACATAATATGAAAAAAATACATTTTAAAATGCATAAAGTCCTCTTAACTCACTTGATTAATATTGAGTAGACTGACTATAATATGTTTCATTCATTCATTCATTCATTCATTCATTCATTTATTTATTTTGTTCATTCAATACTAGACTCACAAGACTAGGTACTATAGTAGTAAGATACCGGGTTGGACTCCTGGTATGGACCACGTATGAGCGCAATTTAATATTTCTTTGCGTGTTGATTTTTGTATCTACATACATAATTATTTGTATATTAAGTATAGCAGCTAATATTGTTGTTAAGGTTGACGGGCTCTTGTTCTTCATTTTGGGCGAGCGGCGGCCCACATGTCCTCTGACATATAAGCCTCGCATCCCGGTTCGTCTGTCGCTGTACCCTGTGTGGGCGTTCACTTAACCCTTTCTTAAGGTTGATGGGCTCTAGTTCTTCCTCTTGGGCGAGTGGCAGCCCACATGTCCTCTGACATATCAGCCTCGCATCCCGACTCGACTGTCGGTGTACCCTGTGTGGGGGTTCACTTACCTCATTCTTAAGGTTGATGGGCTCTTGCTGCGGCCGGGGCGGCGAGTGGCGGCCCACATCCGCGCCCTCCGACATATCAGCCTCGCATCCCGACTCGTCTGTTAACAAAAAAAACATTTTACAATAACATACAACACAATACCTCTTTATAACACACCTCATAAAACATAGGTAGGAAATACAACGCAAGAAATTACTAGAAACTTTCTTGGTTTTTTTTTTACCAAGAAAGTTTGAGTTTGAATTAAATTTCATAAACGTATTGATTGCAAGAATTGCAACGCCATCTAGCCAAAAATGGTCATACTAAGGGGTGCTACTCACTACTAAACTACTAAAAAAATAGAATAAAATGGATTGACTCGACTAAATTACTTACTAATCTACTCGACTAATTTGTTGGTGTTCGGACACGTTTAGCTACTAAATTACTCGCTACTAGACTAAAATACTAGCCTAGTCCGAACAAGCCTTAAGGGAAAAAAAGGTGGCTTACAAATAAATACTACTAGGAATCCGTTACATTTTTCGAAATTCAGTCATAACCCTTTTTTATATTCTCCGTATTCAGGTAAAAAGTATTTTATGTGGATAACGCAGAACATTATTTACACAGTACATTAAAATACAATAATATTACAAGAATAAAAATGTCAAATCAATGTGAGGTGAGCAATGACATACAAATGTTTCTGTTTAGTCCTATGGTTGGCTGGTAGAGAATGCCTTATGGCAATAAGTCCGCCATTTGTACTTTAACTTTTGTATTTTGTACAATAAAGTTTAAATAAATAAATATTTAAATCATTGATATAGTGCACACACCAAATATGTATGTGTAATCATAGTTATCAGTGTACCAAAGATAATAGAAATTGGTTTCGTATGATGAGACCAAAGATACGCATACAGGCAGCACTCACACAAGAACCAATCCAAAACAATAATTTGTTTCGATTGAGTAACTACCAATTTTTTTTTGTAATATACACAGATGTATCAACATGCATGTTTAATGTACCAGAGACAATAGTATATACCAGTATCTGTAAATGAAACCTATAATCGATCTATTTACCACAAAATAACAAAGAATTCAGTTGAAAAACAGGATTCTCAAACTCAGCCCGCGTCTCACGCCGCAAGGGACCGACCTGCCCTAACATGCTTGCGGGGCAAGGTCAGGTTGGCGAGGGGGAAAAACGCCGAGAAAACTCCATGTGAATGGAATGTGACCCATATTCGATTAGGCTTGTAATGTCTGGAGTGTAGAAAAGAAGGAGCAATAGCTTTTAAGGGTGAATATTTTGAAAAAGTGTCCGGCGGTAAGCTGTCTTCATAGTATCGGGCGATGAATTCGTGAATGACCTAGTTCTCAGGTGTTAAAGGTGTGCATAAATATGCTACCTGGGTCTTTACGAATTACCGCCTGTGGTTTGTCTTAAGTTTACGTTTTACCTTAGACAGGACGCTGAAATAATATTCCCAATGCCGTCCGCAATAACGTGTGCGTCAGAATGACTAACCAAAATGGCAGATTAATGTTAGACTACCATCAGCATTCACTACCTATTTGCTACTATTTACTACCTATGTTGACATATTTGCTACCTAAGTTTAAAAAGAAATATATATTTTATAAAGTGGGCAGTCATTCTGACGTCAGGATGACTGCCCTCATTTATTATATGGGGGTTGGACCCCCTTATTTGCAACTTTCTATATACTATGATTTACTACCTATTTGCTACCTACACATATATTTTTTCCAGATTTTTAAGGCAAAAAATAAAAATGTTATAAGCAAAACATGGAATTTAATTACGAATCGGAGTGTACAGGCTGTAACTCATGAACCGTGATAGTTAGACAGCTAAAATTTTCACATACTTATTGTTTAACTATTGTAAAATGGTTTTTTATGCGTTCACTTTTAATAAATTGATACTATTTTACAATAACAAATGAAAATATTAAACGAGTCGGACTCGCGCACCGAGGGTCCCACCCCCATATAATAAATGTGGGCAGTCATCCTGACGTCGGATCCTTCACGGGTACCTACAATAACAAATGAAAATATTAAACGAGTCGGACTCGCGCACCGAGGGTTTCGTACAAAATATACGCTAAAAAGGGCCGTAACTATAAAATCCAGTATTAGCAGAGCCCTGCTCCTAAGCAAAATGTACGCATTGTAGGGTCATTTTATATTGGATAACGGCAAAATCACGTCTGTTGTATGGGAGCCCCCTTCAATATTTATTTTATTCTGTGTATTTACTGTTATAGCGGCAACAGAAATACATCATCTGTGAAAATTTCAGCTGTCTAACTATCACGGTTCATGAGGTACAGCCTGTACACTCCGATTCGTAATTAAATTCCATGTTTTGCTTATAACATTTTTATTTTTTGCCTTAAAAATCTGGAAAAAATATATGTGTAGGTAGCAAATAGGTAGTAAATCATAGTATATAGAAAGTTGCAAATAAGGGGGTCCAACCCCCATATAATAAATGTGGTCAGTCATCCTGATGTCAGAATGACTGCCCACTTTATTAAATATATATTTATTTTTAAACTTAGGTAGCAAATATGTCAACATAGGTAGTAAATAGTAGCAAATAGGTAGTGAATGCTGATGGTAATCTAACATTAATCTGCCATTTTGGTCAGTCATTCTGACGCACACGCAATAACAATACTACTTACTAGTTTACAGTGGAGCAAATTAATTAAAAAAACGCAGATTTACACAAAGTGTGTCGAGTTGTATTTTTTATTTATTTTTTCAGTGTAGTTTCTACTCAGGTCTTTTTAGTATAAATATAACTGGTAGTTAATAAGTTACCCAGGGGACATCACTATAGCAACGACAAAGAAACAAGTTGATTGATCCATTTACTCGTATAAATGACAATAAACGCATCGCGTACGCGTTAGGTCTAGACTATGGAGTGTAAAAGGGAGGAGCGGCATATTCATATATCCAAAAGATCATCGGACGAAAGGTGCTAAATAAGTGTTTTAACCGTGGTACCACGGCTTTTGTACCACGGGGGACCACGGGTAATTTTTTTCTCCGAATTTTCCCCGTAGACCCCTCTGCTCCAGTTTTAAGTTATCTTTTTGAACACGAAACTGTCCGTGGGCCCACTGGTCATTCCTCGAAAAAAAAAAAATCCCCGTAGTTCCACGCTGCAATAGATATGTTTAGAGAAATAGGGGGCGGGGGGCGGAGCCCCCACAGGGGGGCTCGGGGGGCGAGGCCCCCCGCATTAAAAAAAAAACTTAAACCGAAAGTTCAAGAGAAACGTAGGTTAGGTTAGGTTAGGATAGAAAAAACAAAGGAAAAAAGAGGGAAAAAAATGAAAAAAGTGGCCAAAAAAAAAAAAAATGCGATATAATACGTTTAAAGGCTCAATACCCGCTCAAAAATGAAAGTTAAATTGTAATAGAGTCATGGTTAGGTCAACCCATAATCTTCTAATCTGCAAAATATGACAGCGGTGGTCAACGGGTAAAATACAGTTATTTTCAATTACCCGTAGTCCCATATTGGTGTTGTGGGTCTACGGGAAAAAAAATTACCCGTAGTCCCTCGTGGTACAAAAGCCATGGTACCACGGTTAAAACATGGCTAAATAAGTGGCGCTACAGTGGCTGAAAGTAGTTCCGTTACTTAGCAACGGTTTGCTTATATATTTTATATTATATTTAATAAAACTTAATGATGCAATCACTCCGGTCACCTAAAAAAAAATTCATACCGACACAGTACGATCCATCAATTTTGTTTATTTTTTATACTTTCTTGCTACTCTAGCGCTATTGCGGACGGCATTAGAACTACTATTTACCGTTTACGGCTGGTCGCTTTTTCAAATATTCTCCTATGAAAGATGCTGCTCTTGTCCTTATTACACTCTAATAGCATAGACATTTACTTCTTTCAATAAACGATATCAGTATACTCCAACGAACCCATTTCCATGTCCGTATCAAGCTATATTTATACATCTAACCGATGTTCGGCCATTTCGGCAAAATCTTCGGCCTGGCGCATTTTGGCACGGCGTCGTTTATGCGGCGCCATTTGCCGGACAATGATTTGTGGTGTCTTACTCGGGAACGGTAAGGATCAGTTTGCAGCGAGCCCCGTTGATTGGGTTATGTGTTCTCTGTCGTTCACTGTGCTAACTAATGGCTATGTTGTCGAAGGTACTGGATCTTTGGAACTGAGTTATCTATATTATTGCTAGAGGCTCTATGAGCTGTAAATCTTAAGAGTTTGCTTTTAAATTACTCAATTCGAAACGATTTACGGTCTCAACTCCCATATATCCGCCATTTTGAAATTTTTTAAAAAGTGTTTCGACAGTAACAAACTATATACTTATCGAACGTACGCATTGGTACGCCGTAAAAAAATGTGGTACTTCCACATAAAAAATAGAATCGATAAAAAAGATTCTATAAAAATATTTAAATACTATATTATATTAGTATGTACGTAACGTATGTGCGCGCGTGTATGCGTGTGCAAAGACCACGCAACCCTCGAGATACTTTCATTGTACCTGGTTTCGATAGTCTAATAGGTAAAATACCCGTTTGCTATCGAGACCTCGCTCAAAATATAATATATATTTGTTAATTTCTCAATTGTCATGATATACACGTTCAAATAAAACCTTCGCCTTTTTTTAACTCAGTCAAAACCTATATTTCCTCTCACTGTTATTATTTTGAACAAACGCACTCAATCAATATTGCTTGCAAACTTGTATCCAGACTAAAACGCATCTTGGACCGAAAACGTCATCGTCCGCCGGGTATGATTGGCCTAATGCCGGGGGATGGGGAAGGGGGGCCTGACCGAGCAGTAAGTCTGCCTTAATCCTATCGGAAACAAGCCCCCATCGAAGATCGACCGACGCACACCATGATGTGGATTTGTCTTGAGATAACGTTTTTGAATTATACTATTGGAATTTAACTGCTGTGATCGCTTTGACGCAATTTAAAAATACAATCACTTGACCGTTTGTGAAGACACTCGTGGATACCCTTTTTATTGAAATATGAGTGTATAATTCCGTATTATAGATATCTATCTAGATAAACATTTTCTTGATATCCACAATTTACACGGTTAGGCACAGTAAAAATGCAGAAGACAGTCAAAACATAAAAATAGTACAGATATTAAACAATTCAAGAACATAAAAAGAAACACGTGTTGTAGCATTGAAAAGGTGCTTACTCAGCATAATGAAGCAGCAAGCCCTTTCACTGTATTCTGCCAGGACTTTATAAAGTAATTTAATGGAATTTAATACTTTTTCTTAAAAATCCAGCATCTCCACCAAATATTTCAAAATGTCACAAAAAAGAGTTCTCCACTCTCAAATTGAAGTGCATAATAATTACTATAAATCAGACGAGGTGCTTTGACGTATTAATACCAATCGGTTACCTACTTAGTGTCAGTTGACGCGGTCATGATTAAGTTTCTCTATTTAATATTCTGACTCACGATAAAAATTACTATACAAGTTTAATTCATATCAAAATGAAGTATACGAATTTGTATCCTGATTGTCAAAATTTATAAAATCACAATAAAATAATGATGTCGAGCAGTACTCGACCTTGCCGTTATTCAAACCAAATAATGCTTTCAAGAAGATTTTTTTTCGTAGTAACTTAATTTTATACTATTTAATGTATCGAATTAGTATGTTCTGAAACTATAGAATAATTTCTGCTGCGTAAAATCTCCTCTTCACGTACAGTCAGTTTTTTAACCTGCACAATTCGAAGATTAAATTATCTAAATAAGAAATCCCTGTATATTTTCACAAAAATATCTTTGATAAAGTACTAAAACTGCTCCCTTGTATAATGTAGACTAACCCTAATTCAGAAGTACCTCATCCAGGCTGGAAACATTTCTGATTAATACGGCCAAGTTTAGTAATGTTGGCAAAATAGACCAAAATTCCCAATAATACTGCCAATACTCGTAATCCTGCAGTAATAATACCTTAGACTTGGACCAATCATTTACGCAAAACCTGAGAACAATAGACTTGAGTATTAGTGGTATTCTTAATTGCAATTAGTGTCCGTCTAGCTAGGCTATTATAAAATGAAATAGCCGAGACTTGAACTGTATCAAGATACAAATCAGAAATTAACGTGTAGCCATATGAGTGAAGTCCGACACGGACTTATTTCTCACTCCTGACGCGGACACATTCCCCTTGGTGGGTTTGTGAATGATTTGCCACTAGGACAACGTAGCGTCGAATCATGTGTGCACCGAAAACCACGGGGTATGGTCCTCGCACATAGAGTCCGACTTACTGGTAGTTAGATTTCACCAGGTCTGATACGCAGCGTGGGGCGGCCCCTGACTAGGTGGACAGATGACCTCGTCAGGGTCGCAAGGAGTCGATGGATGCGGTCTGCACAGGATTGTACTTTATGGCGAGATATAGGGGAGGTCTATGTTCAGCAGTGGATGGAGAGTGGCAGTCTGTGGCTGATAGATGGATATGACTGATACCGTTGAAGACATGCCTAAAAAAGCGGACTTTAAAGCTGTGATATTGCCGAAACACTTTATCGATTCATTGCTATTCGTACTGTAAAGTGTCATTATATAGTAAATAGGGTATCGCTAAAGTAAGTAGACATAGTGGTGAATAGGGATTTCGGTACACGAAAGAATATCTAGGGGTTTTCGGGGCTCCCCATACTAAATTTTTCATTGTGCCATTATGGACTTCTGAATCTCATTACTGAGGGTCGTCAAATCCACCATGCTTCGCCGGATGATGTTGCGCCACCTTCCACGGTCCTCGGCCACCTTGAGCGCGTCGTGGAAGTTGGAGTCAAGTGCAGTGCGGATTTGGTCGGACCAACGCATCGAGCTGCGGCATTGAGACCTCTTCCCCTGGATCTCTCCAATGACTAATGGTTTTTTCCAGATTATCGACTTCTCTTCTAGAAATGTGCCCAAAATATTCCAGCAATCTTTGTAAAACGATGGTTGTTAATTTGTTAATCTGGTAGGTCTAGCAGTCATTATATAATGGTGGTTAAGGTTTACCTAAATACTCGATAAAAATTCAAGGTTTGAGTCTCTCCATACAAAAAAAAATTATACTTCAGACCCTATACAGATATTTCGGGTTATTTTATATACTAAGAAATGACCATTGTATCCTGTAGAATCATCGCGCAATACTAATCACATTGGGTTTGTCGTTCCAATGACAAATGCTCCATGGTACGGTGTCAGCGAAATCTGCACTCTGCACTAGCCCTTAGTTGCAGTAACCCCCCTATGCATCTAGGCAGGGGGGACATTACAAATTAATAGGACAAAGACCGACCGGATCGAGCCACGAAAATTTACAGCGGTGCTACTGGCTTTATGATCGAATAACTTATGTAGGTATGTGTGAGACTTATGTTTGTGTAAACTATATTATTGGCTACATATTCTTGGTAACACTGGAGCAGATTTGGCATAAAGAAATTCAAGTGGCTTGCCTAGGCTTTAGTACTTTACGAACTTACGTATGTGTGGGACTTATTGTGTACACTATTATAACTGAAGAAAACAACGTTCTCCAGAATCTTTCCCATACAAATCAGGAAACGTTCTCGAGAATGACACATCTCTAATGCTTGCTAAAACCAGAGTGGCGCGTAGAATAAACCAATGCTTTCAAGTAATCGCCAGCCGGTGTGAATCGGAATCTATGAATGACATGCCAGTGAAATCCACGCTACTGGAAATACGCTAATATGCTATTAATATTATAAAGCATGTATTTAGGCAGACAGCTAAAAAAATAATACAAGCCTAACCTAACCTAATCTACAAAAATATTATTTGTTCCTTGTGGGACTAATGCCAAGTTATAATTTTAGGTGCCAAGTTATTAGTATTAAAGGCCAAGTAAAATCTGCCAGTTCATTATTATCTGCCCGGAAAATAATAATCCATATTATAAATGCAAATTGCATTTTAACCAAATAAATACCGTACATTTTATTTGTGAAAATTATCCTTTTCCAGGAAACAGACACAGCACAGCAGGTTTTAAAGGATAAAGGAAAAATATTCAAAAAGAAAAACCAAATATACTTCAAGGAAAATGAAATATGTGAAATCAGTGGCCTGAACCTTGGGATTTAATCAATGAACTCGTTATTATGTTTTTCTTTAAGGTAAAAGTGGGATAAGACTACACCTAGGGAAGTCAACGAGGGAAGACTGTCACAGTCCAATAACTGACTAACTGTTAGTAACGTCTTGTCCCTATATGGATGGACGGCGAGGAACAGGATACCAGGATCTTAGGGGTGATAAGTTGGATTGCGGCTTCACACTACCGTGATGTTGACCGAAGTTGGGCGAATACGTCTGTGTGGAGGGGCACTTCGCTGCGGAAACCCATACTTCGACCAACTTCGCCTCGGTCAACATTGCCTCGGGCAACTTCGCCTCGGTCAACTTCGCCTCGGTCAACTTTGCTTCGGTCAACTTCGCCTGGGCCAACTTTGCCTCGGTCAACTTCGCCTCGGTCAACTTTGCCCCGGTCAACTTTGCCTCGGTCAACTTCGCCTCGGTCAACATTGCCTCGGTCAACTTCGCCTCGGTCAACTTTGCTTCGGTCAACTTCGCCTCGGTCAACATTGCCTCGGTCAACATTGCCTCGGTCAACTTTGCTTCGGTCAACTTCGCCTCGGTCAACTTCGCCTCGGTCAACTTCGCCCCGGTCAACTTCGCCTCGGTCAACTTCGCCTCGATCAACTTCGCCTCGGTCAACTTTGTTACGGTCAACTTCGCCTCGGTCAAATTTGCCTCGGTCAACTTTGCGAGTAGTGTAGAACGGCAAGGAGAAAGAAAGCCACGAATACATCGGACTGGGTGATGTGCCGTTCTTTAAATTTCTGGGAACGTTCTTGATTTTGTATGGGAAATGTTCCTCGAGAACGGCACATCGCTAGACTGGAGACATTTGCCCTCAGATGATACAATACAATACAATACAACAATACTTTATTGCACACCAACAAGAAAAATATTACATGAGAAATCATAAATTAAATAATGGTTGACAATAGGCGGTCTTATCGCTAAAGAGCGATCTCTTCCAGACAACCTTTATATGATGAAAGTAACTATTTATTTTCAAAATGGACTGTATTTATAAAGTTGCCGAAGTATTTAAAGTTTTCTCAGTAGGCTCACGTCATTAAATCAGTGCATAGCTTACCACAGCATCGCAATAATATCGATACTAGGAAATATGCGCGATTATTCGCGCAGTCGATTAAACACTCATAGAACAGTTACTGAAATAACTTGTATTTAAAGGCAAGTAATAACTTCATCTTTACTTAGAAATTGATGATTGTTTGGGCTAATAGTAAGAGTTCACCACAAATTTACTTACTAATTAATTTAATACTACCTATATATTATTATTTCGCATGGCTTTCCTTGCATAGCAAATACTTAGCTTAGCTATACCTGAAATTATCACATAGTTATTTCCGAAATATTACCAGTATAATTAGAAATATTTTAAAGATAGGTATACGTTATTCGGCTTCTATCGTATAATAATGACATTGATATAATTTTTTTTAATGAGATGAATTTACACTATTATGATAGGCGTAGCATTCAAAATGTCGAGTTAGATATTGTTAAAGTACAAATGATATAAGCGAGCAATATTTCTTATTTTACCATAATATCTCCTTTCAGTAGGCTAAACTAGCAATAAAAAATAGTCCTTCAGTAAGAGAATGAAATTATTTCAGACGCGTTTTTTATTTTATTTAACAAAGAATAACGCATATATATAATAGTCCATTAAAGTTCCTTGTGACGTCACGATTTCCACTTCCGAACTTTGATGCGCTTTATTTTGGTTATTTGTTGCTTCATTGAGAAAAAAAAAGGTCCACCACTCTCTCAGTTTTGTAACTTTTTCGTACTTTTTATAGGCGTAGGCGTAACAAAGCTAAGACAATTTTTCTCAGTTTTGTAACTTTTCTCTTACCTACACTTTGTATGGGCGAATCAAAGCTTAGAATAATTTATACCCTATTTTCAACGGGCAAAAGTTATATAACCAAGGCGTTTTGTCACCAAACAGTGATACAGTAGGTAGGTAGTATCCAGTGTGACTGCTTGCACTATAAATGTTTTTGACAGACGGTTTTAAGTCTATAAATTAGTGCAGTGCAGTTGAAATAGCGATAACAGATATATTTCGGATAAAATGCGGTGATATTCCAAAATTGAAGATATCAACAAATCTGCGTCGAATCAGAAATAAAGTTAATATCCACACTAATATTATAAATGCGAAAGTGTGTCTGTCTGTCTGTTAGCTCTTCACGCTTAAACCGCTGAACCGACTTAAATAAAATTTGGTATGGAGATAGTTGGAGACCCGGGAAAGGACATAGGATACTTTTAATCCCGAATATATTTAGTGTTCCCGTGGGATGAGCGGGTAACACCGCGGGGCACAGCTAGTCAGAAATAAAGTTAATATTACAGATATGTATATGTGTGTTTGGTGATAGCCAGCGAGCGAACACAAGTGAGCGTTACCCCCTAAGGGTAAGGTTACGCATAAAGGACAATCGATACCCCTACCATGAGTTTACAGTGACTATACTCGCTAGCGTGCGTAAATGATTTGTATGGAGAATTGTAGTTCTACAAAGTAACCGGTAGGGGCGCTGTACTATTCTCCATACGAATCACCGCCAAACAGCAATGTTCGCATTGTTGTGTTCCGGTGTGGGGGTAAGATAGCCGGTGAAATTACTAGCATAGAGGCATTCTATCTTCGTCCTCCGGGTAGGCAAGCACTGTGACTCCTCTGGTGTTGCAGGTGTTTATGGGCGACGGTAATCACTTTCCATCAGGCGATACGTTTGCTCGTTTGCCCCCTACGACATAAAAAAAAAAAAAAAAAAAAGAAGCGTTTACGCTGTCGCTGGCGACGGTCGCGTTAACTCATGGTATAGTACAAATTTTCTAAGCTAAGCTCATCCACTTAGAACTGAATACCATTGAGTGGTTAACCACAAATTAAGATAGCGAGCTCGTAGTAAAAGCAGATTGTAACCACCTTGGAAGGTTAATATAGATTATCGACTCTATTCCCTGGGACATTAAAATACATGTATTTGTGTTAATAACCATGTTCTCATGGAAGTGATGTATATCTTATATGAGAATAAATGTCTTTAAACCTACATTAGACTACAAAATACACAAACAGAATAATGGTGATCATAACTTTTTTGGAATTTTACAACCGCCCGACTCTCCACAAGAACGTATTCTCTTGAAAAAGGACTATGAACTCTCATCATTAACCATTTTAAACCTATTCAACAAGGAATAAGGTTGAAAATTCAATATCCACGCAATGTTCTAACCTTTTTTTGTAAGTAACTGGTTGGCGGTTACGAGAACAAAAGCAGATAGGATTGTATTAGACACAATGCCATTGTGAATGCAGGTAAGTGGATGAGCTTAGTTTAAAAAATTGTACTATCAGAGTACAGTACCCTGACCATGAGAACAGTGACCGCACTAACACAAATAAAAGTGCGTTACGGTAAAATTTATACACTAGTATTTGTTCTGATTGAGCGCAACCCTACAGCTGCATAGATTAATGACATAATGCGTCTACAGTATCCACGATGCATTACCTTCGCGTTTCGCCACCCCTACACAACGGCACAGAGTACTTAGCTCCAGAGGCGACATGCGACGTACAGTTCGTGAGCTGATAAAGCGGTTTTGGGGTTTGTATTTTACTAGCTGCACCGCGCGGTGTTGCTCGTTCATCCCACGGGAACACTATATTTTATCGGAATAAAAGTAGCCTATGAGCTATGTGTTAATCCAGGGTGTCAACTACCTTAATACCGAAATTTATCAAAATTGGTCCAGCCGTTTGAGAATGAAGAAGTAACAAACATACACACAAACACACTCACAAACTTTCGCCTTTATAATGTTGTGTGATAACCTATCTGTCTCGCTCGTACACGCGGTCGAGATTTGAAACCTCTCCGATTTTATACGAGCCCAAATGTCATTCTGTCAGTTCACGGACTGTACGAACACAATCGGCAGATTTTTAACATAAATCATGAGATTTGAGTTAAGCTAACGACATACATTTAAAAATATTGACAAGATAAATGAATGAACGTCGAATTTCGTTGGAAAACTTGTTTATTCATACTGCACAAAAAATATAAGGACCACGTAATTTTTGATGCCGATTTTAACCTTTTTAAACATAGCATGACAGAGGAAGAAGAAAATAACCCACCCTAACTTCACTTCTACTACTAAATCGTTTAAAAGTTCTGGTATTGCTGGTAGTTCGTCTTATCAGCGATTATTTTTGTTTTTTCATTACAGAGTTTACATATACTACTCTACTGTTATACGTCCACTGCACGCAAACCTAGTCAACTATCAATTCCAGTCATACCAGGTCTTTCGGCCGGCGGCCTGAGCAGTGCCGTAGTTTAATGAGTAAATGTGTCCACGACGCGGTGCGTTTTTTTTTTTTTTTTAAATAATTACTTGTTCTAATACTCTACTGTTATATTTCCATTGCACGCAGGCCTAGTCACCTATCAATTCCAGTCACACCAGGTCTTTCGGCCGGCAGCCTGAGCAGTGCCGTAGATTAATGAGTTAATGTGTCCACGACGCGGTGCGCCGTCGCACACCCCTGCCCATAGATTAAAGCGTACAGAAGGGTCAATTCAGATTCAGGGAAAAATTATACCGATATACAAAGAAAATCATTCAAGTGTCATTGAATAACACGAGATAATATTTTACAGCTGTTTTCTAGGTGTAACGAAATTTAGTTTTTCCATTGATTACTATATAATACTAGCTGTGCCCCGCGGTGTTACCCGCTCATCCCACGGGAACACTAAATTTATTCGGGATGAAAAGTATCCTATGTCCTTTCCCGGGTCTCAAACTATCTCCATACCAAATTTCATCTAAGTCGGTTCAGCGGTTTAAGCGTGAAGAGGTAACAGACAGACAGACAGACAGACAGACACACTTTCGCATTTATAATATTAGTATGGATAATACTCTAGTTTTACATTCCTACGCACGCAAGCCTAGTCAACTATCAATTCTAGCCATTGCCAGAGCAGCGCCGAAGATTAATGTGTTAATGTGTGCGCCGTTGCACACCCGTGCCGAGTCCTTATAGATTGTAACAATCAGAAGGTAAGCTTGATAAAAAGTGCTTTTAAATAACATAGAGCTAAGAACATTTTTGGGTGTACTGAAAAACTAGAGGCTCACAGTTACCGTTAAGAAGTTATGATTTTTTTTTTACTCAAGCAATTTTTCAACTCGTTTTTTCATTGGGCGAAGTCGTACTTATATGCTTATGGGTTGTTACGCATAAGTATACTTATAAACTATAAGTTAAAGCTACGACTTGGCTTGTCAGAGTATTCAAAGAAAGAGACTGACAAGTGAATTGACATGTCTTTCCAAGGACACGAAATTGGGCGGAGTTACAATGAGAATGCACCCTAAGCGTAGTCACCTATCAATTTAGCCAGGCCAGGTCTTTCGGCCGGCGGCCTGAGCAGTGCCATAGATTAATGTGTTAATGTGTCCACAACGCGTTGCTCACCTCTGGCCATAGATTAAAGTTCGCAGAGAGGACACGCCGAGTTGTGAGTAAATAATAAAAATAAAATTGTACCTATATCTAATCGTTTCTAATGAAATTTTAAATACTGTTCGTTATAATTATTATACCTTTAGAATGTATGTTCTTTGTAATTTCAATGTTCTGGTTATTTTATGTATCGCTAAAAAAGTGCTTAGCTTTCCAAAAAAAATACTTAACTTTCCAAACTAATTTCCAAGAAAAAATTTATAAATTAATCGCCAAGCGAGAACTTGATCCGACATTGAAACTCTAAGTACGACGCGCATTTTGCAAATTACTTGTTTATTTAAAAAAGTAACCATGTTAACTAAATAACTAGATTTTTAACAATATTTTATACGTCGCCATTAACTTGCTTTTAACGTAAAATATATATGCCGCTTAGAGTTAGGCTAAATTTAGGTAAAGCGCAGACGTTGTCAATTCGGCAGTGGTTTGAGCAGCGCCATAGATTAATCAGTTAATGTGGCCACCACGGGTTTCGCACCCCTGCGTCATAGATTAACCACAGAGACTGGACATTCAATTATTGTGTAGTTATAATGCCACTGAGAGTTAGGTTTAGGTTAGGTTAATACCGACTTTGTTTGGACCGTGGTGATGAATTAGTTAACGTGGCTACCACGAGTTCACAATCTGCATCAAAGATCACAATGACATGAGAGTCATTTTCAAAATACATACATAGTTAAGGGCTTTAATTAAACTAAAATTAACTGATTCCTTTGTGTAGCGATAGTTACCAATATCTTTTGTATGAGTAACTTTCGTAACACAAAAGAAGCGATCGTAATTTTGTTTTTATTAAGCCTTTAACTATGTATACATGTATTTTGAAAATGATTCATGAGCTGATGTGCCATACAAATCGGGAAACGTTCTCGAGAACTTTCTTTCTCCGTACAAATCGGGAACGTTCTCGGATAGTGATGTGCCGTTTCCCGAAATGTCCGGAAAAAATCCCAAAAAAAATGAGAAAAGTTTCCGGAAATTTACGGAAACGGCACATTTCTAATCTCGTTCGCTATAGCCGTCACTCGCTGCTCTAATGCCGCGCTAAGTCGTGGCCCCGTCGATCGTACGCGATTGTCTAATAAATAATACACAGAAAACTATTATACAAACGACAAGTCATAGCAGTGCAGGGTTTTGGGAAGATCGATATTTTACTCTAGGATTCCGATTGCACTATTCCTTTGTTTCAAACAATAATTGGATTTCTAACGATGGGTTGATATTTTTTATTTTAGAAAGACTTTGCATAAATAATGTCTAAATATTGTATAGGATTTCAATTCAATCTATGTTTTAACCCCTGATAAAATTAGAGTTGTTATAAATTATTGGTCCCAAACGGATGGTCCGATTTGAATGCGTTTTTTTTACCGAAAGCCTTTTCTGTCGAGATGGCTATTAGCTTGGTTCTAGATGGTTTGATTTAATTTTTTTAAATTAGTTTGTTTTTAATTTTATGTTAATAAAATAACAAATAAATCTGCTAGAGTAATTTTATATCGCACATGTTTTTCAACAAATGCATCAAAAATAAATATATAACCTGTGCACATAATGTATCGAGTCGAATTATATTTCGTTATTGGGTTGAAATGAAAACATTCTTGGCCACCAACCCTTTGTTCTATTCCTTTGGAATATCATTGGCGGATTTAACGAACGCTACAAAAATAAGCGTACAAATTGCTTCTAAAACAACAAAAGTCAACCGGAAAAATTCACAATCGCGACGAATCATTAATCTCAGAAACAAATGGAAATCGGTCGACATCTGCTATACTGGGCTTGGAAAAAATGGCGGCTATAGTCGACAGTTGTCACGTTATTCTCCACGGGATTAATTAGAAATGCGATTAAAAGCAAACAAAACAGGGAATGGTGAACTTAAATTAATGAAAAATTACCACCCTCGGCGAGCTCTCGTCAACTCTTTTTTTTTACGGTCGCTCCCGCGCATTAAGCGGCTTTAATTTGAATTCGAAATAAGAATTACGCGCGCTTTATAATTATTTTTTTTCGGCCAGTGACGGTTGATTTCTAACGAGGGTTGCGTTTGGAAACTCGCTTTGTGAATATGTTGATTTTTTAATCAGTTCGTTATATTTATATGTAACCTTTTGCATAAGTCATGTCCGTCATTACAGTGTTCTATGGTTTTCAAAAATTCGCCGCCGCCGTTTTAACACTGAATCACAGTCGTATTTAGTGTTTCAAACTTACTTTTTCTAAAAATATTTTATTTGAATTTAATTAGAAGTGACATAAAATATAACCATTTAAAATATGATGAATAGAGTTACCTATCATGTACAGATTATTTATAACGTAAGTCCATTGAGGTATTTGTAATTATTACGTCAATGCGTAAGTCAGAACAATTTAAACTATTCGATATCATTGTCATTCGTTTCAAAAATACGAAAACATACGTCTCACCTCTCTCCCATTCTAATTCTGCAACAAACACCCAACGGTATTTTCCTAAGCACCTATTTAAAAAATGAAATATAAAAAAGAAGAATTTCAAATTTGGAACAATAGGGGGAAATAAGAAGTGATCGGGACACTTGGGGGGCAATGACGAGAGCTGTTCGGCCAAGTGCCGCTCGAGCCACACTCGACGCACCTCTGGTCGTTTTTTTTTTAATAATTTTGAATTTCGAATTTCCTCAAGCACGTATGGGTTTAACGTTGTAAGGTAGGTTATTATAAGGTGTAATAAAGGTTGGTATTGATATTGACGTGTAACATTTGTTTAAATTCGACGTTACTAGGAGACGTGAACGCAATAAAATAAATGAATAAATATCGGACATCCTAACACAAATCGATCTAGCCCCACAGTAAGCTCTAGAAGACTTGTGTTATGGACACTAGACGACGATAAACATACTTTATATAGATAAATACATACTTGAATACAATCCATGACCCAGGCACAAAAATGTTCGACTTCATCACACAAATAAGTACTTATCATGCCAGGATTCGAACCCAGGACCGCCAGCTCATTATAAATTGAATGTCGAGTCTAATAAGATTCCAGAGAGATACATAATTTATTTTGACAGATTTTCGTGTACAATAGAGACGAAGTGTCTTTTACTTTACCTTGACCTGATTAGTTTATAATGTAAGAGTCTATAATTCTATAGTAGAAATTGATGGTATCTACAGTTCAGTTTATACGCGAAAGCTCCGGCCATAACACCGGCGGCACACTCTCGCCGAGACTGGACACGACACAGATGCCGTCCTATTCTTATTGACACCTGAAGAGCACGGCACGCATATCGCGATGAGTGTGTTCAGCTGGTTTAAGACACCCCACCATTCGCATCTTAATGGCTCCGAATTAACTATGCTCACGCGTGGATATGCCTACAGCCGGAATATATTAATGCTTCTTTTTGCACCAATAAAACACCCCTTTGTCGCCGTATTATGACCATTATAAAGCGCTGACAAGTCTTTGAACTAGTGTATTAATAGTCTTATAGTTTATAGCGATACATGTGCTAATGTGTGATTTAATGACTTGGTAAGATGAATTATGGAATAATTCTGTCATTGTTATGCTTATGAGTTATCGCCTGATGAACGGGTCGGAATATAATTTGGAATATGTGTGATATGAGCAGTAAATAGCTTTGTAAATGGAATAGAAATTGTGTGTATAAAGAAGCATTATAGTTACATAAACAAAAGGTGCTAGTAACTTTATTTATTTAAACTTTATTGCACAAAATACAGAACTTAAAGTACAAATGGCGGACTTAATACCCGGGAGGTACTACTGGCCCTCCCGATATGCGCTAAAAACAGGTGTACGCTTGTTACTAGAGCTACATATAATCGACTAACATAGAGTTTAAGTTAACTACTAACAACAGCATATGGATTTTTTGATAGTCCGAAATAAACATTTTTTATTTTTTTTTTATTTTTTTTTTTTTTAATGCTATGAGGAATTCTCTACCAGTCAACCACACTTAACTTTGGCCGTGAACCCTTGATTTATCGTTATATCAAGTAAAAATATCTTAATTCTTTTTATACCTACAGAATACTTCTATGAGTCTCAGACATAAAAAAATACATATGAAACTTTACTCTTATTGTATAGGTCGATCGCTGGACATGTTTCCAATATGTTCGCAATTCATCTTCACGAGCTACGGTCGCGTCAACCGCTGTCTTAATATATACTTTATCCTTCTTTGGATTCTCAACTACCCCTTTAGGACCCGGCCACATCACCACGGCACGGCGCAGATTTAAACCAAATTAATAAAGTTATTTATTTGGTTTAAATCTGTAGAACTGTATGGCGAGATGAGGCTACAAAAATATTCGAATCAATGCGTGGAATGATGATTAAGTATAACCCTATAAATTAACTGCCGGAATAGTTTATAATTAACTTCATTTACTTAAACCATTGATATAAAGATCAAAGCTCTAAGAAAAATTGAAATGCGGAACCCGGTCTCATCCATCAGGTGAATCAAGTTACACATTTCAATTTGTTCATAAGTTCATTTACTTACTATAGGTAAAGACATACATTACTATGCAGTGGCGGCGGCGGGCATGGAGGTGTAACATCAGTGATGTTATTTCATAACAATACGATATTGTGGCAAGCTCGCGCCGCCCGCCGCCTCATTCATTCCACCGGGGGAGCATTACCACACTTGTGTTTTAAGATCTGTCATAATGTAACAATTGCATAAACTATCATCATCATCAATGACAGCAATATTAAATATACAAGAGCTAGCAAAAGAAAAGATGATAATCAACCGACTGATTTCAGGCTCCATTATTATAGAATATCTAACAGAATTAAAAAAACAATCTCTCTCGAGAACTCATAGAACAACAAGATCGTATTCCAAACAAGCGTAAAGAACATTCGAAATTCGAAATGAATGTTCTTTTATTCGAAATTTGAATTCGAAACGCTCTCGAGCATTCGAATTTCGAACGAGATTACACCCCGCAAAACCACGCGAACACCAAATTAACTTACCGACATACAAATATCGGGTAACGATCACAATCGCGTTTCACTTTCGATGCGTTTAACCCGCTAAATATAATAATAGATCAACAGATACATCAATGGCCGTCGCGCCGTTCACTCTCAATTTCAGGCGTGGTTTTAATATACGTTTACCTTGCCTATAGCTGTGGACTGCGTATTTCGAATTTCGATTTGAAACGATATACATATTAGCGTAGAAGTGAACAGTGAAATTGTGTGTTCCTGACATAATATAACCCACTAGTTGTGCCCCGCGGTGTTACCAGCTCATCCCACGGGAACACTAAATTTATTCGGGATGAAAAGTATCCTATGTCCTTCCCCGGGACTGAAACTATCTATATACCAAATTTCATCTAAATCGGTTCAGCGGTTTAAGCGTGAAGAGGTAACAGATAGATAGACAGACAGACAGACACACTTTCGCATTTATAATATTAGTATGGATGAGTGAAGCCGTATTTATACCAATGCGATTTGTGACGTATATAATAGTTGTCATAAAATGAAATAGCTGGTCCGCTATGCAGATAATGTGTGAAAACTGGGGTCTAATTAGTGATGTGCCGTTCTAGAGAATTTCGGTTCCTGGCTTCACCAGACGAGCGTAATTTGAGTCGCGTAATTTCGGTCGCACCATACATCATTTATTTATTTATTTAAACTTTATTGCACAAAATACAAATGGCGTAAAAGGACAAATGGCGGACTTAATGCCATGAGGCATTCTCTACCAGTCAACCACAAGGTCAAACAGAGACTATTGGTGTGGGAAGAATATATACCTATTATATCATGTCACGTGATCAAGTCCACTAAGTATGGCGCGACCGAAATTACGCGACTCAAATTACGCTCGCCTGGCTTCACCCTTATAGTACTTTTACAATATGGGTGTTGATAAGTATTTTGTTATGATTAATCAATAATACATTTAACGGTGCTCACGAAACGAATGTAGCCAGATTATGTTTTTTCTCAACGGTTTTCCAAATCCTAAACCTATCTTCCATAAATGTGGATAGGATTGAACGGAGTTATTTGAAACGAAATCGAGGCTACTTAGAATGTTTATAAAAGCACCATTAATCCTTGTTAGTTAGATCCAGTCAAGTAAACAGTTTGGCCAATTACAAAGCCATTAAACTTCTACAGGTCATGCGAAAAACATGTGTTTAAACTGATTCCATAGTAGCCCCTGCATTTTAAAGTAACCCCGGTTAATGGTGTCATTCACATCCTCAAATTAAAGAAACAGAGTGAATCATTTTTTTTTAACGAGTAAAATAAAATGAAAATGTTCAAAATGGCCGCGAATCCAGCACATGTTGTCGCTGGAAATTGAAAGTGATCCGTGTCCATTGACTGTTCATTTATTATTAGCTATCGTACCGAACGTTGTTCCCCAGTTTCCCTACACTTTAACAGGTGAATAGTGCCCAAGGGTCCTAATTCGATGGAGCAGAGCGATATCTCTAAGTTTGCAATATCTCGGTTTTGCTACGGTCATGTAACTGCATTAAATGACATTGACAGATTGACATGGAATTGGAAAGTGATCCGTGACCATTGACTGTTCAATTATTATGAGCTATCGTACCGAACGTTGTTTAACACTCGGTGAATTGAATAGTGACCAATTGAGATATCTCCGAGTTAGCGATATCTCAGTTTACATCAGGGCGATATAAGGGAGCTGCATCAAAATGGCATTGGCAGGTCGGAATTTTAACGAAGATATAGGGTCCTAATTCGATGGAGCAGAGCGATATCTCTAAGTTTGCAATATCTCGGTTTTGCTACGGTCATGTAACTGCATTAAATGACATTGACAGATTGACATGGAATTGGAAAGTGATCCGTGACCATTGACTGTTCAATTATTATGAGCTATCGTACCGAACGTTGTTTAACACTCGGTGAATTGAATAGTGACCAATTGAGATATCTCCGAGTTAGCGATATCTCAGTTTACATCAGGGCGATATAAGGGAGCTGCATCAAAATGGCATTGGCAGGTCGGAATTTTAACGAAGATATAGGGTCCTAATTCGATGGAGCAGAGCGATATCTCTAAGTTTGCAATATCTCGGTTTTGCTACGGTCATGTAACTGCATTAAATGACATTGACAGATTGACATGGAATTGGAAAGTGATCCGTGACCATTGACTGTTCAATTATTATGAGCTATCGTACCGAACGTTGTTTAACACTCGGTGAATTGAATAGTGACCAATTGAGATATCTCCGAGTTAGCGATATCTCAGTTTACATCAGGGCGATATAAGGGAGCTGCATCAAAATGGCATTGGCAGGTCGGAATTTTAACGAAGATATGGTAGGCGCTGTTTTAATTTTTCCTGAAATAACCTCTTCGTAGGAAAAATATCTTCAATACAAAGTTAGAGTTTTATGACAGTGTATAGATTTGAGGGGTTACTATAATTTCGATCTATGTTGGGAAATCCCTAAGACTTTTGGCCTATTTTTGTTTTACGAAAGAGCGTTATGGCACAAAAGTATTATGGCTAATAAACGTTAGGTAAAAATGTTTAGGACAAAGATATTAGGGCAAATGTTTTATGTCAAACGTTATTAGGGATTTTGAGGAGACGTCTATAATTTATAAAGGTAATATAATATTGATCATAAATCCTCACCTCTTTTTTTGTGTTAGTACTTTGAAATAGCCATTTAACCAAATGGAAATATAGAAATAACACTGTCATCCGCACCATAGAGAGATCCTATTAATTCCAACTATTCAATTAGCTAATGTAGTATATCATAAGCTGATTAAGTCAGGTCTCCCGCCAATATCTGTTACAATAGAATGAATGGAGTGGACAGCTTCACTCGTAGACCCGTCAACATAGACTGAAAACTGTCAACCTTTGACATAGTCTTATAAACGGGTGGATAAATAATGTTATTTTCAAAGTGTTTATTTGGTAATTTCTTTTCGTACCCAAATCTAAATATCGATACCTTAGTTCTCATTTACTAATTACAATTATTTTTCCAACGAAATTTAAACCACATAGTACTATCGTCTTAATTGCATTACTTTTTACGAAAAGCTAGTATAATTGTGCTCTAAGTTATCGATATGATTAGAGGCAACTTTAAACTTTTCAGATGTGTGAAGAAACTGACATATTATGTCACTATGTAATGCAAAGGACTTTGTTAATATTTTTGTACAAAAGAATCCCACTGGTGTACTTAAGGATACAACGAATTTATGCTTGAAATTGTTGACTTTTAGCACGGCAGGAAGAAAGCAAATAAAGTGTAAAATCTTCAAATTTTTTAAATATAGCTCTCAATTGACATTTTTAAATTGACTCGGCAAAATTCAGTAACTTTAAAATGATCAAAGGTTTAAACTAACTTTACTGGACTATCGCGACCGAATGGACAAGTGAATGAATGAATGAACAGCGAAATGCCTACAGGGATTTTAATAATCAATGGTTTGCCTGCCGACTTTAGTGTTTTTGTTTTTCTGCGCAACTGATAGTTTTATTTTATTTTATGAATGGAATGAAAGAGTAGGTTAGAGTAGGGGTGTCACCTTTCAACACTTTGATGTTTGATTGGATTTTTTTATCGGCGATATTTGTACTTTATTTATCTACCTCGCTGTAAAATTGTGTGATTATTTCAAAAGTGAAATCGAACTGTTTTCAAAATATAAATAATATTTTTTAATGATAATAACTACAAATTTAAAATTACAAGGATCTAATATCATGTTATGTGATGATGTTATATATTTTTAAATCATTAATATAAAACCTGACATAGCTTTATTCTGCATGACTTGCACAATTTGAATACTCATACAAAAACAAAAATGTAGGTCTTTAAAAATATATTTCAACCGAATTTCGATAATCACACATCTGTTCGTACTCATAAAAATTATCCTTCCATTAAAACTCTCTTAACATACATTAACCGAACGTAATATTTCAAATCAAACCTTATATTAATGAAATAAAGTCGGCTTTTGGTCCCTAGATTAGAAAACTATTCATTTAGTAAAAGGGTTGGCAAATCTAAGTTGTATTGTTGGTAGTCACGCGCCTACTCGCATTATTATGTTTTATGCTTCCGTTGCTATAGGAATAGCTTCAATAGATGCGATCATTAACAAACAATAGGGATTTTTATTTTAAACTACGACGTAAAATGTAGTATATAATACCGTAAACCGGGGTGACTTGATAAAGTCGGGGCCACTTTGAGAGATTTATAATTTTTATACAACCACCATGCTGCGGTGGAGTAAAAAGTTAGACAATTTGCGAAGACATTAAACGGCCGCTTAGTATAAATCTAGAGTCCGACTCGCGCATGAAGGGTTCCGGACCATAATCTATAACAAGTTTGTTGTATGGGAGCCCCCCTTAAATATTTATTTTATTTTATTTTTAGTATTTGTTGTTATAGCGGCAATAGAAATACGTCATCTGTAAAAATTTCAACTGTCTAGCTATCACCGTTCTTGAGATACAGCCTGGTGACAGACGGACGGACGGACGGACGGACGGACGGACGGACGGACGGACGGACGGACGGACGGACGGACAGCGAAGTCTCAGTAATAGGGTCCCGTTTTTACCCTTTGGGTACGGAACCCTAAAAAATAGTGCGTGGAGTCCCTCCGCGCGGAAGAAGTGAAACTTCGTAATGTGGAAATGAAAATAGGAAGGGGTAGAAATTGATTTTTAGTGAACTCATATTGTTTCTTGAAGACAAACTTCGTTACTCTCGCTCTGTCTCTTTCTATTCCCCCTCCCCAGGAGCGTTAAACGTTTAACGCAACCGTTAAACGTTTAACGCAACCTTGTTGGAAGTCGCTTTAGAAGTTTCACTTCAATAAACAAAGATATACCATAGAAACGGTTTTATAAGTAGCGGCTCCATTTTAAAGTCACTCCGGTAATTGGTTTTGAGACAGTCAACTAAGTTAACCGTCCAGTGTGATATTCTGACCACAGCCGCGGGCTGTACGGTTGGCTGTCCCTGATGAAGACCTCCGTACGAGTTCGTAACATGTCAGATGATTCATGTCAAGTTTTAACCCGTTTACTGTTAGATGCTTGATCTTTTCCGGTCTTACTTATCTAATCGAAAACACTTTGTTGAACTGAAATGGATACAAGATAGCAATGAAACCGTACATTGATCAAGAGTGGCTAAATAGGAAAGAGGAGTTCCTCAAGGGTCAATCTTAGGTCCTATCTTTTTCATAGTTTTTATCAATGATTTAGTGGCTTACATTAACAGTTCTACTCAAAACACAGAATTAGTGGTATTTGCGGATGGTACGAATGCGGTCGTATCAGCAGATAATCTCATACAGCTAAATGATCGAGTCAATTCTGCTTTGATAGCTCTAAATACCTGGTTTAGCACAAATAACTTGAAGCTGAACTGCGCGAAGACCAAGGCCCTGTTGTTCAAAACCACTTCGAGAAACAAAGATAGCTTAGAAATTTCGTCAAATGGTGTCACAATTCAACAGGTGAATTCTGTAAAATTTCTCGGTGTCTGGATTGATTCGAGTCTGAACTGGAAAGATGAGCTGTCTTCGCTTGTCAACTCAATCAGTTCAGCCTGTTACGCGTTAAGAAGTCTTAGGGATGAAGTAAAGGTGTCTCAACTTAAGATAGTATACTACGCCTTGGTTGAGTCAAAAATAAGGTACAGTATTAAATTTTGGGGCAACAGTTACCTTTATAACATAAAATCAGCCTTTGTAGCACAGAAAAGGGCTATCAGAACCATGGCCAGAATATCTCAGACCACATCGTGTAAACCATATTTTAGTGAGTTCGAAATCTTAACAGTACCTAGCTTATATATTCTCGTAATACTTGGTGATTTAATGAAGGGTCTAAATGACATCGAAACGTTGGAAGAACGACAAAAGCGCTTGGCAACACGAAGGAAGGACATACCACAAACAATGATAAGTAAACTTAAGGTGGTCCAGCATTCTTCGAGTTACCAGGCAATTGTACTCTTTAATAAGTTACCACCTGAATTGAAATCCGTCACAACTACAAACAAATTTAAAAAGGGCCTAAAAGCATTTTTGCTAGGGAAGTGTTTTTACTCGGTAGAGGAGTTCCGAAAGCACAGCGCCAATTAGGTAATTTATTTCCTGGCAAATGTAGGTAGTTTACTTTTTATTATAATTATTTAAATGTTAGATTCCCTTTTTTTTGTGAAAGTTGACATAATTATGAATAGTTGTTTTTTTTTTGTAACAGTTTTAGGTATATAATATTATCAAAGTAACTTAATTAGTATGTTATTAAGCTTGACATTGGTGCTACGAATTTAAATTGTATAGATTGTTATTATTTATTTATGAATTTGTAATAGAATAGTATATTATAAGGATTTCTAACACAATGTTTATTGTTAAAGAATAAATGATTAATGACTAATGACTAAAAGATTATGTCTCACGAAAGTTTTAATAATACCTAATATTGATTAACCGTGTCTTTATAATTACTTGAACTAAAATTTACACGTCAATTGTTATGCGAAGATACATTTCAAACACGCATATTTTATCTGTGTATAGTCCGGTTCAGCCATGATTAATACTGTAAAAAGTAGTAATTACTTATTATCATAATATTCTGTTCTGTTACCGCGATTATTACTTATTAGCTGTAATCATCTCCCGCTAGACCCTCATTAGAAGTAGTTGCACTAAACAGTAGCAAAAACAAATGAGTAACACATGACGACGCAAAGGAAGGTGGATCGAAGACCCACCTCTAGCACAACTGTCAAAAGCTACTATTTCTCGCACGAGATGTGAGAGGGTGACGGGTAGCGCTATGTCGTGTGACTAGGAACCACGTATAGGAAAGCGCAGCGTGGGACGCCCGACTAAATGGATGACCTCGTGAAGGTAGCGGATGCGTCTGACAGATCGCACTTTGTGGCGCGTAGAACGGCCCCCGACTAGATGGACAGATGACCTCGTGAAGGTAGCGGAGAGTCATTGGATGCGGTCTGCAGGGAGCGTTTTGTGGCGAGCTATGGGAGAGGCCTATGTTCAGCAGTGGATATCTGTAGCTGATAGAGCTTGTCAGGGTGGCGCCCAGTGGTGAACGCATTTTGTTGACCGGTTCGAACAAGTCCGATAAACATCAACCATTCCATCAAAAAACAAGCGTTGACATCTCATAATTTCGATCCTTATTACATTTAATGTCCAGTTATTTTTCGTGTTTTTATGCCCGCCGCTATAAAAAGATAATTACAAAAATAATTGAAACGAAATAATAAAGGGAGTAAGACGGGGGTTAATGACACGCGGGGAGGCGCGGGACAGTCGAGCATTACGAGCTAAATAATCAACATAATTACACTTTTTACCCCGGCTTCCCCTTTTTACCCCTAAGTGGTGGTGATAAGATTCTCTATTTAGATCGTCGAATGTAAAATGATAGATAATGTGTGGCTTTGGCCTTATAATTTGGCCGATCCATTGATCTTTCATGGCGATTTAGTGGTAGCGTATTAAATAAACATTTCATTGATAATTACTAGGTTACTAGTTTAGAAATTGTGTAGGTACAATTTACGTATAGAAAAATGATTCATGACCTGACTTAACTTAAGCTTGTAGTAACGTCGAGATGATTGAAAATCCCTAAAACTGTTTACAATTTCGACAAAATACCGCAATATCCCGCAAATATTTATATATAAAAAAAACAAGCTTCAAATGTTTGTATGTACCCAGAGTTTCCTTGCGGGATCGAATCCGAAATGATGAGATAAGCAAGAGAACCAAGGTTGTTCATATAGCTCAGACAGTCGCCAAACTTAAGTGGCAGTGGGTGGGGAACATTGCTCGTAGAACCTATGGCCATTGGGGCAGAATGGTTCTCGAGTGGTGACCGCGGACCGGAAGACGCAACAAGGTGGACTAACGATCTGGTTAGATGATCGTGGGCAGAAATTGGATGAGGGCGACGCAAGACCGATAGTTGTGGAGAACTTTGGGAGGTTTTGTTCAGCAGTGGACGTCTATCGTGATTATGATGATGGTAACTTATATTTAGAATGTTACCACAATTGCATCGAAATCGGCATTTGTTCAGACTACAACATACAGAAAGATCAACAAACAAAAACATATAAAATATCATACTTAATCATATCATAAGTACTTTATAAATTAATTCAAGCAACAGAAATGTCTGTAACGATTTTCTAGGAATGAGAGAGGTTATTTACTAATTAGTATTTTATCAATAAAGAAATCAACAATTTTCGAATACCTCTTAAGAGGCCTTATGTTTATGATTATTTTTCTCTATGATCAACCATGTTTATTAACATATCATTGATGGTACTATTTAGAACAGAACTATTGCGATTTACCTACAATTTTTCATTGATAAGTTTTGTTTAAAAAACTACTCGAATTTGACAAAATTTACACAGAAATCTGTTTTTTTTTTCAACTTATTTCCGACTGCACGCAATGAAAGCATAAAATTGCTAAGTATGTTATTTTCTAGAACTTAGGGAAAAGTTTAATTACTTTCAAATATCGGTTGAAATTATCAATATATTAGTCATAATATGAAAAAAGTAAAATTTTAAAGGAAGGCCTCTTTTTACTCGTTTTTACCACCCGGGCACATTTCACACATAGCCAATACTTAACTAACCAATTCACAACATGAAACTACTCGATCTTAAGTCGTGAATGGGCTATATTTAGCTCAATTAAGGTATTTTGCGCCAATAAACATAGTATAGCACAATAAGCGAGCGAAGATATATAATTAGAGATAATGAGACGCTATTCAAATGTCCGTCTGGATCCTTTCGGACCGATGCGAGAAGGGTGGAGGAGGCGTCTAATTTGGTTAAACATAATTAGATTCTCAATCTTGTCATTTATTATACTAAAATTTGGCTTCAAACGTCAGAACGGGTGGGTTAGTGGGGCTGGAAAGGCAAATTCTAGGTTTGATTCTATACACACTTATTAACTAATGTGAAAATACTTATGTAGAGATTTTTATACAGACTTGAAGCAGTAACAATAATCCACGTAAAATTTTAAAAGAATCGTTAACTTTTTGTACTCTTTTTAGGATTCCGTAGTCAACTAGGAACCCTTATAGTTTCGCCATGTCCGTCTGTCCGTCTGTCCGTCGGTCCGTCCGCGGCTTAGCTCCGTGATCATTAGTAGGTACTGTAAAGCTGAAATTTGGTATGAGTATGTGTATGTATAACGCCGACAGAACGGTAAAATAAAATTAAAAAAAAATTTTTTTTTTCGGGTACCTCTCGAACACCTAAAGTGGGGGTGATTTTTTTTTCTTTTCAACACTGGTGTGTGGGTTGTCGTTGAATAGGTCTTGTAAAAATAATAGGGGTCTTCTAACATTATTTTTTGATAAAGTCAGCAGTTTTGTAAATATTCGCTCCAAAAACAAAAAAAAATAGTGTCCCCCCCCCTCTAACTTTTCAACCACGGGTCAAAAAAAATCGGAAAAATTCATGTTAATGAGGCCTTATAAGTACTTTCAATGAAAACTATATTAAACAAAATCGGTCGAGCCGTTTTTGAGTTATCACCAAATTTCATATTTTTTCTTTAAAAGGTCGTAAGTCGACTTCCAGAAGGTAATAAGTGATTACAGTTTCTAGGGCGTTTACGACCTTTTTATAGAGCTTAAAATCTTTCTTAACGTAAACCTCGGGCTTAAAACAGCAGTTTATTGTGAAGGATGAGCAACTACGGAACCCTACACTGAGCGTGGCCCGACATGCTCTTGGCCAGTTTTTTTCATAGTAACGATTGTTTTTTTTAAGTTGTTCACAGTGCAAGAATTTCTTTAGTTTGGGACTAGGTCGATTTGTGTAAGATGGTCCCTTAATATTTATCTATTTATTTATAAGATAGGATCTCGCGCGGACTTGAATAAAATCCACAATATGCCTCCTCCAAATGTTTGCTAGTGCGGACTCCATCCTTTACTGCAGCATCCACAGAACGATCATTTTATTGTTAATTTGTAATTCTTCATCGCAGTGGATCAAGTTGAATCGCGTACTTCCCAGTTGTTTATAGAACCGTGGCGCCACAAAACTGTTAAATATTTATCGTTGAGGAGAGGAGGAACTATTGAGCTAAAAATTTGCCTATTCGTCGTAAATAAGTATTATTGAAGATAGAAAACTGATGGATAACATAGTTTTTTCATGAGATTTGTAATAGTTGTAGAGGACAGATAGTACAAGATGTTAAGTTCTAAGTTCAAGGTCGTTTCATGGACTTGGGGCACATTTCACAACCGGGCGCGTAACCACTTTTTGTTTGAATTCAACTTTTTTATTGAGTTACCAATGATTTTTTACGTATCTTAAATTTGACTTGCCTTAAAAGTTCGAAACATAACCCGGTGTTTTCGGTGCACGGGAGTTTGACGCTGACTGCTCGCCTAGTACTAAATCATTCGTGCATCCAAAACTCCGGGGTATGGTCCGAAAAATAAAAGGCTTTATGTAGCCACATCTGTTTCTTACGATTTCTAATAGTTGTACCTATTTATTTATTTATTATTCAAATAAGTTACACAGCATTAACAAAACCAAGGCACTGTGAACTACAAAAATACATAAACAAGACTTAAAACTAGTTAGATTTAGGCGACATAACGGCGTCGGTCCGTTGCGTCGTCTGATCTGGTGTAGAATTCGGCAGATTGCCCCGGAACTGCCAAAACACAACACCCTTCGACCAGAAGCACTTGCGATAGTGTCCTGCAGCGGCCGCGGCACGCACACCACAAACGAGCTGAAGTGCACGTAGTATATGACAGATTGTTAAGTTCAAAGTTCAACGTCCTATTATGGACTTAGGGCACATTTCCCAATCAAGCCCGTAACCTCTTTTTATTTGATTTCAACTTCTTTTGTTTGGTTTCAACTTTTTTTACCAATTTTTTTTATTGTACGTATCTTTGACTTAAATTAAGAGTGCGAAATATAAATGCCTTTTTATGTAGCCACATTTGTTAAGGCGTTAAAAACCGAACCACCCAATTGAGATACCGCACAGCAACCACCCGTCAAAGGGCTATACTTACAGCAAAATATAATATAAATAACATAAAAACAAATAAAATACACAACAATAGCAATTGAACGCATTACGATCGCTCGTAAAACGTTAAGAAACGCGGTACCAATCGTAAAAAGTGGCCGAGTTATAATTTTCAACGGACGAAAAAAATAGACGATTCAAAATTAAAATGGCTAATGACTAAGCCCATTAAGTTAATCATTTTAATTAGAACTTGGCATTCGCGTTCTGTTTTGTTTTTTCGTAGCGCCGTGTGACGATCGTTCCCCATGTCACTGTATCGAATGCGCTTTCTTTACTTTTACCCTGTAATATACTCCTTGATGACGTTCAATGTATAGTGCTAATGCGTTTCGGGCGCTAGTGGTAGCTAGCTAATTGTGTGGGTAATTATGTGCCTTGAATGTTGTATTTCTATTCGTAGATCAATAAAAGCTATGAGGGCGAGTGTTAGGACGGAATTGAGTTTGCATTACGAAGTAATTTACCGCAGTGCGAGTAAATGTTACCATGATTGGTTTACTTTACAGAAAAAAATATTTTGCCTACGTAACAGATAATTTTGTAAAATTGTTCTAAAGCAACATAATTACTTATAGCTGGTATTGCTCACATTTTTTGAAATAAAACAATTTATCGGATTATATCCTCCGCCCTGACGTTTCGGCAACTTAAACACGGAGGCTCAAATAATTAATATACGCGATATAATGCGTTTAAATTGTTTTATTGTGTGATAGTCGCGGAAACCATAGAAAATATCATATTTTTTTTATTTGAAACTAAGATAATTTGCTGTTTTTATTTATATTGTAATTCATAATAAGATGAGAATCCAAGAACCCGCCCAGCTACCGAAAATTATTTGTCGCAATCCACCATGATCGCAAATGAGGTATTAATTCGTACATAATTAGTTGCGTTATCGTGTAAACACGCCTAATTAACCGCCATAGACTAAAAACATTGATACACGAACGATGTTCATGATAATAGATGTATTAATATAATAGACTCGCTAGATGGCAGGATCAAGTGTCAGATACAGAAGGATCACTCCTGGACACGGCGCGCATCGTCAGGAGGTTTTCTGTGCAGCCCTAACCACCGGTAGCTTAGGCCCTGCCCCGCTATCGGCGGCATGTTTTTTTTTTCTATCAGAAGGCAAAAGAGCAGTAGAGTCGCCTGATAAGTAAGCGTTTACCTTCGTCCATGGACACCTAAAACCAGAGGGGTTACAATTCACAACATTTCATATTTTTAAGACTATAATTTTATCACTTTTCTGTATTCCGCTTAAAAAAGAGGGCGTTCACGATCATGATCGAATCACGGATTTTATATTTTTCATGGGATTACTAATTATTTTATTATTTAAATCTAGTAATTCTAAAAACTAGTAACTCCAAAACTATGACAGAATGGAAAGGTTACTTTAGTCTGGTGTCTAATGAAAAAAAAGGAATGACGTTGAGCTTGACAATGTTGACAGCTTATTTTTTTTCACGGATAGGTCGAAGACTACAACTATGCAGGCATAGTTGTCGTAGATTTCGATTATTTTATGTCATCATCATCATCATCATTTCAGCAATAGGACGTCCACTGCTGGACACAGGCCTCCTCAATTGACTTCCACATGGGCCGGATAGAAGCGACCCGCATCCAGCGTGTCCCCGCAACCCTGACCAGGTCATCCGACCACCTTGCGGGTGGCCGTCCTACGCTGCGCTTGCCGGTACGTAGTCTCCACTCCAGAACCTTTCTGCCCCAACGGCCATCGGTCGGTATTTTATGTATTTCCTTATATTTTTTTACGTACAGAAAAACAAATTCTAATATTTATTTAGGGTATACAAAACGCAAAGCTCTCGATCTCTATATCAATTTCCACCTAATAGAAATATGAAATGTTGTCAATTGCGTTGCTTGGCCGGCCATTCCGATAGGATTTTTAATGTAAATGGGTCATTTTTTCTAGTTGTACACTCCACTTTTTTTTTAATTTTCGATCGCTATTTTGGGTATTTTCTACTCAGAATAACGAGCTCTTTCGATCTAATTAGGGGAAAAAAACTGTCCCAATGTGTTTTCGTTCCGTTCCCATTTCCATATAACCTACTACAGAGGTAACGGAATGGAAAAACAAAAAATGTAGGAATATTTCGGGTCAGTTTTTTTTCTCCTAGTTAGATCGAAAGAGCTCGTACCTTTACGAAAAGAAATAAATACATAACAAATATATCAATAAAAAATTTTAGATCTTCATACAAAATTCGTTCAACCACCGAGTAATCATTATTCGCAATTTAATCCACAATTATCGCAAATGAGGTATTAATTCGTACATAATTAGCCATCTTATCGTGTAGGTAAACACGCGTAATTAGCCGCCATAGACTAAAGAGGTTAATGCACCAACAACCTTCATAATTAAATAAATTGTAAGTATATTCAAATGTAAGGTTTTGGTGAAATATTTACATAGACAAATGTAATTTCTCAATAAAATGTTCCAATAGAATTTGCGTTCCCTGTGTAAATTTTACAAAAAATAAATATACCTAAAATGTTTTTTTCAGTTCGATCACTACCCAATGGCCGTCTGGAAGAGATCGCTCTTTAGCGATAAGACCGCCTCTTGTTTACCTCTAATTGTATTTTTTTGGATTGCATGTCTCCTGTATGTTTTGTGAGGTGTGCAATAAAGATTACTTACATGTATTATTAGAATGGGATCAAAAGCGTTTTTTTAGTTCTAATACAAAAATAAGAACATACACTTTTCGATGAAATCAGGTAGAGGAAAATAAATAAAATAACCACATTCTTATTTTTTTTTAATTATCTACATCTTGTAAAGAAAAAAGGAAAGAGTCTGAAAGAAACAGAGTGACAAATACGTGCTTACATGAGAAAAAAACTGTAGGTATCAATCAACAGGATGGTACTATCGTCAGCCATTCTTTATATTGAAGTATTGAACTAGTGACCTGCCCCGGCTTCGCCCGGGTATATAAACAGTAGGAGACAGCGGGGGGAGAGCGGGGGGAGTGACCGGCTGACCGCAAGAGTATCAAACGCGTCGCGTTAGGCCAGCCCGCTTACAGGCCTTATTCCTTTTAAAATTATTTTTTTCATACTATGAAAAATATGTTGATGATTTCAACCAACTTCTTAAAGTGAATAATACGTGCAATCGAAAATAAGTTGAAAAAACTGATTTCCGCGTGAATTTTGTAAATTTTGAGTAGTTTTTGAAGCAAAAATTCTCAATGAAAAATTCAAACTGTACGTTTCAAATATATACCAATAAATCCCACTAGCCCTGTTCTAGGTAGTACCATCAATAATATGTTAAGAAACATGTTTGGTCATAGAGAAAAATGTCTAAAACAATCAGCATTTTAAAAGGAATAAAGCCTCTTAAGGCTCCTTAACATATTATCAATGTTACTACATACTTAGAAACTATTGAGCTTTATTGGTATATATTTGAAACCTAAATTTTGAGTTCTAGAAAGTAACATACATAGCTATTTCATGCTTTCATTGCGTGCAGTCGAAAATAAGTAAAAAAAGACCGTTTTCTGTGTGAATTTTGTCAAATTCGAGTAGTTTTTGAAAAAAAAAACAATGAAAAATTCAAAATGTAGAGTTCAAATATATAGGTACAAATAAAAGCGTAATAGTTTCTAAGTGGTAACATTGATAATTTGTTAAGGGATATGTTTGACTATAGAGAAAAATGTCTAAAACAATCAGCATTTTTGAATGGACAAGGATTAATGACGTATAATACCCCCTTAATTACGATCTCAGGTGGAAAATCACATATTCAACGCATTTCACGACGCAATCATCATTGCGCAATTCTTGCGGTTTCTGAGATATACCTACCTACTTAAAAGAGCCCATCTTTAAACATTTTCTTTATACTTAAGCCCTTTTGTATCTGCACGGGAAACGTTGATTAACTATTAATAAATCATTTGTAATTATGATGAGTTCTGTTCTTATTTAGATATAATATTTGTGTTAAGGTGTGACAGTCTGACTCTTTCTTGACTATTTAGTATCACAAAAATGTTATTTCTTTGAATTCTCATTGTTTGGACTGTATTCTAAACTTCATGTTTCGTTTTTTTTTTTCAATATCTCTAACATTAATGGATTGCACTTGTAGCCTACTCATACAAAATTGTCCAGTATTTTAAAAACATACATTTTGTCTGTCTATTGTCGTTATTTTAGTTGTTATTTTGTCCTTAGTCAGTAGGTAATAAATAGTACTTGTATTCTGTTGTATTGTATTTTTTTTTATATTATGTACTTATAATAGTCATAAGTATATTCTTTTATAATAATATTGTGTCAAATTCACTTAGGTATAACCATTAGTTTTGTTAATATCACTTAAACCAGCTCAAATAGCATAAATCCGTATATGTTCATTATATGGCCGTAATAAATCTGAGATACCTATATTAAAAAAATTTGGTATATCGAAATACCTCATCGAATTAGGACCACAGTCTGTTCCCACAGTAGTCCAGTACAAAGTAGTCCGATACTCAAAATAAAGTGCTTGATTAAAATTGCTCATTGACCAAAACGATTGGAGTACATACAAATTAGAAAAGGAAAAGGCTACTTAAGCCTCTTTAAATGTAAACCCTTTCCACTTAAAACAAAAACGTCATATGTGACTCTTAGACACAAACATGAAAAGGACTTTTTTCAATCAGTAGCACGAATCAACAACGAAGTAATAATGTCATAAGTGACTTGAAAATATTATGCACATATGACGTTTTTCTGTTGGTAGTATGAGCTAGCAAATTGATAGAGTAATGAGTTACAAGCGAACCGTCTTCCGAGTGGTCAGGACTGAGGTAATGCGAAGCAAATTAAACTTTGTTTGTTAAGTGGTATGGCTCGAATTGTGATGGTAATACAGTCGCAAAGTAATTCACATGTGTGATTGGTGGACAAGGTGGACCGACGATCTGGTTAGGATCGAGGGCAGAACTTGGATGAGGGCGGCGCAAGGTCGACCGTTGTGGAGAACTTTGGGGGAGGCCTTTGCCCAGCAGTGGACGTCTATCAGCTGATATGATGATTCGATTTAGGTTAGATTTAGATTTATTTATTTCATAATAACAAATTACATTATAAATTATACAGTACTAAGTTAATTTACTTACATGAATTGATATTATGATAATCAATAGAAACATAAAATTATTCATTAATATTACCTATATAATAATCATTCAATTCACTCAAATATACCATCATAATATAGCTACAACAATAAAAATACAATCATAAAATGATGATGTTTGTAGTTCAGTTTTGGTCGTATTTTAATTCAGCCTAAGGAGTTTTAAAGAAAAATATACCATGTTTCAAGATAAGGTCAGTTGCACAACGTAGGGACATTTTATGAAACTGTAGTGTACGTATGAGTTCTGGGGAAAAAATATGTTACCCACAAAAAAAAATATAATGAACATCTCCGGGGTTTTGGGGGCACGACGCCTACTGTCAACCTAGTGTCAAATCATTCGTGCTCCAAAAACCACGGGGTATGGTAGAAGCATTCTAAAAAATGTTTGTTGGCGAAACTGTATACTTACTTAACCAGTATTCCGAGAAAAGTTGTTTTTTTTTTTATATGGCTTTCACTTCTAGCTGCTTTGTCAACGTTAAGACATATCTCGCATGAGGAGAATGGTCGGTAAAAAAATCGTTTTTGTAAAAGAAAGTATGGAAAAAAAATAATTCTCAACCATGTATACCCACATTAAAAAAAATGAGACATTACAGTCATGTTTCATAAATTTATATATTTTTTGTGTTTATGAAAAAAAATCCTCGGACCTAAAAAGATACGATAAAATAAATGCTGAATTGGTAGACCCGTTCTCGGGGTTTGCGCTTAGCAACATTGCAACTTGGTGAGTAATTTTAATTTAATTTTAATAATTAGGTTTGCAAGTCTATAAAATAATAGACAAAATCTAAGGTCAAAGCACTAAACACCTTCAAATTGAGTGCAGTGACTAGTCTACCAAAGTTTAATTACAATTACAAAATTATGTTCAGGCTCATTCATAATGCACAAACTAAGCTTTTTGATCTTTATCTTATTTACCTTCGACGCTGTAACAGGAGCTAACATAGGTAAACATGATAAATTGGATTAGGAGCAGTTTTATAATCGATGGGCAAGATGGTCAAGATTTTTAAGATCATAAAGAAAATAACGCTACCGTTAGAAATGTGCCGGCACCATATTTCATAACAAAAGAAAAATGTATTGAAAGGCTTGAAAATGTTTATTTATTTATTGGTATTCAGGATAACAAAGCAATGTTACCACCAAAGCTCATTACCTGTTAATAATCAATATAGATTTTCTAAACGAATTGTAACAGAATTAAAGACTTGAACGAAATCTTACCGAGCCAAAAATATATTCAATTATTAAACTTGTAATTTTAAAAGAAAACCATCAAAACGAAACGTTTGATCAAGACGCTAAATACTACTTCCAAAACCAAACTTTTTCGAAATAAAATTAAAGAAACGAATTCTCAAAACCTAAGTCCTAATAAAAACGCTAACAGAACGAACCATGCAATTTCGTACTGATAACGGACATTTCCAAATTAAAACATAATCAAAGGCAGAGTTATAAATCCAAATTCTGCAAGCATAATATAATTATGCTCAAGTATAAGTGTTTAATCGATGCCATACATCATCGCAAAATGCTATTCCCAAAAAATTACGCTTTTTAGACGAATTCGCAGTCGCGGGCCGACCTAACCGCACCAAATAAAGGGTTGCACCGTTGGAAATTTAATGAAATATTTGATTTATAACCATCGAGAACATCAGGTAGCTTATTATAAGAATATATCATTAAACATTACATATATAATTAAAGGCTTGCTTAGCCCGAAGCTACCCCAATTTAAACCCGGCCGATGCATTATAATTTTAATAAAATTGCCGGCCGCCGCAAACGAAAAAAAAAACGAGAAAATTATAACACATCTGATTGATGTATTATTTGGTAATTTATTGGTTGTAATTACATCGTGTAATAATGGTTGATAATGCAAGAGGAGCGGTAGATTTATTAGTATTTATTAAAGTATGAATTATTGTATAATTACTGACATAGAGCTTCCAAACTAAACAGAATGGTTGTTTTAGGTAGGGATTTATGGGCGATTCTCGGAGTTACAGAACGGGCAGTCAGGGCGCCAGCCACTGTATCCATATATAAAATGTATAAGTAATACATCTAATAATATATGTAAATTGGTCTATTAAATCTTATACTCTCTACGAGGCAAAAAGGTGATGGGATGGATCAAGTTGAGTGAGTTTTAAAGAATGAAGAATCAATAGAATGCGATATACCTACTTATAATAGGTTTTTCGTCTAGAACAACAATGATGATGATGATTTTGTGGATATATACATAACAAGCATAGTAATTTAATTGTGTATAAGTATACAATAGCAAATATAGTAATTAAATACAGCAAATGTTTTGAAAATATGTTAGTTAGGTTTGAAACTGAAATTTGATGCGAAATTTGTGTGAGAACTATCGAAAATAATCAATTAAATAGTATATTTCAGACTGAGTTCATTATTGTTTGTAGCATAATGCTTAAATGGTGAAGAACTGGTATTAATATTTGTGAAGTAGACTTGACTCAAAAATAAAATAAAAAGGCAATAAAAGGTAAAAGGCTTCTGGAAGATTTGAGTCCACTAATAAAATTTATAAAATTCCACAATAAATAATAATGGTTTCAAAAAAAATATATGGGTCAGGTTCGGTGGTCCAATAGGTAGGACGCCCGTGTTGGCCCGGAATGCCGTTGGAGACGCAGGTTTGAACCCTGCCTAAACCATTAAATTTTTCAAGTTTTCGCTTCATTGTAAACAAAAGTACCTACCTATGTGGGTGTGCATACTGATGATTCATATACACCATTTTTGTTCATTTTATAACACCCAAAGTTAACGGTAACCCATTCCACAGCTTAGCTAATCCCTTAATAGATTCAATAAACAATTTAAACTAAATCGTTACGACCTCAAAAACTGCTCTTTCAAACAACACAAACACACACTTCATTATTAATAGTTTTTATAACCCTTAAGTAACATACGGAGAGATTAAACCTCAGATATATCCACAGATATATGTATCTTCAGATATATTTCACAGATGGTACAAAGCCATAATTATGATTCTCATAATTTATGCATCGACGTTATTATTATGTTATCCGTGTGTGTTACTTTCTCGGTTTCTAGCTTTAAAAGCGTTTTATTTTTTATTGTTGCTTTAGGGTAAGTTGTCAATTGTTTCATTTTTACTTTAGCCATTAAAGAAAATACTTATCTCGGCATGCGTTTTGAAGGTTTGATATATTGACTTACAAAAATTTTTTTTTGTGAGTTACTATTTATACTTAAATGGAAAAGTGTTAATGTGACTTACTTAATGCAGCTCCATTAGCAAAATTTATTAGTAGAGTTGCTAAGCCGCGAAATTGTGCGCATCGGGTTACAAGCATGAAATTTCTACCACACATAGAGCTTTCCACGGTGATTATTTTCAGATGTGGAGGGAAGTCAGATTCGTCCCCTGTGTGGTGGGAGAGCGGGGTGAAGAGGACCAAGGACTGCTCTTTTTCTTTTTTTTATTTCTGATCAGTTAAGGCTATTAGGGCTTGTGCGACATCGTTTTCGTGTAAAATAGATATCAGCTATTATTTTTTTTATGTTAGTTAAGAATAGTTTCATATAAAAATTTGGGTTTATTGCCGAAAAGGTAAAAGTCACAACAAGTTTTTTTTATTCAGAACGGTACATTAGTTATCTATCCTAAATATTTACAATTTAAAAAAATATTACTAAATAGCAAATTTAATGTTGTTTTTAAAAATGTATACATATTGGGCACATCTCATACAAAAAATACCTTGAAAAAAATGCGTGTTGTAGTACATTTTGCTAAGTCGCGAAATTGTGTACATCGGGATACAACCACGAAATTTCTACCACAGATAGAGTATTCTGCGGTGATTATTTTCAGATGTGGAGGGAAGTCAGATTCGTCCCCTGTGCGGCGGGAAAGCGGGTAGAATAGGACAAAGGAGTCCTCTTTTTCTTTTTATATTACTGATCAGATAACGCTACTAGGACTTGTGTGGTATCGTTTTCGTGTAAAACATATATCAGAAATTCATTTTTCATGTTATTTATTCATAGTACCATATAAAAATATGGTTATTTTTTCCGAAATTGTAAAGATCACAACAAGTTTTTTTATTCAGGGAGATAAATAAGTTATATTTCCTGAATATTTACAACTAACAAAAATATTGCAAAATAGAAAATTTAATCTTGTTTCTAAAAATATATATACATATTGGGCACTCTTCATACAAACAGTAACTTAAATAAATTGTTGATGTTGAGATTAGCCCGTGTGCTCGTGATACATTAGCAAAAAAATATTTTGTTTTAATTAAATTAATTTGTTTTTCTAGGACGTATATAGTAAATATTATATGTTAAAGCATGTTAATAATCATTATTTAATGTATTTAATGAAGCGAAATAGGATGCGTTCGGAGATTTACGTTGGTTACGCCGACGTAAAGATATATTTTAAGCTACTGTTTGTATGAGAAGTGCCCAACATGCATATATTTTTAGAAACTAGATTAAATGAGCTTTTTGAAATAATAATAATAATTTGAAAATGTTCACGAAATTGAACTAATTTACCTCACTGAATAAAAAAACTTGTTGTGATTTTTACCTTTTCGGCCATACTCCCATATTTTTATATAGAACTGTACAAAAATAACATAAAAAAATAATTTCTGATATTTGTTTTACACAGAAACGATACCAAACACGTCCTGGTAGACTTAACTGACCAGCAATAGAGAAAGAAAAGAGGGATACTTGGCCCTATTCACTCTACTCTCCCGCCTCACAGGGGACGAAATTTCTGTGGTAGAAATTTCATGCTTGTAACCCGATGCGCACAATTATGTTAGAAAACAGCGGACTAACAACTCTACTAATAGAGCAGAGCAGGCACATAATAAAGCTATCATGTCACTCAAATGTCCGAATGTCATCAATTAAATATTAAAAATAAATAAGTATTAAGGGACAATCTTACACAATTTGACCGAGTCCCAAACTAAGCAAACCTTGTACTATGGGTAGGGTACATTACCCAAGTAGCACAACTGGGTCTAAATAGCTCGTATATCATATCTAATTAGATGCTTAAGTGAAATTTACCACCATGACTAAGTGCTATATAGGTGGCAAGAACCCTTAGATATGCCACCAGTATAGAACCAAAAGGAGAAAAATTGCAGCCTATTTTTGGTGCTAAATAGAATCCATAAGAGATCTCACAATTACCTTAAGTGGCAATTAGAACTAAGGGTAAAAGTTATGCGCAGTGAACGAATGAAAACATTTCAGTTCGGTCAATGAGTGATAAATGAGTCGCCAAAATTATCTTTGAGTGGCGAGGCAACTGTCAAATTGTGTTTTATTAAAAGTAATACGTGATCTGCCATATTCATTTTGGATTTATACGTCTGTTTGGTTTTGATTAAAACTTTACGTTATACAAGCATTGAAATAAGCACGAAATTCTTGCGATTTTTTTGTTACTGTGAAACTATAGTATGTTTTCTTTGTAAATTTCGACGCGCCTTTCATTTGATCAGGAATATTAAAAAGGAGAGTGCTAAATTAAATAAGGAATAGATACTGATAAGAAATAAAACTGTTAAAAACCTGACCTAATGATTGTAGGTTACGTACAATGTTAAAGTAACATCGTCACAACCATCAAAAGTCTGTGATTATGCGTGAGTGTGATAAAATTCTGGTTAAAATAATCAATTTTCATAGGCTTCCATTTGTAAACATGGCGAAACAAAAAAGATCCTACAGTGTTTATTTTCACTTATTTGTTCCTTATTTGGAACTATCAAGTCTAATAATCACTTATTTGTATCTTGCGAGTGGCAAAGCAGTGAATGATATTACCAATAGTAATTATTTGCTCTTTTGTAGACTATTAAACAAGCAAGACTATTAAATATATTTTGACAAGGCGCAAATAGGAACAATAATAGAACTTTTAGTTCGTTAGTGGTTTGAAATAAGTGAAAATAACTGCTTTTGGTTCCAAGAACCTCCTATTGAGACCTATTTATGCGTTGGAGTGGCAATAAGGTACTTCTTAGGCCTTAAAGTTGCAATATTTTTTGGTTCCAAAAGAGCCGTAAAATTATCCCTTTAGCCACTATTGGTGATATAATTCGCTATTGTACTAGTCATTTGGAACTTTTAGTTCCAAATAAGGGTATGTTCCCACTTATATGTAAAAGTTGCTTATAAGTGATTTTAAGGCCTTATATAGCACTATTGCTTCTTATTGAGTGACTATTTGAACCTGCATGCAACTTTAAGTAGCAAAATCGACTTTATCCCACCATAAGTAATAAAGTAGAAACAAAAAACGTTCCTATGCAACTACAAGTGATAGGATGAACTCATATACAGTTTTGAGTTGTGTTTAAAGCTATAAGTTGTATCAAACACTGTTAAACCACTCATTTAGAACTTAAAGCTATAAGATAAGCTGCAAAATTCACTAATGTGCCGCTTGGGTAGGTACTGGACGATGATATACATAACAATATAAATAATACATTATATAGATAACACCCATGACCCAGGAACAAATATTCATCATGGACACCATCGCAAGTGCAGACTTCTGGCCGAAGGGTGTTGTGTTTCGGCCCCAGATCAGACGACGCAACGGAGCCACGCTGTTACGTCGCCTAAATCCAACTAGATTTAAGTTTATTTTATGTATGTTTTTGTAGTTCACAGTGCCTTAGTTTAATTACTTTAATGCTGTGCAACTAATTTGAATAAATAAATAAAATAAAAATCACACAAATACTTGCCCTGGCCGGGATTA